>CM076242.1:16765206-17973346 GCA_038380155.1 Pseudococcus jackbeardsleyi
AAATGGGTGTAGAATTGGGTGGGGCAATACGAGCTCATGCTTGGGAGGAAGCGAAGGGATCAGGGATTTTCCACTGCCCTTTTTCTGGGAAAAATAGCGGATTTTTTATTTTCAAAGTTGGCTACTAACGAGGAAAATAGGAAAAACCAGAAAATGATAGAAATTTTAATAATTTTTGTGTCAAAAGTAAACATTTTTCAAATTTTAATTTTTTTGAATTTTTCAACTTGAAGGATAAAAAGATGATAATTTTTTTGGATGAATTAGAGGCAAGAAAAATGATGAGAAAAATTCAGAAAATTGTATTTTTCAGATCCTGGAAACACCTCGAATTCAGATATGATTTTTCTGTAAATTTTCACTCCAGCTAATTATGAAATTACCTTTCATTTTGAAATTTTTTTCTTTGATTTTTTAAAAAATTTAAATCAACATGTTCATTTTAGCCATTTAACTCTTCTACCGTTGAAAAAATTCTGGGAAGGCTTTTAAGGTGAATTTTTTTTTGTGTGTGTGTGTGTGTGTGTGTGTAAAATTGGCAAAAATATTGAATAAAATAAAAATGTTTAAGTGACGTGAATATAATATCTCAATCAAACAGATCGTTTGTGTTGGGTTTCCTACATATTATTCCATTCTTTGATTCCTTGTTTCATAAAAATGTACAGGGTCACGTTTTTCAATTTTTCATTTTTTTTTTTTTTCGAAAAATATGAAAAAAAGTGCTGTGAATAAAAATGTTGGATTTTTGTGGTGATTAAAAGTTTTGTCAATTTGGAGACAAACCAAAATTATTATCGGTAAAAAATTGATAGTTTTGGCTAAAAAATATACCTTTTTTCCCAATTCTTCTAATTCAGGTTACGATTTTTTTGAATTTTTTTGAATTTTTTCCTTTCAACTACGAGTATATTTTTTCAAGTTTTCTACACAGAAATTCCACTTTTCTCAAATTTCTGGCTCTAATCTAATTTTCTACACTGCAGATACAATTTTCCAGTTAACTATTAGAGGAAACAGGGAGAAGCTCCTCTCTACCTCCCCGCCCCTACTTCACATGGAAAGAATTATTGTGTAAATTTTTCAAACGATACGGTCTTTTTATTTATTTTTTTTGAATAGCAGGGTATTAGAAAACATTGTACTCTTAACGATCTTTTAGGCTGATTTTAACGAAAATTGCTGTTGAATTATCAAATTTAGTTTTTTTTTTTTTTTAAATGACCTTGGTTTGACTCTCCGTAGATGAAGGGAGGAGGGGAGGCGTCTGTCTTCTGCGAGAAAATTATTTTTTCACAAAATGTATCCATTCTACGATACCTACTTTCAAATTTGATTTTTTTTTTGAATTTACAGCGAAAAATATGAAGAGGCCTAAGGTTTAAATCCATAGACCCAAATTTTCGTCATGTTTCTTTCAACGCTATGTAATTTTTTTTGACAACGTCTCACAATTTGTTATAAAAAAGTTATAATTTTCAACCCACCACTCAGCTTGATGTGGAATTGAAAAAATTTTCAATTTAAAAAATTTCTAAGTACAATTATGATGAGAATTTTACGTTCAGAAAAAAAAATGCTGCAGCAAAGTTTTAATTTTTTTCACGAGTTGGTGCTGTAGCTATTTTAAGGATTAAAAATCGTTGTCAGTTTTCAAAGTTGAAAGTTGAGCTTTTTCGTAAAAGGTTTAGTTAGGTATACTTTTTAGTCGTTCGTAAATTTTGAAAATTATGTGCACAAAAAAGTACTTATGTTGACGTATGAAAATTTTTTTTTTCGCGAGATATTGGCGTGCATATTTTTTACGTGAAATTTTGAAGAAGAGAAGAAGTGGAATTAGGTTTTTCTAAATATTAATTCAAGTTTTTGGAAAATTGAAACTCGTGTCGTAAGGATATTTTCTAAAGGTATCAATTCTAAATTTTGTTTCATTTTTAATGACACGTGTTGCACCCTTCTTCTCCCTTTCTGATGTTCTTTCATTAAAGCAAACCATTTAAAATATTTTTTACGATATCAAAATCGAATTTGACAATTTTTATGACCAACTCAATAAAAGCATTCTAAAGCTTTTCAAATTACTTATTTGCAATTTTAATGAAACATCAAAAATTTGAATTATTTGATTGCATAAAAAAGTCATGAATAAAAAAATCCAAATCATTTTTTTTAATGAAAAAAAAAACAACTTCAGATGACTGTTGAGTGATGGAGATTAAATGAGATACGGCTCCAACCGAGAAACATATTCGGAAAAAATAATATCCAGGGTATCGTATGTTTTTGATTATTTTGAAATTTCGTCGAATAATTTGCCTCCTCTGGGATTTTGCTATTTTTCGAAGCCTTTCTCTGCCGCGCCTCTGCGAACAAATGTACAAGTTTTATTTGTTTCGAGGGTCAAATAAGTCCTTCGGGAATATTGTAATCTGTAAAGGGTTGTAATTTTAATATTTCGTACTGTTTTTCGTAATTTATTCGCATCATTTTTCTTTTACAACGTATTATATTACTTCTCCAATCCCCCTCTAGATGTTTTGATAAAAGTAATCGAATTTTTCCATGGGATGAGGGGAGCAGGTGGTGGAAAAGGTACACGGAAATATTTTAACAACCGAGAACTGACGACGAGGTAACTTTATCTGCTGTAAAATTATGAAGATATTTGTAACAGTGTAAATGAAAATGTCAAGTTGGATCTTTATGTGTGTTCTTGTTGGGAAGATTTGTGGCGTTGGGTTTTGCACTTTTGGGAACAGGGTATTGCTTGAAGCAGTCTTGAGATTGAAATGATCTATTTTAGGCTTTAATCTAATGAAGTGAGTTGCTGATGGAAAAGAAGTACTTATTTTTGTATATTTTTTTATTCATTTCGAGTACTCTGGATTTTTTTTCCAAAACATATAATTTAATTGGAATCAACATTCGAACTCTCGGCCTCGTTCGAACTGATCAAGAATATATTAATTTCCCAGGTTGATTTTGTTTCAATATTTGAACGAAAAAGGCTAAAAAGCATCTAATTAAGAACGATATTTTTCAATCGTATCCCTGCCTTACATATTTATACTTTATGAGCTTCGCGCATTGAATAATTTAGAACCCTCCAGAGCCTGATTTTCTGATCCGGAGTTCGATTCGAAGCTTACTTAATTAGGAGAGCTTCGGAATCAATAATTCAAAAAAAAAAAAAAATTGTTCAAGGTTTAAATACTTTATGATATCGTTTCCCACTCTTCGTATTTTTTCATCGTCATTGGCCTGTTTTATATTACTTATTGTTTATTTATCGTACTCGATGTCGAAGTACACTACTCTCTCATTTACAATCAGTGAAATTTCACTGAAAGTCAGTAAAATATCACTGATATAAAAAGTCAGAATTGCAGCACAGGGAAATCAGTGAAAATCACTGATTTATTTCAGTAAAATTTCGCTGGAATTAAGTTCAGTGGAATTTCACTGATTTGTTCAATGAAATTTCACAGATTGAATCAGTGAATTTCAATCTCGCTGATTTTTCAGGGATTTTCCCATGCGCGAAATTATTCGATGAAATTTGATTGTTTGATGCTAATAATTATTAATTAACCACCAAATAAATGAAAAACATATTTGTTTTTTATAGTTTTACACATCTCAAATTTATTCACATTGAAAAGAAATCATTAAACTCATTTTGATTTTTAGCACGTAATTTTTTCAAAATTTTCAAAAGTGTTCACATTTACACATCCGTCAACTTATATAATAAACACGCGAAAATTTTGTCCTTTATTACTTAACATATGCTCTCCGACATCGGTCACTCCGAGATATACTTTTCTTAAAATCAAAACGACGCGAAATTTTCATTCATTGCTGAACACAAAAACGCAACCCCTTCAACACTCCGAGGTACAGTTCCACTTTAAAAATACGCGAAAGATTCATCCGTTTGCTTAACACAAACCCTACGTCAACCGATATACTGGATTTAAATAATAACACGCGAAAATGTTCAATTATCATCCATTAAGTACTAAACAATAAACACACACGAAATTTCAAAGTGCACGACTGGCTGTTACATGATAACTGATAACAAAACAAAATGGATGAGAATAATTCAAAATTTCACTGATTCTCCAGTGATATACTCTTAATGACTGTTTAAATCAGTGAATTTTCTTTGATTTTTCAGTGATTTATTGTGACTGTTTGAATCAGTGAATTTTTCACAGTTGAATCAGTGAAAATTCACTGATTGCATCAGCTAATTTACTTTTCGCTGAAAATCAGTCATTTTTAACTGTTCTTCAGTGAAATTTCACTGAAATGTCTAAGATTTTTGTTTTCCTGGTTTAATCAGTGAAGTTTTCACTGATTGCAAATGAGAGAGTAGATTTTAATTTTTTATGAGTTGAAAAAATCGATTTGGTAATATTTTCGAGAAGTATACGTAAACCTAGACTACAAGTTATATTAATTTATGTAAAATACTTGAATCATCGTTATTTGAATGTTGAACTTGGAATTTTACGACGTTCTTTTTACATTATTAATCGTAATTCAATCATTGCTGTGCATTTCTTGAAAAATTTGACCTGGTTTTATGACAAATGAGGAAATGTGTTGTTTGAACTTCATTAATAGTAAGTTTTTTCATGTCTGAAGTATAATTTAAGGTTTTGAAGTCTGTAGTAACTGGGATTAATTTTTTATGAGAAATTTGAGTCGAAAAAGAAAATACATTTTCTGAAAAATCTGAAAAACTGCAGGAATGTTATGAATCTGAAAATGAAAAATTTTTATGATTGAAAACTTGGAAAAGTCAAGAAAAATAGATTTCAAAAAAGCAACTGCATAAAATTGAATATGTTTATTTTTATTTTTCAAAGATTTTTTGACGTTTGATGTTTAAAATCTGGTAAAATAGGACGACTTTAGATGATTGAATTTTGAATTTGAGTATTACGGCGTCTTTTGAGGTCATGAACGAAAGATATCCCTAAAAAATTATGACAACAGTTTTTGGAGGGCTTTTAACGTGACTCCAGCTTTTTTGAAATCAATTTGATGGCAGATTGCTGTTCTGGTTTTACAAAAAACGTCAAAATTTCTGCCGAATTTGAATATCGCATTTGGATTAGTCATCGAACCTCCATTTTTAATCGTAGTTGAATTGAACTCCTGAATCGAAAAAAGTATTATTATTTAAGAAAAAAATCTGACTTCTGCAAAAAATTACTTTCGAAATTATCACGAAGATGAGGGTTGAAATCGAAGAAAAAATATTGTGATAAATGCAATTTTGCAGGTTCTGCTTTTGGTCTTGATTTTGTATTAAAATTGTAGAAATACCCTGCTTCTCTTTCATTTCGAATCAAGGTATCGTCCCTAAAAAAAAAGTCAAAATTATAGCACTGGGATAATCTGCTAAATTCTTTGATTTTTATCAAATTTTCACTGATTCTTCGAAGAATTTCACCGATTTCTCAAAAAATTTCAGATATTTTAAGGAATTTTCAATGAATTTTCACTGATTTTCCAGCAATTTTTTCAACATTTGCTTTTGCTTTTAGTGATTTTTTTTTTAATTGATTAATTTATTGGTTTGGAGAGAGTTGTAGCTTTAAAACTTTTTATTTATTTTCCTTTTTTTTTCCCCCAGAAATTTGGTACTCTCTAAATCTGAATCAGTCAAAAAACTGAAAATTCACTGATTAAACAGCGAAAAGTGTGCAACTATTAATCAGTGAGATTTGACTGTCAATCAGTGAAAAATTACTGATTCAATTAGTAAATTTTCATTTTTGAATCAGTAATATTTTTTCAACTACTGAAATGAATCAGTAAAAATTAAAATTTACTAATTCAATCAGTGAATAATTACTGATTCGATCAGTGATTAATTACTGATTCAATCAGTAAATTAAAATTTTTACTGATTCGATCAGTAAATTAAAATTTTCACCGATTCAAAAATGAAAATTCACTGATTAAATCGGTAAAATTTTCACTGATTTCTTCAGTTGCACACTTTTGTCTTATTAATCAGTGAATTTTGACTGATTCAAGTTTAGAGAGTACTTTTGTATTGAAATTTTTTCATTCGATTTTTTTTCCTCTTGATGAAAATTTGTGTGAAGAGGACATTTTTGACCCCCCCCCCCCCGACCAAGAAACCAAGAAACGTATATTGCTAAAAAATTACACGTTTCTAACAAAAAAAGAATTTGTAAAGATTACGAAATATTGGCAAAAGTACACGAAATTGTATTATATTGGTCATCAAGAATAAAATTAACAAACTTGAAAAATAAGATTTTACGAATTCTGAAAAAAAATTTTTTACCTAAACTACAATTTTCTTGAATTATAAAAAAAGAATGGTTTGAATCTGATTTTTCCATCGAAAAATGACCATTTTTCTGATGGTTCGATTTTTGCCTTCAGGTTCTGTTTTTTGTGTAACGTATTCGTTTTCAAGTTTGATGGAAACTTTTCCTTGATTTCAATCTAACAATTGAATTTTTTCAAAATTTGTATTTTCTACTAATTTTTTCTTCAATTTTACCTGTTTGGTTTAGTTTTTCCATTTTTATTAATTTTTGTTTCAGTTTTGCCAATTCTATTTCAAATTTTTCTCTATGATTACTTATGTTTCGATAATTTCGAAAGGATATTCGAATTCTGCGAAAAATTTCCATACGTTTTGACACCTGCGTTTTTCATTGCTAATTTACAGATCGGAAGTGGGTCTTTTCATTGTTGAGTTGTCAACCGGTTTTTAGTATTTTTTATGCTTTCTTGCGGTCCTAGTACTCGGAAGTATACCTTCCGTTACCAGATACACGAACTGCACGTACACATACGCATTACTTAGAAGTACTAATTGATTATTTTGATATACATAGTACAAATGAAAAATCTCTCACAATATAAGCATCGATCGTGAGCCTTTTCATGACCAGCGTGGGTAAATTTATGGAACAAGTCGAAGGCGAATGAGCAAAACGGAGTCATGAAAAGGCTCACTTCCGCTGCTACTATTGTAACATACTATCTCCTTGCAATCCATTGACTACCCAGCCCAGTAAAACAAAGAGAAGAACGAAAAATTAAAATGTAGGAAAAAATCCATTCGTCAAAACCTGCTTCCAAGAAATTCGAACTTTGACAAGAATAACATCTTTGAAAACAACCAGTAGCAAACCCCATCGGTCCACCTCGAAAAACAAATCACCAAAATGAAAAAAATGAATAGAATGGAGTCAATTGGTAAACAGGTACAATAAAAACATCGCTAAAACGACAATTTCTCACGAAAAAAAAAAAAAGGTCGACCTAAAAGCTACACCAGACAACTACACACCGTTTATGTAAAACCATCTTTCGCTACCGCAGTATGAACGGCGAAAAAGTAGGAAAAAAAAGCCACCCCGGCGCGTAATCCTATCTGTTTATAAGAATGACGACGACGACCCGGCGGGGCTCCGGCTCCGGCTTCTTCGAACTCCGCACGTTTGTAAGAAGGATTAATAAAAGTCTAAAATTCGTAAAGGTATAGATAAGGCAAAAAAAAGGTAGCTTGTTCGACTACCGAGCCACACGTGCTCGACGTAGCATAAGGAAATTTCATCGTAAAACCGCACATTAGGTTGCTTTTGCGGTCCGGTAAAAAAAAACCATGGTGTGCCGAAATCTGGCATGTCGAAAGTTCGACTGTGAGGGAAGCTGAAGGTTTTTTTTGCCACATCGCCGGAGTATTAATTCGGGAAACGATTAATGGGTACCGGAGCAATTATACGATAGGGTTACGTATAAGTAAGGTGAAGTTGGCGAGGGGTGTGGGGGTGGTTTTTCAATTAAGCCGCGACCGCGGTGGGTCAGGCCTGAGCAAAGCCGCGTTTCTTGGTTATTATTTGTAGGGTAAACGCGGGCGTGGAGTACTCTCCGTGTACTATCGATCAAAAGTGAAACATTTTGTTATAAGCAGCAACTTTCAAAACACGCGTCTCGCTTGAGTCACATATTTAACCAAACGCCGGGCGCCGCCGGTGGCTCGACTGGGCTCCGCAAGGTGGCGATTTTTAATCTTGAAGGGTTCAGGCAGGTTTGGAGAGGAAGGATTTGAGGGGTGGGGGTTTTGATGATGATTTGAGGGTTTTTTTTCAATGGAATGTTCAAAGGTGTCAAAAAACATGATTAGGATATAGGCCCTAGAGATGTTGGCAAATTGAGGCCTACCTGTCCAAAATGTATTAATTTTATATCCTTTGGAAAGGGGTCGTTTTCAAAAGGTAAAATAGAAAGAGTTATCGCACCTTTTTGTTACCTGGATACCTTTCTACACGATTCCGACGTATCGACGATATTCTCTCGTAAGGACTGGAAACCGAACGAAAAAAATGGGATTATTAAAGTCGTTCAGTTGGCTAACCTGATTCCCCAGATATAAGTTTAACTTGATTCGGCGACACAGTCTGGATAGCTCATGCGTACTGTAGAGTCGCACACACAGAGGAGAGAAAAACACGTCGAGAGAGAGTTTTACTCAACACGACGACCGAGTACCTACGCTGTGTGTATGTGTACGCAGTGTTGAGTGGGAGTGTCTAGAATAGAATGTTTTCCGGTGGATACACGTATCTGTGGGGTATTGTTTAAAGTACGCTGGAATGAGAATTGAATTTTTTTTCGTTCTCTTTCATTTTCACCAAAGAATCTACCGCGATTTTCACCGTCAACCTTGTCTCGCTCGCTCGGTATCGCAGGAAATCGTGTGTATGTATTTTTCCAAGTGTACCTTTTTTTTCCTACTTGATGTAGTTGATGAATTTTTTTCACGTTTTGGTGTTCGGGTTTTTTCATTCGCCTCGTGTTGATTTTTTTTCCGATCTCGGCACGCGAATTGCTCGAAACAGACGCGTGTTTAACCTGTAATTTGGATATTTACATTGAAACGATTCGATTGACGGGTGTTGGAAAGGCCGGCTCAGCGAGGAAGAGATTCGAACGTATTGATAGGTGAGCAATTTTTTTATACGGGTTTGAAAAAGGGTTTCCTGCTGGATTTTTATTTCTGTTGGTTTATGTATATGTAAGAGGTATTCGTAGTGTAGGTTTAACAGGTGTATGGTGAAGTGTTTCCCTATGGGTTTTCAACGCTGAACGTACGCTGAGTGCTGTCAATGGAAGGAAGTATCGATACGAGGTGTAAATTGTCGGCGAGAATTACTCAATGACCGAGTTTCAATGAGAGTACGTTAATGGGTGATTTACATCTTTATTGGAAGAGGTAGGAGTTTTTTTTTACAGTGAATTGAGTGCTGTGGTCTGTGGTGGTTTGAAATGGTGGAGTAGAGGTGGTAATTGGTTGAGGAGGAGATGGGCAGATGGGATCCACTTTTCGAGCTAATTATTTGAGTAAAAATGGTCATTTGAAGTTGAAAATTTTTCAAATTTCTGTCCTCAAACTGAGAAATATGAAGATTTTATGCTTCCTTGGGAAAAATATACCTATGTTATGATTTTAATTAATTGAAAAGTGAATATGAAGGTTTGCGAATTTGGTAATTCGATAAAATATGATAAGAGGAAACAGATCGTCTTATTTAAACTGATCTGTCCAGAAAAAGAATCATTCGAGAGGTTTGGTGTAATTTTTAGGTGACTAGAATATTTTAAATTTCGACAAATGTATGAAAATTTGGCCACAGAAACGAGAAATACTTGAATTTTTCATCTTGTGAAGACAGCTCTTGAAATTTCAATCAATTAGAAGAGGGGTTTGAAAGTAGATGACCTTGAAATTGGGGTAGAAAGGGAGGGAGGAGAGTCGGACCACCTTATGTGAAGCCATGTCTGCAAAAAAATCGTTCGAGATGCTGGGTACCATTCTTGAGAAGCTAGATTGTTTCATATTTTGAAATAAACTATGCATATTTTAAGGCAGAAACTGAAAAATTCTAAGATTTAATGCATTGAAAATATTCTTCAAATCTGAATTCAATTGTTTAGGTACACTTTGAACCCAAATCAGTCAAATTTGGTTAAAGTTTACTTTTTTGAATTGGTGAAATTAATTTTCACAGGAAATTCGTGTTTTTTTTGCTGATTTTTTTTTAGTTAAGAATAACAGAATTCTTCCACCATAAAATAAAATTGACTGAAAAGTAGGTAATTTTTGACTGAAAAATCAGCAAAAAAATCTTCGATTTTCAGTTGATTCTTTTCACGGATTCAAAAAGGACTAATTTAACCGAATTTGACTGATTCAAATTCAAAGAGTGGGAGTCGAATATGATTGTCACTGGATTTGATAATTGAGTTAGAACAGAGGAAAAAACAAACCATAGACCATCATTTTCAGAGTTCTAGATTATTTCAAAATTGAAAAAAATATTGAAATTGATTATGGAGAAAAAACGCTACAAGTTCTGCTATGGAATGGAAATTTCCAAAATTGTATATACCAGCATTTTTTTTTTAGGATTGCGTGAGTATTAATTTAGGAAACAAACCCACTTATTCCAACTTTTCTGTTTATCAAAATTATTGACATTTCTGTAAATTTACAACTTTGAAAAAAAAGAACAGAAAATTTTCCAAGTTTTTTTCCATTTAAAAAATGACATTATGGGTACCTATGCTTGGCGACAATTTTCTTTCTTGTTTTGGAGAGATTCGTCGTCATTTTGACATTTTTCCTCCAATTCCTGGGCTCAGACTATGAGGTTACTCACTGAATATTTGATATTTTTCCAAAATGCTAGTTTTGATTTGTAAAATCCCTAACCTAAGTTTTTTCAAGTTGAATTGAATGCTTGTGCCTGCTGCCTACATACCTATAGTACCTATGTCCATATTTATTCATAAAATAAATTTTTCTATTTTTTTCAAGTTCAAAGAAATATCATGATGTTGAATCAGCAGGTTTACTTTTTAATTTAAGCTTTTTTGTTTAAGCTTGCAATGCTCAGCTGACTCGAGTCTTGGAGCAGATTATGTCTGCTGAAAAATTCTTATGAGGCTTGAATGTTATTTTGAGGAGGTCAAGTCATTAAATTTCGAAAAAAAAAATCTGAATAATTTTGACATCCGAGTCTGATTTTTCTTCGAGCAGTGAAGAATGTATTTTAGCAGTTGCATATTGAAAAAAGAGATAATGCAAAATATTTTCAGAAAATTGTATTTTTTGGAAACAAAATATATAAAAATGGGAAGAGGATTCAATGAAAAAGGGTATTCTATTTTTGTATCAAAATTAAGGAATTTGTTCAGAAATCAAAACCTTGCAGTTGAGGCAAATTTTCAAAAAAAAAAAAAAAAACAGAAATTTGAAATGGTAAAGGGCTGCTTTAATTATTATGTGGAGGGAGGAGAGGAGGAGGTGTTATTCTTAGTCCACAATTTATTATATTATACTGGTGGATAGAAAAAAAGTGACGTATTTGTTTACAAGAAATTCTCTTCCTCTTCCCCTCTCCTACTCCAATTATAGTTGAGAAATTGCAGTTTCTGCCTGGGAAAAATAGCTTCTGTCAAAAAAATATTTTTAGAAAGTCAAAACAAAAATGTTTAGAAGATCAAAAATGGGTAGGCGGTTTGATGAATTTCATGATAAGAGTGGAGAAAAAAATACTAATTTCAGCTGATAAGTTCAGAAAAAAAATTATTGATGAAATTCAGAAAAACGAGCCATTTTAAATTTATATCCAAGTCAAAGTAAAGTGTAAATTTAGCCTCGAATTTTTTTTATTAGTTTTGGAAAAATACCACCAGTAATTTAAATTCATTATAAAACATGATTTAAAAAAAAAAAAAAAAAAAAAGTAGATATTAAATTCTCATATAATTTACTCGACATTACGTAAGAAACCGATTAAGAAATTTTTCACCTTGGACAGGGGCAAATTAGACTACAATTTCCCCTCTACGCAGATATGAAGACCCAATGGTCTAGATGTATAACTAAGTCGGTTAATGAACGTGAAGTTTTTTGGTGTAAAATACCTAGGTAATATGGATAATATTAAAGCACTCGATATTTTTTGACCTGGTTTCGTACTTTCTCTATTTTCCTCCTTTACCCTGCCGCCGCCAGAACCGTTGGAAAAATTGTAACGACCTCGGCGTATTATGTAAAAGCTGAATAAACCATGTGATTTTAGAATATTACGCTTTTGGTGATTATTTTCTTTCACCGTAGATATGTATTTTTGTGTGGGAAGTACAACGAACGGTGGTGCTTTTCAAGCTCGTTATACCGGTAATGAAGCTTTTCGAAAGAAATTTCGAATTTTCATATTTAATACGTTCGTTTCGAATGGAATACGATAATCTTGGATTGAGCAAGTGGAGTGGTAAGATGAGCTTCTCTTTCATCATTTCATGTACGAGAGGAAGACGGCTTCTCCATCTCGAAAATTTAAATTTTCCTGGTTTTGCAAGTAAAAATATAAAAATGGTGGTCCAATTGATAAATTATTTTTTCGACTTTTATTCACGTTGAAAAAGAATTTGCTACGTGGTTAAGAAACTTTGGCAGCTTTGTTGGAAAATTTGACTTTTATAAAGTTCATCGAGCTTAAATATCACGACTTTCAATTATTTTTTTCAACTCGCCCTATAAAAATGTGTTTTTCGAGACGATAAAGCAATTGAAAAATTTTTCTCTGTCGCAAGAGAAAAATTGCCTACGAGGATTTGCTTCACCGTAAAAAATGTTATCCAAAGAATTTCATGATGTGTTCTTCCTTTGCAACTACGTATTGAAAGATTCGTCCAATTTTACCTTCATGGATTGTATCGAAAGGCTTTGTTGAATACGAACGTATTGTTTTTCCATGTCAATATTTTTTCTGATATGTGGCTGGTTGTGATGATCGATTTCGATATTCTATCAAATGATTGGACAATGATAAAGGTACCTTTCTTAATTTCGAACTGTGGCTTTTATTCTTTTGGAATCAAAAGTAAAATTCGTCCCTGTACTTACTTTATAGACCTCTGGCGGATTCGGTATTTTGTTTTTTTCATTTGTTTTATATTTTTTAAGTGGTTTGTTTCCTTCGAATGCCCTCTCCTGCTCCCCCTTTTCTCGCTTTCGAAATATTTGTAAAACCCCAAGCCTTTTATGTTGTAAACGAATTGAATAGACTATTGTTGTTTAATAGGTTTGTTTCCCATTGTATAAATTTATTTTTCATTATTTTTTTTTTCTTCCAAACAAGTCCATACTATTAAACTGGTTTCGTTTACAACTTGCAGCTCGTCGACGAAAGCATTCATCATCGATAAGAAATTCTCACATGTCTAAGTTAAACCAATAATGTAATGATTATGGAAAGAAATGACACCCTGGACGCTTTTCCCTTTCCCTATGACGTCGTGTTGAAGACACGTGGTCGTCTGCATGATCAGCGTGTTCGTGTTGTAGCGTCGTCTGTCTCGGTATATCTTTTATCTAATGAAAATATCTACATACGTTGTTGCGAATTAATTTCGAAGCATTTCCTCGGATTCGGATATTGGTATTTACCTTGTGGTTTCTAATTCAGCACTTCTGTAATAATTTACCTCTTGATAAGTTCATTATTACTTCAGTGATGGGAAAATATTATTTGGAAATTTGGATGAAAGGTTTCACATGAAAAAGATCTATTTTTTAAAAAAGGAAATTGAGTATTTTTATACCTGTTGGCAGGTAGCACTGAACCACTGAAAGATGATGGTCTGGGATAATTAGGTGGAGTGCGACGGCAGAAGAGGAGAAATGAAGTTGATTGTGACCTTAGTTCACGTTTTGTATGTACAATGTGTTTCATGAATCTTCCGCTGAACTTTTTTTTTTTTTTTTTGAATATAACCGGGTTGTTGCTAATCTTGAAAATTTTAAGGACGAAAACTGATTTTTAAAAAATCACATTGAAATTTTTTTAACTATGGGAATGGATAGTACTTGGAAAATTGAATAAATTTTCACTTCATGATTTTTTGCCTAATCAACTTCAGAATTGAAGAAGCTATAGAAAATAGTTTGAAAAAATTCTTTAAAAAATGAACTAATCGAGGGTTTTGATGGTACCTAGCTACGTTGAAAACTGAAAAAAATTGTTCTGCAGACTTTTTGCCTACAATTGGAAATAAATAGGCTGAGGTCATTTAAAATTGAGAAAATTTGAAAAATTTTTGAAGCCCATATTTTTTTAGTAATTCATAGCTCCTTTATTTTTGATGTGAGCCAAAAAATTTTCAGAACAAAAATTTATTAGTTTTTAACGGACTATCTCTTCTCTTGATTGCATCATTTTTAAATAAATTTTTTTTGAACAATTTTTCTGTTTCCTTTTCAATTTTGATGTTGGGCAAAGTCATAAAGTGAAAATTTATAATACTCATCTATTCTCATAGTTTGAAATTTTTTCAGGTATCGTGATTTTGTTAGAAGCAGTATTTGCTCCTTCAATTTTTTTTTTCATTGGGGTCCGATTACATCCAAAAATAAGTTGAGCAGACAATTCATGGATCACTCTGTACATCGAGAGTGTTGAATTGAAAATGTGTAATTTTCCTTTTTTATCTGAAATGCAATTTGATAATGTGTGAATAATTGAAATAAGACGTGATTTCGGAGGTAGGTTTGGGGAGGGGAGGGGAACTCTTGAGTACACACCTAAATTCAAAAAAAAAATTGATTTTTTTTCAAAAAAAAAATCGCTTTTAGTTTGAAGTTTTTGATTTTTGCCTCCTCCCCTCCATAAAGTTGTTTTGGTTTGTTTCTGGGAAAGTGTCTTTTGTGGTGTTTCGTAAAACTGATTTCTTGGAGATTTTCAAAAATCCCTCCTCCCATTATTATAAAAATATATTTTTAGCTTTGAACTCCAGTGAAAAAATTCGGAAAAAAGATGAGTTGTAGATAAAATCATAGAATTCTGAGACGAAAAATGAAAAAAAAAATACGTTCTAGTCGAAATTTTCAATTTTTGCTTCATCAGTGTTATGAATTTCAATTCATTCCTGAACCTTCTGAGAAAATTTCCCCTTTTCAATTCTAATTTTTGTCTCTGTTAATTAAAAATCCCACGGATAAATATCTTCAATTTGAGACAAGAAAATCTACTAAACAAAAAAATTTGTCATTTTCAACTCTCTCTGAGAAAAATTTTTTCTCCACAAACTTGGAAGTTCCACAGAAAAATTCAAAATCTCAAAATACTCAACTTGAAAACCCATCAAAATGGCCGAAAATGTGAAAATACAGCACAAAGCGCCAGCCTTCCTCCCCCAGCTCCACCAAGTCCAAAAACACTTGAAAACCTGTCTAAACGTTGAATGAAGCTAGGATTCTCGAAGAGAGAATGAAAAAAAACGATTTTTTTCTAAAATAATCCAATTTTGGGAACCTATAAATCCGTTTTCAGTGAAGTGATGGGGGTCCTAAATTTTTTTGTGAAAATTTCAACTCAAATTATATTTTTTATCAAAAAAATTTAACTGTAATTCGGAAACCTCCGATTTTTTTTCAATTTACTCTATATTGAAATTTTTATTTGCCTCGATATTTTGATGAGCCTTTTGCTTCCAAAAACGAACAATTTTTTTTTTCATTTCTGGTCTCAGAAGTTCTTCGCAGCTTCAACTTGGGTCATCGTGAAAATTTTGTGAAAAGATGAAAAGTTTTTGCTTTGACCTCTTTTCTGTAAATTGGGTTGTTTTGAGCAGTTTTAATTAAGGATAAAATTAAAAAATGAGCCGAATCAGTGAATTTTTGAAAAAAAATCAATTTTCTCAACATTATCAAAATTTTGTCCTACAAAACTGCGCTTTCTTCTCATATTTTAATCTATTAAAACTTCAGTCCTTTTCATCACAAAACTGGGCGATTTCGTCACACCATTTTTTTTATTCCTCACTGGAAAATAATTCCTTTAAATTGTTTGACTTGCCATCGGAATGGTGGAAAAAAGTCAACATGTCCATAAATTACAATTTCTACTCGTATCCAATTATTATTTATGGAAATTCAAATAAAACACGACATTCGTTCCACCTCCTCTTCCAAGATCTCACAAGTGCCGTAGACAAAATACACAGACACTCGACGTTCGAACACGGTTCTTTCGTCGAACCATTTTCGCATCTTTTGTTCATCGCCATGGTTCTTTCACACTACGAAAATCGCGAATGTAAACTAAACTTCACAACGTGTCGTAGAGTACCTCGCGTTAAATTTCGTTCAATTTACTTACTCTACTTATAGCCATGTCAACGTTCCGATTACCTAATGCAATACGCTAATAACCTTGGAATTAAAACCAGAGCAGTACAAAGAAAGCTGCGATGACGAACGAAACGCGTTTATAATCTCTGGAGTGTTGTATGGCATCATGTAAATTAAGTATACCTGGCCGTAAACAAAAGCGTAATAAAAATACAAAGAAGGGAGGGGTTTTTAATTAGTACAAAAATTATAAATTATCGTTTATCGTGGCTGATTAATTCGTTAATGCTGCACGAACGTCAAATACGATTCGCCAGTGTTCCGGTTCAGCGGCCATAGCCCTGTATGAGGTCTACCTCGGTGTGCGAATGTGCACTTGAAAGATGGACATGGACGGTGCATGGTGGCAAATTCTCACATTTATGTGAGATGAAGTAAAAAATTTATTTATAGATTAGCAATCTTTCCCCTCACTCTCAGCAGTGCCTCAGTTATGGATTGTGTGCTACTTGCGTTCATTACCATTTCGTTGGATTATGGTGCAATTAGAATACGAAAAGTTGGACTGGTCGAGGTGCGAATTGTTCGTATGGCCGAGTATTTTTCTTTTCTTTTTTGTACTTTTTTTTTTATTATCGAAAGACTAAATAAGCGTTGTGTGCCCCGAATGCAAGAGAATTTTACGAGTTTTTGATAAAGTACGATGAACTTTAATGGTATGTTTTTTTTTATCAGTTGTGTATACGGTTTTTAATGGCAACTTGGGTTAATAAATTTTTCGATACGATGGTGTGTACGTGAAGTATGTATACACAAAAGTGTATAATATCGGTCGTCTATACCACGGTGCAACTATATATAAAGGCGCATTTATGGCTTAGAATAATGTTAATATTGACCGTTAATAAATATTGATAGAGTGAATTTAAAGTTGATGAATTATTGAATGAACTCGATTGCGCCGCTTGCATTTTATTGGTTTCGAAAGAAAAGAAACAGGTATGGAAAAATTAAAGAAATTGAAATATAAAGGTGCCCTATCGACTGTATGTGTAGAATAGGATGATTGAGTGCACAGCACGATATCGATGGTTCGAGTTACGTCAATGAATATGATGAAGAATGGAGAACGAGAAAAAAAACGAGTTTTATAGACTGTAAAAATTCGTCGAATTTTGCCTATGCAGTATAATGGAATATCGTGGGAAATTTTTCATTTTATGAGATGTTTTGGATTGAAAAGGAATTTGTGAGAATTTTTGGAAAAAATGTAAAGAAAGGAAAAATTGGAGAAATTTGATGAAATGTTGAAAAAACTGACATAAAAATGTATGTCTTTGTGAAAAAGAATTGCCTTTGCCTGGGCGACATTTTTTCTCTGTTTTGAAATTTTTCTTCAATATTTTGTACAAAGAACTTAAAAGGAACGTATTCTTTAATCATTTTAATCATTTTTTTTGTTCAGATGTTTGAAAAATATGGAAAAATGAAAATTTTAACCCTCGATCTTGATAAAGGCTCTGGTGTGGGAGGGGGGAGGGGTCATCTGGCCTCTGCTGGAGTTTTATCAAAATTCTCATGTCATTCGATTTATTTTGATAGAAGATATTTTTAGAGTGTATGAGCGAATTCTTATCTCCTATCTAGAGAGCTTTGGCTAAGGCCTCAAAATACGTGATTTCCAAGTTAGAAAATTTTATCTCCACGAGTTTTGAATTGATTTTTTTTCAAACTCGGCATGTAGGTAGAAGTACTAGAGGGAAGTGCTCTGAAATTTTTTCAGATTTTTTTGGCCATTTTAATGACCTTAATTCGACTTCGAAACTTGAATCGCCTAAAAAAAGGGCATGTATACTATTTTGAGATGAGCAGAAACATGATTTTTCCCCAGATTTTTCAATGTACTATTTTACATCCTCCATTCGAAAAAAATCTGAAAAAATCTGAAAGGTGTGAAATTACATTGAAGAACTTTGGAAAAAAATTATCTTTTCACTTATCCCAAAATTGTGCCTCCTGAGGAAATTTGAAAATTCAAAGCTGGTAGGTAAAGTGGTTAGAAAAATCTGAAAAAATCGATTTCCCTCTTATTACTTCTACTTACGTGCCAAATTTGAAAAAAAAAATAGATTGAAAACTTGCAGAAATAACTTTTTAGGCAAGAAGTCACGTATTTTGGGGCCTCGGTCCTTCTAAAATGAGATGAAAATTCTTTCATGTACTCCAAAATAATTTTCTACCAACAGAAATCGAATGGCATGGAAATTTTGATGAAACCAGAGATTTGATGAAATGTGGCAAAAAAAAATAGTGTGAGGAAAGTCAAAGAATTTCTGTGATTCGATGTGAAAAAAAAGGAAATTTGATGCCATTTTGTGGAAAAACCGAACTTGGAGTATCCCTTTGAAAAGGTCTGGAAATGCCAAAAATCCGAAATTGTTCGAAAAAGAAGCCTAAGAATTTTACGAGTTGCGATTCTCATAGAAAATGAATCGTAATGCTGCATTGGTTTCTTAAATAGCTTTCAATCGAACGTTCCTGATGAGAAGGGTTTGATGCTGGATTCAGCTGGTCTTCGGCCGTTGTCGTATTTTTAGAAAAAATTATTTAACACTGTCGAATTTTAATGGCGTGGCGTAAGAACGACAAACGTATATTTATCACGGTTACGTACGTATTTCGTAATGTTCGATAAGTATTAGTTCTCGAAAACGACCGTTTTCATTTGTTTAGAACGCGATCCCTTCGAAAGTAAACATTGCTCCGTCTCGAGTACGTGATTAGAGAACGGTTTAGTGGACGATTATTCAAAGATGTTGGTTTTTTTCCTCTTTTCACTCGTACATTTGTGTAAGAATCGTAATCCGCGAGGAAAAACGTGATTAGAAAGGATTACGAGTGATTTCTATTGTGCTGTTGTAATTTCGTACGTGGATTATAAGAGGTTCTAAAGGAAAAGCGGAAAGAGGATGTAATTAAGTGCAAGATTGGTTTAGCTGGAGTATTTTGATGGTGTTGGAATCTGTTCGAAATTTCCTGTAATTTGAGTACCCATATGAGCATGTTCAGTGTTGAATTTGCATGTTCAATTGTTGAAAAAAAAGAAGGAATTCTATTTTTTTTTTCAAAAACCATGTTCACCGTTGAATTCTACTTGAAATTTCCTTCAATTTGAGTACCCACTCGAATATATTCTGTTGCGGTGCGCATTTAACCTTCTTTGACCCCTGCAAAGGGTGAAAAAAGTCAAAATTTTCAATTTTCCGTGTGAGATATCGTTTGTTTATGACTTCGATGTGCTAAAACACGTGACGATGGTATTTTTCAATTTGGACCATTTTGGACCTCTGTAAGGCCTGATTTTAACAAATTCTCAAGCTTCAGTCGAGTGAATTTTTTTTCTATTACGATATCGATCTGTTCTGTTTTTCCTTCTACCTTTTCTCGAGCTGATATGAAAAATTCTTTGCAACCCTCCTCTTCCTTTCTCTTGTGTAAAATTTAACCTCCAAAATTCGTTTCTCTCGTTTCATACATACGATTCGGGCTTGCTCTGGAAAAAAAATGAGAGAGAAAAATAGTCGAATTTAATTAAATCCGCGTCGAATTTCCTCTTTTCATACTCGCGATGAAATATTTTTTCATGACGTCAAGGGAGAAAAACTGGGTGGAGCTATGATGTCATCCACTCCGCGAGAAAATTGGAAAGTTAACGTGCAAATGCGCGCCGCGGCGACGACGGCGAGCAGCCGCCCTGACAAAATCTATAAACGTATAAAATTTTTCGGGTAAGGTTTTCGCCTTAATTTTCGCGATCTCTTTTTTCAATTACACGAACCGTTCAATCTTTTCATGTAAGAGTATAAAATATTGTCGAGGATAATTGGTTTTTTTGTCGAGAAAGCATTTTAACGTTGTAGCGACGGAGAGAGAATTTATTTTTTGAAAAACGGAAATTCGTAACTCGGTCTCTATACAGAGACTACACGTAATAGTAATTTTTAAGCGGAAAAATTTAATCTGTTTTCGTTTAAAGAAGAAAAGTTTTGTCAGTTTTCAAATGAAAGTAATTAAATGTTTTAATTAATTAAAACCCGGGGAAAATTTTTTCTAACGCGTTTTCATATTTTTGCGGAATAAACTGTACAAAACCCGTCGTAGTGTATTTTACGCAGTAAAATACGATACGAAAAAAAAAAAGTTTTAATTAATAATTTTTCTCATTTGGCCGACTTGGAAGCTGCGGAGGTAGTAAAAATAACGAATTTTTTACTCATCTCTCGTTGCCGCATAATCGAAATTAGTTACGGAAATATGGATGTTTGCGAGTGAAATATAAAAGATTTGAATGGAGCTTTATCCCATAGAGGCAACGTGGCGAGGAAGTTATAAAGTTTGCTTCCTTCCTGAGTTGTCTATCCTACGGTGCTTTTTTGCGCAGGGCTGAAATAAGCCGAATTGATTCGACGTGTGTGCTGTGTAAAGTGAAATGGGTGAATTTTTTTATGAGATTGAAAGAGCTTAAATGAGCCTTTTTATAAGGGTTTTATTGGTTTGGTTTTGTTAAATTTTTTTCTTCTGTACGAAATTTCGACTTTTATAGGTGAATTTGGTCGTTTTGGTTTATTGTGGCAGAGATGAAAGAGGAAGGGACTCGAGATTTATTGCGGCAATTTTTTTCCAATTTGGAATGAGCCTTTTTATGGAGTTTTAGGCTTTATATGGGAGTTTTTCGAATTGAATTTTGAATTCGAGAAGAATTTAGTTGATTGGATGAGAAATAATAAAGGAAAGAGTGAGGCATAGATTGAAGCTTTCTTGTGATGAAATTTTGTAAAAGGAATCAAATTAATTTCAAAAATAAATTTTGTTCAATTTTTTAAAATCATTCAGCTGTGGGAGATGATGTGAAGATTTATGTTTTCAATTACTGATCACTATTAAATGTGGAATATTTGAGAATATTTTCGTATCGAGCCAGAAAATTGTGAGAGTAGTATCCAAATACCATACATAAAAAATTGAAAAATTATTCAATCTCATGCAAAATTTTCAATTTTTTGTGCGATTTCAAAACTGTATTCACTGCACCCGCAATGAATTTGATAACCTCTCTGGGCACAAAACTCTAAAAAAGATCAATGTACCCATTTTTATTACGAGAGCATAAAACCTCATAAGGAAAAATATGGAGGAAGGTGGGAATTGTGTTTGAAAAGAATCAGGAATCGTGAGTGAGCGATTCTCACAAATCAAGAATCATGATTCTTGAAATTGTGATTCATTGAAAAACTGATTTGCAAATCCTGATTCAAAATCGAGTTCGGAAATTCTTTAAAATTCACATAGGCAATTATGAATCACCCAAATCGTCAAAACAAATTATATTTTTAAAAAAATGAATTAATTCACTGATTTTGATTCTCAATTTAGTTATGGAGGGAAATGCTGTCTCGTGTCTCTGTTCGTCTGTTCATTCTTCTGTGTCTCATTCGTTTGTTCTTTATTCTCATGTTCTCAACTAAAATTCACATTCTTCATCTATTCTTTTTTTCTTTCAACACATTTTTTTTCAGTTTCAACTAAAAAAAAAAAAAAAATGAAAAAAATCAGTAATTTTTATGGAACTACTATCCCTCTTACTTTTTGTTCAAGATTTTTTCCTGTTCTCATTGTCTTTATAGATCTATTTGATAATAAATTAGCAGAAAAAATGGGAATGAGAACGAAGTAAAAAAACGAAAAATTATTTAGGTACTTATCTTTTGTTCTTTTACTTTTTACCAAAAATTGGCATCTGTTCTGTCCTGTTCTCCATTTTTTGCTTCATGATTTGTTCTTTTAAAATTTTACTTCTTTGTCGGTTTTTTGTCCTCATTGCTAACATCATTGGTTGTGATGACGTAACAACTACATTTTCTAATTTTTTGCCAATAATTTTCTTAATTTTTAATATATTTTCAATCATTTTTGATTTTTCCTAATAATTTTTCATAAATAGTAAATGTGACCCTGTCGGAAAGAAGGGACTTGGTGTGAAAAAAATCGATGTCTCATTTTTCACGTTTTTGGTCCAAATGACACCAAATCTGGACCAAACAGCAAACACATGAAAATGAAGACATCGATTTTTTTAAAACAAGGTCGTTTCTTTACAGCAGGGTCAGAAATGTTAATTTTTAAAAATTATTTAATATTTCCATATTTTTTTTTTGAAGTTTCCTTCATTTATTTCACATTTCATAACGGTTTGTCGGTTTTTGAAACAAACTACCTATTTCATTTTATTTCACATATTTTCAAGTATCAGAATCCGTTGAAAACTCAAAATTCATTTTTTTCTCGTAAGTAAGTCCTGATTTTTCGAAATATCGTTGAAAATCTGAAAAAGTGAATTTTTGTAATTTTCTCAGATTTACTCGTCTGCAGAACTTCAACAATGAATACTTCTATTAAAAAAAAAAAAAAAAAAAAAAAAATACTAACAAAAACAGACCTAAAATGAGACATGAGGTTCACTGAAAACTCCGGTCTTTTTCCAAGTCTTTTTAAAAAAGACTCAATTGATGTTGACTCGGAATTGCATTCTTCCAACATTCTAGTCAGCTCCGGTCAGTACTTGGATGGGTATCGACTATAAAAATCCTACCAGTGTTGCAAACTAAAGAAAATCTTGTGCCTGGAGCCTTTGAATACAAGTCGTATGAAATTTTCAACTCACATTTTTCTAGTCTTTTGCTAAACTTATTCTTTTCTATTATTTATTTTGATCAAAAAAAAAATCATCGAATAAAAATATTATTTTCTATTATTTATTTTGGTCAAAAAAAAATCATCGAATAAAATCTGTTGAAAAATGTTTCTAGTAAATCTCCCTATTTGTTCGAATTTGATCCATCTCGACACATAAAATCTTATTCTTCGACACGTAAATTATCATGTAACTCGGTACGAGTCACGAATACTAAGTGAATCTCTCCTACCTGCAAAGTAACCAGACTACGACGATTTAGAGCTTCAGGGGTAAAAGAATAAGTGATAGAGTAAATGTAAGATTTTTTCCAAAAAAAAAAGAGAGACAATTCAAGTATCCAGGAAATTTTATCGACTACTCCGGGCCCGTATAGTACATTTTTATAACGTCGAATTATAAAGGTCGATGCTCTGTTTGTTTATTAACCGCGGTACTTCCTTCGCCGATGCTCGATTTAGAGCCTCGGCGAGTGTCAAGAGAACGGCCGGGGGAACAATGCGGCAACATTGTAAACACGGTATGATTATACGCATTGTTGGTATACATTAAATGGTGAAGGAACTAGTAATCTGTATGGTACATAGACGATAGGGTAACGAAATAGGCAAGATACATGGCTCAAGTCCAGTCGTACATGTCGGATAATGTAAGCCAAGGTCATCCAAATAAATCTTTCAAATCGGACAAAGAAAGTGAGAGAAGAAAGACAGCCACGGGAATCACCTGGTCGGGTTTGCGTACGCGGTGTATTCGAAGAATGATACGAACTGGTCGGGTTGTGGTCGTAGTCTCAGGTGTGGGGGAAAAAATACCTTCGCGTTGAAGGATACGGATTTTGCACGGGTCTAGAAAGGATTGAAGAATCACATCGAAATTAAGACCTAAATATGGAGAAAAAGTCGTGTTGCGGCGAATCGTGTTCAAGGGAAAATGGAAAAACCGCCGGCGCCGAAATCTTAATTACTACAAAACCGAAAATAGAATCGGACGAAGGGAAAATGTAAAGTTGTAACTATACGAGAGACCGGTAAAAAGCAGCCGAGAAGGAAAAAGTTGGCTAATTTACAAAAAGTTTTCTTCTTTTTCGTAAACGTGAGAAATTAATTTTAAACGCTGGAAAAATTATACTCTTATAAAAAGTACTAGCGAATACCTACGCGCCCAACTCTACACAGCGTTTGTTGTAAAACGTATAAAACTGCGAGGAAATTTGGTTATCGTCGGATGTGGAAGTGAGCTCGGGTAAAAGGATGGAGAAATTAGGGATGGCGCGACCAGGGTGGAAAGTTTTATTGTTTTGGATGCGGCCGTACCCGCGTGCGCGTTCAATGAAAAAGGGACCCCGGTGAAAAGAGAGAAGAAAGTGGCTATTTGTTTTGAAAGCGTGTTCTGTGTGATGTTGAATTGTAGTGTAGCGAAACCATCGAAGAAAGATTAAACTCGCGAGGGTACGCCAGAAGGGGGGGCTCAAAGAGGGTGAGCTCGGAAAAGGGGGGATGTATTCGTTTCGTTAATTATTAAATTCCAGTTAGAAAGGTTTTTTCGAGTGTAAAGATATTATGGTCGGCGAATTTTTCGCTAATTTCGTTTCGTTCGATGATTATTTTCGTGTTTTTGAAGTTGGTATTAGTTTTTGTTTGATTTTGCGAGATTTCGAGAGGTTGAATTTTCGGAATTTTAAATCGACGAGGAAAAAGTTTTTTTTGAAAGTTGGTGAATCGTGAAAATCGATACGCTGCGTGGAGGTTTTTAATTTTTATGGAAATTGAGAAATTAATTAATTGAAGAGTTGTAGAGCAGGGTGGCTGGAGAAGGGGAAAATGGAAAATTGGACTTTGAGGCGGAAAAATTGAATTAGGAAAGGAAAGTTGGTGAAAAGGATTTTTTTAAATTGAAATTTGGATTAAAATTTATACTGAACTTGGAAATTTTCCATTTTTACTCTCAATCCTTTTGATTATGTTGAAATTGAATGATTTTTGGGAAACAGTGGAAAATTTCTGGATTTGGAGAATTTAAATTGTAAAAAATCAAATGGTTTCGTAATATTTTTGAGTGAATTTTTTTACAAGCAAAATGAAATGATAAAAATTTTAAAAATGGAAAAAGTTGAAAAAAAATAAAAATTGAAATGAACTGATTGATTAAAAATTGTCGTTGAATGTTTTTTTTTTTTAGAAAAACGGAATTGGGTCGCTACAGCTTTAAAATATTGAAATTAAAATTAATTTTGCATAATTCTTTAGAAAAATAATAAATTTTTTATAAAAATTGAAGAATGAATAAGAATTTTGCGATTAAATTTTTTATAAAAATTGAAGAATGAATAAGAATGTTGCGATTATTCTAAAAATTTGATTGTAACGCAAAGAAAAAATTTGAGAGATTGCCAAAAATTACGATTTAAATTTTTGTTCAATGATTTTATGATTCAGCTACCTACAGAAAATAGTTGGAATTAGTTCTTTTATCGCAGCAGGGAGTCGAATTTTCGAGGAGAGGAGAAAAGGTATAATGGATTAGTTGGTATCTTGGTCCTTGAGACTCAATAAAAGTATCAAGTATTGAAAATTTGTAACTGTCTCTCATTATTTCAAAATGTTATTATCTAGACTCGTCTGGTTGATGATTTTTTGTTCTTTAAATTATGATAAATTTAAATCAACTATACATCTACAAAACAATAAAAAATCTATAATCGTATTCTGAAACAAAAGAAAATCCATCAACGTAAGAAATTGTAAGAAATGATAAAATTGTAATTGCTTAGAACGTTAAGTCATCTGAAAACGAAAAATGAAAAATCAGCGATTTAGCGAATAAAAATGCACCAACCATAAAATCTCCATAAGGTATCTCCACTACCTTCCTACCTTCCTACCTTTATCGACCGACTGTAAAACTACAAAGAAATGATTTACTGAAATACAATTATCAACTGTTCATCCTTATCGCATTAGAATTCCTGGACCTACTTTTGTTTACGTGACATCTTCAGGTTGGATAATGTCGAGTGAAGCGATAAAATTCTTACTATGAGACTCCATGCTATCTCATTTTATTAAACCTATTGATTGCTATTTGGCTAAAAGATGAGAGATGAAAGTATGAAATTGAAAATATTGGGTCTAAACTACAAAGTTAAATCTCTCAACTGAAATGGAAAAAACAGAATTCGATTTTCATGTTTGAAATTTTAGAAATTTTTTCGAAGGAAAACCAGTGAAATGATGTCTGAAAACTGCACAGAATGCATTGATTTTTAGCTCGTTTTTTCGAATTTCGATGGTATTTAGCAAAACAAGCAGATGATGGTTAAGATGAATTGAAATTTGAAACTTAAGTTTGAAAATTTTGAATTTTTTCATCAAAATTGTGGAATTTTACCATTTTTTTTCCAAGAATGGGTTGAATTTTTCACCAGTTTGAATTTTTTGACCAAAAATTGGTTGAAATTTTTAACTAAAAATTGATTGACAGTTTTAACTAAAAATTGATTGAAATTTATATCTAAAAATTGATTGAAATTTTTTGCTAGTTTGAATTTTTTCACCAAAAATGGTTAAATTTTTCACAAATTTGAATTTTCTCACTAAAAATTGGTTGAGTGGTTTCCACAAAAAATTGATTGAATTATTTCAATTCACCAAAAAAAAATTGAATTTTTTCACCAAAAACTAACTGAATTTTTCCACCACAAATTGGTTGAATTTTTCAACAGTTTGAATTTCTGCTCCAAAAATTGGGTAAATTTTTCACCAAAAACTAGTTGAATTTTTTCCCCACAAATCGGTTAAATTATTCAACAGTTTGAATTTCTGCTTCAAAAATTGGGTAAATTTTTCAACCAAGAACTAGTTGAATTTTTTCATCACAAATTGGTTGAATTACTTATTCACCTATTTGCCAGTTTGAATTTCTGCCCCGAAAATTGGGTAAATTTTTATGTTTGAATTTTTTTTTTACAAAAAAATGGTTGAATAAATTGAATTTACCGAAAAAATTTTGAATTTTTTCACCAAAAATTGGTTGAAATTTTTCTCTAGAAATTGTTTTATTTTTTTTTGTAGTTGGACTTTCTATGTGGTCCCCTTTCTTCCAAAATTATTTCCTCTCGAACAATAATCATGCAAGTATAGGATCATTTGGATCCTCAAAAGTTCTGAAAAATTTAAAGATGCGGAAATGATTTTAAAATTTTCTGAATTTCATTTTTTTCGGTATTTTGAAGCCTTCGAACAAATCTATTGTTGAATTATTCGAATAATCGGTTCAAACTTTTATTATGGCTACATAAAAATTCTCTGTTGGAAGGGGGGTAGGGTGAGAGCAGTTTGATCTATTGTACTACAAATTTAATTTCATCATTCCTCTCTTCGAAAAAAAATTCCAAATCCGTCCGTCTCTTCAGATACATTTCAAAACATGGAAAAAAACGAATAAACGCGATTGTAAACTTCACATATAAAATTATAAACCTCGTAAAACCCCCCTCCTCTACCTATACAAATCGAACCACCACCCCCCCCCCCAACAGCGTCATAAAATAGTCAAAAACTCGACAAAATACACCCCTATGGTCGTAAAATTTACGAAAATTCGTGCACTCGTAAAACTCGTACGAAAACCGAGCGAAAACACCCATTTCGGCAACTTTAATAAAATAACGTAAATTCCAAAAATGTACAAATTGAAATTTCACGTAGAAATCGCGCCATTGCGACGATATCTAGCCTACGTATAAAAATCCAATGGAAAAAAAAATTCTTCACGGTTGAAATTTCTCGTAAAGCTAGGCTAATAAATCCATATTACGTTTTGCTACTCCGAGAGAACTCCTCGTGTAGAATTATTTACCATATTTCGGGTAAAAATTCATTACTAAGCTCTCTCGCGAACGTAAACTAAACGAAGCGTACCAAAGCTGGAGTTTTTTCTTTTTGAGAATTTTCGTCGAAAACTCGATGATGCGTAATATGTATAAATATTACGTAGGTATACGAATATCTTTCGCTGTGCGAGCTGGATGTATTGAAAATATAATTTCATGTTGTGGAAAAAAAAAAGAAGAGGGTCATGGCTCATGCGAAATTACTGCATACAAACGTTATTATACTTGTGTTGGAATTGTGAATTATTGATTTTTTTTTTCATTTATATGGCGTTTTGCTGCGGGTTATTCGCTTCCGCGTGTTTTCGTTCAACATTATGATAACAGCTAGAAAGGTGTCTCTGACGAGTAGGGGAGGAATGGAGGTCGTTAGCTGGAGTATGGATATTGAGAAAGAGAGAATTTCACATTCGATTGCGTGTAGTGGAATCTGTATCGATGTTTGTGTACTTTCGAGTACGCAGGAGTAGAGACGAGGGACGTCGGTGACCAGGAAATTAACGCTTGTTGATTGTTGATGTATTGTGTGGTACGACAACATACACACGAATACGATTACTATGTAACTATAATGTATAGCCTTGATTGTAAATTATTGAATTAATAGAAGAATAATACGAAATGATGAGAAATGCCGAGCACGCAAGTTGCGTAATAAATTAAGAACAATTTAGTATTGTACGATCGTACTCGTAGTGTGCTCGATTTTATAAGGTTTATTGTCGCGTTCGTGTTGGCGAATTGGTATTTCAACGTTGAATATTAGTAATGAAAACGAGATACGGTAAATTTCCATTTTTTTTGACACATTTTTTTTAAAAAAATTTGTCAATTGCGATGCAGCTAGGTAATTGTGATGTGTAAGCTTGTGTGGTGTTTGTTGCCGAAGCCGAATATACATGCTGACGTATGTGGTTGTTTAATTTATTTGTTAACACGTCGAGGAAAAATACCTCTTTTTTAAACACCTGGGAGTATTACGTACGTTGATCGTTGCTAGGCGCTGGCATCAGGCATCCTACCCTATGGTATGGTTTGGTGTGCTATGCGACGACGACGACGACCCGGTGATTCATATGTGAACTTTTTCATCGTATTGATAACACGTTGCATTATGATTTGTGTGCAGAGTTACCGTAATAAAGGCGGAAGAGGAGGAGGAAACGCTAATCAAAGTCAAGGTCCGCCGACGCCGCAGCAAGCTCCTTCGTCATCGGGTGCCGCAACACCGCAGCCAGCAGCTCATCCGCAGTCATCGACGATTGTAGCTTTAAATGGTAACGATCCTTCGCCCAATCCGACCATGATGACTACCGCCGATCATTCGGTAAGTGTATTTTTTGAGTTTGAGGGTGAGGGAGTTGTTGGTTATTAAGGAATGGGTGTAGCAGAATGTGGAAAGTTCAATTAACTGGGTTAATCTTCGAATTCTCTCGTCGTAAAATTTCTATAAATTGAGATCGGTGGAAATTTGGAAAATTTTGTGAAAATTGAATTTCATTCGGGTGTACTTGATTTTTATCAAATTTGTGTATAAAACGATTTGAATTTTCCCATGGGAAAAGTCCATGTTGTCTGGGTCGATGTTCAGTGGTTGGAAAATTTTTATGGTTTAAAAATTGCTGAGAATTTGGAAACTTTGAAGAAATTTTACTCTACTGGAGTCGATATTTATAATTTTCAGTCCATCTTTATTAAGCTATCGTTCTGCTATTTTGTAGACAGAAATTTCGATTTCTTGAGTGTGTGATAAGGTTTTTTTTGGGGGGGAAGGGGATTTTTCAATTCAAAAGTTGTGAAAAATTTGGTGAAAAAAATCATTTCCTGAAAAGATCAATCACTCAAGTGTTGGTTTTGATGTAAAACAGCCCTTGGGAAATTCTCAAATGCCTTCCTTCACTTCCTCCTGAATTACGAAGCCATGTATGCTCGAAATTTAGTATTTTCCATCTATGAAGGGGATCCAAAATGTTTTTAGTTTCTTATTCGCTTGATTAGCCTGAAAATGGGAAATATTTATTTTGAGTGTTTTTCGACAAAATCTGCTCAAAATGTTTTTTTAAATTATTGGCCTTTTGAAATTTTATATAAAAAAGTGGGAAACAATCATTTTTTATAGATTTTATTTTTTTGACTATGATGCTCTCGCCCCTCCTCCAATGCTGAACCCAAAGGTATAAAAAAATTTTGTTAAAGGAAAAATTGCATGGTCTCTAATTTTTTTGAAAATTTTTGAAAATTTTAAAATTATTGAAAATTTGGAAAACATAGGAAAAATTTATTTTGATGAAATTCTGAAATGATACGATTGTCTATGTGGTATCTATGATCTGTAAAAATTTCAACATTTTTGAACTACCCTTTCCAGATAAGATGAAAAATATTGAATTTCGAGCACGTATGGCTCAATAAATTGGGACAGTTTCAAAATTCTTCAAAAATGGGAAGATTTTGTTGTTGGTTTCATAAGTTTGGAGTACAAAATTCTGAAGGTAGGACTCGGAATAAAATTTGATTATTAAATTCTATTCTGAGTCATACCTTCAGAAATTTGTATTCCAAACATTTAAGACTACCGTGATTTTTTTGATTTTCAAGACTTCAGAAGTAAAAATAGTTCAATTTTTTGATCTATATTTATTCATTGAAAATGTTGTGGTAATTTTATAAAAAATCGTTTTCTGGGTAAAAATTCATATCGAGTGGCCTGGATATTTATAATTTAACCTACAAAACTAGCTCCTTTTTTCCTTCGTTTCTGAGAATTTGAAGATTGTGATGCTCTTGAAGAAGTTCAGATTTTTTGCAGTTTCAAAATTGCCAATTTGGAAAGTTTCATTTAAATTGATCTTCGAATGGAATTCAATCTTGGTAGCCTTTATGTATTCGTGCTTTCAACTTCTCTTTAAAACTGTTTTTTTCCTATTCAAGAACTCAAAAATATGGATAGAGACATATTTTTGGATCAGTTTTCAGATCCCATTGAAAAATTTTAAACAATTTAGCGAGACGTTTTTTCTTTGAAATTTGATTAATATGACCTTGAATTCGTACTGTCAGTGTATGAAAGCTTACATGTTTTCCTCTTTTCAGAGGTATCAAAAATTATGATTTTTTTTGGAAAGTGCAAAAATTTAAAAATATTACTTACAAAACTTGAATAAGCATGATTACTACTTATTGTCAGAAAAAGTTTAGGATTTGATGAAATTTTCATTTCAAAATCGTAGACTTTTTAAAACGACAAACTACGTTAAGAAGTGGATTAGGAGCTATAATTAATTTTTTTCAATTTTTACCTTCGTGAAGGGGTAATAAGTTGAAAATTTTTACATAATTAATGATACATCGAGAGGATTTTTCCGCTGTACAATTGTACTTCCCTCCACCCTACCGTCTTTTTCTATGAACTCAAGATTTTCAATTGAATCGAAAAAATCATCTTTCCCTTATATTTAGTTAAGAGTTCAGTTCTAATTCTTTGCATTAACGTTTTTATTTCACAGATTTAAAGAGTTTTTACAAAACCTTCAATAGTTCGTTTTTATGGTGGATTTATTTGTGAAATTGTATTTTTGAAGATGAGAGAAAGGATATTATGGAGGGGGAAAGGATATTCGATTATTCGATTTTGAAATAAATGGGGTCTGCTTTGTGGCAGGTCATCAGAGGAAAAAAAATTGATTCTGAATTGAAAATTTTCAACGTTGGACAAATTCCAACATTTCGAAGCAATTTTTTTTCTCTTTCATTTTTTCCTTAAACGTATTTAAAAAATTGAATTAGAGATAACCTTTTATTAAAATGTCAGATAAACAAAATATTAAACGTCAGTGGGTTTCTTCAAGTTTGATAAAATGTCATTACATATTTCAATTCATTAAAATTTTTTCAAGTTTTCTGAAGTGCAACAGAAAAAATTATCAAGTACATATATCGAATTTTGAAATTGAAATTGCAGAAAATGTCAACATTTGATGTCTCCAATTTTGTGTTGAAAATTTAATCTCACATTTTATATGGATTGGCCATCTCCTTGTTGAAATTTTCAAATCATTGAAAGTTTTTAGCATTCATATTTTTCCCATAATGATTTTTCATTTTTTTACATTTTCGCTATATTTCAAAGATATCGCAACTTAAACCGAAATAAATTAAATTAGGTACCTACTTGCGATTGCCAATGTTATCAAACGCCATTGCCGAATGTTTCCTGAAACAATAGAACTAAATTTATCCTAAATGTGGTCGTGATTACGTACCTATGTAGGTATTTAGGTAATAATAACGAAACAATTTTTGTGCCAAATACGCGAGTTTTTCGTTTCGAAATCAATTACGACGATATGCGCTGCGTTTGGTGTTTTTCTTTTATTTTTCAATGTCATTGCTAAATTATCAAAAATTGATGTATCTCTGTTTACGTACTCATTTCTACGTACAGAATTGTATATTGTACACATAGGTACCTTATCTAAATTATACTACTGTTTCTTCTCACGTTAATGTAATGTCAAAACAGAAAACTTTCCTACCTATTTCCTCCCCACCTTCTCATTAAATTAAAAAATACTTTGAATTTATTCGTAAAAATTTTTCAGATTAATTATAAAGATATAATTTTCTGTGTTGAAATCCGAATAAACAGTGGGTTTAAAAATTTTTAAAATTCAATTCTCAAGAAATAATGTGAATCTTCGAGTCGATTGTTTTTAAAATTATCCATTTTTAGAATTGAATGAGTAATTAAAAAAATATTAAGTACATGTAAATTTTCAAGAACGTATTTTTTTACAGAAAATTTTATCGAATAAATTTGAAGATAGAATTTTGTTACCAGCAGAATTATACGAAACAAAACCTACCATGGTTATCTCGAAATAAAACGTTGCTGGAATTTTCCAGATCACATTCTCATGAAATTCTAGAACTGACCTAATAAGTTCATACTTCATAACACATTTTTTTTGAATTTTCATGCCCCATTTTACCGAAACCTGCAATGATAAATTAGTTTCATTAGCGTAAAGTGCCTAAATTATTATATGCAGTGGAATTTGAAATGTAGTTCATGATTATTTTTTATACGGGTCATGAATTCAGGTCTAAATTAAGTCGAAATAGTACGCAGTAATTTCGATAATATTCAATAGAAAATGATAAAAATGATCTAAAATGAATTAGGATTTCTTGCCAGTGATTCTTATCGTGTAAATAATCCTCTCATCAGTACATTATCCAGTTATTTTCTACGTATACAAAGTCGAAAGACTCAAACTTGTTTCAATTTGTTCAAGTGTTATCGAATATTTCCCATACAAAATTGTCTTTCTAGTTTCAAGTCCTCGACGAGCAAATTTCAACATTGTATTTGAAATTTTGAAATATTATGGTTTTGTTATAAATAGTCGTTGAAATTATCTATAATTTTTTCGATAAGGTTTTCGAGTGGAAAATTATCAAAGCAGAGAATGTTGTAATTACGATGAAAAAAAGAGAATGATTCATGATTTTTCGCTGATTACGATATAATTGTTCATTTCCTTCCTTGACGAGTTGTCGTGTACCTACATACTCGTTTATTGAAAATGTAGGTAATAAATTATCGATGAAATTATTCCAGAAATAAATCGAAGTGTTTTAGTTTTTTTCTCAGGAACAAATTATAAAGGTTGATGGAGGTATAATTGAATAACTGTTTCGTTGATGAATTTTACGAAATTGCATTTTCTAGTTTGGAAATTGGGAAATAAGAGTTGTACCGAATTACCTGCTGTGTTTTTTGGTTGAAATTGTCTCAGAATTTTAATTTTTTTCTACTCCGATATTCCTGGTAGATTTTTTTACAACTTTTTCCGCCTGCTTTGAAAGTCTTCAAGCTCATAAAATGAGTATAAAAAGATATTCAATTTTAAAAATAAAATTTTCAAATTATTTCATTCTACATTTTTTCAAAAAAAAATCAAAAAATTTTTTTTTGGATATTTTATATTGATTTTCTTCAATTTTTTGCTCAAAAAATTTTTCATGTTCTTATTTTTATAATTTTTTCAATTGATTTATTTTTAAATCAGGATTTTTTTAATAACCCAACATTTTCTCAATAATTTCTACGATGCCTTATGTTCAAATTTTCTCAATTGTTTTAAAAAATTTCTAGTTCGAAATCAATTTTTTTCAAAAAGAAACTTGGGTGGAAATTTTCTCGTAATTTTTCTACCCAGACATTCTGAAAGCTTTCAAGATGAATTTGTATAATTTTCTCAAATCGTTCCATTGTTTATTTCTCTTTTCAGTTCAAATTTTCTCAAAAATTCAAATTATTTGTCATGTTTTGAATTTTATTAATTTTATACCTATGCTTTGGTTCATAGGTACTACCTGTTTTTTTTTTTCAAAAATTTCTCAATTTTGCATTTTTATATTTCTTAATTTTCTCAAATTGTTTTTTTTTTTTGTAACTTCCAAGTTTGATTTTTTTGAGAATTCTGAATTTTAAAAAATTTTTCCAGTATTTTTATGCCAAATTTTTGTAATTTTTACAGAAATTTGAATTTTTCCAATGTTTTATGGTCAGATTTTCATATTTTCATCCAAGATTACATTTTTCCTCTATATTCTCTGTGGTCGTTGTTGAAATTTTCTCAATTTTTTTCCAGTTTCAAAATCTAAGCCAGCTTGAAAAAAGTCAGAAAACTTGGAAAATTGGCAATTCCATGGTTAAATTTTAGTGTTCTTTAACATCTTGTCGAGTTTAAAAAATTTTTAAAGTTGAAAAAAGTTTTGAAATTTGAAGAAAATTGTAATGTATGTAAAAATTTTTAAAATGAGAAAGATGAACATGTGAAATTTGAACATTTTTAAGGCGAGGAAAATGAAAATTTTAAAAAATTTCAGGTTGGGAAAATTTTGATTTTTTTTTCATCAATTTATTAATGTGTAGGGTCACGTGCCATTGGAGCTATCAAGCTTTCGACGCGAAAGATTTTTTTCGACTAAGTTGATAAAATTGGAAGAAATTGAACCAAACACGTAGTAAAGAAAATTATTTATGATTTTTCATCATTGATTTAGGAAAATTGAAACTTTTCACGATCGTGAACTCGTAAGGTATAATATTTTGAAGTTTTCGTGTCTGATGCATCTTCCGTGTAAATTTAGCCTTCGACGTAAAAATCAATGACCGAGAATATTTTGGTTCGTTTGTATAAAAATGAGTCGAGTACCAAACAGTTGACAACTTTCATTTCGATGCCCCTTCCAATTCGTAACCTGACCCATTTATTTAATCGAAATGTTACAAACGAGTACCCGGAGTACCCGGAGTACCCCTTTGGTTCCTAAGTATGCAATGGTGTAAGACGTTGTGTTGACTGTCGATTTCAATTCTCCCCTCTGCTGTGCATTTCTTGCCGATCGTGTCGACCACGTGGTTTAAATGGCGAAATCGGAACGATGCGACAGTGTTATTCAACTCGAGTACCTAATTTCGATGGTAACCGAGCTCGAATGATATTTCACGTCTATTGCAGCTTTTTTCTGGCTTTAACGTTTACGTTCATTCATGAAATGATATTTCACCCTTTTTCTCGCTATAAAACTTTCTGTTCGTCGCCTTTTTCTCGTGTATCATTTCTCAGTATAGCGAGAAAAAGGAAGCCGGATGGAAGAGGGGTGAAAAAAAGCGGTAAAAGCACGTTGACGATTGACGGCATCACGACGTCGGGTGTCGGCCTGCGGAGGGTGGAAGGGTAAAAAAGCACACCAAGAAAACGTAACCTAGACAAAGTTTGTAAACAGGCTTTCGCAGACACAACAAATTGTATGAAAGGGATTCCGGGGGTAGAAAAGATTGTCTGACAGTCTGACATTTTAGTTGGTAACAAAACAGCAGTATTACGATCTCGTTTGAACTATACCAGCGCACAGTCTCGGTCTCGGTCTCAAAAGGGTTACCTACGGCAATTTAAACGTGGAAAAGCTGGGTAGAGAAAGGCATTTAGTTAAAGCCATACCCGCTTAGTGCCTTTGAACGGATAAAACTTTCTCTACGCCTTTCGCTCGTTGAACGGTTCTTTAATCGTGGCTCCCATCGTCGGAACGACCTTTCCACTGTCTTTTATCTTTTCCTATTCTTTGTCAATGGGGGTTTTATTCGGCGTATCTTGTCGTTTTCCGTGTTCTCCTTATTTTTCGCACCGTTGCCTGATGCCCGAAAAAGTACACGATCGTGTAAAATACACACGTACGATAAAATCGTACGCAAGATTTGATACGAGATACGAGCGACGAAAAAAAAAAAAGGGTTTACCACTTATTGTTTTATTTTTGGTGTATCTTCGTGATGCTGTTTATCGTCGTCGTGACCTACTGTAATACTAATTGCGAAATACCTTCGTATTCACGTTCGCCTTTGATTTCTCTGTGTAAATGTCAACACAAGACCTTAATCGAATTACTATAGCTCGGTACGGTGGCCTTTTTTCCATCTCCCTGCTCTGTGTGCGAATTTTCTTTGAATGAGTTTAAATTCATCGTGTATGGGTGCACCTTTTATAAAAGCTAGGTACGTAGCTATTTATATGGAATAACTAAATCAATAAATACATTTTCATTATTCGTCGTTTGGCTGAGCCTTTGCGTTGATCAAAGGGTAAACATCGTCAAACAAAAGGGGTTACCCCTTTTAAATAAGATTATCACCAATCAAGCAGCCTTTTACTAGAGTACAAATTTGATTTACTGGTGCCTGCGTTTAAAAGGTCGTCTGTTCGGTACCCTTGCTCGAGTTCGATTTAATTTGCCAAAATGGTAAATTCGATTTTTGGTGCCAAAAAATATCCGAAAGCTTTTTCTATTGTATGAAATTGTATTTCTAGTTGAAAGCCTCTATTGGAGGAAAAATAATATTGTCAGGAATGGAAAAAAAATATCGACTGGGTACTTTATTGAAATTGCCTTCTTTAAACAGGTTTGAGAGATTTTTAGGGTCAATGTCATCTGGCCATGGTGGTTCGGCGATAGAGTCTTTGAACTTGGAATGTAATTAGTTTTCGAGTTGGTTGATTTACTTACTCTGTGCGGAGCTGGCTGACTAATTGTTCAGCTTGTGAGAAAATTTTTTATGTTGGCCAGTTCGGCGAGAAATTTATACGGATTCGTCGATGATGAAGGTTTTAATTTCGTTTGCGAATTTTTCGTTGTCTTCCGTTGTGTGACGTAATGCGATTGTTATGCGAGGTGTGGAATGGGTTTTTATGGCTGGTTTGAATGTGGAATTGGAGTGTGAGGTGAAGGGAGAGAGATGTTTGGGAAGAGAAGAGAAGATTGTCTTGATTGATTCGATTTGAAATTTTGAGACTTGTTTTCTGATTGTATAGCGGAGATTTAATTTTAGGGATTGATTTTTTCTGGTGAAATATTTGAATAATTAGCAACGGACGTGTTATCGAAAGTTTGAAATTAATCGAAAGTTGTAATGAATGATGCAGTTGATGCAAATTTCTTATCTAGAATTTTATATTGATAACCTTGATAAAAAGTACCTATTTTAAACTCTCCAATCGATGAAAAAATTCACCAATTTTGCAGTGTTGCCAAATTTTCTTTTGGGAGAGCAAAAGAAAAATCTTGAAAAATTGATATTTTTTGTGAGCTTTTTTTTAGAAAAAAAAGCAAAGCTAGATGTTTGAACTTTTTTTATTTTAGGCTAAAAATTGGGATGAGTTTGATTTAATTTTATCGAAATTTTTGAAATCTTCGGAAATAAAGAACAAAATGATGGAGTATGATATTTCAAGAACAAAATGATAAAAGATTTAATTCTTGCGTACTTACTCTAAAACTATCTGAAATTTTTTTCAGAAAATTTAGTAATTTTCTGGAGAAATGAAACGAACTTGGTAATCCTGAATTTCTATCGTGGCAGAAAATACTTGAAAATTACAAGTGACGACTGAAAAAGTGTCTTATAAAAAATAAATATCGAATTCACGAGAAAGTATCATCACATTTGAAACTGATTAAAAATTGGCATGACATAGAATTCTAAGAAGTTGACTATTTTTTTTTTCAGTTTCAATTTCCTCAATTTTTTTCAAATTGGATATTTTTATTTCTTTTAAAAAATATTGTACTTTTTTATTTTCAAAGATTTATCTGGAAATTTTTTTAAATTAGACACAATATTGAGAAACGCGGGATGAAAGGAATTGAAAATGATAATAATTAGTCAGTTCGAAATTATGCGATTTTTTAAACAAGTATTTTCTTTTAAGGCGCATCTATAGGTGCTATGAAGCGATTTTTTTCGGGAGGGGGGATCTGGAGGTATGTAGGTCTAGGTATCTTGCTTTTTTCTGAAATTTTGAAATATGTATCCCGTCTTTTCTCTTTTTTACCCCTTTTTTCAGAATTTTGGAATTATTTCATTTGAATTTTTTTTAGTCAATATTTTTCTAATCTGATGAAGAAATTATTACTCCCCCCCTCCCCAAAAAGTTGTGAAATGTCGCCAAATGTCGTGTTTTTCCATTTTGAAATTTTATTAGGTAAGTACCTATGAAATATTGAGGGAAAAAGTGAGAAAAAAATTAGCTATCTTTCTCTAATATTATTGACTTTTTTGAATTTGGATTTCTTCAAATTTTTATTTAGTAATTTTAGGTTTACGATTATAAGAAAATTTTCATTGTTTTTTGGATTTTTTTAAAAAAATAATAATTGAAGCATAATCTTCCACACCTATTTCGACATTGTTGGTAATTCATTATTTTTTCTTTTTTTTTCGTTCAAAGTGACCTCACATTCACGTTAAAGAAATTATAAAGATTTTTGAAATTTATGGATACAAAAATAATGACACAGTTCAGTCGAGGTCTCAAACAATAAACCTATTTGCGATTTCAAAGTCACTTCGAATGTTTAAAAATTACATCAGCGTTGTTTTCATTCGTTCGACTAAATATTTTGGCACTTCAAGGTTGTTTTACTTCACAAATGAAAAATTCTTCGCAAGATTAATATTCCAAGTTGAAAAAATCGATTCGTATTTTATTTGATTTCGACTCAAAAAATACTCGAATAGATTTCCAAGAGGGGAAACAAGGATTGACTGCCAATCACACACAAAAAAAAAACCTATACCCACATATTTTTTCCATCGATTTGTTTCCTTCTCCGTATACAATATAAAAACAAAAGATACCGATTTCGTAACATATGTGCGGGTATAGATAGTATATTGGTAATAGCGATTCATAACTCATCGGTAATTCATAAAAGAAATAAGAAAAAGAGGAAGTAATGTATGACGATAAGAAGTACCAGCATAAGGAAGAGTAAAGGTATCTTTGGCAAAGAACAAATAAATCTCGGGACAACAAACTCATTAAAGTACGTCGTGAAATGTCATCTACCCCATATGCTACACGATAGTAATAGCTTATCCTGAGCACATTTATCGTATGTGCATTCAAGTATTATACGAACAGAAATAACAGCGAAGTTTTCAAACCATGGACGAGCACTTTTCTGTAAGTTGCGAAGACGATATTAATCGAAGATAGATAAAAGTTTTCTGTAGGAAGGAAAGGGTTATAAAAAAAATGAGTCACATTAGTGAGGAATTTTTTGCTGCTCGATCGATGGGTTTCTTTTCAAAGTCTTGATTGTGTTTAGATATTTGAATGAGATGCAAAGGTTTAAAAGGTATCTTTTCAATTGATTTGTCTACACAAACAATCTCTATCGTATAGGTACTTAAATTTATATTCGTGTTTGTGGACAATACTCGAAAAGAAACTTCGATACATTGTATAATTTGTTTAATCAAATAACAAAAGGACAGATGCAAGGATCCCGGAACACGTCAATAGGAGAAAATAAGGAAACGCTTGAATTTAACGGCGGACGAAAAAACTGGCAGATGTTCGTTACGAAATTGGACGGTTTGGGGTTTCTACAAAGTATTTTACATGGTTTGTGTTTGTACCGGACATAAAAATCATGAAAAACATGAAAATACCATGCATTTTGATTATTTTCCACAAAAAGTATGAATTTTAAACATTTTCCTCTTAATTTTCAAGTTGAAGAATTCTTTTAAATCATTTTTCAACTTCATTTTTGTATAAAAAATTCCCGCCCTTCTTCGCTCGAGTAGGGCTTGAACAGTTTGAGTTCGATAAATAAAAATTAAAAAATTAGAATCAAAACTGTCAATAGAAATAGGCCAAAATACGATGGCTCAGATTCAAATAAGAAAGACCAACATTTAAATAAAAATGAAAATGATCCGGCAAATAATGTCAAAATTAGAATATTCACGGTAATTTATCGTAAATATTGAAATATTTACGGTAATTCACCGTAATTATTGAAAATAAAATTTACCATACAATTACTGAAATATTTTTGGCACAATTATCAAAATATTTATGATAATTTACCGTAATTACTGAAATATTTATGGTAATTTACCGTAATTACCGAAATATTTACAGTAATTTACCGTAATTATCAAAATGTTTACGGTAATTTATCGTAATTATCAAAATGTTTACGGTAATTTACCGTAATCATTAAAAATAAAATGTTGACTATAATTTACCATACAAGTACTAAAATATTTACCGTAATTACTAAAACATTTACGGTAATTACTGAAATATTTACAGTAATTTAACGTGATTGTTGAAATATTTACGGTAATTTACCGTAATTTTTGAAATGTTTACAGTAATTTACCGTAATTATCAAAATGTTTACGGTAATTTACCGTAATCATTAAAAATAAAATGTTTACTATAATTTATCATACAAGTACTGAAATATTTTTGGCACAATTATCAAAATATTTATGATAATTTACTGTAATTATTGAAATATTTACGGTAATTCACAAATATTTACGGTAATTACTGAAATATTTACCGTAATTACTGAAACATTTACGGTAATTCCCGAAATATTTACAGTAATTTACGGTAATTGTTGAAATATTTACGGTAATTAACCGTAATTATCAAAATGTTTACGGTAATTTACTGTAATTATCAAAATTTTAACTACATATAACACAGTGTCTGCTGAGAATGAAAAACCATGAAAAATGCGAGAGTTGCATGAATTTTTTCATTTTCTCCATCCAATGGACAGTTAGACATCATGTACAATTGCTTGTATTCGGTTTTTGATTCCATGGACCATCGACAAAGATGGAAAAAAATATGATCTGAGGTAAAAAAAAAATGACCATTTTACGACACTGATTTCGCTGTAACACGTTCGTTGACGTTTGGTAAATGACGAGTTGGATCGTAATGCAGATAATATGCAATTATAGGAAGACAAATGGTCGATTTTTATACCAACTCGAGGCAGCAAGAGCAATATCCGACATAACCGATTACTCTCGGTTAATTTTGATAGTTTTACGTGACGTCGATGTTGTTTTTGTTATTACGGGCGAGGTTGCCGGATCTCTTTGTGTGTGCGGTAATTCATTATTGTCGGAGTTATTTTCTCTCCTCAAACTGTCTCTACGATGTATATTTACGTTTGTACCGGCGCTGATAAGATTGTAAGAGGGGATATGCCCAGTGCATGCGTACGTAGTAGCAAGTGTTGCACGAATGGATGCTGCGTTTACGTCTTCCACTGCAGCGTAGTTCCTTCAGAGTCAAAGCTTTACGAAAATATACGATTCGTAGGCTTTGTTCGGAGCTTTGGCGTAGTTTTTATACCGCCGAGCTGGAGATGACGTTCGGGAGTCCACGAGACGTTCGCGAACGTCGAACTTGAACCATTCGTTCCGGCTACTGGCAAGTTCCTTTCGCGTACGTCGCCGTATATTGATTAGTTTGGCGAAAATAAAAAAGAGGGGGTTTTTTGGTAATTTTTTCTTATGCTGACACGTGAGAAAAGGCTGAGTATGGAGAATTAAAGTGGGGGGATTGCTCGGTGGAAAAGCTTTCCTGCTTTTATTATCGTGCGTGAGTATGAAAAAGTGCAGTTTGTTTTTCGTCCGTGTTTGCAAGGTTTAATTAGTTTGTTCGGTAGTGTATTGTGGTTCGTGATAAGATGGCCGGATATAAAGGTATAATATTATATTTTATCGGTAGATGGTGATTTTTTCCGTATTTCCGTAATTGTGAAAATAACGAAGGCAGAGTGATAAGATATTTATATTTTATTGATATGATAATAGACAGGGAATGGATTGTTTAATTTAGATCAAGGTTAGAGGATATGAGTGCTTGAAGATGCATAAGCATGTTTCTTTTTCAAATTTTTTCCCCAGGTAATGCATTATGGATTTACACGAGTCTCGAGCTTCGTGAGACCCATTATTTTCTTTTAAAAGATACGAAAACATTCCATTGTTTCATCTGTCATGTCATAAGGAAACCCGGTTAAGATCCAAAAATTGAAAAATTAAATTTTTATGGTAATTGATGAGTTTTGGACGTGCCGAATTCAGTGGTATTATTGGAAACGTTTGGAAAAGATTCATTTTGTTGTTAATAAAGAGTGAATTTTTCTTGGGGGATTGAAGAAATTTTTTTTAAAAATTGATTTTTTGGTATGTTGAGCATTGGAAGGTTTTTTTTTAGAAGAGAGTACAAAATCAAGTACAAAAATTTGAAATACCAAAAGGATTTTCGGGAGAAAGGGCAAATAAGAAGCCATGTTTTACGCTGTCGTCTCAAATAGTTCATAATTATAATTTGTGATTTTGTTCATTCTCGTACAAAGATTTCAAAAAATTTGAGTGTTTAATGCCAAACAATTATGTTTTAATACGTTGAAAATCCTTATGTGATGTAATTTGGAGGGAAGGGGTGCATATTATACTTGTGTACCGATTTTCAGCTCAATTCGGCCATTTTTGGTCAAGTTGCGTTCTGGATGCTAAATAGGTTTTCTTGTGACCGGTCACAGATTAAGTGAGATCTTCATTTATTGAGAAAAAAGTGTCGAAAATTGATCTAAAATTAGCTGAAATGCGTAAAATGATAGAAATCGTAAGATGATCTTTCTTTCAGGGCTGGCCAAGCAGGAAGAATCTCAGCCCAGGGAGAAAAAAAAATGGTCTTTTAAACGTTCGAAAACGAAGTGAATAATCCTGATTTTTCTTTTTACATGGGTATGTCTTAAACCAGGGAGGGGGGATTTGAAAACGGTGACAGTTTTCTGTAACGTAACGTAGCACTATCTTTGGATATGATACGCCCACTGTTAATGTCATAATATTCTGTTGTGTGTTGACATTTTTTATAAAAAATAATATCAATTGGAGTATGTTTTGAGTTGAAAAAAAATCTGAAGTTTTTAAAAATGTTGAAAACAATGGAGAAAGAAATATTCAAGAGGGTTGTCATTTTGATAAAAAATTATGCTAAATTAGGATATGCTTTGATATAAAATGGAATATTATTATAAAAAAATGAAAACTGGAAAAAGTGATAGAAAATATTGAAAAAATTGAATGGAAAAATTTGGTTGCATGTTTCATCTTTTTTTTCTTTATTGCCTCATCTCTAAAAATAATCCATTTCAACTTTGAACATATCCAATCCATGATCCAAGGTTTTTACCTCAAAGGAAATAGTCAATTAATTTTATCTTCATAACGTCTTCAATCTCTAAGTGATATCTGAATCTAACTCTACCGAAAATTCCATATCAACATCAGATTTAAAAATACATAGAAGAAAATTTATTGGGAGGTCACTAAAGGCACGTTTATCATTAGGTTTCAGACTTTTATCAAAATTAATTAAGTAAACTCCAGAATAAGATGTAGATCTATCGTGATCCTCTAATTGCTATTACGTCATTTTTAGACTTACTTTATTGAAAAATGGTGGTATAATGAACATATGTATCTTCAACACAAACTATCGACGAAATACTGCACACGTGCCTCGATAACAAAAACGATTGGAGCAAAAACGTTATCTTCACTGGAAAAAATACTCCTAATGAGGAACAGATGTCTGAAATCTTATCAACTTCAGGGTCAACTTCCAAATTGAGGTTTAGAGGTCATCACAAAAACGATTTGAATTGAAATTGAATTCTAGAAAAAGGTATTCATCAGAACTCTACATAGTCCAAAAATCTCAATTTTTGTTGAATTAAAAAAAAATTAAATTATAATTTTCCAGCAAAATAGCAAAATACAAATTTTTTTAACGGAATTATTTTTGAGGATCTTCGCAGTGTAATGACTTTTTTTTAGCCCAAGCAGGGGTTCTCTAAAAAATATATGCCTGGGAGAAACTTCTCTCCCACATTCTGTATAGGCCTGGTTACTCTTCACGACGAAATGTAACCTTGTGGAAATACCTACGATGCAATGGTCCTTGGTTATCGTGAAATTATTGGATTTAGAAGGATAAAAAAGTATAAATTTTTGATGGTTTTTGATTTTAGTTCGAACCATAAAAGAATTCTCCATAATACCGAGGTGAAAATTTTTGCTCCAATGTATGTAAATCTCTTAATGAAAGTATTCAACTGGCAGTAAATTTTTGTATCAGAAACAAAAAAAATGAGTATCGAAACTATTGAAAGTACAGTCAAAAAATATATACCACCATCCAAAAATTTTGATGCTGATATTCATTTTCATGGTCATCAATATGGGTATCATGGGTCCTTATGGGATAAAATTCATATAGGCAATTTTATTTTTCAGCTCTGGACAATATCAGAATTTTTCTGAGACTCGGAAACGTTTTTTCAATTAGGTTTTGAAGTCGAAAACGAGGTATAAACTGAATTTCAGATGTTTTTGATTTTCAAAAATTTACCGAAGTTTGAAAAATAAACTTAGTGTCTGAAATTTTGGGTGTAGGATTCTGTTATGATTTTGTTGTTGAAAAATCTATTCAACTGATTTCAAGTGGTGATTCACTTTAAATTCACGACTTAGATTCCGATTCTGAAAACGACGCAGAATCCTCTGATATCCAAACTCGAACTTGAACTGATAACCAAAAATATGATAAAATTTTCCTTCGAAAGCTTTTTTTAAAAAAAATGCAATAACACAATGAACCATTATCCGATCTCATCGAAATTTGTATGTAGAAGATTTCAATTAATAACTCCAATTGTGAAATCGAATTGGGATGAAAAGCTCATCGATTGGGATTGTGAATTTGACGATAATATAAATCTTGACGCAAGATCAAATTACAAAGAATCTATTAAAACAGCGAAATCTGAGATAGCTCGTCGCGCAGAGTCGAAAAATGCACAAGAAAACGATTCACTGATATTAACAATGTCTAAAATTTTAGAAATCCATCGATTTTTTTGGGCTGACTGGCCGAAAAATATCAGCTCAATAATTATGAGAATATAAAACCTAAAATCAGACATTCAAAAAATAATAAATTGATAATATTTTTATCAGACATGGATTTTTACAAACATTTTTTGACTTCTTGTCAGACATGAAAAAATTGATGATAGAAAAAAATGAAGAATGGTTGACATATCGAGTTAAAATTTTTGATTTTGGAATTAATGGGGGGGAGGGGGTGTAAGAAGTATAGACGTATAGACATATTCGATTTCTCAATAAAAAATTGACTTTGATACGAGATTGATACTCAGGAAAATCATGTCTGACACGATGTCAAAAATTAGATTATTTATGATTTTATTGTAATTTCTTAGTGATTTTGAAGACTAAAAAGTTATACGTGAGATTTTTGAATTTATTGACATATCCTCTCATTGGAATTCTTTGAGACATATCTTTGATTTAAATTGGAAAGCTTTTTCTCAGCAAAACTTGTGTAATTCTCTTTTCAACGCAATGGAAATTTGAGCTAGCTTGGTAACCCATTGCTCCTCACATTCTCTTGGCTCGAGGACTGAAAAAAAAATTACCTACATCATGGAAATGGACGATTTTGAAACGTAAAACGATAATTTGAGCTTATTATCAGTGAAGTAAGAATGGAGGGGGTAAGGTGGATAGAATGGAAGCTTTTGAAAAATGCATAGACCACGACCTATTTTTTTTTTTTTTGCGATTTATAACAATTTATGTGAAAGTGGAATGGGGATCATTCAATTAATCGAACCAGTTTCAAACTTAGAAAAAAATTAAAGTAAATTCTGCTTCTTTGATAAGAAAACTTCAAGTTTAGTCATCAAAAGACATGCTTCCTCTTTTTGAAATGAATTGAACCCATAGCAGTTATTCTACATAACAATTTTCTGCCCTCCTGAATCAATTGCAGAAATCTTGGTTGGGTAAAAGTATCAATAGAATAGGCAATTCACCGCAAAATAACCTCCATTTACCAAATATAAGCTCATTTGAACCATTAGCCTAAACTCAATGATTCTAAGCAACAGGAAAGATAGATAAAATTTATAGATATGGGTACATTTTGCCATAATCCGATATGAAAAAAGCCTCCCGTCTTTATTCGCCCCCCCCCCCCCAACGGGAAAAAATATCCTCGCTGTAAATTCGCAAACTCGGATCAACCACAATAACCTTTATTACGACAAAAATTCGGCTCGAAATTGCCAAAATTGTCGTTTATAAAAGACTAAATCCGGCTATATATCGTCGCGTCGTCGCGCCCTGGGTATTAAGCGAGCGGAATTTAACATAGTTGGACGAATACGTAAAATACGAGTAAATATCTCGACCCGATGACATTTTTCAAAACGAATAAATTCGCCGTATAAGATAAGACAAGCAAGGTGCAGCGCAGCTCGACTGTGCTGCGATAGAATTACCCAAAATCGAATTTCCCCGACGACCGAAATATATAAACGAAGGTACACGTACAATGAAAATCTATCGGCCAAATGAGAATCGAATCATTTTTTATTGAAAACTCGGCGCGTTTTACTTCTCTGCGATGTTTCACTCTCTCACGCTCTCCTCTCTGTTCTGTGGATGCTTTTATTATACGTGTATTATATATATACACTGGCAATCTCATTTTAATGCTCAGCTATGTGGAAGCTCCCGAAGTCAATGATTTATAGCGAAATTAGCGTTCGTAAAATAGCATTACGTAATTTAAGGCTTTTCGAATTTATTTTCCATTTAAAATATTTTCGCCATTTTCTGTTTGCCTGCGCGATGGCGTTCGCTCGTTTGACTTTCTCTTCGTCGTGTTTTTCCTCCTCATTTATTATACGTAATACAAATACACCCGTAAATCAAATAAATTTCAATATTTTACTCCCCAACGAAAGGTGTACCCGTAGGTAATCATTTTTATACCAATTGCCAATCGAGTAGTTATAATTTAACGTTTTACCATCTCCCTCGATCCTTTTCCCGATCTAATTCGATTTAGATACGAAGGAATTCGATTAAATGTTCGCAGAGCGTTCGATATTGAATTTTGCACTCCAGATAGATGCGAATGACAGTTGGAGAAAATGCTGAAATTTCTTTTTAGTTTTTCTCATCGCTGCATTCTTTGTTACGAAAATTAGACGGATTGAAAAACTTCTTTCATTAATTATTTCCAAAGGAGGTGCAGAAAATTGTCTCGGTTTAGATCGTCGTACCGAGGATTTAATTATGAAGTAGGTGATTGTCTTCCGGTGTGAGTTTTCCACGATCCAACGAATTTTTCCTTTTTGTAATTTTTTATCGTAATTAATGGGTTGCTTTTATTGTCAAATTTGCCATTGTTCTCGGGGAAATTTCCAGAGTTGATATTTTTTCTCGTAGGAATTTATATTGATGGGATTTTGACTGTTTTGTGGAAATATTTTTTTGAGCAGATTTTGTGAATGGGATTTTTTTCTAGAGATGGTAAAATCGATTGGGAAAAAGTTTATTCTGAAGTTGAAGTTTTAAATTTCTGGAATTGAAGTTCTGTTTTCAGTTACTTGAGGATTAGAAGTTTTGTTTGCAGCTAAAAATTTTGAATTTTAAATACTTCAATTTTAGATTTTTTAAAACTCTTTTTAAAATTTAATTTCGACTACTTTGAAGTTGAAAAAAATCTTGAGAAAATTTTAAGTTGGTTTAAGTTTGAATAAAATGCGAAGTTGAAAAAATGTTGACATGGGTGCCTAATAATTTTGTATCTGAAAAAAATGTTCCGAGTTGATAAAATTTTGAGGATTTTTTTTTCAATTTGGGCTTGGGGCTCTTGCAATCTGAGATCACTTGAGATTTTTCACCTCATAATTTGTAATAAAATAAAATTGAAGTTTTAATTTTAAGGTTCAGGTTCAAGTTCGCATTGTGGAAGTTCAATTTTCTGTTTAATTTTCAAGTTTTTGTTGAAAATCATCAAATTTTTTGATAGTTTTTTTCAGTTTTCAGTTTCTCATCCACTCATTTTAAAATTACTGGAGGAAGGGGCTGAGAATTCGAGAAAAATAAGTGGGGGGGGGGGGGGTCAAATTTCAAATCAATCATGTTTTACTTATTTATTAACTAAAATATTGATTTTTCCTTTAAAAAAAATTGGTAATTAATTGAGAAATCAAGCAGTGATTTTTAACTGAAAAGTCAATGAAAAATGATTAATTTTCGAAATAAAATGACTAGCATGAAAATTTTTTGGAAAATACGCTTTGAGAATAGTCAAAAATGTACTTTTTCTAACATTTTTTCGATAAAAATCTCTTTTCTGAGCTTTGGCGAAGGGGAGGTTGGGACCCCTTCCCTGGCAATATTTCCGAAGTTCAAAAAATGAACTGGATACACTTTCGATATTTCTTTATTTGAACCAAAATTGTATTGTCTCTTGAGATACTTTTTTTTTATTAAAGAGCCAAAAATTTTTGATCTTGACACTTTTGCAGGGTTATGAATGGAGTAATTTTTGAATTATGGAAAATTCGCCGAAATTCGAAAAATCATTTTCGACGTTAAAATTTCGTGTAAGGGTCTTAAGGTACAAAAAACGAAATAAAAATTTTCCACCGAATATTATATAATTTTTAAGCTTCTCAATTAGGTTTCGTTCTAGCTTGAAAAAGCTCGATTTTACACTGAACTTTTGCTCCAAAATCATGAATTTTTTTCAGAGTAAATTTTTGGAAACAGAATTATTTTGCTTCAAAAATTTCAAATTTTTAAATTCTCAGCCATCGTTTGAGTGTGTAAGACCCATGGGTTAAGAATTTCTCATCCCAATCAGGACTGAATATGTTGAAAAAAATCAATTTATACTTCATTTGGATATTAGGTACCTGCTTTTTTTCAAGAAATTTCACCCTTACCTCCCCCCTCGTGGTTCTATGAATTTGCATTTAATTTATTTTAAGAATGTGAGATGAAAAAATTGTTAAAATAAGTATTTGTCGACTCCTTTTTATCCTCACCTCAGAAAATTTTACTATTTTAAATCAGAAAAAAATGTGTTTTCTTCATTTTTCATTCAGGGATTTATTCTTGATGAATTTTTTTTATAAGTACCTGTTTTGAAAAATAGTGGCAACCCTGAGTGATATTTTTATAACATGAAATTCTTCCTGTTTAAATTTTTTTGGAAGAGAAATATCAGTATGGAATTTTCTGAAGTCTGAATGATTTCATTATAAATCTTGTTTAATTAATTGATAAGAATGAGATTGATCTGATTAAAGTAGTTACTTGTGATATGATTTTGAACGTTTTAACCTTTTTATGATCCAGTTTGTACCTCATTCGCTACACTCCATTTGATATGTTTATGAGAAATAAAGTACAAGCGAACATTTTATGTTCTGAATCGCTCGTATTAATGGTAAAATTTCGTTCTTATTTTTACAGCCGGGTTCTGTGATGCCATTTTACGGCTCAAACATTCCAGCTGGTAACGTAACCGAAGCAACTTCCGGATTTCCTCAAACTGTCCGAGAACACAGATTTCCAAATACTGTTTGGCAACAAGCTTCAGTGCCAGGAGATGCAGCTGCAATGAGTAAGTACAAATAGCATTGCTCGTGGCCATGAAGAAGTTCCACGGTCTGCTCGAAGTGCTCGAACGACGAGTTCGAATGTTGGATTTTGTTTCTAATTCACGGTTTGAAAATTTTTCGTAGGTACTTGGCCTCCTCAAGGCCAGTTCATACAGCAGCTCCCGCCGCCACAAATCGACGAATTGAGATATCATCCGCAATATCCACCCGGTGCACCGGTCACAGTGTCTTCGTATACGCAGCCTACGCCAGGTACCTAATTTCGTCATGATTTATATTTTTCTAAATTAACGTCGTGTTGTGTCTTTGTGAAAAATATGCTGACCAATGTTGATAATAGATTTTTTTTGTCAATTGGTTCACATAAGCACGTTTATATAATTGACGAGTATTTTTTTTTCGACTGCGTCCTAATTATTGTTTTTTGTTACGTTGTAGGATATCAACCGGCGCAAAGCGGTTTTTTACAGACCAACGGTCCACCATATCAAACCTCCCAACCTCCGGCAGCTTCGCCTTTACTGAACGGAGGTACGCCGACTAGAAATAACGCTACCGTTAATGGTACCATTGATTACGTCGACGCCTCGCCTAGACCTACCGAATACATGAATGGCGCTTATCCCGGACAGGTTGGTAAATATTTGGCGTGAAGGTGTCTCTGATGTCATTGCAAGAGATGGCGGTATTAATTTGTCGTGATGTTTCGCAGGAGACCACATTAGTTCCTCAACCTTCCAGTACGCCTAATAGTAGGTGTAGCTCTGTACAAAATTTAGATAATAATACCAGCGATTCGGTCTCCGGCGGTATACCTCCGTCTAAGACTCCAACCACCGCTAATAACTATATACAGCCAATTGGTACTCCATCCCAGCAGAATAATCAGGGAAACGCGATGCCTGGATACCCACCTCCACAACCTCCCCAATCACAACAGAGTTTACACAACTCTAGTGGGTAAGTGTGGTTGAAATTGATAATTTGACTGGTTTTGGATGCGTTTGGCATTAAGTTAAATGAAGAAAAGGAATGGAATAATTCAGAAATTGAAGTTTTCAAACATATTTTTTTTATTCCATGGGTGGGGGTGGGGGTCAAATTGTGAATAAATACAAAAAAAAAGACAGAAAACCTTTTAAAAATATTTTAAAAAGGGTGTGAAAAGTTTTTAAACTCTCGAATCCAATTTCGATCCAAAACCGTTGAGATGCCAACGATGGCAGGATATGATGTCAAAATTGAAGATTTTGGGGTATAAAGATTAAAATTTTTTTGATTCTTTTAATCCATTTTGTGGAGTTAAAGCAATATCAAATCCAAAAGGAATAAAATTGAACAAATTTTTGAACTTTTTCGACCGAAATATAAAAATTTTTTATTTATTACTTTCTGGGTTCATATTTGAAAATATTTCGACCCTGAATCCGAAAATAAACCATCGATATCAGTGGGAGAGTGGAATTGAAATTTTAAAAATTTTCAAATTCTTCTTCAAAATTAATATTTTTCAACCTCCGAAATCATTTTCCCAATGATTTTTGAAAAGGATCCCTCCGCGAAGAAGATGGATCTGAATGGAAGATTGAATCAAAATCGAAAAATTACGACTTATTCATTTCCTATAATATCGAAATATGTATTTTTAGGATTTTTTGTACTGAATCTCTATTTTTGGATTTTTTTTTTTCAATCAAGACTCCAAGGTGACGACTGATAACTCAGAAATTTAGACAATTTTGTAGGTACTGAATATTACAAAGTGCAATTTCTACTTTTTAGAACTGAAAAAAAAAAAAAAAACATGAAAGAGTAATTTGAAAACTTTCCAATCCTCCATTCAAAGAATAATCAAATGGAGAAATAAAATATTTATTCCTTAGAGGATTTCACTTAGTTTTAAAATGATCCCAAAAATGGACTGTAGTCAGTCGAATTTCAAATTTCAAATTTGGGATTTTAAATAATCCCAGAAATCAGTTTTGGAGCGTTGAAAAGCTTGTAATTTTTTTCGTGAAATGAGTTTGAATAATTTTTTTAGATGTTTGAAAAGTTTCATTACGTTCATTATTTTTCAAGTTGACTCGTTTACCGAAAGTGAATTTTTTTCAAAAAATCTTTGATTGAAATTTTTACATTTGAAATCTCATAATTTTCTCAATTTTTTCCTAGTTGAGTTTTCACGTCCTTTCAAGATTTGTAGAAAGAAAGATTTTTAAAAAATTGGTACCTATTTTAAAAACTTGAACTTGGAAATTCGTGAAAAATCATAAAGAATTGAGAATAATATATTTTCACTGATTTCGAATTGCCAATAAAATTAGAACTTTGCAGAGAATCATCAACCATAATAAAGAAGTACGTAAATGTATAAAAATTTGAAAAATTTATAACAATTTTTACTTGAATATTTTTAGTACATACTACTTGAGAGAAAATTTTAAAAATCCGAATCTGAAAGGTTTCAGGGTGAAAGAATACTTAATTGAATAGGATAAATTTTCATTTGATATTTAAAAATAAAAAACTTGAAGATTTGAAGATGAAAAAATTTAACTTGAATTAGAACTTGAACATTTTTTGAGGAGAAAAATTTTTTGGAAGAATTATTCTGAAGAATTGAAAAAACATTGTAAAATTTTGGACAGATTCGTTATTGTCGAATTTTCGAAAAAAAATGGACTTGGAAAATTGAAGAAAAAACCATAAAAATTTTAATCTAAAAAAGTTTGATGTTAAAAATGATTTAAATTTCTAAAAAGATTCTAACTTGAATTAAAAATAATTTGAGAAACGAATGATCCCTGTGTGTTTTTTGTTACAACTTCAAAAATCGAGTTTTACCATGAATAACTCATATTGGCTCGCTAAGAATGTCTAATTTTGGTAAAATTATAAAATTTAAGGCATTGAAAAATTTCAAAAAATCATTTATAAATGCCAAACACATCCTGAAAATACCTCAATTTCATCTCAATACCAATCCATCTAACTTCTGACTCCTTTTCTCGTAGGTATCCAGGCCAAAATTCACAATCTGTAGCTCACAGATTTATGGGGGAGGATATCGTGAAACCATCTTATCACGCCACCATGAACGACGACAAACGTAACACACCCAAAGAATGGTCGCACCAGGACCGCAAAGTGGACCAAGCCTCCAACGCCTGGCCCAACACTAGCGTATCTAATGAGGAAAAACACAACCCAGCCATATACCAGACGTCAGATTCGCCCCATGGCAACGCCTACCAACGCGAAGATCGATCAAACGTCAATACAAAGCTGAAAACCATGATACTAAATAAACAACACACCAATCAAAATCAACAACAGAATCATTTCGCTGCAAATCAGAACTATCTGCAGAATCAAGACAATCAATTTTCACAACAACAACAACAGCAGCAGCAGCAAAAAATGTCTCAACAGCAGCAACAGCAACAATCGTCGCAGCACAATCAGCAATTCTGTTCGGGTACTCCTCAGCCTAGTATGTCGCCTGTGCATTCGCAGCAACAGCAGTCTCATCAAATACCTTTATCGCCTTCTCAAAATATGCAATTATCTAGTCAGCATTTCCAGTTCAATAATCAAAATCGAAACGGACCGCAGCAGTCGTTGCAGCCGTCTGAACAGCTGCATCAGCAGCAACGGCAACAGCAACAACAGCAGTTGCAGCAGCATCAGCAGCAACAGGCTTATCAGCGGCAATTGCAGCAGATGCAGCATGAACAGCAACAGCAGCAGATTAATCATCAGATTCAGCAACAGCATCACCAAGAACAACAAAAACAGCAGCAACAACAGCAACAGCAGCAACAACAACAACAGCAGCAACAACAACAACAGCAGCAACAACAACAACAGCAGCAGCAGCAACATCAGCAACAGTTCATGCAGCACATGCAACAACACCAAATGCATCAGCAGCAAATGCAGCAGATGCATCATCAATTGCATCAGCATCAGCATCAACATCAACAACAGCAACAAATCAAACAAGAATCTAGTCCGAAACATTATTATGAAAATCAAAACAAAAGAGTTGCGTTGGATAAGAATTTGGTGAGTCCGCAGCATCAGCAGCAGCAGCAGCAGCAACAACAGCAACAGAATTACTCGACGAATATAAAACAAGAACCGCAGCAACAGCAACAGCAACAGACAAATTACCCGGCGACCATCAAACAAGAGCCAGGCTATCAGCAAGCTGTGCATCAGCAACACGCGTCCAAGCAATACATGGATAATTATGGTAATAAGTCGCAAATGAACAACGGGAATTTTTTAGCGCAAAGCCACCATCCTCGGAGCTTAGCTACTGAGGGTGGTGGCTTTTGGGATTTTTCTCCCACTGATAAGAAACCCAAGATTGGCAACACATCGGCGCAGATTGATTTCAAATATATCGCTCCTTCGGTCGAGCCGGCCCAGAGGAACTACACCGGGCCAAAATCGAATTTCAAATTTCCCCCGACGCCTACGACAACGGTGATGGCCACCAAAGAACCGACCACGGTGAATGCGATCGCCACTCAGACTACACCGTTCGATATCGATATCAAAATCGAACCGGTTCCGGAGAAGGTGAAGAAACCTTCGAAATCGACGAAAAAAGAACGTGTTTCGAATTTCGCCCAACAAACCGATAGCTCGTTTTGGGAGCCATTGGCCAAGGATAAGGATAAATGCGAACGAACGGATAATCTGTTCAAGAAAAAAGATACGGAGCAAAAGGCATCTCAGGATAATGCTTGGTTTGGTAATAAACTTCCTATTACCAACGAACCTATACCTAATCCAATTTTAGGTAATTTACAACCAACCATTCTACCTTTTGGTCAAGAAACCAAACTGCAAAATATTCCTAGTTTCAATTACCCGACCTATGTCGGTAAAACGGATACAGATGTTGGTAAAATCAACGACCCTTGGTGTTTCCCTGGTAGATCAGTTGTTCCGGAGACACCGTCTGTGCAACATCGTGACGGAGGTTATTCTAAAATGAAAACCATTGATGATATTTTGGATATAAAAAGTAAAACGAACGAAACAATGCAGTGTCCGGTCAAGGAAGAGCCTTGTGATGATGATAGTATGGCCGATAAAACTGATGCGAAAATAGCCAAAGAAATACAAGATAATATTGAAAAGTAAGGAATTCGAGTGTATCTTGTGAATTTTTTATGAAAGGATTTTGTCTAAATTTTTCGATTTATTTTTGCAGATTGAGAAACAATATCAAAACGGAAATCCCAGAATGTGATTGTTTTCCGTCCGATAAAACTCCCTCGGAACCAGGCTCGTTTTATATGCATCTCGGAACTGCGTCTAGCTTAAGTGAACTGCGTCAAGATCTAGAACGAAGGATTGGGTTCAAAGGAAATGCCATTAGAATCGAAAAGGTACAGTTTTGATCTTTATTTTCGATGTCTGGTTTTAATTGGATCTCAAGTTGGTACTTATTTTGTGTTTGTGGTTGTTTTTTTGGTACAGCTTCTTTATACCGGAAAAGAAGGCAAAACTACTCAGGGATGTCCTCTGGCTAAATGGATTATTCGACGATCGTCTTTAGACGAGAAAGTCTTAGTACTGGTAAAACACCGACCTGGTCATAAATGTCCAACAGCTTGGATCATTATGGTTCTAGTGGCTTGGGAAGGTATACCAGTCGAAGAAGCTGACTTTATGTATAACATGCTCGTACATAAATTGAACAAGTAAGCAAATTTGAAGATTTTGCAAAGAGAATGTGTGTTTTTTTAAAAGAAATGTCATCTTAATATTATGTGTACTTTCCCATTTGTAGATTTGGACTACCAACTATGAGACGTTGCGCGACCAATGAACCAAGAACATGTGCATGTCAAGGACTGGACCCTGAAACGTGCGGGGCTTCGTTTTCGTTCGGATGCTCTTGGTCGATGTATTATAATGGCTGCAAATACGCGAGAAGTAAAACAGTGAGAAAATTCAGACTTTCGGTTCGATCAGAAGTAAGTATTAGATTTCGAATTCGACTAGGGTAGATTTTTTTGGTAGAATATTAATGAATTTTGGAGAAAGGGCGAAGGAGGGGGAAAGTGGATATTTTTGAGAACATTTTTCAAATTTCTTATTTTTCAGTCTGAAATGAAAGTTGAAAAAATTATCAGAAGAATCGATCACTGAAATTAACTAAAATTATTAATTTTTTAAAAGAATTAATCTATATGATCGGTTTCCTTTTTAATTTTCTCAAAATTTTCTTCTGCATCTGCTAAATTTTTTGAAATTATCGATTATTAGAAAATCAAATGCCATGAAAAACTGTTGAAAGTTGGTTGAATTTTTTGGTTTTAAAATTGATTAATACGTAATATTAGTTATCGAAGAATTTTGTGTTGAAAAATTTTAGTGGGAGGGGGAGATTAATAGTCATCGAAATCCTCCATTTTATTTTTATGAGTCAAAATTTTTGAAAATGACACATTTTCATTTTTCCTTACCACTCTCTTATCCAATCATCCCTCTTCCTCGTCTAATAACTATTTTTACATAGAAATGTAAGAATCAAAAATCGAATTCAAATTTTTGCCATGGTTGAGGGAAAATCAAATAATAATAATGCATTGTTGATGGAAATTACGAAAATGAAGATTGAGTATGAGTACCTATTAATTTCAGAAATATTTTAAAGTTGGTTTGTTAAAAATTAATCGAAAAATTGAAAAAGGAATAAAAAGTGATCTATTTGTTGCAATTGATGGAAATTTAAATTTTTTAATCTTTTGTTATTGATTGTTATTGTTTAGTTTTTGAAACGTACATATCGATTTTTTCTGAACACATCCAAAACAATTGGCGTAAAAAATTTCTCTCCCTTTTTTTGAAAATTTCATTTGAAATTATCGATCATCAGAAATTGAGTAGAATAGGTTGAGAATTCTTGAAAATTGATTCAGTATTTCTGGCTGTGAAATCGATCGGAATACTAATTTTATGTCGAAGGGGGGGGAGGGGGGGATTAAGATCTTTGAACATTTGAACATCGAAATCTCCTATCTTATGCACTGAATTTTAAAAAAATGTTGAAAATGACACATTTTAATTTTTTCTCACCGCTTTTCTCATCTTCATCAATATGCTTGTCAATATCAATTTTTCTATTTTTCCAATATCATTTTTAACATTATTATTTTTTTTTACCTCAGGAACAAGAAGTAGAAGAACGAATACATTCCCTGGCTTCGCTCATAACCCCTTTGTACGAAAAAATGGCTCCTCGAGCGTTCCAAAACATGACTCAATTCGAAAACGACGCATCCGAGTGTAGATTAGGCTCGAAAAATGGACGACCTTTCTCCGGAGTTACCGCTTGCGTGGATTTTTGCGCCCATGCCCATCGTGATATGCACAACATGAATAACGGATGCACAAGCGTAAGTTGAAAATCAACCGAAAAATGTGTATTTTCGAAAAATACTCTAGTCGAATTGAATCTAACACGTTTCCAATATTGTGTTCAGGTGGTTACTTTATCGAGGCATAGATCTCTTTCAAAAGCTGATGACGAACAGCTTCACGTTTTACCTTTATATACTATCGACGATACGGATGAATTTGGTGATAAAGAAAGTCAATTGAATAAAATCAAAAATGGATCGGTCGAAGTTCTAACAAAGTAAGTACAATATTAAAATTTTGATGGATCATCAAACTAGTCGAAATATTCGAAGCGATACTAATTTTTCATTTTTGAATTATTTCTCAATAGATACCCTTGCGAAGTACGAGTCAGATCAGTACCATTACAGCCCTGTCGACGGCACGGTAAAAAACGTAAAGACGAAGACTCCACCGATACGTTATCATCTGGTAAAAAAGACACCAGCGGTTCGTCAAATTCCAGGCAATCTCCGGCATCGGATTCTCGTCTATCGCGACCCTCTTCAGTAGCCTCCGACAACGCGCTCAACTTCGAAGGAATCGATTCGCAGCTGCAAAGCTCGCAAGTTTCGTCGACCGTACTGGACAGCCCCGTCTACCAAGGCTGGAGCTATAACCATTCGATTAATCCGAACGTTACCATTGATAGTTCACCATTAATGAAACCAGCATCGTGGTTCCCGATCCATTCTCAGCCTCAGTTCACCTCCGAATGGCAAACCAATCCTTCTACACCGGATAGCATCACGAGCTGGAGTAACCTACAGAACGACGCCGACAGCACGACCATAAATTCACGTTCGAGTTCCAGCTTATCAGCAGCTGATCCGAATTTGAGGAGTCAGTTTCCTGGCATCGGTCAACCAAAGCCTGCGTTTGGATCTCCCAGTCCGTCGCCGAATATGCCAAATTATTCGAGAACTTCGACTCCGGTATCGAGTCGATCTTCGCAATCCTCGACGAGTAATCAATTCGCTACGTATTCTCCTTCGATGACCGAATGGTCGAATAGCAGCGTCGAACACGATTCATCTTGGAGCTTCAACAGCCCGATAAGTTCGGTACCCCATCGAGCGTCGCCATTCCCAACGGTGTCCGGACGCAGAACACCAATCAGACAATCGCCGAATTTACAGTCACCTTCGGTTGATTCGTTTCAATCGCCGAATGAGTCGAATTTCTTAAAACCGTACCCACCGTCGGATAAAATCGACAACGAAACGTTGCTCAGTCCCGGATTATCTTACCGGGCCGGTGCCAAACGAGCGGAATTCGATGACCGGAAAGGATTCCCTAGGAATGTCAAACCGCCGCAGAGTTCGCCCAAGATGACCTCGGCGTCGAAAAATACCACCGATAAGGGTACCTCGGTGGATGCGAATGTTTTCAAAGCATCGACGATAGCTCCGGTGTTACCGCCGTCTACTCCGTTGGCTTCGTTACCGTATCAGCAGAATCAAAAACCGGAACCGCATCGGTTTTGGATGAGCCCGGATGATGTCAGACCCTTGGGAGATTTTAATTCTAGTCCTGCCACCAGTCCTTTTGTACCGATTAGTACTCCGTACAGTTACGGAACCGGATATCCATTCCAAAATGGCCCACCTGATTTATATTCTACCCAATTCGGTGCTCCGTTCGGTGCCACTCCTCCTGATCTCAGCAGTCAGTTTGCCAAAAGTGATACGTCCAGTCCGAGTCCATTTAATAATCATCAGGTTGGTGATGGAGTTTTGTAAATTTTTAGTGAATTTCGGTCGAAAAGAGATTAATTGGTGTGGTTTTTTTTACAGTTTCCTAGATGGGATCTCAATAACCCTTCTCCGACATGTTTACCTCATGTGCCAGAGTCTCCGAAAACTGAACCCTTGGGCGAGGTTACCGATTTTATAGATAATGAAGAGTGTTTCAAGGTGAGTTGCAATTTTTTTTGATCGTGATATTTTCAATTCTCCTTTAATGGTCGTTCAGGAAAAAAGAAACTTTGGAACTAAAAACAGAATCCTGAGAGAAATGCGTTTGAAGTTTAAATGAAGTGAACTTTTCAAAAGCTTCTTTTGGATACGATTTTGAGCGATACTTCTACCAAATCCAAATTTTAGACCACTGTTTGAAGTCTGGGAACCTAAGGGGATGGTTTCAATCAATTTTCTAGGATTATCTGAACCCGAATCCAAAAAAAATTATTTTTTCAAATAATTTGATTTTGAAAATATTTTCCTATCAAAAAACATTTTGATTCAAACTTGCTTAAGAGATCAAAAAAATTCACCATGATCCAAAATATATTTCTTACTTGGAAGGGAGAGCCTCCAAATCCTTAAATTTATTTGAAATTTGAGGATGCATCACTGAATTTCTATCCAAATCCAAAGATATGAGAGAGGTGAAGGGATAAAATCGTGAAATTGAACCAAAATTTGAGTTCAGCTTTTCTGAAATATATATCAATCAGTTGACCTTATTCCACAACAGTTTTGGTTTTTCGAATATTTCTGACCCTCTAGTACCCTTTTTAAAAGAGAGGTGAATTTTTTTTAAGCTTCTAGAAGAAATTTCTCAACTAATTTCTTTCTTTTTTTCACAGGACCCTCAAATGGGTGGCGTAGCCATAGCCCTGAGCCACGGCTCAGTCCTATTCGAATGCGCCAAACACGAGCTCCACTCGACCACAGCTTTGAAGAACCCAAATCGAAGACACCCCAGTCGCATCAGCCTCGTCTTCTACCAACACCGCAACCTAAACCGTCCCAAACACGGTTGGGAAGAATGGGAAGAAAAAACCCGCCTGAAAAAGCTCGGTATCTCCGGCACAATTCCTTCACCTTCTCTATCCACCTCTCTATCAACCTCTACATCATCATCGACGACCAGCACATCTACCAACACATCGCCTACGTTAGGCTCCGGTGGCGGAAAATCTTCAGAGTTCGTTCATTTAGTTCCTAACGTCGTTGATACGAAACCAACGCCGCCGCCGTCTCTTCAATCGTCGCCGTCGCCTTCGCCATTCCTGCTGAATACCAATGCATTTTCCGCAATTACCTGGACCACGTTGTTCCCGATGCATCCGTGTATCACCTCGGGACCATATAAAGATAAGAAACTGACCGATGTTAGGTAACTCTAAGTTTCCCTTTCATTTTACCCCCCGAACCATGGCTCCTGCCAAATTCAACAGATGCTGGCCATCGAATTTTTTAACGAACGTTGATCTCTTTGCAAAAAAAATAATTTTAAGCACGTTTCGCGAACAGAACAATACAATTTTTTTTTATAGATTAATATCATGTGTTCATTATGTTTACGAGTCAGTGCCCCCCTCCTCCGATGAGCCCTCAAACTATCCTCATGAAATCCGAGTGTCGATTTTTACCAACTCATATCATTTTGAAACGTCGATGTGTAATAATTCCGGTTTGAAACTTTCTTATACGCGAATCAGATGACAATATGATTTTTATTTTGTTTATATTTCTAATTTTTATTTGGTTTTGACTTTCACGATTTTAGTTTCTTTTTCGAGTTATACTCGAAGGCCGTTTCGAAGACGGTATTTTTATTGTTTTTATTTTATATTTTTTTCATTTGTTTTATTGTTTTTTTTTGAATTTTTTTCTGAAAAAAAAAACGATCAACGTTGAAATTGATAAACTCTTGCCATACGAAAGCGTTAGATACTTAGGTTTTTTTTTTATAGATTAAACGTCATGGTTACTTTTCCTGTTTATTCTCTTATTTGTAACGATATGTATTATAATGTGTGTGTTTTTCTCTTTTTTTTTCCTATTTTGTACTATTTTTTTTTTAGAGTAGCGGTTTAATTTCGATTTTTTTTGGGAGAATTTTTGTAGATTATTTTTTTTTTAAGGTGGGATGATTTTCGACGAAGTCTCGAAAATCGTCCCAATGCTCAGAATAGTTTGTATATGTATCTGTGAGTGTGAGTATGTGATTTATACGTGTGTAGCGATGCACATGTGTTTTTAATCTAAGTTTTACGTCCCTTGAAATTTTTCGATGTCGCCCTTCTCTCGAAAATTCGCTTTCCTGTGTTGTACGTTTCGAAGGAGGGGATGGGGGAGGGGTAAAAATCTTCCAAAGGGTAGTAATTGGTCATTACGATGGCTAGTTTCGAATTTAGGGTTAAAATAGCATAGGTCATCTATTGCTTGAGGGACAAAAACACCCTCGTTGATTAATTACACCCTTTGGGAAAAAATTACGATGAGACAGCAATATTTGGTCTCGGGTTGGAAAAATGTCGTACAAAGCATCGTCGTACCAGGAATTTTGAAAAAATGAAAAATTAATATTCGAATCCCTTTCTTTGAAAACTTGTAAATTCACTTTGGATTGCAAGATACACACGTTGAACCATATTTGTGAACTTTTTTTTATTCGTAATCTAAGATTTTTTCTATAAATTTTTTGTATAAAATTTGAAAAAAAATTGTCAAAAAATACCCAATTTTTTATTGTAAAAAAAAATCGACCATTGTAAAATTACGTGTACTTTCAGTACCCCGGTGACAATCGAGCAATTGAACGAAGATCACGACATATCCAAACGATGGGGTTTCATTTTCGCGATATTCAGTATACGTACAATTTTTGTAGGTAGAGCTACGATTTTAATTTCGAACCTGAAAATTTTTCAATGAGAAACGTTGCGGCGAAAAAAAAATTCTGGTTATTTGAAAGTACCGATATCGAAAAGCAATATACGTCGAATAAAAATACTTTATAAATTGTGATCGAATGTAAGTGTGTTATATATTGTAAGGATTTCGTTGTAACGACCTGTTTTTCTTTTCTCTATCTATCGTATCTCGTGATTAACCAATGAAATAGTGAGCTTTTACGACAGTACAAAATTTATATCAAAAAAAATTTTATTGAACATGTAATTTTTTTAAGCGACGAATACTTAAGTTATTGTATACAATTGTTTAATTTAATGTGTACTTTTTATACGTAGTTAAGCTACTGATTAAGATGGATGAATGAAAGATCATTTTTTTTTCTCAGTTAAACTGTAAGGTTTTAAATTACATAAGTTTATTACCCGCGATATGTTTTCAAAAAAACGTTTCGCGATTTTTTTTGAATGAGGTTTTTCTTTTTTTTTTTTTAATTGTGAACGTATATTTTTGTAGTTTTTTTTTTCTCTCCTTAGGTTAAACGACTGTGGAAGTTGTGTTTTGTCCCTAGTCACGGTTCAAGTTTTATCTATTTTTCTCCTGTTTTTAATGCAAAATTTATGTAAAGACGAAATTACCATGAAATTTCCTATTCTAGAATAGTTAGGGGTGTAATGTGTATTACTTATCTACTAATTTTTTTTTTATACGTAGGGTTTAGTCTGAAATGAGAAATTTTTCGCGGCGAATGATCTCAAATTGTACAGTTTTTTTAAATCATCCTATTCCCCCTAATTTTACCATCGAGGAATTCCAATCAAGATGTGTTTTTTTTTAAAAAGTTCGCGCTATATCATCGTACGTTGTCGTGAGTAATCGATTTTATTCAATTCCAGTTGAAAATCATTTTTATATTTGTAGTATTTTTACATTTTAATCGATGTATTTTATATAATTTATTTTTGTCGTAATTTTAATATTGGTACTTTTTTTCTCGACGTAATATTTATATCGAGTGTTCAGTTTTAACACGATACAAAGATGAAAGTGTAAAGTATGATTTATTGAAACACATACCAAAACGATTTGTATTTGTTTTAAATCTGAATGTCAATAAATATTATCATTTGTAGAGGTGTTTTTTATTTTTCATTTTGGGCGGTGTGTGGTGGGTTTGATGAAAGGTAGGGGAGGAAGGATTTCAGATGAATTTAGGATTCTATGAAAATCACTTGAATACCTATTCTTCAGGGAAGAAATGAAAAAAAGACGTGAAAAAGATCGATATGCCATTTTTTGGCACAATTAATAATCTTCAACATGGAAAATTTTTTATTATTCCATTCCATAACAAAAGATTAAGTTGATGTGCTTAATCATTGATAATATTATTTGGATTCCCGTCGGAATTTTTCTCATGGGCATCAAAAAATTGAACTGAAAAAAAAATGAAATACCTACAAAAAATAATTAAAATAAAAAATATGTACCATTTACGTAATTAGTTTTACAAAAATAGCTAATCAAATTTGAAAAATAAATTACTTGATCGAATATTTTAAATAATCAAAATTCAAGAAATAATTCGGATTTCGGACCATCCGGACTAAAAAAAAACGTTACATTAGAAAGTGCATTTTTACGTTCGCCTAACGGTCACACTGGTTCCGAAGACCTGTTGAAGTTTGCACAGCGTCTCCACTACGTAGATCGCCCCTTCATCACGCTGTTTCTCGTGCACGTTGTTAGTGTAAAGAGTTGTGTAGTGCGTTTTACCGGCTTCTCTCGTAAAATTCAATTCGCAGTTCGTTTCTATGACTAATTTCGTATCGGCAAAGGCATTTTTTTATTCGGTATCTTATCGTAATCGGTTTTATGTTCGCAAAATACGTTGAATAATTCGAAAACGAGCTCGATTCGATGAGTAATACTGGTTGTTGGCCGTTGCATGACAATCATCGTGACATTTTTCGGTTCTCGAAATCTCAATGTGGTATTCGAATTCGATGTAGTGTCTAGTGTTATTGTGCCCACAATTGAAAATAGATAATCAAATTGAATCGTTGGAAGTTAGCTGATCCAAAGGTGAGTAGTAATTTTTACATTCCACGTTGAAAGTAAAACATAGCGCTATGTTTGTGCTTCTCATTTCCATTCCCATTCCCATAAAGGTTGCAGTTTTTATGTCGGTAGCATAATATTGCATTCGTGGAACGTAAAGCCGTAAAAAAAACTTCACGTGGATATGACTACTGTTTAACCAAAGTCAAGAGCAAGAGCTGTATATTTCAGACTCCCATAATCATGCACGTATTTTGATGGTGGTCATTTTGCATGCTAACTCGCGAGCATAAACATAAACAATAAACATACCGTACTTTAACAGTTAAGAGTATAAAGTTTTGCCATTTTCCCAACTGCAGATCTCTATGCATTGCTTTCGTTCTTCGGTAAAGAGAACAACTGTGCATTCTGCTTTTGCATTTGAAAAAAAAGACCACGTATTATTATTTTTTACGACCAGTGTATGTGTGTTAGTGTGCCTTGTGAGTCTTTTTTCTATGGGACCGCCATTAGGTAGCAATAGCCAGTGATGCCGCGAACTCCCGAAGGGATTTGTGTGTGTGGGGGGGGGGAGGGGATATCTATGGAAATCCCAACTCAGATTTTAATTTTCCTAATTAACTAATAATTCGATACTTTTGGACCTATCAGAAGGAAACCGAACTTTAATGTAAAAACCAATTTTTGAATTATCACTAATTTAGGGTTCCTTAGGAAAGTAAAATCAGGGGTAGTCATAGGAATCAGAACTAAACCCGAAATAGACTGATAACGTTTAAAAAAACGAAAATAAAACCAATGCCTTCAGAAAACCAAAATTAAATCGAAATTCTTCATTTTGGTTTTGGTTTGACCTCACTTTATGTTTGTTTATTGTTTTGTTCGATTATCTCATTTTTGCGGTATTTTGTTCGGTTGATGTGGGTCAAAAAAATTACAAATTTTTTTTCACGAATTTCTATATCACAAGGTACTTTTTCACTCTAGTCTATGAGGGTAGAACTTTGACAGAATTTTATATTATCTGAGAAACGCGTGTTGAAGATGTAGAGGGAGGAGGGACGGAGGGAGATTTGAATAAATTTGGTTTGCATTCTCAATCTATTGTCATTATGGTTTTTTTTTCGAAAACCTTGGGAAAAATTTTCAGAAATTAAGCGTCAAAAATAAGTTTTAATAAGAAAAATTTTCCAAATAAAATCGGTTGAGATAATTTTGAGAGAAAAAAATTTTAAACTCGAAGGATTCGGATTATTTCAAAACTATGAAAGGAAAAGGACAAATTTTTGAAAAATTTGATTGATTTTTCATAATTTATTTGAAATAATCTATCCTTGAAAATGCAAAACTGTTCAATTTTTCCAACTGGGAAGTTTTTTGATACAGTTCGTAAATATTTTTCTTAAGAAAATTCTTTCAATTCTGGCGTCTCATTTTAAAAAAATATATGATGTGACCCTGCCGTAAAGAAGGGACTTGGTGTAAAAAAAAATCGATGTCTCATCCAAATGATACCAAATCTGGACCAAATACAGAAAAATAAAAACATCGATTTTTTTACACAAGGTCCCTTCTTTACGATAGGGTCACATATTTATATGGAAATGAAAACGTACAAGTTTTCCTAGTTCGTAAAAATATGTGTTCAAATGGTAAATTTATCAAAAGGAGTGTATAAAAATTTTTCAGTTTGGAAATGACAACTTTGAAGATTTTTTTTAGAAAAATATAAAAATTTTCCAATTCTAAGAAATAAGGTAGGTATAAATGCAAATTATTGATTTTCCGCTATCTAGAAAAATATGGTAAAAACTCTTCTCTTCTCTTCTATTTTAAACAATGAAATATTTCGAAACGGAAAAAAATCCATTTTCCCAAAATGAGTTTGATTTTTTTGGGGGGAGGGGGATGAGGATATACAATATTAATTTTGCATGCTGAAAGTCCGTCCAAGGTCCTTTTGAGGTCTTTCTTTTGGGTTTTGAGATTGATTCTACTCTGATTTTTTCAACTTGGAATAGTGAAAATTTTTTCATGCAATGATGAAGTTTCCTTATAAAGTATAATAAAATTGATTCTCCCTTTTCAAAAAAACAAGAAAACATGAAAGTGAAAACGTTAAACTATCTCAATTTGGAAAAATATTTGTATGAATGGTTTTGAATTTTTTCTAACTGGAAAAAATTTGTTCTTCTGAAATCTGAAAAATCTTCTTTAAAAAGTGATAGGGTAAATGAACCTCCCCTCCCATCCCCCTATCGACACTTTCCTGCTCTTAGCCGCAGTCAAATCTACACATATTTACATTGTTACGAGACGAAATTTAATTTAAACTGACGTTAGTCGATTCTGAATCCGAAGGGATTAATAATTTTCGTATTATAAAAGATGAGCAACGCCGTCGTCGGTCGGTTGCAAATGTACCAAAGTATAATAAAACGTGCCTTCGCATTTTATTCAGTACTAGATTCCTTTCAGCTATAAAAGTGAACGTATAAGGTGCATCGTATAGTGCATCCAGCCTACATAGACCCTGAACCATCATGGACCGTGGATGTCGATATGTGTCAGTGTGTACGTCGGGTCTATCGATATAGAAGGCGAGGCAAGGGTTTTTTTCCTATTTTGACGATTCAGACGAGGGTGATGCTGATAGAGTAAATGTATTTAGCCTTAAGGGAGTTTCGTCCTACGGTCTACGGTACCGATCCTTTTCGTTGTGGGTAATCAACAATGAAACGAATAAAGCATAGATTGTTTGCAGATTTTAGCCTGCGACTGACGAAGATCGAAGTTGCGGCTTCTCTCTTCTGTATACTTGTATTGAGTTTCAGCACGTAAATTTTGGCTGCGTTGCCAAATGTGACGTGGACTATGGTGAGATTTAAATGATGGTGTAAGGGTAAGGTTCGAGAATTTTGTTGGGTGGATAGAGAGGAATATTATGCGAGGGTGTGAGGGTGAATTTCGAAAAAAGAATCTGTATAAGTAGGTAACAAGTGTGATTCGAAAATGCATCGGGGATCGAAGCGTGAGAAATTTGGTTGCTTTGCAGTATGTAGCTTTCAATGGGCCATCGTTTGTGTAAAAAATGAATAAGTACGTGAATTTATGTTCCTTTGAGATCTGTGACTCATACTATGTTCTACCATTTCTCTTGCTCTGTAAATGTGAAACAGAGTTTTCGATTTAGAATTTTGTTGTTACTATTTTGTTGGAAAATTATGTGAAAAGTATAATTATTTTTCTCGCAAGTTCAAATTTGATCAATTTTGAATAATTTTTTGAATAATTTTGTTTGATTAGTATACAGATCATCATTGAAAAATAACAACGAAAAAATTTGAAAAAAAAAAATGAAAATATAGGCGTGAAGTTGCTGGAACTAAGTACGAACGATGATTTAAAAATCGAATTTTCAGATGAGAGAAAATATCTGTTAAACGTGTTGAGAAAATATGTTGAAAATGCTACTTAATTAATTATAGCCAAAACTATTTAAATGAAACCAAACATACATTGGTGACCCTGCCGGAAAGAAGGGACCGTAAAAAAATCTATGTATAATTTTTCACGTTTTTGAAAGACATCGATTGTTTTTACCCAAGGTACTTTCTTTCCAGCAGGGTCACCTTTTCAAAAATTTTCTTGAAATATTTTTGCTTTCAATATTGCAATTGGTACCTATAATTTTCAAAATTTTACTGTAGGTATTAGTTTTTGTAAAATATGTTGTTTTTTTTTTCAAAATGTTTTGTCTACATGATTTTACTATTTTAAAATCTAATTTTCTTGTCCACTCGTCAAGAATCTTTCTTTTTAAAATCTGTTTGACTATAAGTACGTTTTCTACTTTGTGCTTGAAAAAAAAAAGATAACTTTATTAAGTATATCGTATGTTGAAAGTTGTTTATTTTTATAATAATTCGATTGATTTTTATTGAATTTTCATCCAATGTCAGTTTTGATGTGAAATGATTGATTTTTTCTAGGGAATTCTTTGGACGTATAGATTCACTTATTCTTTACTTCAGAGTTCCTTTTTTTTTTTTTTTTTTTTTTTAGAAATATAGCTGGAAAGGAGTTGAGGAATCAGCTGAAAAAGTAAATTTTCAGCTCAATCATAAAACATGCTTGCTGTAAATAGAAAAAAATCAAGAAAATTTTCAAGAATACCTTATCAGAATTATGGTAAATTTTTTTCTAAAAAATGTCAAATTATTTAATGAAAAATGATTCAATATTTTCAGTTCAATTATTGAAACGCTATAAACCGAAAATTCCTAAATTTCTCAAAAAAAATAAAGAAAATTGAGTTTTGGAAGTTGGAACTTTTTTTGACTCGAGTCAATTTCCTCAAAATAAACTTGATTTTGCCACCTTAAGGTACTGACACTGACCTGAGGACAGCAAAAAGAAATCGTTTTTGCCATCGAAAAATTTTGATAGAACTACGCTAAATTTTTAAATGTTTTCTCCAATTCGCTGCAAAATTTTTTCCATTTTCTTCTGCTCGGAATCGAAATTCGAAATTTTTCTAAAAAAATCATCAGGCTGGAAAAATTTTCTGACTCGAATCATTATTACTACTGACTGGGGGGAGAGGGTGTAAAGATAGATAAAACTCTCTATCGAAAATTCTCGATGTACCTACTTAATTTTCATGAGGTTTCCAATAGAAATAAACTTTAAAAAAAATTTTCGACTCTGAACGAAAATTTTGTTGATGGTCCGAAAAAACCCCATTACAAGTTTCAAAAATTAATTTAAAAAATGTGATATTGCTTTATTTACGTGTGTGGGAGGGGGGGGGTTCCAAGCTTTTTCTGTACCCTTTACATCCTCATGACGTCATGAGGGAAATTTTTGCTCTCGCTTTGCGTATAAATTCACTAAAAGGAATATTCTTCAAATTTGTAACTGAACCAAAAAACCACTTCAGTAATCTCTTTTCTTGCTAAAATCATTTTCTGTAAATTTTTTTTCACAGCATCACAACCTTATCTTGTTCCTGAAAAGAAATTTTAACATTTTTTTTCAAATTTTTCATAATATTTTGATCAGGTTTGATCAAATTTTCATTAAATTTTAACATTTTTTTGAATGAATTTATACATCATTTTGAAGATTTGAACTGTTGTAAATGTATCGATGTTTTGATGATTTTTATTAAAATTTGAACAATTTGATCCTATTTTTGAGAAAGATTTGTAGCATAAAAATGTTAATTTTTTTTGTATTTTAAAAAAATAATGCCATGTTTTAGAGTTTTTATGAAAATTTTCTAAATGTGTTTCTGAATTTAATGATTTTCATTTTTTATGAATTTTTATTTTTGGTAACATGGTTTGAAGATTTTTCAAATTTTGGGATAGTTAATTGGAAATGTGAGAGCAGAGAGGAGAGGAGAAGAGAAGAGAGAAAGACGAGCACATTTACTTGAATTATTACTAACTTAAATTTTAGAAGAAAAATTAACGAATGTGTTGTCCAATTTTCTTGATCTGGTTTTAAAATCAATAATCAATAAAATTGATTTTCCAAATTCCATTTCAGTTTGATCTCAAAATGAACAATTTCATCGGTCACTTTCATCATTCTGAAAAATCATTATCATTCGTCATAATTCAATTCATCATCTCAATTTCAAGATCGTTTTATTATCTCAAATTGAAAAAATTCCATGACTATTCTCAAGTTACCCTGTTCGAGCACAACTTCAAATATTTCGACTATTTGACTTATTCCAACATATCTCAGCACATAGAATTAAATCCTTGATAATATAAGATTTCTGTCAAGTGGTCATCCGGAAAAACACTATAAAAACCAACGACCTCGTGAAGGGAAATGGTCACCATACAAAAACCACCTTTGAAGGTTGATTACCTTGGAAAACTTCAAAAATGCCACTTACAATTATTCACTCTAGCAAGTCCCCATATATACCTAAAGATTAATTCGAAAATTTTCTCAATCAAGGTGTCTCCAATCATAAACGATCGAACAAGAATAAAACATAATCTAGTACACGACAGAAAAAAAGCAGGAAATACACAACGCGTGATTTTCAGTACCGTGAAAGTTCTCCTTCTCTACCTAATATACTAAAAATGGAAACACGATTTACCTATATAAGTTGTTGGGTTGGCAGCCATAGGGGCGGATTTCAAGGCCCATCAAACTCCTGGTTAACGCCCGAATATCTAATTTTGAGACGATTTACTTTGCTTATGCCTGGGATCAATAAGCTCGCGAATCGATCTCGACATTTTCAATCCGGTTGCCAACCCATTAAAGTAATATGTATTCCAAATGTGTACTTTTTTTTCTCTCTTTATCGAGCATGTGAAACGCTACTGCGGCATTGTAGAAGGATTCTTCCTATTATGGTGCTCGAATATGAGCAGGTTTCGATTATTTTTTTTCCTACTGTCGCGTTATTCTGGTAGCAATTTCTTTTGTTTTATTCAATAGATACGGCCGATCGTACATAACGGTGGTCGAGGTACCTGCAAACCTGCGAACCTTGTTGCCGAAAAAACTCGACCTTACAGGTGTGTCGCACCGCAGTTATTTGTACCTAGAAACTTATTCAAGCCAGAGACATTCGTTATAATGAAATTTTCACGCAATACGACTTTTTTTCCTAAACTGGTTGGCGTTTTTGGTAGAAAATTTATTCTATTTTAATTAATCCATCGCACCAGGGTTCTGGTTGTCGTCGTATAGTCTTCGCATAGCCTAATTTTTTTTAGTTATCCAGAGGTACGATTTACGATAAACCTGTCTTCGTATATGTTCTCATGGTTTATACAGCACTGGTGACTTTTTGTGATGCGGGTAAACGATAAAAACGATAATGTTTACTTTATATTATTTTGGTGAACGATTAACCTACTTTTGGTACCTGGTCTTGGTACTAAGACAATACCAACCGATGAAGGAGAGTAGTCGTGAAATGAGTTTTAATGCTAGTTTATCGATGTGTCGTGTATTGTTGTATGGAAAATATTACAATTATTAAACGTAACTTGCTCCGTGCTATATGATGTGGTTACCGAGCCAGTTTATTGGGTCTCGTTATAAAGAAAGGTTGGGAAAAAAATACGTTATAATTAAAAATCGTATATTACGTGCGGATAAACGGTCGATTATCTGGTAGAAAGCGAAATTCGCCCGAGATTAGATTACATTTGGCAAGTTTCGATGATAGTTTGATCAATTGTACCTTCGATTCGAGTCTGAGAGACTTGCAAAGGTAATTGAACGACTGGGTGCTTTGGTGTTGCGAATTCTAGGAAAATTACTTTCTTGGTGAATGAAAAAGTCGAAGGAGAGAAAAAATTCGAGCGAGTGGGTAATTTTTATTTATGTGAATTATTTCTTGAGATTTGAGATTGGAAGATGATTGACAGTGTTGCCAGGTTGGTATGTGGTGTTGGGATGAATTAGATGTATGGGATAAGATGATCGAGTTCTTGTGTTTGATGAAGAGTGAAATTTATATTCGTTGGATTGTTTTAATGCATTTTTTTATTCGTATTATGTCATATTTTTTACGACTTGATGCGTCGTATGTCGAGTTATATTGCTGACTGATGGTTGTTTGATTTGCAAAAATGTTAATTTGGTTTTATTTCGATCGAGTTTTTCGTTTTGTTTGAGTTGTCGTTTGGTGTGTCGTAATGGATGAGAGTGTTGGAAGTAATTCAAAGGAGGAGATGAGGTTTCAGGCATGTTGAGAAATTTTTATTGTCTTTTATTATTGGTTTTGATATGTATAATGGCTTAAAATTTGTTGTTTCATTTCCTATTGACCATTTTGCTTTCGAAAAATTTATTTTAATTGGAAATGGTTGGTGGATTCGAAATCAGGATTCTAGAAAATCTTGAAAACGATATGAATGAGGATATTTTATCAATTTCTAAAAATCTTACCCACTCACCACCCCCCCCCCTCCCGGTTGCCTTTTATTTTGGAAAATTCGATCTTAATTGAGAAAATGTAGTGTGAAAAAATTAATGTAGATATTAAAATCATCAACATTAAAATTATCTTTTAAATTAGCAATAAATCACTCGCGAATGTTAATTTTCAGTTTAGTCATTAATAAAAATCATTACCATCAGTTACATTATTTTTGCCAATAATGTTATTTTTATATTTTTCCCCTCAAAACTTCCTCCAATTTTAGAATTTTTCAACTTCAGATATTTTCAATTTTTTTCAATTTTATATTTTTAAAAATTATTTTCTGAAAAAATTTTCTGCTGACTTACCTACTTATCAAGTTGGAAGAAATTTTGAGAAACACGAAATTTAATTTTTTTGGAAGATTCGAAGTTGAAAATTTTTTAAATTTAAAAAAATTGTTTACTGAAAACTAAAAGAGATTAGAACAAATCAAAATTGGAAAAATCTTCAACATTAAATGTTTTCCACATTCAAAGTTTTTTCAACTGAAAATTTTTGAAGGTTTCTTCCCACTCGAAATTTTTTTCCAATAATTTCAAATGCTTTTTTTTTCAATTTTTTTTAAATGTGTTCAACTTCATGTTTCTCAAAAAAAAACCTGGACAATTGAAAGAAATTAAAAAATATACTTGAGTGCAATTTAAAAAATTTTGAAGAACAAATTTTAATTTAAAACTAGAGCAGGAATTCCGCAAAAAATTTACCTACGTTTGAAAGAAAATTTAAATTATAAATGCAAATTTGAAAAAAGTAGGATTAAAAAATTGAAAAAAATTGGGCTGGGAATAAATTTGAATGAATTTGGACTTTGGAACATACTGATTTTAAATGGAAAATTGACGCTGGATTTAGAATCAGTAGCTAAGAGAACCTTGAAATCGATATGTGTACGTGACGATATTTTGTCAATTTTCAAAAAATCGATCTGTTTTTCCCCATTGCAGCCTCAAACAAGTTCTATTGTGAATAATGCCGAGTGAATAAAAATATTGTTAATATTGAATTAGCAAATTACATTTTTTTTGTTTACTCTTTTCTTTGTTCTTGTTTCTGCTCTCTCACTGCTGTGTTCACCTGACAAAAAGGTTTTTTTTTCTCTCTAGGCATTTTCATCCAATAGGTTAAATCGTTTCTAACGTAAACCATGATTTACTAAGCATGGGATGATGGACCTTGAAGTTTGGATCTCGGAGGGAGGAGGGAGGATTTTAAATTTCAATATCTTCCTAATTCATTTTTGAAGAAAATAAAATTTTATTTTATTGTAAAAATAGTGGTTCGTTGTGTTTTATTCAGAAATAATTTAATTGACATCTAATTTTAAATTTTAAAAATTTCCAATTAGAATTTTAATAACGTCGAGAAGCACCTGTTTTTTGAATATTTTCAAAACAAAACTTGATATTTTTTGATAATATTATTTTTTAATTTAATTTCTGGGATGAAGATTTTTTCAATTTTAGGTTTTTCCGAAACAGATGAAAACAAACTTTTTTGGTCGCAATTTCGTTCATTATGCAGAGCTGGACAGAGCAGGAGAGCAGAACCAGCAGACAAGGTTATTTATTCTCTTGAATAGTAGCGAATTATATTTGTATTCTGAAAATTTTCAAAAAAGATATAATTTTTAAAAATTTTCATTTTGATGAGTGGTAAAAATAAAAATAGATTTTGGCTTGCTTTTGGTTTGCAGCCATTTTATTAAATCATTTTTAGTTCTTGTTTTTCTAAAGTCGTCAGTAAAATTTTCAATTTTTTTTCCTTTAATTTTTCCAAAAATCAGATTTTAAAGATTGGATTGATTTTTGATGCTGAATTTAGGATCATTGACTGGAGTATAAATGAATTTTCCAGTCATTTTTCAGTATTTCCACTACATTTTTGAATTGTTTCTGAACCTGGGAGAGAGAAGAAGCTTGGAGGATTAATTTATGCTATTTTAATTTCAAAAAGTCTGTTTGTTTAACTTTTGAGGTACTTTTGAGGATTTTTAGGTTCATCTCAGCGCAAATTTTTTAATAATATCCTGTAACAACATATTTAGTGTTGTGCCTGGTATTAAGGAATACCAAGTCGAAAAAAATACCAAAATGATCTAAAAATTCATCAAAAGCCTTGAAAAGATGAACTTTGTTTTTTTCAGTTGTGACTATTTTAAAATTTTTTTGGGGATTCACATTTTGCTTGAATCTAGACTTTATTAATAAGGTGGGAGGGGGAGGGGAGATTGAAAATTATTATTTCAGTACCCACTCAAAATTTAAAATTTTTACAAATTTTCCAAACAAGACGAATGAATGGGTGAAGCGGTGGCTGACTTAGAATTCCTAATCGCAAAATTCAAATTTTCAAATTCGTATACTTTAGACTTACACTTTACATTTTTCAAGAGAATATTTTTTCAAAGAAACGAATAAATTCAATGTGAGCAATCAAGCATCTTCAACTTCCAGTATAAAATGCACTCTCCGACCGAGGAATTTCAACACACCGTTTCCCCATCACAATTCTTGGGCGTGCCACTGGATACCGATTACCTAAACCAATCCTGTTTTCCAATTAGGAACTAATCGATCGCCAAAACAGGGTGCAAAAGAATCCAGCAACGCAACTCGACAAAAAAATGCCCATCCTTTCCCCTCATTACCATGATATAATTTCGATCAAACGAAGCTTTCGGCATTATGCTTATGTACTTCTCAAGGAAATCCTCTCCTTATTAAGAATACCCACACATCTCGTATCGATCCGAGAGTAAAAAAGATGGAAAAAAGTGAGAAGGCGAGAGAGTACTTAATGCTCGACTCGATTAGCATTTAGCAATTATGCAGAAAAAATAAAAAACTAGATTCTCGAAGGAAGCAAAGAAACCAAACGAGGTGCAGTGTCAGCTTCAGCTACCCTAACTCTTGCAGAACTGCAGGAGAAGAACGACGCGAACTCGTGTAATGAATATTAATTAGAATAATTCCGGGCGAAATATAATTTTTTAATAATTTTGGCAATTGGATCGAAGATACTTGCAATCTGCCATTAAAATCTACACATCGTTTTATCAGAAGATAAAAAAAATTGGCAAAATTTCGAACATCGTCTGCAAAACTGGATGCAAGGTTAAATTAAATCCATCTATGCACCTAATAGACGGCCAGAGTTGGCAATTTGAGTAGACTTCTCGACGTTACCGCCGGAGTAAGACTTCTTATACCTATAGAATGTGAATACATAATAAAAACACCGATTCCCGGTGTCGACTCTGCAGCTGCACTAGCCTCTGGCCATTCTTATTTATAGAATTATTACCTGGTTGGCGCTGCGGTACGTTCTATGCGAGTAAACCCGCTTTTATAAAGAATTAACCGAAGAACCTGTTGGTGCACATGGAATTCATTGATCGGTACCATACATTAGGTAACCTTTCTTCGTTCTCGACTGCAGCCAATAAAAAAACTGCAACGGTGCGAGACAAATGCATTTTGCCAAAATCACCTACCCGTTTGTGGAATTTGATGGACGAAAGTTCTCGAGAGCAGCTCCGATTTCGAGAATTTAGATCGAGGTAGAGATTTGTGGAGAAAAATCAGAACTGGTTCGCGATCGTGGCTTTCTCTAAACCTAATTTTTATTTCGAGTTTCGGGGTATTTGGAAATCTACGATTTTTTTTCGGGCTAAATATCGGAATTTTTTATTCGTATCGATTCGATCTCCGCAATTATGGCGTTACTAAAATAATACCATATTTGTAAATATTGTTCATTTTTTTTATCGTATTTGTATCCTAATTCTACACGTACGAGTATACCACATATCCTTGCAATTTATTTACGCTCGAGTAAAATAGGAAGTAAAGTTTTTTTTCATAGTACTTCAAGGTTTTAAAATTATTACACAAATTATTCTTCGACCGTTTTGTGTATTCCTCTTATAACGGAGGGTATTGTTCCTGTATATGAAAGAGTAGAGGGAAAAATGGAGCCTACGCAACCAGCTGGGAAGCATAATTGAGATTTAAAAGAAATGCAAATTCTCGCCTTTTTACAGACACCGTGCCGTAGAATGGAAGAAAAATAGAAGAATATGGTGTTACAGAATGAATAACTACAATATGCACGCGGCTCTACGTATTACGACGTCCGCACGATCACAAATCATTGATCACTCGTGGCCGGGCGCAATGGTTATTTAAATAGCACCAAAGAAGCATATCTGTACCGCGATGAAAGATAAATGACCGTTGAGAGAATAATTATCGCGCGTCTGCGACCGACAGCGTGGTATTGAGCAGGTTCAGAATTTAAGTGCTAGGTCAACAGACGAGAGCGAAAATAAGGTGTCTCCGGAGACACCTAATAAGATCTGGAGTGTAGGAATGGTCTTGGGAGACCGGTGCAATGCGTGGTGCGTGGTGATTGCTTTTTTTTTCGCCTAGTCTGTGTCTGGAATGGAGATGTAGGGCAGAATGCGTATGGAGTTGGGGAGCTATTCAGAGATGATCGAGTTGATAAGTCGAATGGTTACTAAATCGAGGTTTAAAAAATACTGCGTGTGAGTTAGGTGACCGGTGAGGAAGTGGGGGATATTTTTCATTTGAATGGAGCAGAAGGTGCATTCTGTCGTTGCACCATTTGACGACAGAATGATTAAGTGAGTAGTTGTTGACTAATTGACTTCATTAGGGCTTGGATTTTTGAAATAACCGGGATGACAAGTGAAGGGTACTTTATCAAATGTCGTTTATGAATTTTGATGGAACTGGGATGGATTGAAAGAGCTAGAAGAAAATGCTGTTTGAGTTTGAATTTTTAGGAATGATGCTCAGTTTTAGATTTTTTTGAAGATTTTAGGTAGGATGAATTTTGAATTGAATATTTTCTTTTGAAAGTGTACTTTGGATACGGAATGAAGATTTGAGCCCGAATATAGAAATTACTCTTGGGTGTCAAAAATTGGTTTTCAAGTTTACATTGATTTTGGGTCTTTCAAAAGGAAAAGACGCAAGAGGGAATCTCAATTCGAATGACAATTTTTGATCTCTGAAAGTGGTTTCTATACACAGGCTCACATATTATGAATAATAGGTAATAGAAATTTTCATCTTCACATGTGCTTTTTTTTCAATTTTTTGGATATTTTCCCCCCAAAATATTTTCATTCGCTAGAAAATATTAGGCTCTGGTGTGGTAAGGGGATCATTTAGCCCTTTCAATTTTTAAATATTTGGATGAAATTGGTTTAAATTGATTTAATTTGCTTTAAAAATTTAAAAAATGGAAATTTTGTTTTCCCTGTTTATTGAATTTACATTTTATTTGAATATGGAATGTTTGAAAATTTTTTATTTTTTTAAAATTCCATTTCTTTAGGGAGAGGGAGAGGAGAATAAACCGAGGTTGATTTTCTTGAATTTTCAATTTTTGGAAAAATTATTTTACGAAGTGCCTCAAGACGTCAAGAGTTGAATTTGTTTCCATTTGTTACATTTTTAAAGATTCCTCTCCAAAATTTTTGGAATTTTTATTAGATGTACTCAATTTTTTTTATTGATTGATTTTTTGTTGAATTTTTCCAAAATTACCAAATGTCATTTGGGAGGGGGGTGTATCTTCGTGTATAAGAATAGGAATGTCTTTTACTTTGAAATTCTTATGAAGTGCTTCAAAATTTTCATTTCATTTTTTATTGATTTTTTCATTTCTTTTTTAAATTTTAGTATTATAATATTTATTTTTTATAAAGAAAATTTCTTACATTTCTTATGATTTTAATTTTTCTTAATGTTTCAAAATTCTATCTCAAGAAATTTTCCAAAAAGTTGAAATTTCTTTTCCAACAAAAAAGTTTATGTTTAATGTCGAATCAAGAATCACAGCAGAGCCAAGGAATAATGTTTTCCAGATTCCTTGATTCGTTTTAAATTTTTCTTTACTTTTCAAATTCTGTTCCAAGAGTTCCTAGTCGAAGATTTTGTACCTTACCTATTTTATTTTATTTTCAAATTTTTTTGTAAAATTTCAGTTTTTCAACTTTTGTTTAATATCCCTCAACTACCTAGCATTCATTTTATTTTGTATTGATTCAATTTTTGAAAATTTTGGGTCAATTTTTTCATTTTTCTGTTCTTTTTATTCATTTTTCTCTACTTAGATAGCTTTCAATTTAATATTTTTTCAAAAAAATTATCAATACTTTCCCCCTGTTTCAAGCATTGAACCGAATCAATTTCTGTTTCATTTTTCCTCTTCTTCTGAAAATTTAAAAAAAATTTTCTTACCAAAATAGTTTTTTTTTGCGGAGTTACCTACGAAAAAAAACATGAAATTTTTGAAGGCCAATCCAAAGGACACCCGCTCATAACATTTCAACAAAGAAAAAACGTTTCAAAAAATATTTTCAGAAATTTCAAGTCCCTTTTTTCCCTCAAATTTCTTGTAAAATTTTGTTTTGTTTTTCACTGTACCTATCTGGCTATTTCTGTAAATTTTCAGGTTTTCATCCTCCAATGTTTTACACTTTGAAATTTTTTATCCAATTTGTCCCTAAGTTGGTATTTTTTTTCCATAAAAATTACATACGTTTTTTCATTTTTTGTCCTTTTTTCATTATGTTAACATTTTTAGGTGAGTTTTGTTCTTTTGTTCCAAATCTGTTTAGGTTTTTTAAAAAATTTTTTCTTAATGTTTTCTTACTGTTTGCTTGGATTTTTTAAAATACTAACTTTATCGTTTGATGTTTCCAATTTTACTTCGAATTTTTCTAAATTGCAAATCAAAATTTTTGCGATGCATTTTAAACGTTACTTTTCTTCAAATTTTGATCAAATTTTAAATTTTGACCACGCCACGTTAAAAAAATTATTGAATTTTTGTGGTTTTAAAAATTTTGGTCAAAAATTTTTTCATTTGAAAAATTATATTCAAAACTTAGTATAGGTTTGATTTCCAATTTTTGATTTAGGGAAGAGGTCGAATGAAGAATCCAGCCGAAATCTTATTTCAAATATTTCTCAATTCATAAACTTTTTTGTTTTCTCAAAATGCATTATTTTTAATGATCTATTAAATCCTTTTTAAAAAACTTTAGCGATTGTGAGGACATTTTTTTGAGGAATTCTTTTTATCTTGCATGCAAATCTCACTCTGCTGGAAAAATCTGCTACGGAGATCACACCGCAATGTTCATTATCTAGTATCTTCTCCCTTTACTTACATCACATCCCAACAAACGACACGTCAATCGAACCTCATTTTTTCAATATCGATTACACCCATGCGACTCGAATGACACCGGCCTTACTTCCTCAACCCAAGTACCATGGTTCGTGCCATAGTCGAAAACTGATAAAACGCGAAATGTATACGAACATCGAGGCACCAGCTTCGGCTGCCAGCTTCGTATTTCACCTCTGGCGGTGATTTTCACGCACATCTTCGCGGGTCCGGATTTACACTGGATACTCGGTAGTGGAGCTAGGCAGCAGACGCGAGTCATACAATACCAATATGGTGGTGGCTCGTTAGACAGCATTTTTCTGTACTAGAATCCTGGTCAAATGTACCCGCAGTCGTAGCAAAAAACCAGCGTGAGGTGCTTTTATCCGACCTAACTCGCGAAGACATCCATAGAGAACGTATCGTACCTACACCTAAGACCTATCCGTGACCCTTTTGGCGATCGGAGAGTCGATGGTGTTTCATAATTACTTTATTAGGCCACAGCTACGTATGAAAGACCGAAAAAACGTATTTTTCTGCATCGTTAAGGACAAACGAACGGATTGCTTTTAGCAAGTCATTTATTTCTATTAGTCGAAAATTTTTTTCACTTTGGAAAAACTTGACGAGGTTAAATGGCAGATTCATTAGCAGTTGGGAAAAAAAGTCAAGCCAAAGGAGACTTTGGTAGACTTTGTCGGCGCGTAACACTCGAATGTGCTCGATGGTCACGAATAATTGGCCGTATAGACCGGATCGTGATAGTTTATTGCGATTTATATACGATTATACAGAGTTCGGCTTTCGGGTAGACGAAGAATCGCGGTAGATTTTACAATATTTCCAGCTCCGACAACGTTCTGGATGACCCAGTGAATTTCATAACTGGCCCATATAAAAATAATTTGCGTAACGCGGAACACACTCGACGAAGAGGCCGCACAGGCACAGCGACCGGTAATCCGATATACATTATCATTTTTTATGGTCAGTATCGCGGAGAACTTGAGAATTGAGAAATTCTCTTTTCCGCGTATAAACGGATCCGATTTCGTAGATGATTTTTTTGCCTTATTTTATCGCGTCGTGTTGATCATGGACGAGCGGCCGGCACACCGAGTACCAACTACCGTGTATGTATTTGACTTGTTTCCGTATATGGAATTCGGCGAGGACCTGATAAGAGGTCGTAATTTGTTGACCGTTAGTTTTGGTTTGGTTAAATAAAAAGTACTTTCATTTGGCATATAACCTTCTTCTCCTCTTACTCGGCTACGTATGACAATTCGTGTGCCGGCCGCCGGTTTGAGTACAATTTGTAAACGATGAAGTGTTTGTATTGTGGGCCGATGGAAAGTTAACCGGTGATTTTTCGGAATTAGTTTTCTTTGTTGGTTTTTATAATCGTGCTGAGTCGAGGTTCGAGGTTGTGGATATGGACTGTTTTTTTTTTCGCATTTATTTATTCGAAATGCTTTTTTATCCACGGTAAAGGTGTGTTTTGAAAGTGAAATTATGTAATTGCGTGTTTCGATTCGGATTCATGAAAAAATGAAAGAGATTTTATTGCGATGTTTGATTTGCATAGAGGTACGATATATTATGGGTATTTCGATAAAATGTCGATAACACCTACTGACTTTTTAAGATACACTTGGCTCTGGATGAACTTGATCGGTTGGTGTGGTGCATTATTGCCTTATATAGGGGGTTATACTATGTCTTTATAAAGGCTTCCAACTGAGTGCGTTTCGATGTAGTTTTGTATTTAATGAAAGATATCGGTGTTCAGGATTGGAGTTTGCTTTGGATGGGAATTTGAGATGATGATTGTTGAGAATATTTTTACAAAGTATGACTGGTTCGGTTGGAAATAGTATAATTTCTGTGAAAATTGGGGAAAAAAATTGAAAACAGATTGGAAACGTAACGATAACGTAACAGAAACGAAAAAATAACGTTATAAAAACGTTGAGTCATTGTAATTGGATCGGAATTGAGATTTATAAAAATTGAGAGAAATTTCAATTTGTTATGGAATCGCTACGATAACGTAATAGAAACGATATAAGTAACGTTAGGGAAATGTTACAAAATACGCCTGATTTGGATGTAAACAGCATAATTTTTGTGAAAATTGGAGAAAAAACTTGAAAATAGAACGGAAACTTTACTACCTATAACCTATAACGTAATAGAAACGAAAAAATAACGTTATAAAAACGTTACATTATTGTAATTGTATCAAAATTCTGATCATGAGTGAAATTTGGATTTGTTATAGAAATGTTACGATAACGTTATGGAAACATTACACAAACGTTATGGAAACGTTACAGAAACATTTCAAAAACGTTATGGAAACGTTACAGAAACATTACAAAAACGTTATGGAAACGTTACAGAAACATTACAAAAACGTTATGGAAACGTTACAGAAACGTTATGGAAACATTAAAATATTGTGACGTTATTCTTATTATAACTGGTGATGAGAACTGTTGGTATCACAAAAAAATAGAAATTGTACCGTCAGAAAATGTAAACATAACGATAACCGAAACGAAAACAAACCACCATGAGAAAATAAAGTTTACGAATTTGTAACCATACAAACGTAAAGAAAATGCTACCATAACATATTTGAAACGGACCGAAGATTGGAGTTGCCCACAGTCAGTGAATTTTAAAAACTAACGAGTCAAAATATATGAGAGTTTGAAAAATTTTTCGGATTCGAAAAGTAAATTGGACAACTTTCCAAAATTTCCAGAATTGATCAGTTTTCCAAATGATATTGAAATTGAGCAAGTTTTCCACTTTTCCATGAGGATTTGAACAATTTTTCAAAACCTGAATTACTTTTCAGAAATTGAACAGCTTTCTGTAAAGTCATCAGTTTTTTCTCCAGAAATATTGAAATTGAACAAATTTTCAACTTTCTTCGAATTTAAACAATTTTTTGGAAATTGAAATTGAACCGCTTTCAATAAATTGAACGATTTTCTATACGAGTAAACCAAATATTAGGTACATGCGATTTTTCAGAAATTGAACAATTTTTGATGAATTAAAATTTAGCAAGGTCAATAATCATTCAGGAATTGAACCTCGACTCGACGGGTAAAGTCCTATCTTCCAACTTCCATCTTCCAAGTTGGGGCAATTTCTAGAATTTGGGTTTTTGGCGAAAAAATTCAAAAACGTAAAACCGAGAGCACCATTAAATTCGTCTTGTCGAGACGAATCCATCCATATATTTACGATTGATTTTTTGATCCATTCTAGCAATTTTTGTTTTTCAAGGAGTAGGGGGTTTCCCCTCTAATCACCAACTTTGAATTTCGCGGTTAAAACCCCGAAAAAAGTCTAAATCGCAAAACCGGCAGCACCATTGCATTCTTCTCGTTGCGAAGAAAATATTTTTACATACATGCAGAAAATCTTTTAAAAAATCAACATTCATTTCAGCCTTCAAAAAGATTTATTGGTCTATTTATGGAAAATTTTCATTCAAATTCACTCTCAAATTTAGCCCAAATCGAGAACGATCTGCAACTTTTCAATCTCCTTTATTGAAGAAAATATTTGTTTTTTTAATTTCGAGGTCAAAGGGTTAAAGAAATGTATAAACTCCAGTTGCACTTTTGAAAAGAGTGGCTCAAGTGCCACACAGATAGCACTGCTCAAAAATGGCAAATGAGACATCACGTTGAGAACTCCTGATCTCTTTCTCTTTTTGGCTGAAGGCTCAAATTTTATTCTGCAAATTATTTTTCTAAAAGTAAGCCAACCTCGCTAAATTTTCTATAAAATTCTAGGTACCTATGGTTTCTTTGTCCAATTCTAATGTATGTGTCAGTGATATGCATTTTACTGCCTCAGTCCATTTGTTCCAATATGATGTTTATAGATTAGTTTCATTCAACTCTAATATAGTATTTAGTTATGAATGGATATGGTACAAAAGCAGTCCGGAGAACTTATAATTGAAATCCCAAAAAAGGTGCCGAAGTCAAATAGATCTTCTTAGAATTCGATTTATTTCATTATAATTAGGTATAATTGTCGATTTCTCGTATTCAATTTTAGTGCATTATGCGCTCGCGCGTACCAAATCGTATATTTATTGCTTTCAGTTTATTAACATACGAAGATTTTACTTTCAGCACACGATCGCGCAGTGCTTCTACTTCTGTAGGTCTAGAGTCTAGGTAAATATATTTTCATACTCGTATGTCAAAACTAATCATTACATCCATATCCAATCATTTCGAATTTACCTCACAGCGGGTAACGCGAAAATGCTCGCTGGTAATTAAAAATTACCGTGTGGGTAAAATTTCTACTTCGTATTTCGAATACACGAGTAAGTGTAAGTACGTACTAAGTTAATTTATTATACTTACTAGTATGCGTCTGGAACTTATTTGTACGCGGGTCTTTGAGATGGTTAACAAAAGATGCCTAGAGAAGAAAGTACTCGTACTTGTATACCGTACAGTCAAAAGAATCGCAAATATGAAAAGTTTTCAGTTTGAGAACGTTTTAATTTAATAAAACTTCTTATTCGAGAGGACATCCTACGCTATAGTGGTGAAAGTGCACCTGAAATTTAGACCTGGATGGCGTCCCGGATTGGGCGAAAAAATTTCGATTCTGGGATGAAAAAGTAATGATTCATTGTCTATCTATGTAAATTTACAATACGAGAGTGATTGGCTGACCTACGCGAATTTTAGATTTCGAGATGTTGAGATATGGAGTGAATTTTTTATTTGGGCGATTTTTACGAGTCATTGGTATGAGGAGAGACTGTATGAAAATAAATAAATGTAATAGGTGATATATTTGGGGTATCTGTACTTGGCTGATCTGAAAATTAAAATGAAAGGACATAAAAGTTTTGAATTTTTATTATCAAAGTTATTAGGAATTTTGCAAAAATTTTATTATTTTACAAATTAGAAGTTGGAAGTCTGTGTAGATTTTAAAGTACATATTTGAATTTTATGAATTCATCGCTATACCTTCTTCATGTATTAGTCAAATTTTTCAAAATCGAAAATTTTGAAATTCAAATTCTTGAAATTTTAAGAACTGCAATTTGAATTTTCAAAAAAAAAACTTATGATTTTTTATGATTAAAAATTCTAGTTTTTTGATTTTAATTTCTAAGTGAGAAAACTTAGATTGAAGTCAGTTTTTTTTTTAGTTTTTCAGAATAAAAACTACAAAAATTGGACCCTAGCTAGGAGGAGATATCTCTTATCCTTCTACGAAATTAAAAAATTGAGTTCAAAGAAAAAAATTCCAAAAAAATACGTCTTTTTTTTTTAAAAAATAGGAAATTTGTCTTTAAAAAAGAAATCAATTGTGGTTTAATTACACGGAAATGAATGAAATAAAAAAAAGGGGACGTTTCGACGAATATCTATCGTGTCGAAAACGAGAGGAAATTCCATTTATGCTCAAATTTTCGTTTTCTCTCCCTTCTTTACTCTCCTCCCATGTATAATGAAATATTTTGAACATTTTTTTAGTTTTTGCATTTAAACAGATACAAAAAACTTATTTTCAGCCATGAGTCCTCTCAATTTTTTTTTGAAAATTTCGACCTGAAAAAAATAAAAATTGTGAATTGAAAATTTACCCAGCAAGGCGTGTAATCTGTGAAAATTTCAGAAATTTTCACCTGTCCTTTATAGAAATATCATGTGTTTAATTTTCAATATGGGGAGAGTGTGCGATAATTCCTGAAAAAGTGGATGCAGGGGGGTCAAACATTTTTTTTGGTTGGCTTTAGACTAAAAGTAACATTTTGGGTAATTTTTGACCGATTTTGGTTAAAAAGAACTGATTTTGGTCCGTATCAGGAAAGGTTTTGATGTTACGTGAGGGATTTATAATTTTTCCTCTTGAATCTCGTTCTTTTATTTGTAAGTTGATCTGAAAAAAGGCATTACAATGATTGGAAAAATCAAAATTTTCATTGCAGTTGGTGAAGAAATCAGAATTCATACATATTAGTTTTCAAATTTTTATAAAAATCCATAGATTTTTTGGGTTCTGCCAGGTGCCAGTATTCAAAAATTTGTGATCGAAATAAATGCAATGATTTCTCGTTTCTGCTTTTCTCTTTGTCTTTTTTAAAGCGTGAAAACGGTACAAAATATCATTTTATTTCGTAATTTGAAGTTGAAGAGTGCTAAGAAAATTTCAAAAATTAAAGATTTCAGTTTTTGTTTTATAACTCGAATTATAAAAAAAATTATTTACGAATGACGCAGCGCTCATTAAATGATAAAGAAGCACCTCCTCCCCCCCTTTCTCATGAAAACTTTCGTCAAATGTGTAAAAATAGTCTGTTTTTGCTCATATTTATCAACTAATGAACAATTTTTTGTTTTGTTTCAGGTGAGTTACGAATTTCCATCATTACAATATCGAAGTTATGAGTAAGTAGTAAGTGTGATTCACAGAGAAACGTAATTTTTACCTTTCACAATTTCCTGAAAATCATCATTTTTTACGAGTACAGAAATCTGGAACATTTTTGATTGTAAACAGTGATAAATATTGAAAAAATGATCATTTTTGATTTTGATAAATACCTATCCAAATTCCTGCCATTTTTTTGATTCGATCTTTTTTTTAAATCTTTGGCTTTGAAATTTGATCCTCTGAATTTTTCGCTTCTTTTAAAATTTTTTCATGTATTGCAGCTCACAGAATTTCAGGAAATAAAATTATTGAGAGGGAGGTTCAAAATTAGAAGAAACAGATTGCTTGGAGTTTGATAAAAATGGCTCAATTGTTTATGTTAGGTCGCTCAAATCCAATTCACGAATGGAAGTGATTATTAAAAATGAACCTTGGAATTAGATACAGCTGGAAATTAATTGAGCTCCAAAAATAATAGATTTTCAGGTCAATTTTCTCTAAAAAAAATTTCTTTGAGAAAATTCAAAGCCGTTGTATACAAAATCTTCGTCTCAAAAATCTAGATTTATTTTACCTAATTCTTAAAAATTGCATCACATCCAAAAAATTTTCAACTTTTACCCTATACAAGTCCATGGAATTTTAATAGCAATTTGCTAAATTTCATATTCCCATGCTTTTAAATTTTTTTAAAACAAATTTCTAAACTCGAATCCAGTCAGCCATCGAGTTACATCATTGAAATCTCACGCCTAAAAAGAGAAAAAAATAGTCACACCACACATCACAAATATGTACAAAATATTTCACTTCATTTACATATTAATTATCATTGCATAAAATGCCTTACCTATCCATCTTCCGTAAAATTCCATCCGGAACAAAACGCGAAATTTGTTTTCCACGCAAATTATATGTACCTACGAAGTAAAACATGCACTTCTTCTATAATTATTCGCGACAACTCGACCCGTTCAATGCTGTTATTTTTTTGGCCTGTGCAAAAAAAAACATCAAAAAACCGCTAGCTTGGGTTATGCCTCGTGCTGTATTCGTCCGCGTTTACGATTTATCATTATATAATTTCGTATAGTATAGGCAACTTGTGTATGTGTGATTTCACTGCCGCATTTAATTGGTTTAACCGTGAGAACCGTGTAATTATACGTGTTTCTGAAAGATGTACGAGTACGATCGTTTTAGAAAAAAATGTGATTGTTATTACTCATAGTAAACCTACGATGTGCTTGGCTACTCGCGTGCACATGGCTACACCTACATAGTACGTGCAGAAGTTCCGAATTCTCCTGCAAATACCCTCTTAAGTATTAGGCAGATCGTATCGATGCTGCAGCTTATTGATTTCCCCAAAATAATGCATCCTTTGTGGAGCCCTTTTGTGCGATATGACAGGTCGTGTGTTTCAAACGTCGAATAGAATTATAAAAGAGCTATTTTGGTATCGAATATCATCGATAATTCATCGAGCATTTATAGTATAGGGTGGATTGAAAAAAAATAAAGATTTTGATGAAAATTGGCAAGGCTAACTTTGGGTGAGAGATTTCCCGAAAAATTTTGACCCTCCCCCTCCCTCCTCAATCCAAAAAGGAACGAAGCAAGAATTTTCTAAGTGCGGTTATTTGAGAAAAAAAAACGATTTTTTTTACCATTTTTGGGTAGTGGCAGTGCCACTTGCTGGGAACTTCGATCACTTCCTATTTTTAAGGTTCGATCTGAATTTCTTTATTTTCATAAACTATTGGCCTCAAAATTGGATACTATTTGAGTTTGGAAAATATTTTTGATCACAAATTCGAGATACCTGTTTTTGATTTTTACGAAATACGAATTGCTCTCCTTTGCTCGCTTGAATACCTCAAAATCGATCCAAATTTTTTTTTATTGAAATTTTTAGGCACACAGTTTTTAAAAATTTCAAGTTGTTCATTCAGTGACCTAAAAAGTCAATTTTTTCTGGTCCTAAAAGTAAATTTTAATTCATTTTTTAAAATGTTTAAATCAGTGTTACCAACTGAAATTTTATGACAGTTGCATTAATCAAATTGAATTTGGCTGCACTGCGAAAATTTATTCTATTCGGTAACCAAAACAATTTTTTGTCTTGATTTCAAGGTGTTTGACCTAATCGAATTTAGTTGAAATTGAAAATTCTTCAAATTCACGATTTGCTACCTATTTTTAATTTCGAGGTCAATGGTTCAGAGAAGTGTAAAATTCAAGGTGTCTAACAGGTTATACAAGCCATACAAAAACTATACGTCTAGATTTGGGGTTATACAAGTTACAGAAGTCATGATTCCGATCAGAGATGTGTAGATACATAATTATTTTTCTTTCTTCTTTCTCTTGTTCACTAAAGTCTGAGAATGGACAGAAAATTTATTTTAAAAAAGTATTTATATTTTGTTTTTTAAAAATTCGTTTAGCGGAAATCTTCAAGGTCAAATATATTCTCAATATAATCTTGACGGCGAAATTAATGAATTTTCATGACAAATTTGAACAATTTAAATTCATATTTCGGTTTGTAATTTTTGTAATTTTTTTCATCTTTGAAAAATTTTCAATTTTTTCTCGTTCTTTCAGTAGTAACACTGATTTTGTTATTCATTTTAAGTTTAGTCGTATCAGGGTAGGATACCTAACACCTATTACCTAAGGCCTCAGAAAAGTGATAAAAACATGGATTTTATACTATACCTTTCATTTATAAATCAGTGAAAATTATCGAAAATCACTGAAAAACAGTTGAAATTGCAGCACAGTAATATATCAGTGAGAAAAAATTAATCTAAAGTGAACAGTAAAGAAATTTTCTGAAAAATCAGTAAAATTTTTTGAAAATCAGCAATAATTTGCTGAAAATCAAAGAATTTTGCTGATTTTCTTTATACCTACTGCATTTCTGACCAATTATCAACAACTTTTTACTGATTCAAAATGATAGAGTAGCAAGAAAAACAGAAAATGGCAAAATTTTATTTTCAGTGTCAAGAAAACTGGAAAACAGCAAAAATTTTAATGCATTTAATGCAAAATCCAGTACTTTTTAAAATGTTTTCCTCTTCCCTTGATTTTCTGAAAATCAGCGAAAATCCGCTAAAAATCAAACTAATTTTCTCTGCCAATTCTGGATTTTTTCCAGTGACTTTTCACTAATTCAAAATGAGAGAACAGTAGGTACTCTTTCATTTATAAATCAGTGAAAATTGTCGAAAATCGCTGAGAAGCAGTCAGAATTGCAGCACAAGAGAGAATCAATGAAAAAATTTTTACTGAAAATAAATCAGTGAAAAAAATCACTGAAAAATCAGTGAAATTTCACTAAAGTCAGTAAAATTTGTGAATTTAGCTGAAAAATCAGTGAAAATCTTTAAAAAAAATCATTGAAATCTTCGAAAAATCAGTGAAAATATTTGAAAAATTAGTGAAAATTTGATGAAAATCAGTGAATTTTGCAGATTTTTCTTGTGCTGCAGTTCTGACTGTTTATCAGTGATTTTTCACTGAAAATGAAAGAGTAGTTGAAAAAAACAAACCAGAAAATAGCAAGAATTTTCCTTCAGCAGTAAAAAGAAAATCAGAAAACCAACAATTTTTATAGAAAACTGATAAAATTGATCCTTAAAACTTTTTATGGTATTTTTTTTTTCAGAATTATCACTTTTTTTCAATTTTTGGATAAATATAAAATATCAAAGATATCAAGAATTTGCCAAAAAATTGAAAAATCAAACAAGGCAGCAGAAATTTTGAATCCAAAGATTTTAAAACTTCTCTTTTTAAAAATTGTATCTTTCTTTTAAATCGGTGGTATCCACCTCAAATGTGGATATTTGAGTAAATTTCACAAAAAAATTATGATTTTTCATCATATGCACCTTTACTGTTTGTATTCTGCCCCACGGAATTTTGCATCCTGCCTCACCCATGTGACAGCAAAAAAAGGAGGGGAAATTTAAAAAAATTCTGTGGGGTCACAGTTTGCACCAAAATTGGCAGATCATTTGGTTTAGGTTGGTGCATCCTATCTCAGATTCTCTTATTCCTTAAAATTTTTCGTCTGAATTCATGACTGCAACAGTCATTTTCAAAAAAAAATCCTTCAGAAGTGGAAATTCTGTCGTATAAAAATTACACAGAAGTACATCGATAAATGTTTTGATGTTTTCATTTTGACTAGACTCGTAGAAAATCTCAAATTACATTTAAAAAAAATGATCGAGGGTTTGAACCGGTGGAATAATCCAAAACTGCTGCCAAAAAACAGTGTTTTTTAAAAAAATTATCTCATTTTGAAGTCATATATCCTTTTTACATTTGGTCGGGGGGGGGGGGTGCCTCATATTTTTTTGAGAAGTCTCCCACTCGAAATTGGCTGTTTCACCAATTTTCGTCCAAATCCAGGATACTTATTCCTTTATTTTGATCTATCCCAATGTGCAGCTTGATCGTATGACGCGATGATGATGATTATTGAACTTGCAAATACGAGTAATTTTCATAATCAACTTTCTCCTTCGGTATAGGTATTTGCGATGATGGAACAATATCATCGGACAGACGACTATATGAGATTCGCAGTTAATCAATTAATACTCCAGAGTACACGAGGTATTATATGTAGTTTTACCTACGCGATAAAAGAAAATTAATTAAAAACCCACTAATGGGTAGTTTGTCTTTGGACGATACTTATGATGATTTCTCTCTCATACATCTGAGTTTCGACTTACGTGTAGCTACGATTTATGAAATTATATCAATCCGGTCGTCGTGTTTTATCAAACGAACGATGAGAATTTAACATAAAATCATAATCGAGTGTCGTATACGGTTAATTAGTTACAATTACCGAGTCGAGTGGAGATCTGGAAAAACGGTTGGTTTTTTTATACGTAGCTATGAAAGTTGTCCATACAATGTGCGAAGTGTCGGCTTTCAAATGATAATTCCCAGAGGTCAGTTACAGCTTTGTATCGGTCATGGTTGACCTACAGCCAATGGAAATATTTAGAAATTATGGCCAAAGCTATCCGCGAAGCTCGCCTCTGTCTTGAGTATGAGTATCGCTGATATATGTTGAATCGAGTACGAAGATAAGCAAAGACCAAAAAGGTACGAGGACGTGAAAAGACAATACGGTCTGGCGACCGTTATATCGACGATATCAGGTAATTAGTGCGAAGTGCTACGGTCGAGTGGAAGAACATTGCACCTTAGAGCTCGCGGTCACGCCTACTAATTTACAAAACAAACTTATGGGTGAGATAAAATTGTTTTGAAAAATTTACGTATTGGTGTTGGAACCATTGAGACCGGATTGACCTATCGCTCGGAGCCAATGATTTCACGCGTGTGTGAGTTTTCTCTCTTGGAACGTTCGGCCCGAACGGTAATTAATCTTATGTATCACGGACGTGTTGGTTATAATCGTATCGTAATCCGGTGTGATTGTTTTTCAAGTCCGAATACTCGGTTGGACTTTAAAGAATTAGTTGGGAAGTTTTGGCGACAGTGGATTGGTGAGAGGATTTTATTATAGGTTTTTATTTCGAAGAACTTTGTATAACGGTTATTTAATCGGATCAAATCACTTGTTAAATTGTAATGACTCTGGCGTCTAATTCACGAAAATTTTTATATACTTACGATTTCCTTATAGTACGTCGTTTGGAGATAATATTGGGGGCAATTTGGTGGATCGAACGGTGCCCATGTTACGACACAATTGACACCTATGGTGACCTCGGCACGCACTGATTGTTTACTTTTACCCACCAGGCTCACAGGCGGCCGAAATTAAAACGGGGTTTTATTGTTTTTACGTAACAAGGCTTTAAGTACGAGTCTGATCTGTCTTTAACATAGAAGTCGTGTAAGGTGATGCTTATAAGTACTCGATCTATGTAGGTTTTATTATTATTTTCGTACATGGGTACGGTTTACATGATACTATGACTGGGTTACCTGGATCTATGGATGTGATTTAGGAAATATGATCTAATTCTCTAGTTTTTTTTTCAACTTTTTGCCAATTTCAACGTAGTCCTGGGTACCGGTAATTTATTTATGACGATTGCGTGTGTAAGATTGTTTTTTAACGAGAGTACGACGATGAACGAAGGCACGTTCGGATTGCCATTTGTGCTGGGCTGATGATGAAAAAAGTCTTCGATAAGATCGAACTGTGTTGTTTCCTCTTGGGTAAATATCTTGAAATGGTACGTCAGTGTCGGATTAACGTTGCAGAGGGTCTCGGAGGGCTTGAATTTTTATCAAAGGTATCGAGTTACTGGGGCATGTGCTATTGACAGAACACGTGAAAAATTTATTTGGTATTGAGTATTATTATCGTATGGGTATGACACGAGGTGTCAAGCCGGAGCCTGACTTGCAAGGTGGAGTTGTAAAAGGGGTTTCTTCGTCCTCGTGCGAATCTGGTGTGATTCAAGGTTGCTTAGGTGGGTTCAAGTTGACGAGAAAGCGATTTTTTATATTTTCGGTGGATATTTAAGTTTTTGGAAGTGATATGGATTTAAAATTTGACAGATCGGGTTTTCTATTCCTTCGCCATGTGTTAGCTGATGATTTTAATGGGAAAATTTCGCAATTATTTTTAAATTTTTTGTGATTATTTTGGAAGTTCTTTCGTTTTGAAATTTTTACTTCAAGTTTTCATCTTCCAAAATCTGAAAATGTGACCCTGCCGGAAAGAAGGGACCTAGTTTTAAAAAAATCGATGTCTCATTTTTCACGTTTTTGGTCCAAATGACATTAAATCTGGACCAAACACATAAAGATGAAGACATCGTTTTTTTTTTACACAAGGTCCCTTCTTTACGGCAGGGTCACAAATACTGGAATTGGAATGAAATGGATTTTTACCGGAAATTTAATTTTCGCAGAATCTGACTAAATGAAAGGGGAGAGGGCAAATTGGTCTTTTGAAAAATTGAATTATTTCTGATTGAAATTTTTTCCAAAATTATGTGTTTTATTTGTACAATTTTGTTTCAAGTATTGAGGAATAATAATAAAGTTTTCTGTACTTGAGTCGAAAATATCAAGTAACGTTATCACCAAAAAAAAGAATAGATGCATTTTATTTAAATCGAAAAATTTGTAATTTTTTCGCCCCTTCAGTAAACTAGTTTCAAATTCGCTCCTTGATTTTTTTTCCAGATTTTTTATTTTTCATTACAATTATCAAATCATCAAATAAAATTCGCTGATAAATCGCTGCAATTCTTTGATATTTGTTGGAAATTTTCAATCTCCGGTAAAAATAATTATATTTTTTTGAGATTGAATGGCTAGACTGGAACGAATAAAGAGAGAGCAAAGGAAATTTTCTATTTTTACGTTGAAAAAATTGGTAACCTTTTTCATATCAGTCAGAAACTTATGATTTTTTGCATTTCCAGTGAATCAATTTGAGTTCTTCTTGGTAAATAGTCAAAACTCGGATTACATTAAGAGATATTCGTGAAATTTACCAAATTATAAAAACAATGGAAATGCTCTATTGATTTTTTTCTGAATTTTTTACAGTTTATAAAAAAATGACAATTTTTTGTATGAGAAAATCTTTTTTTTGGAAATTTTTCGACTTGAAATTAATTCTCTCGATTAAAAGGAGAATTTTTTAGTACTTTTGGAGGGGAGGGGTGGTAGATAAATTGGTTATCACCATTTTTATTTTTTTGTGTGTTCATTTTTTTTTGGCATTCAAGTTCTTATAATGTCAAGACTCATTATTGAGGTTGCAAGGGGGAAGGGAAAGGGGGTTGAGTTGGAAGCTATCTGATTCCATTCATCTTTGGACGGTTTTATTTTTTTTTCACTGTTGGGATACCTTTTTAATTTTTCTATAACAATTATTTTGTTTCTTTTTGTATCTGTCTCGGATTTCAGTTTTTTTCTTTTTTTCGAAGGGATGAAATTTCTCAAATTTTTCAATAGATATTTACCTATTAGAAAACTTTTCAATTTTTTCATGATAATTTTCTGCTTTTTATAACTATTTAAAAAATTAATGTTGCCCAAACCATCAAAAAATGATGATAAAAAACTTCAATTTATGAGGAAATCAAATCATGGGAGGGGGGGGGGGTATTTTTTAAGCTTATTTGTTTTATGAAGTAGGTACAAAATTTTCATGATGAGGATCTTGATGATCAGATTTTGCTTTCATCTCTATGCATTTTTTTTTTTCAATTTTTCCAAATATCAAATTTTCAGTCCGCGAGAAAAAAAATTACATGGCTATGGTTTTATTTCTGAATAATTTCTTTTAATTTTATTCTACAAAATCTTGTTTTTCTGAAGAATGGGAGAAGACGTCAAGCAGTTTTTTATTTTATTTTATTTTATAACGCCATGTACAGCAATTAAGGCTAGGGGCGTATGAGAGAATAATTATACGTCAAACAGTTTTTTTTTCAATGGTCAAAATGATTTTTTTCAGTTTTTTTCTTAAATCTTCTGCATTTTTAGTTTAAAATAAAATTAGGAATTTCCTCCTATCCTAGGTAATCTTATTTTTTCTTTCAAACATTTTCAATTTTTTCTTAATTGTTTTTTATTTTCATCATTAAGTATGTTTCCGAATTCCTAAATTTTTTAGGGTTAAATTTGAACAATTTTGGAACCAAAAAGTTGGAATTTTCGATTGGAAAATTTCCAGAGAATTATGATAATTCTTCTTTGAATATACTTTGATTTCGGAGGTTGCATGGTTGTACAAATCGATCTACCAATACTTACCACTCCCATCAATTCTTTTGAATTCGCTTTCAACTCGAACAAAAATAATAACAACTCTAGCATACTTATTATTATTCAATCTATTTCCTATAATCTAATTCATTTATAAACCCAAAAATTAGTCCAAAATAATACTCTAAATGCTACATAAAGTTTGGTATACTATATCAAGTGCATATGAAGCACGATTCTTTTTCCTGGAAAAAAATGATTTCCAATCATAGTAATCAACTAATCAAAAAAACAACTGAAAATTTACCGAAATTAAAAGTACCTAGTAAAAAATTTATCTATAGCTGTTGGGATCAGACAACTTGTATGTATAATTACATCAATTAATTGTTATTATTTTAGAACACAATGCTATATTATCATATTAAACCTTTTAATCTCATGTATAGGTATACGTAAATCTTAAAATTACCTCTTTGAGGATCTCCGCTGCTTACGTCGAGTTTATAAAAAAAAAAACTGGCTACTTTTCAAACATTGTAGGCATAATGTAATGATTATAGGTATAGCGTTGGTAGGTACAGGTACATTGTAGCACATCAATATTAATACTTTTGAGAACGATTCGCCACCACCACATTGGCTTATAAAATATTCTATACGACGCCGCGTTCTATGCTCGCGTACCTTTACCTGTATGAAAATATAAATCGGATTAATCTGGCAATTGAAGTTTTGGTGCATTTAACGACTCTAGTTTAGATAGGTAATTAGATTTTATACACTTTAACCTACATATTATCGGAGATACGATCAGGTCACCGAGCGTTATATCGCATAATTAACGTTTTAAAATTCTAACTGTATTTCATCGGGTAAAGCGAAACGATAAATAAGTCGTAAAACGATTCTTTCTAATACCTCAAATCATGCTCATCGCTATAGAATAATATGACAGAACTTGAAACCACGTACGTGTTCGTTTTTCCAGCGTACTGACAAATAAGCTGTCTGCACGACGACGCTTTCAAGCGGTGGCCAAAGCTGAAGGAAAAAAATTACCTTGCAACTGTGTCACGATTCAATGTATCGTCTTTTTTCGAATAGGTACACACGGTTCGCCAATCAAATCTATATAAATTAGTGTCGAGTTCAACGAGTACGTTTATAGAGCCTGATTAATTTTGCCAAAAGTGGGATTTCGACGATCCAAGTTCAATGTATAAGTTTGAATTTTTCCAAGCTTAGATTTTAATTCGTTTCGGTAACATTGTTTCCAATTTTAAAAAAATTTTGTAAAATGTTTTCAAATCTGAATTTTTTCAGCTTTCTTACAATTTTGATTTTTTTTTAAATAGATTTTGTTTTATAGGTAATTTCTTTCTTCATTTCTTATGTATCATGAAACTAAAATTTTCCTAAAACGAATTAAAAGTTGAAGGAAGATTGAGAAAAATTGTGAGTTGAAAAGAACCTGATGAAATCATACCTGGAAACATTTTGAGAAAACAATTGGAGAAAAAATTTTTTCACTTTGTTTTCTTTTAATTTTTTCCAACTTCATGGTTTTAAAATTTTCTCCCAGTTCGAAAATAGTTCGAAAATTTTTTCCCATTTCAACTCAAAGAAAATTTCGAGCCCATACGAAAATAAAATTGAAAGAAACACCATACTTAAAGGAATTCCGATCCAAAGAGTCTTTTAATTATGAATAATTTAAATAAGTTTATATTTTTAATAATTAAAACTAAATATGATGCTCGAATTTTTAATGATTTCAACATTTTGAAAAGAATATAACTTCGAAATTGAAAAAATCTATTCCAATTTTTTCTCCTCAATTTATTTCAGTAAATTTTTGTGATTCTCAAAAGGTATCTAATTATGGAGAAACCTGAAATAAGCCCATAAAAATTTCACAGGATGTCTACAGGTCGCAAAAATGGCGAAAAAAGTCGAAAAATTGACCCAAAATTCACCAATAAGCCGCGAATTTTTTTCTTTTTGTACAGAGCAAAAAATTTTCTAAAATTTCTGCTGTTTGATTTTTTTAAAAATTTTCCTTTCGTTCCTTCCGATTTGAAATTTTTGGAATTTTTTGTGTAATACATAAATTTTATCACATTACTTTTTTGAGGGAGGGGGGAGGTTTAAATTGAAAATTCCATATTATGAGATTCAAATGAACTATTTTTATGGACTTCTTTCCAGCGCTGGTAAAAATTTTCTCGAGACTCTAAAACTCCTTGAAACCATTTCCAATACATTTGGAAGGTCGAAATTAGGGGAAGTACCAAATTTTAGTTTTTTTGGTTAATTAGATATTTTTCAGGGCGATGAAGTAATATTTTAGAATTTTAAAAATTCGCTAAAATTCTAGGGATGAACTTCAGCATCTTTAATTTTGGATTGGGTTCTTTCATCGCGTGTTCGCGTGTTTCCAATTTTTTATTAAGTTAGCTTGTGTTGGAGTTTTTCAACAAAAATTCAAACTTGATTTTTTTCAATTGATTTATTATAAAAATGTGAAATTAAAAAATCGAAGGCAGTTAAATTTTGAGAAAATTTAAATATAAAAAAAGTCGACTGTTTTAAAACTGGATATAATGTTGAAAAAAATTGGAATGAAACTAATTTAAAAAATCTAAAGGTGAAAAGTTTGAATTTGAAAGTTGGAACAAATTTGAATTTTGTGGTGTCTGTCTTGTCCACTGATCAAAAAATAAGAAACCACAGAAGATAGCAAAAAATTTAATAATTTTACTACAGAAAGCAGGAATTTTCAACATTTTTTTCCATTTCTGAAAATTGAAAGATAAAAAGAGATTTTTTTGGATAACTTTGAAGAAAGAAAAATAGCATAAAAAATTGTAAATAACAAGAAAACTCAAAAATAGCAAGAATTTTTATTTTTAAAATTCAATAAACTTGATTTTTTTGGATAAATTTGAAGGAGGCGAAATATCATAAAAAATTGAAAATATCAAGAGAAATTCAAAAATAGCAAGAATTTTTATTTTAAAAATTCAATAAACATGATTTTTTTGGATAAATTTGAAGGAAGAAAAATTGCATAAAAAATTGAAAATAACAAGAAAAATTCAAAAATAACAAGAATTTTTAGTTTCAAAATTCAATAAACATCTAGTACTCAAATCGTCAAAATCCCATTTCTAGCAAAATTATTTAATATCTAGTAAAACATCGGGTGAAGAACCGCCAATATGGTAGATTGTTTACTTTTTTACCTTTCTGTATGTGTAGAGCTACCTGTACCATATGTTACGAGTGTGTGCCAAAAAAACTGTGTCAATTATTTTTACCATAGGTAGATTTTAATTGAAAAAATGTGCTATGGAGGTAGGTTGATTATAGACGTATGCGTAAAATCAGCCAAGCTTTACATCATCTGCGTACGTACGAGATACCACCCTAAAACCATACAGATCGAGTAATTTTGCAATTCAATTGTTCGCCAGTGATGACCATACCCTATATAATAGCTTTCCATAGAAAAAACTAGTTTCTATAATAAACTTCTAATTAGACGTAAAACTGCTATAATACGAAATATGTATACTCGTAACTAGTTTCCTGTTATATCTCATACGTTACCAATTAAAATTTAACTTGAAATAGAAATCGAATGTCAACTTCGTCATAGGTAGGCCTATATGCAGAGAAAGGCTTTGAAAAATTTATCGTAGCTAATATCGAAACTACTCGTATGATCATAGATCACCATAGATACATAACCTTCGATGCATCTTATTTACACTGTTGTAATTTTTTTCCACCGGTTACCTAAGTGCATCTATTTCTATTGCTGCGTGATTGGTGAATTTTTTTGAACTCGGTGATACCCCAGGTGATCATGGTGTAAGGTGCTCGCTGCTCTGTACACAATGGCAAGGTTATCCTACGTTTCAACGATTTTGCTTTTGCATTCGTTTACTTATCAGTTTATCATTGCGTAGCGTTAAGTACTACACGAGTACGAGTAATTCTTGTAGATTTTCACGGCGATAGCGACGTTGAAAAATTCTTTATCGAGAAGACAATTTTTTTTTTTATTGATTTGACCTTTTTAGGTAATTACGGAAGGGAAAATCCCATCCTTATGGGATCCATTTACGTTCTAGAAAGGGAGAAGGTGATGGTGAAGGAGGTATTGTGGTATCGCGATCTGAAGATCTGAAAGGGTTCTCGAGGCGGTGTAGAAATCGAGAGTAATTAATCGAAGTTTACGGGTGATTTCTTTTTATTGCCTTTTTTGTCCGAAGAACGAGTTGATTTCGGTGTTGGAAGTGTTGAGGAGTATGGATTGCGAAGGGAATGTACATTGGGGTGAGGAGAGGAAAAAAGCGATAACTTTTGCTTTTTTGCTGGTGTAAGTAGAAGTATAGGTGTGATCTGTATCGAATATGTATTTACGTATTTCATCTTTTTTTTGCATTTGTATTTTTTTCTGGTTGAAAAGTTCAATTTTTTTTTTAATTTTACTCCATTTTTTCGAAATAGGAGGCGAACTGAACCAACTATGCTACCAAATTTAGAAAAATTGAATTTTCAAAACTCTTTGTTTTTAATCAGAAAAAATATTGAGGTCATTGATTTTTTTTTTAGAAAATTTGTACGAAAAATTAAAATTTGAAAGCCACTCTAATTCTTGATCATATGTGACCGTCCAGGAAAAAACCGACCTTCTGTCCGAAAAAAATTGAAAAAAAAAGTGTCCCAATCAATCCAAAACCATGATTATCATTTGTTTTGGATTGATTGGGACACTTTTTTTTCAATTTTTTTTCGGACAGAAGGTCGGTTTTTTCCTGGAAGGTCACATATGGAGGGGGGAAGAGGAAAACATGATTTGTCTTCAGCACGAAAAATCGGTCTCACGTAAGACGTTTGTGAAATCTTGAGGAAGCAAAAATTCAAGTATGGATCAAAACGAGAATTCAAAAGGTGAGCATAAAATTTCTGGTGTCAACATTTTTATCGAATAGATTACTTCAAAAGCTGAAGGAAAATATGTAGGTGGCCATAAGAAAAATGCCAGCTTCAAAAAATCAAAAGAATATAAATTCGGAGCATTAAAAATTTGTAAAATGACGTAATTTTCAAGAAAAACAAAATTACTTTTCGATAATCGCCGTTTAATTTTTTTTAATATTTTGGAAAATAAATTCACCTCTTCTCCTCCCCGCGATAGGGTGAGATTTCCCAAAATGAGGCCTCATTATGAGAAGTTTGAGACAAAGTACAGAAAACTAAAGGTCGTAAAAAAGTTGATGAAATTTAGTTCAGCAACAGTTAACAGGTTGACACTTCGGTTTAAGCCAAAAAAAGTGGCGAAATCTTGACTTTTTAAAGAAATTTTTTTTTGAAAAATTCAACTTTGTGGATTTTTTTAGAATCATACATAATTATAATCAGCCTCCATTATTTGAGGAAAAAAGTAAAACATTAAACTATCTCAATAAGTTTAATGTGATTTCATAAAAATTTTATCACCAGAATGATTAACAATAGGATGTTTTCGATTATAAAAATCATGTTTCCAACTATCGCAATTCATGTTGTAGATAATTTATAGGTAGCAGGAAATAACCTAATTTGTTCATAAATGATTTTAATGGTTCGATATGAGTTAATTTTTTATGTCCATTTATGGTAATGTTCTGATTAGAATTATCTAAAATGATTTTTTAGCACATTACCAACTCTCTTCTTCCCAATCTGTATTAACAATGAGAAAAAAATTCGAGTTTTTTTCGTTTTCAATTTCAACTGAAATGATGTGATAAAAAAAAAATCAAAGAATAGATAATACTTCCCCCTACTTTGCCCCTTCTTTTCAAAATTCATGTTTTTTAGAAATTTTCTGATGATTTTTTTGTTTTTTTTTGCTGATTCTTTTGGTCAATTTTGATCATTTTTCAACACAGGTTTTCAATAATTTTTGGTGGTTTAGTAATAATAGCTGCAAAGTTGTTGTTTTTTTAAAAAAAAAAAAAAAATCAGCAAAGAGTTGAAAAAAATTGAAAATTGATTGGAAGGTACTACTAAAGTACTAACAAGGAAGGTATGGAATCCCAATTCAAAGTAAAATTTTAAGTCGAACCAAAAAAAAATCGAAATACATCATGAAAAGAACCCTACTCAAAATTTCAGGTGCTGAAGTTCGTTTCTCGAATTTTTATGATATTTCGAAACTACCTCATCGCCTTGGAAAGTATGAAAATTTCATCTAATCAGGGATAAAAACTAAAATTTGATATACACCCTATTTTTGACCTCCCAAGTCGATTGGAAGTGGTTTCAAAACCTATAAAAGCCTCCAATAAATTTTGGAATTTTTACGGTGTTGAAGAAGTATCCATAAAAATGATGTTCATATGAACTTCAGCACTTATAATCGTGGATTAGGTACCAATTTTGATGATTTTCACATTTTTTGGTGAAAAAATAATTTTTTCAAGAAAATTCAAAGCCGTTTGAAAAATGATCTTCAGAACTTTAAATTTTGGATATGGGGGGGGGGGTGTCTCTTATGGTGTACTTTTGTTGAGTTGGAACACCTCCTTGTAAGTGATTATTATAAGTGCAGTACTTGGAAGTATTGGAAATAAGAATTCAGTACCACATATCCAAGCTTCCTAATGTAATTAAAAAAATCGAAAGTTTGAACAATTGAAAAAGAAAAAAAATCTGGGAATTGTAATATTCTTCTATAAAAAATAGAAAACAAAAAAATTAATATTCAGGGAAATTACTGAAAAAAATGTCTTAAAGAAATGAAATGAAATTTTTGTTTTGAAATGAAAAAAAAGGACGAGAAAACGTATAAAAACTGGTTTTCAAATTATGAAAAAGATGATAAAATTGGGAAACTACATATTTTAATTGAGAAATATTAAAGAAACAGGAAGGTATGTTCAAAATTGTAAGAAAATTCTGAATAGCTGAAATTCGATCGGTACAATACCTGCCGATAAAAAATGAAAATATTTTAGAAACTGAATAAAATTTAAATTTAAATTTCGCTCTCAACCCCAAAAACTCGTAAAAATGAATAATTTACAAAAACAATCGTAAATTCCTCTCAAAAGCATATAGCTACCTAATTTGCCTAATTCGACGAAAAAAAATCTCCCAATTTGGGAATATTTTCTCTTTTCTAATTCGTATTCAATATTCGACTCGAACCGAAGAAAAAATAAGCCTCATTCTCGACACGTAATTCGAATCCTCCTATGTTAAAACCAAGGTGAAAAAAAAAAGAAGAAAAAAATTACACGTACGAAATTATATATTACCAACAACTTCCACTTTTCATAAACCAAACAACCGGAGTAGAGGTAACAACTGAATAACATACTAAATATAAAAACCATTTAATAACGAAAGTAAAACGATATCTTTACGTACACGAATTAATTAACATACGCATTGAATGCGTATGGCAGAGAAAGAAAGATATAATGTCATCTCTTATATACTCATACCACATATATGCAAATAATGAAACCGAACACGCGAAAGAACACTTTAAATTAACGTTAAAATTATTAGTTTGTAAAATAAGAAAGGATGCGATCGTTAACACTTTTATACGATTGATTTTACGGTATCATCTTTTATTTTCACCGTGTTTTTCAGGCGCCTTCTGCTTCCAGCGGGTACGAAAAAAATAAAAAATTGTTTGGCAATTAGGCTCGTGATACAGTCACTTATCGGTATGGAAAGTAAAAGCGGAGTATTTTTAATTATTGAGAATTACAAAATTTTTTATTATTAAAATTAGGCCAAGATTTTTAATTTGTAATAACGGTTCTCGGGCGTGGACCTTTATTATAATTTTTCTCTCGATAATTTGTATGTTACGCGTGCCTCGTTTTTGCTGAGGTACTTGTTACCTCTCTTGTAAATGTGTACAATGTCACGATGTCGATGCAAAGACGACTCGCGAGTATTGTAAATGATTTTTTAAATAAGAAAATATACTTACTCGGTTTTCGTGATTCCGTCGCCACCGTGAGTTTGTCGAAGGTCTCATTTAAATGTTTGTTCGCCGCGGCAATCATCATGACGCCAAAGCTGACGTGTATTATTATCATGTTAATAAACCGAAGAGAGGGTTATGTTGCTTAATGGTAAACACAAAACGATTTATTAAATCACTTTTGCAATTAACTTGAATTTTTTTTTCGTTGTTTACTTTGAAGCTAAATTATCAAGTATATGGAAGATTTTTTTACTTCCATAATCCACATATTACTCGTTGGCAGTGAAGGAATTACTGCAAATCACGAAGTTCTTTATTTGTATATTTTCAAAGCTGTAAAAAAATGCAATTAAGCTCGACTAGTCGGTTGATTGAAGAAGTCGCAGTTCAAATTGAGATCTGCTTTAGACGAAGGTCAGGTATTGGAACTCTGGGTACCTATATGAATTCTGAGTACGGATAGATCAGTTATTATTTTACGATTTTGTATTATGAAAGAGAGTTGAGGTATTTGGTGTAAGAATGTGTAAAATTAGTTCAAGAACTTTCTGTGCCGACAGTAAACCGAGACGATAAAAATCAACAAAAAATTGGGATAATGATTTTTACTGATTTTTATTATCGTGGTTTGTCGGCATTGTAGTCCTTTCCCATGGATTTTCTGAATTTTGACGTTTGTCGGTGATCTTTGGTTGCATGTCACAGCTCCGTGTAGAAATTGGTACAGATGAGGCGGATATTTGTGATGTGAATGTAATTTGGTTTCAAGGAATCAATATTGTGTGAAAAATCAAATTTTTGAAAAAAAAAACTTTGAAAAGTGGATACGTTTTTGGGTTTTGTTGATAACTTAGTTCTGCAGTAAATCGTCAATTTCTCACTTATTTTCAAGTGAATACGTAATTTACAATTGATTGAAAATTCACGCATGTATATTTGCTTTTTTGAAATCTGAAAGTCTCCGAAACAAAAAAATATTGATTTTTTTAGAAAAAAAAAAAAAACAGTTAGAAAATAATTTTTGAAAGCCTAAACTTTAAATTTTCTAAAATGATATTTTTTTCTGGTGAAATGTAGCTTGGCCCTACCTGGAAATTTTGATCAGAGAGCTAGTTTTGAAGATGTGAAGTTCAAGGTTTAAAAATTGGTCTTCAAAATTTTGTTTCCTATTTTGTAGAATGACCTTCAGTTCTATTGCATTAATCTGTTTAAGAAATACATACCTTGGATTTTGAAAAAATTGGAATTGTGATGTAACTTATTTTTTGAGCGAAGAATTTTCCTGGAAATTTTCAATTCCTTCCCCTCTCGATAAGCTTCTGTGTTATTTTCTTAGCGCAACTGAAATTCCTACCTAGAAAAACTGATTTCAAGGTTATAACATCTTTAGTCCCCAAGTCGTCCAAGAAAGACCACGAAATATTTCATTCCGCCCAAAAAATATGAGAACTTTTAAATCATTAGCATTCATGGGAGAAGAAGAAGGGGTACAAAAGAAATATGAAATTTCTGATTTAAGCCTGGAGTGATGTATGCACTTGAAGGAAACTTTTACAAATTCAAATTCAGCCTGAATAGTGAAGAGAAGGGCAGGGGAAATTTAAATTATCCATTAAAATTCAGACTGACCGGATTTATGAAATTATCCAAAAACAGATGAGGTATAAAAAAAAGTTCAAATTACCAAAATTTAGTTTGAAGTGAAAGGAAACTCCCCAAACATAGACATGAAAAATTACTAGAATTCAATCTGAAAAAAAGTGCAATAAAAAATTTGAGGGGAAATTTGAAATAACCGAATTTTAGCTTGAACGAAAATGTTGGAAAAATTTTTAAATCACCAAAATTTAAACTGTTGAAAAATGAGGGTGGTATCATGGTATGGTGCTGGAAACATTTGAAATTATCAAAATTTACTATAAAAATTCTGCCCAGAGAAAGTGCTGAAATAAATTTGAAATTGCCAAAAGAGGGGCGAGAAAAATCTAAAATGACTGCTTGATTTCAGCATGGAGGAAAGTATTGAGAAAATTTGAAAAAAATTTGAAGTAGCTGGACATGAAAAATTACTAGAATTTAATCTGAAAAGAAGTGCATTAAAAAATTTGAGGGGAAATTTGAAATAACCGAATTTCAGCTTGGACGAAGATGTAGGAAAAATTTTAAAATCACCAAAATTTGAACTGTTGGAAAATGAGGATGGTATGATGCTGGAAACATTTTAAATTATCAAAATTTTCTACCAAAATTCCGACTAGAGGAGGGACTGAAATAAATCTGAAATCGCCAAAAGATTGTCTGGAAAAATCTAAAATGACTCCTTGATTTCCGGATGGAGGGAAGTGTTAAAAATTGAAATAACTGAATTCATCCCAAAAGAGAGGAAATATGGGAAAATTGGAAAATTCAACTTCAAGGGAGGTACTGAAAAAATTATTGAATTTCTGTCTGGGAAGAAATAATGATGCAGGAAAAATTCGAAAATTCAGCCTGAAGGAGGTATTGAAAAAATATCAATTTAGACGGAGGAAAAAACAGAAAAAATTGAAGTAATTGAAGGGGAAGAAATACAGGAAAATTTTGAAAATTTAGCCTGAAAAGAGGTACATTCAAGATGAATTTAATATTACCTATCAAAATTCATACGAGAGAAGCGTACAGTACCAATTTTAAATTATCCAAATTTGGCCTTTAATGAGAATTAACACAGAACCCACTGAAGGAATCTAAAATACCTAAGATTCAGCCTGTGTGAAGATTTAGAGAAAATTTTTGGAAAAGTCATGAGTGAATGATTTCATTTTGGAGGAGGTACAGGAGAAATTGGAAAATTTTTCCCTGAAAGAAGATAAGACAAATTTTAAATTTCTGAAGTTCATAAAGGAGGAAACAGTGGAATTTATCAATTATTTTACCTAAATTTCATCTGAAGTGAGAAAGATTCCCAAAGAAATGAAAAATCACTAAAATTCAGCCTGTAGGGAGATTTAGTGAAAATTTAAGGTGAAATTGTAAAAGACTGAATTTTAGCTGAGAGAAAGGTGCAGGAAAATTTTGAAAAATTCAGACTAGGGTATAAAAAAATTCAAAATCACCAAAATTTAGCCCGAAAAGAAGGAGAATCTTAGAGGAATCTACAATGACTAAAATTCAACTAGGAGGGAATTTCTTCAAAGATTTGAAAACTTATCTTATTTTTGCACATATCACAACATTTATCTCAAAAATCTACAAGAAAATTTTTTTTAAGCCATTCCTCACCATAACTCCTTCTCTCATACATACTTTATTCCATTTCGTCAATTAGCTTTAACCGCATTAACATATTTATTGATCGTCTTGTCGCGACACAATTGTTCGCAAAATATACAACGCGACTCGGACGAGCACACATTGTTGTACGAAATAATGAAACAGATGGTTCAATCTGAGTTACCAGCCCTTCAGGGCACTTCGCTTTGATATGGAAAAGCATCTTCCGGCGTCGAGCCGACATCACAGTTCCCCATTCAACTTGGAATTTGGCGTAATTCTATCGATTACACGCGAGATTAGCACGATCGAAACATTTGAACTTCTCCGAGCATAGAGATGCAGTCAACGAGAAAAAATTTGATTAGCGATTGAAGCGTTAATAGGTATACTCGAAAGTTACACGCAGCTCTGATTTGAATATCGGTTTCCGTGCCATAATGATGATGGCGATAGAGAGGAAGCAAATATGGTACAATTTGATGTACTTTTAGATTTTTATTCGACGAATTTCTTACTTACGTAATAAGTATAACCAGGATATGCCATAAGTTTTAAATTTTCACTTATCCGTAAGTACCTAAATTGATGTGAAGAGGGTGACCTGATATTTACATATTTCGTAAAGATAAACATAGTTTACGAATGCATTCGAATCGAATCTCATTACGTAAAATCAAATCATCCCTTATATAATCCGTCGATAAATTCGATATTCTTTCATCTCCCAAAGTATACTTATCGCAGCCTTCATCCGAATCCACCATCATCCATTCAGACATCGATTTCAATTCAAATACGACCAATCGAGCTCAAAAGTCACGACAACATTGGTCGCAAATAAAGCCTCATACGGAATAATTTTTTCTTTTCCCGTCCAAATCTACGTTCGTTTTATCGTACAATGTAACGATACCGATCTAGATTAATATGGAAAAAACCCATGGTCGATAACGAGTCCACGACCAAGCTCATGAGAGATGTCGAAAAGGCGAGCAAATAAAACGCGAAAACGTACTTCATTATAAATTAATGTTGAAATCGGAGAAAATCTAGTCTCTTAATCTACTATTGCAGTTTACAAATAAATTCCGCCAATGTTTCTACTCCTTATATGAACCAGTTGTCGTCATTCGTTATAGTATTTTCTTTTTCTCCCTCGAAACGAAGCTGAAGAAAGTTATACATATTCGCGCAATTGCTCCGATAATACGTACTTTTCTCTCCTACTCTCATAACCGATCAACAATTACCTGTATACAAATGTGATTGATATAACTGTTTGGTCTTTGGTCTCTCTCTCTCTATCGTACAGGGTGTTCCATGAATCGTTTACCGAACTTGAACTAATTTTTTTCATGACTTGTAGTCTAATTTCGAAATTGAAGGGGTTACAAAAAAATGACTTGAAAAAATTTTCTAGGAAAATTAACTAATCAAGAGAAAAAAAATTGAAGAAGTCGAAGATGTAAAATTTTTTAGAAAATTCAAGTACATAGATTGAAAAAAAATCATCGATGGAAAAATTTGATGGATGTAGCTTTAAAAGAAATTTAGAAGTAAAGAATCTGAAAAAAAGTTGAAATTTGAACTTTGCATAAATTAGATGAAGGAGCTGAGGCTCATTCAAAAGTGTGGAAATTCGAAAAATTTTTGGAGCCCATTTATTTTGAGTAACTCGTAGCCTCTAATTTTTGATGTTTGGCAAAAAGTCTTCGAGACAATTTTTTTCAGTTTGATTTTTTTTATTACGAAAATATGAAAAAATTGATTTTTTTACTCTTCAAAAATAATGTTTCAAAAAATTCCTCCTCTTGCTTCTCTTTGGCAGTATTTTATAATAATTATTTTAGGTATGTAGGTATTTTTTGAAAATAATGTGGGATTTTTAAATCAAGCAATTGATATCCTTATCCTCTGTAGGTATCTGAATTAAACAAGTTTAATTCTTAAAATTTCTTCTACTTAATGCTTAAATTCTTTTCTCATAATTTTAAAGTTTTTCTTCAATTTTTTCTCAGGTACCTATAAAATTTTTCGAATTGGAAATTTTAAAAAGTATAATAAATTTTAAATTTTTAAAAAAGTTGAAGAAACCAAAGTTATAAAAATTTTGAGAAAATTCCATTAAACTGAAAGAAAATTACTGATGGAAAAATTTTCAATTTGAATGCAGTTCTGAAAAAATTTTAGAAGTAAAGTAACTGAAACAAATTCAAGTTGAAATAATTTGAACTTTGCATGAATTAGGATTTGGATTTTTAACATGGAAAGTGACACCAAGTCAGTAGAAAGAAATTCGCATCGGAGTCTCTGCTTTGGTGCGTTCATGTATTTTTTTGAAAGTTTTTGGGCCATGCTAATTTTTGACGATGGCAGTAGCCCGATAGTCACCCCCCCTCCTGAGGACGCCTTCTAAATCTGAATCAGTCTTTGATAAAATTCTACATTTTTATTCAGAAATCAGTGAAACAATTTTCATTGAAAATTAATGGGTTCTCATTGATTTTTCAGTCTAAAATCATATTTATTTTTCAATCATTTCCCAATTAGTCAGAAAAAATCAATAATTTTGTCAACTGGATGAATTGAAAAATCACTTATTTTCAGTTGAACTTGAATTCATTTCTCTGATTCAAACAGGTGAATTTTATTAATTCAGATTTGAGAAGTGTTCAATTGTTCATAGATATTTTTTGTTCCAAATAATTTCGCAATTTTATAACTTTTCTTGGTTTAAATCTGTTCTTGTATTATCGCAGCTTTCTAAAAATACCCTAAATACGCTAGCGCCACTCTCTAAATTTGAATCAGTTAAAATTCACTGATTAATAAGACAAAAGTGTGCAACTGAAGAAATCAGTGAATTTTCATTTTTGTACCTATCTGAATTTACTGATTCAATTCAGTAGTTAAAAAAACATTACTGATTCAAAAATGAAAATTCTGTTATTAAATCAGTAATTTTTCACTGATTGGCAGTCAAATTTCACTGATTAATAGTTGCACTGCACACTTTTCGCTGTTTAATCAGTGAATTTTCAGTTTATTGACTGATTCAGATTAAGAGAGCACTGGAAAACAAGTTCAACCTCCCTTATTTTTTCGATTTTTCAGTCTAATTTCCAAATGTCTTCATGCCTTCGATGCAGGAAAAAATCAAATTTTGGAGACCTTGGTTTCAAATTTCACCCCCCCCCCTCCTGGAAAAATTTCAATTTTCGGATGCGTTAAAATGCATTTCCTTGATTGATTTATTTTCTTGACATTTCTTTTGGATAACTTTTCTGTAGCTCCTTCATACCTTTAATTTTGTAGGTACTTACTTGAGAAATAAAGTTCTGTTTTCACTGTACCTAAGTGCTATCCATTCCAAAAAAAGCATCATTAAAAATCACGGCAGCAAATTTCTACCAAAAATCACTAAATGAAATGAAAATGTTCAAAAATCTTCGAAATCACTAATTTTTTTCAGGCAAAACATGTCAAACTACCAAAATTGGCTATTTTTCAATTTTTTTTGAACATTTTTCATCACTGAAAAAAATCACAATTTTTTTCTGAAAAATTGAAAAATCACCGAAGTTGAAAACCTTTCTTTACCTGATGATTTTTTTAGAGGCAGAATTTGCATTTGCCTCTTCATTTTTCGAATTTGGTGATGTGCTCATTTCAAGATTTTTGATGATTTTTTTTCGAAAGAAGTATTCACCCCTTCTATTTTCCAGATCGACAATATGCCCATCTCAATTTTTTTTCAAGGTAATCGGTTAAATCTCAAAAAAAAAGTCTGGCAGAAGATTCACGGAACACCCTGTATTACAAATGTATAATAATAACTAAAAAAGGTCGTATATAACCTTTCACCTTTCGATCGTCGTAAAAACTCTATGCGAATGCAGATTTATCACATATCAACCGCGTGACTAATATACCGAATGCAATTTGCATATTTGAGTATTCGCGAAAACCCAACTTATTCATAATTGTTCCCACGTATAGTGCGGCGTTTATAAAACTAGAAAAATTCCTACGTAGGATAGGTACTAGATATGTATAATTGTATATGTATGGGTATTATTTGCGCTTATAATATCAAAGACATTACCATATACGAGCACAGAAAGTATTAAAGAAAGTACTTTTTCTTTCCAAGAGTAGCGAATACAAACGAGTGTATTTTATTGACATAATCCAAAAATTACTTTCGATGGTAATCATTTTATCAAGTTTGCTGCTGAGGAATATTTAGGTAGCGATGACCAGGTCGCCTGAACGTCATTAACCCGACATGAGTAAGAACTGCGGTCGGAGTTCGTCGTAGATTTGTGGTCGCTGGATAAATTCACAGTTGTGTGTAACAAAATAGCGAATTGAGTGAGAAATATCATCTATTTTGTTGGTGGTAATTTGCGTAATAAAGCGGATTACAGTTATTGTTGAGGGTATATGCTGGAGATGGTGTGAATAATATTCGAGGAATGGATGAGGTAACTGGTATAGTTGAGGATAGTGGATTTTTGATTCATACGAAAAATGTGACCTGGTGTAGGGAATTAGCAGAATTTTTGCAAACAAGTCGAGCAGAAGGTTAAGCGCAGGACATGGAATATGGATAATTACCATTTCATCCAAATATCAAGTCTTATAAGAAATGTCGTGTTACAAGTGACGAAACATGTGTCACCTGAAGAGTGACATGTCATTTGACAAAAAATGGCAATTTGACATTTGACTTTTCAAGAATAATATAAATGGGACATTTTATCAGCAGGGATGGAAAAATCAGTAGAATAGAAGTTCTGTTGTCAGTATGAATTTCAAATTTTAAGTTCTAGAGTTTTTAGAACTGATTTATTAATATGATCTTGACAGCAACCTGGAGAAAAAAAAGATCTTGAAAAAATGCAAAAAGGAAATGGTTAAAAGAAAAAAAATGTTGAAAAATTATGAAGTCAAAAAAGTTTTTCAGTCAATCAAAATTGTAAAAAAGGATCAAAAGTACCTACCCTACAATATGTAATCAAGTTGAAACTTTTTTGAGGGGATTTTTTTTTTGAAAAATTTGAAAAGATTTGAACTAGAAACTTTTTTTTAGAAATTTGAACTGAGATAAAAGTGCCTGAAGTTGGTGTATTGCAATAAGTGGAAAACATTGCGACTTGCGTGTATTTATTTCAACTTTTTTATTTCAAAAAGTATAGTGCATGATTTTTATGATGATTGATGTATGATCTAATATACTTCTTGAGTATTCATAATATTTTTAATAATGAAGCAAAAAAAGAATTTGATTAAGTGAAAATATAGTGAATTTTTTTGAGGAAAGTGTAAAATTAAATCTTTAGCCAAGAGGCTGAAAATATTATTTCTGCAAGGTGTACTGGCTAGATTTTATTATCGAAGTGCACATCCGTTCTGAGTATTTGAAAAATTTTCGGATTATAAAGTTTTTCCATGTGTTGGTAGTATAGAAATCTCTGATATCTGAAAAAATGATGAATTTTTATGTATAATTGTATAGGGTACGTTTTTTTTTTTTTTTTTGATAAATTTTTATTGTAGGAAGCAAAAAAGTGAAGTATGTTCTAAATTTTACTAACGAGCGCACGAGGAGGTGTACTTAATGCACAAATGCAAGCATTTACTACATCTTCAGGCAACAAAGGTTGATAATCGACGTCACCAAGTGCTGCTACCATGTCAGTGTCGACATGACCCGGACTTACATTCTGCATTGAAAAAAAATCACATTATTATTGTCAATTTGATAGACTTGCAAGAAGTTTCAAATTTGAATACGATAATTTTTGGGTTTATGTATCTTTTTTTTTTTTTAGGAATTCAGACGAAAAGTTCTTTTTTAAAAAAAAAATGGTCTAATATGAACAAATTAAGAATTTCTTGATTAAATTTTTCTCAAAATATTCGAGCAAATCTGGTAGCTATAGCTACTCTCTATTCGTCTTCCTGTTGAAAAATTTCAAATTATTTACATAAAATTAAATTCTCTTTGTACTTACCGTCACTTTGATGTTGAGTTTTCTTTCCGCCATTTCTTGTCTTAACCCTTCTGAAATGACTTTGAGCGCGTGTTTTGTACTACTGTACAAGATGAACACATTTGGTTGTACTCTAGGTACTAGTGTTCCTGCTATGCTGTAAAATCAGAAATTTCTATGTAATATTTGAAAAAAAATTTCATGTCAATATTATATCTCAACCAAATGGGCGGAATGGAGAACATAAAAGGCAGCTTGCTTCCTCAAAATTATGACAAAATTACGTTTGCAGTCTCGAAAAGGAATGACTTTTGAGAACAAGTTTTCGTTTTTTGTTGGGAAGTATGAGGAAAAATGTCATTTCAGTCCGATATGTGCGAAATAAATATTAATATTTTATGGCTTAGATTACCTGTTAATATTTATTATATGACCTTCGGTAGAGCTCTCCGCCATTTTTTCGATGACCGCTTTGCTGAAAAGTATCGTTGATTTCACATTTGTATCGTATGCGTGATCGATTACCTCCGATGTGACGCCTGCGAAGAAAATGTTTTCATGATGAAAAATAATCTAACTTTAGCTAATATATTTTTTTTCATTAAAAAAAAGATTTACCTGTCAATAACATCAAATGTAATACGGCAGCATTGTTAACCAGCACAGAAACCGGACCCAGGTTATCGAATACCCATTTGAGGGCTAGTTGTATTTCTTCTTCTTGAGTTATGTCGCATTTGATGGGGTAAAATTTACCCTTATATTCTTCCGAATCGCATAATTCAGTCGCCAACTCCTGTGATTAAATACGATAGATGTTTTAGGTACCTATTTAATTCGTGCATTTTTTCAAACTCAAATTTGGTATAAAGTGGTAGCGGTTCGATGAAAAAATTTAATCTAATAAAGATAAAGAACTGAATTTTTGGTTTCTTATATTCCCTATTTTCAATCTTCCGAATTTTTATACCTTTTTTTTTGGGAAAAATGACAATTTTCAAAATGAAAATAAATTTTGTGCGTTTTAAAAACCTGAAATTTCCAAAAAGATTTCATGGACTTGAAAAATAGACTAGTTTCCGATGAAATTTCCATTTTCTCAAAAAATAATAATAATTCAGTTATGTACCTGTTTGTTTTTTAAAATTTTTAATTTTTTTTAAAAAAATTGCGAATTTTTCTTAGAATTTTTTGAAAAAATGTCAATTTTTAAATGGAAATAGGTATTTATAAATTTTCAAAATTGATCATTGTCCTTTTTAGTTTTTTTGTACTTCGGAATCTTAAAAAAAACTGTCAATAGTTTTTAACGATTATGGCCAAGTGATAGTCTTCAAATTTTTTTAAAATTTTGTTTTAATGAAAAAAAATTATAATATAAAAACAGAAAATTTTTCTCTTTTTCAGATTTGAAAAGTTTTACGTACTTTTAAAAATTTCTTATTTAAATTCCTTGGAGAAAAAAAAGAGAAAATATTCTTCTGCTGGATATAAATCATTATATTTTTAAAATATGGGAGGTAATATCTTCAGAGGATAGGGGGGGATCTGAAATGTGTACGAAATGATTTTACATTGCGAGTAGCATTTAGAACTAAAGGTAGATAGGTGTTTCAAACCGAATTTAGATCAAAGGTATTACAAAAATTTGAAAAAATTTTTCACTTGAAAAGTTGAGTTCACTTTTCAAAATCATGAACTTTCTGTATGAAAGCTTTATTCTCTACTAAGATCCTACTGTAAATTATTTGAATGATTGAACAAATTTGAGATTGCGTAACAATTAATTAGGTACTTACTTTTAGTTTATCCGTCCGTCGGGCTAACCCAGCCACAATCAATCCGTTTTTTACTAATTCTTTAGAAATAGCCGCTCCGATTCCCGAACTGCTTCCAGTCACAATTGCTACTTTATCAACGAATCGGTCCATTTTTGAAAAATTTTTTGTACCCTCGAGTAGGTACTTTTGTAAAAGGTATGGGTTAACTTGAGGAAAGTTGAAACAGAAATGAAATTTTCAAAGATGGAAGGATATTTTTCAACGGCAAAAACTTCAAGTCATCCCTTTAGTTATGTAATATTTGTCATCGCGTTTCGTGATTAAGTATAGTTAATTTCATATTCTCGGAAACGAACAGAAATTAGTTCGGTGAAAAGAATATTTATATAGAAAATAAGTTGAAATCAGACTGTTAGTTACTTGGATATTTTACAAATAGATACTTACATCAAAAATAAGCAGCAAAAGTTAGATAATTCCCACGACCTAAAAGTTTTGATCATTTACATAACCTAGGGTCTGGGTCTAGACACTGATGGTTGAAACATTTCATTATTTTACAAATTCTAGGTGGATCAATTTATTTTAAAGTGAAAAATAATACTTTTGTCTTCAAATTTTAAACAGTTCATTATTTTACAAATTCTAGGCGGATTAATTTATTTTGAATTGAAAAATACACTTTTGTTTTCAAATTTTAAATTGACTAAGTTTTGATAAAAATAATTAAGTATGAAAATTTTTCTTCCTTGTGTTTTAGTTGGAAATTGTTGAGAAATCGTTGTACTCAACAGCGACTTAAAAAAAAAATTGGTTAAAAAAAACAATCGAAAATGAATTATCATAATAAAGAAACTCATGACCTATAAAATTAAAAAAAATTCAAGTTTATTTTTAAAATTTTGGTGAATTTTTGAAAATTTAAAGTTACGTCGCGTCGTGACCTTTGCAATATTTAAAAATTGTATCTAAGTGAATGAAATTGATATTTTGTATACCTATATTACCTATAGGTTTTTTTGACCAATCGAATCGATTGGAAGTGGTTTTGAAACGTTTCAGAGTCTCTTGAGAATTTTTGAATTTTCTCGCAAAGAAAAAAAAATCGATAAAAATATGAAAAAAAGGACTTTCATCAAAATTTTCTTACTGTCAAAAGCTGAAAAAAAATTCACTTGAGCCCCTTTTATCATATACAGCTTTTGGACTTACGCCACTTTGGAATTGGGGTCTTCAATTGGAAACATCCACTTCTAAAACCAGAATTGTCATTTTTGTGCCACGCAAAGTTGAAAATATTGAAATTTTTCATTTTGACTTATTCAAAATTGTTTTCAGCCAATATTACTTCACAAATTTTGGTTTCTGGTTTCTCTCTCATTTCAAATCAGTGAAAAGTCACTGAAGAAAAATCAGAATTGCAGCACAAGGAAAATCAGATTTTTTTTCTGATTTTCAGTGGATTTTCATTGGTTGACTTTTCAAAGAATTCTTTGGAGATTTCAAAAAAATTGCTGATTTTTCAGAAAATTTCATGGCCTTTTAATTTCAGTGAATTTTCACTGATTTTCCAGCCATTTTTTCACCGTTTGCTTTCAGTGAAATTTTTTACTTTTACTTTTCGAAGCAATTTTTGCACTATTTGCGTTCAGTAAAAATTTTTCACTGCTTTCTGTCATAGTGAAATTTTTCATTGTTTGCTTTCAGTGAAATGTTTTCACTGTTTATTTTCAAATGATTCATAAGTGTTCCGCAATTTTGACTGTTTTCCAATAATTTTTGATAATTTTTACTGATTTATGAGTTCTTGACTTTTCCGGTAGATCGCGTGATTAGCCGACGAAATGAGGGGGGGGGGGTCGAATTTAGAGCACTAGCCAATCGAAATTAGAATACTTATATTATATGTACTTATTGTACTTTACTTACTCTCTCATTTATAAATCAGGAAAAATTATCAAAAATCACACAATTTCAACACCGTTTAAATCAGTGAAAACAAAATTTCCTGAATGCAAACAGTGAAAAATCAATGAAAATTCACTGAAAATCTAGTGAATTATCTGAAGTTTGCTGAGAAATCAATAAAATTGGTTGAAAAATCAGTGAAAATGCACTGAAAATCAGAGATTTTGGCTGATTCTTCCTTTGCTGCAATTCTATTTTTTTCCCAGTGATTTTTTACTGATTTGAAACGAAAGAGTAATTTTTCGTAAAATTAAAAAAACTTGATGCTCACCAAATATTGACCCCTCGATCTCAAATTTGACCACTTTCAGCCATTTCAGAGCCTCCAGCACAATTTTTATTTCCTCCAGTATTTTCCAACTGCTCCAGAAAGCATTCATATATTCACATAGGCAGCTCTCTGCCTTCCTTTCAACCAGCATCATTTTGTATCTTCATCTAAAATTCTCGTCATCCATTTGACCAAATTCCAACCTCTTGCCTTCTTTATTTACCTACGTTGTAATTAGCACATCTAATCCACTACCTACCAGAAGCATATTCGCCTAGGCATTCGAACAATGACGATGAATTGGCGGCGAGCATGGGATGTTTGAAATTTTGCAAATTCGACTCGGCCAATTGCTTTGTTTTATTTGTTGAAGTCATAATCTACGCCGTGTCCAATGCGAACGCAGGCTCGCCTCGCCATCGCCAGTCCAGACACCATCGATACCGCCGCCGGCTGGAACAAATTGGCGAATTCTGACGCGCGGCTTATACCACGTCTCTCTGGTATCTTTATAGTAAAATAAGTCTGCTCGTATGGCCGCTCGCGACATTGAACAATATCCATTGTCGAAACCTGAAACGTGCTCCATTTTCCGGCGCTATATCTCGTATCTGCGCACCATCAAAGGTGAAGGCTGAAACGTCGATGGATTTTTTTTCTCTCTTGCGGAGAATTTCTTAGGGACTACTGTTTTACGTCATTTGCTTGCGTATGTCTCCGCATGGGTCCGATTTTACTTTCGGAGACGAGCCACGAGTCAAAGAAGGCGCTAGATGGGCAGCAAATATGGGGCGGACGGGTGTCGAATCATTACATAAAACCGTCAATTACCCGGCGAGAAAATTACTTACATCGTTCGATATTATAATATAGGTGGAAATATGTAATGTCCTTGTTTTCGACACCATTAATATAACGAGTTAATTTATCGTGAATATTAAGTGGACTTTTATGCGGTTAATGATTCGGTATCTGGTAATTCACGCCGAAATTACACGTCCTATGGCCGAAGAAAAGGTTGATTGAAACGTCGCCGGCGTCCTCGTACCCGCATCCCAGCTTCGATGATCGATTACGCCTCAATCTTCCTGTTGCGATCTCCGGCCGTGTCGTTGCGGCTACCACGGGCATTTTAGAATCGCCGACCACCTTCTGGTCTCACCTCTTCGTACACGTGTATCGTGTACTTGTGCAGTAAATCATCACACGAAGACGAGCGGTTAATCTGCTAATCTCTTTTGAACAACTGTACCTACGTGGTATTTACCAGACTGAGCCGAATTGAACTGGTCTTATACCGTGCGAAAATAATTTACCTCGAACCGGTTCGAGACGTAGGTAATTTCGATTTCGATCATGTCAACGGTCTTGCCAAGGGTTCGAATCGCCTCGAGATGTTCGTTGATCGAATAACGGATTCAGTACGAAAGGCAATCAAGAGGGATGAGACTTCCCCGGAGGCCCGGTAACAACAAAGATCCATCTGAGATTTGATCCTGAGTTGCGTGTATCGATCAAATTAGTTCGATTAATGCGAGCATATGTAAAAGTGAAATCACTTTTATTTTTTTCTCTCTTTGTCGAAAAAAAAAATCGTGACTAGTTGGGTATTTTTTATGAGATCGATAATTAAAATCGGATCGGTACGTTTATGAAGGTTGTTTCATATTTTGGCAAAGTGTTTTTACACGGCGGCGCGTGGTTAACGGTGCATGCGAATGGTACACAGGTATTTATAAGCGGGCCAATTATAAAACCCCAACAATGTGGTAACGATTTTTTTCACTTTTTTTGAATGTACCGGTGTTATTTAGATTTAGACCGTAGACCTTGATAAGCAGAGTATCGATAATGCCCTAAAGGTGGAGGGGTCAAAAGGGGTAATGCTCCCCTGCGTGATTGATTCTTACCATAGATGTAAGTAATAAAAAATTTCTCTCGGAATATGCTGCGTGATGTGAAGTACATAATTTATATGGGTATTGGATGAATGAAATTTTTTTAGGATGAGATTCGAAAATTAAATGAGTTGAAATTGATCGTTAAGTATGTAGGAATGACCATGAGAAAAATATTAATTGATAAATTTCTCACATAACTCGAAACTGCAGTCTTGGCCATGAAAAAAGGAGCGGAATCTCCTTTCTTTTTATTCAAATGTTTGCTGTTTTGGTTTTTTATGGTATTTTGCGCTTGATTTTTGAAGAATCTGGTAGGTACATATTTGAGCTCCTTTCTCAATTTTTCTTCATCTTTAAAAAGTTTTATGGTATAAATTTTCAAATTTGAGGGAGATTGGATATTTTTACCCAAAAATATTGTTTCTGTAAATTTTTTATCCTCTTCCCTTTCCCCTCAACCGTCTCTGTTGGAGTGATACCAGGGTAATTTTCTTCGTTTCTCAGATTCCCTTTGATTGTTTTTTTGAAATGATTTTTAGATTATTGTAAGATGCTCTGGACGATCCATCGAAAGTCTCCTATTTATCCATCCTGAGCCCATTTAGAAAAAATTCAACTGTTGTCCCGACACATGATTTTCCAAAAAAAATTCTATTAAGTTTAATTTTCAAAAAAATGTTACTACTCGTATTAATACTAATGAACAATTTGTTTGGTTTTTTGTTTCAGGTGAGTTGTGAATAGAATCCTCATCCTCAAAGTAAATGTAGAAGTACATAAATAAAATATGAGTAAGTTTGGTAATTCAATTCGAAAACATCTTACTATATTAATAAATAATTTACCTATCGAATGAAGAATTAAGTTTTACTAAAAACCATACCTCATACTTTTCAATTTTTTTTTCGTTGTCGGTCTTTTTGTAAGCTGCGTTTTCCAGAATTGCGCTGAGGTAAAAATTTAGGAAGAGTGATGCGGGTAAATCTTGAAATGATTGCAAATAGCTCAATCTTTCGGGTGGTTTGGATCTGCTACATGTTTACACTACGAATTATTTGATGCGTTAAGAGATTGAAAATTTTCTATCGTACTGGTTCTGTCTCTCCCAGGCAGACATAAAAATTCGTTTATTGGGCGATCGAAGGGGGGGGGGGGGGTGAAAAAATGTCAAAACGATACTTGAAAAAAAAACCTGATGAGATCTGTGAAAAATTTTCATTGATAATTTTTTGGGGTAAATACATCTTGGATTTCCTGAAAATACGAAATGAGCTCATTAGGTGAGGAAATGAATAAAAAATCGATGTAAAAAATTTTTGCGTGAAGAAAAATTCATGAGTTTTCAAATGATTTTCAAATCCAGGATTCTAGCTTCTAGCATTTTCCAATGTAATCAGGGAAATTTTGATTTTTGAGCCAACTCAATTTTTTTGGAAAATCAATTTTTTCAGATTTTTTACTTTCTTATTCCATTTTACTTCATTTCAGCTGCATTAAAAAACTTATAAAAAATGGCGATAATAATCTCCAAACTTGATTTTCATAACCTAAACCTTTGAATTTTTTGAAAATAGTAGATTTCTGACAAGTTTTGAAAAACTGAAAAATGTTTTTCAGTTCTGACGGACCCTCGCGAGCTTCTACAGACCCCCAAAAATCTGGGGCTCGAGGGAATCACCCCTTTCCCCCTCTCTGTACAGGCCTGATTGTAATGTGATCATTTCTTGAAAAACGACCATACTTCATCATTCTAAATTATTGGTACAGTTTCTGGTCCCTTCTTGAATCATTTCTGAAGAAACGGCATGATCCTTCTGAAACATTCATAACTGGCTCTGAATTCATTATTGATCTTTGAGGTCTTGCTAAAAGACAATGGATTTGCTTAATTTATTATTGAAGTAATTCTAAGTCGTTCCATGAAGCACGAATTTTTTAATCTGCACTAGTATTGGGATGTTCACTTTGAAGTCAGGAATTTTTTTTTAAAGTCATGAAATTTTTCTTGAAAAAATCTGAATATTTTATTTTGTTTTAAAAATCGTGTTCCTTCTTTGTGTGCATCAAATTTTAACAGGGCTGGATTGAAGGGAGGGGGCGTAAGCTATAAAATTCGACCAAACGTGATGATTTTTTATTGGGCATGTTAGACTGGAAAAATTGAGAAATTTTGTTTCCCTGAAGACTGGCAGACATCAAAATTTGACAAAAACGCCTTTGATTATAATAATATTTTTTTGTAATTTGGCCTCCTCAATTTGAAGATACCTTTTTAATGTTATTTTGAAAGGAGGAGAAGGGGTGAAAATGCGTCTTGTGGTCTTGTTGAATGTTGATTGTGTCATGTCGAGTTCAATTTTTTTCATAACTGTTCAATATTGTTCAATTATTCTAATAACATTGTAAAACTTTCCAGTCTTAGAATAAATTATTCAGCTTCCATTTCCAAATAAAATCATCAAGTTTTGTGTAAAATTTTAAAATTTATCAAAGAAATGGGCTTGAATTTTCTAATATTTAACAAAAAGTCATCAATTGAACAAAATTGAAAATCTGATGTGTCAATAAAAAGTTGTAAGTTGAGATTGATCAATTTTTTACATCTTGAAAAAAAATTTCTGGTACAAAGCTTCTTTTGCCTCATTGTCTAATTTGAAAAAATCTCCTCTAGTGCCATCAAAATTGCAAAAAAAAATTGAATCTACTGAAATATTTTCCCACTAAAGTTGCAAAAATATGACTGATCTTTCGAAATTTTTTGGGGTAAGGAAGTTTCGTACTCTGTCTTGAAGTCTCAAAATTTCCTGCTGATACCTCGAGCTTTAAAATTTTCAATCGAAGATCGAATCCACACCCTGTATACTTTACTCTAGGTACGATTTTGTTCAATCGTCATCCTTTTATTACCCGTTTCATCAATGCATCCCATTGATTTATTGAATAATCCATCCCAAAGCCCAATCAAATAAAAGCAATATCGTAACCTCCAACAATGGAGGAAACTTTAATACAAATTAAAGTAACGTAGGGTCTTCGATTCCAGATCCTATAGCGACATTCGGCCATAATCTTCTGTCATCTCATCAACGTAGCAATTTAGCTAACCGGATGACCGTTGACATTTAATTGTCTCGTCTCTGGAAACCTATATCTCATACGTTTACGTTCCGAGGGAGCAGATAAATCACATTATTGATTCCGGGCGCCCGTTTCCATTGTATTATCTACCGGTTCAATGGCGCGAACCGAAATAAATAGTAATTTTTTTTCACACAATAAACATTATACTTACGCGATCTCATATTACAGTTAGAATTGCAATTGCGTAATTTATATCGGTCAAACACGCCTTACGTTAATTCCATTCGCAATTCGAATCATTTTCATGTACTTTGAAAAACCGAAAATTAATCTAGAGAAAAAGGTGTTCACTATCGCGATGCAATCGGATCCTAAGAACAATACAGCCGTCTACCCAACTACCCAGCTACGAATTTCTCAATCGACACTCTTATTTCCATTTTACCAACCCGGAGCCCAAGTGTACGTATTTTTTTTAATGCGGCGCGTAATTAACTAGTCCATTTAATAAATTATGAATGGCGATGGCGCGCATACGAATCTAGACTCGGCGCGAGTGTATTTAAACAATTAAATCGTGACTTAAAAAGGTATATTCTGGTCGGTATTTCTATTAAACTCGCAGCCGGGTCGTACGCGCAGCGCAAGCCTCTCTTGATTAGCTTGCGACATGGCACGTGATTATTAGAGCCTCAACTCTGATTTGATTTATTACCGGTGCACTGTCGATCATTTGTACGAGCCGTATGCTCGTTCGGTCGAGCTTCTGAAAAAAAAGTCGTTAATTGCGAATCCATCTGATATGCATTTTTCTACTCGAGTCTATACCGCTGTTTAGATCGCTTGGTGGTCTCCTCCTTCAGAACCGGTAAGAGCGAGTGTGAGTCTCAGTAGAGAATTTTCAAACCATTTTTTTTGCTGAAAATTTGAAAAAAAAAATGGAAGTCAACTCATTCTCTGTCGATTCAGAAATGACATTTTTCATTTTTTTTCATTTCAATATTCCAATTTTTCATTCAAAAACTTTGAAACCATTTCAATTTTGTATTTGTGAAAACTGTTTTTTTATTTCAATTTTTGATAAAATAATTTGAAAAAAATTTGGTTTTTGATTCTAAATTTGAAAAAAATTCTTTTTTTGATTGAAAATTTTTTTACTCGTTTTTGTTTTGTATTAGTATCGAAAATTTTGTTACACTGCGATTTAACAGGAAGTTGGTACTCGTATTTCCCATATCTTGGAAGAGGAGTGAACGATAATAATCGAACAACGAACGATACAAAATTTTCACTGAAGTCTTCTTTCCCCTCCAGAAATTGTTTTTTTTTTCAAAGCTAAAACTGTGTCTAGTTTCAGAATTTTTTTTCTCAGAATTTCTTTTTTTTGATTCAAGTTTTCTAAAAATTTTCCTATTTTAATTCCTTGTCCATTTCGTATCGATCATGACTACTGCTCAAAATGTTTTGTAATTAGGTATTTATTGAGTTGGAAAGAAATATTGTGAAAAACATGAAGTCGTTTTTTTTTAAATTCAGAATTGAAAAAATGTGAGGATTTTTCAATTTAAAAAAATGTATGGTTAAAAAACAAAAGATGAAAATTTGAATAAAATAAAGTTGTAAATTCCGAAACATTCAATTATTCAACTTCAGATGTTCAAAGTTTTTTTCAAGTTTGAAAATTTTTTTCAATGATACGATCAATTTTTTCAATAATCACCCTCTTTTCAGGAGTTTTTCTGGTAAAATTGGTGGATAAAAGTTGCCAAATTTTTCAATTCAAACTTTCTGACGAAGCTTTTATGAAGATCAAATTTGAAAATTGATCAAAAATTTGTGTTCCGCGTGTCAAAAAAATTCTGATAATTTGCATTGGTACTGAAATATCTATTTTTGTATCTTGGGCCCCGTTTAAGCTTTTTGAAAATCGACAAATAATTTGTGTTCGGTGGCTCAAAAAACATGAGGTGTCGCATAAAATTTGACGAGATCGATCAATCCACCGTGCGACCTTTTCCACATTTTTTAATGGGATACTGAATGATATTCCTTTGATGAAAACTATGCTCATTCTGGTTTTCATTTCACGCCCATCTCGTTTTTCCACTCGTTCGGAATTCCGTCCATATGTACGTTCGATTAAAGAAAAAAAAGCGGAATAATTTAATTTCCAGATTAGTTACGTTTCGTAGTAAACCACGAGCGTGACCGAATTTATGAAAAAATTGAATTTTTTTTCAAAATCATACGTATTCCGCCGCAAAAAACCAGCCGGCTTTTTTCTTCGTCATTTTGTTTATATCACCTCGACATAAAAACCACTTCCCCGCCTCAGCGACAATTACTCGTCTTAGGATTGTAAATCACACAGAATACGGTTAACATTGTAGAAACATGGGTACCTATAAACCGCAACGAGCCAGCGATAATTTTCGACTAATTTTACAATAAATAAAATTCATTTCCCACGAGTTAGTTGGCTCGTTAATAACCTAGATTTGTTGGTCAGCGCGATTCGAATACCAATAAAATAATAAACTTCGATTAATATTCAGATTAAATGGCACTTCTGAAAATAACTAGCGTTAGATTGCATCTTCGTAATAAAAAAAAAAACCGCCTCCAGAAGGTCGTGAACTTGATTCCATCGTCGTGTGCAGCGCTATTGAAATGGAAAATTTAACTTTTGCGCAGCGTTTTTTTTTACCTTCCTTTTTGAATCGTAAAATTAAAGAGAAATTGAAACTTTTTTCGACGTTTTCCCCCCTCGTCTGTTCTTTGATCGCGTTCTCGCGAACACGATACGATACGTAATCAGAGAAGTAAATGTAGATCGTTTCGAGATTAGTAACAAGTGAATTCGCCGTTATGTAGTGGTTAAACGATGCGAAAAATATTTTGACAGATGATGATAAAATCAGTCGTGGCAGTCTATTTTAAAACTAAATTAAAGATTAAAATCTCGGTGAATTTTAAGTACGTCTCGTTGAACCTTCATCGTACTAGCGTGTTTGGAGATTTTATACCGCACGATTATGCAAACCGAACGTCAGCATGGTGGGATACTGTAGTAGTTTTGTAGAGTAGGTATTCTCTAATTGTGCATGTGAATGAAATGAGATCAGTTTTGATGTACGTAAAGTCGAATGGCGATAAGCACCCTCCTGTGATGTGAAAAACGTGAATGGAAATGTTTGTTTTCTTCCTGTCCCTGTTTTGGAGTGGTAATCGGATACCCTCGGCTTGAGTCAAATGGGGTCCAGAGGTTCAAAGGTCAAGTAACCCAAATGGTAGCATAAAAAACCACGAAGAATTCAAATTGATTTGTTAGTAGTTTTCAGCGCAATAACTCAATTTTACAAAACATTTCCCTTTGATTGTTTTTGATTTGAGATCAACATAAAAACTTATGCTTGAAAAGTTGATGAAACTGTAATTTTGATTTTGAAAAGAGTGTGTTAAATTATAACCAGGGAGCGGATTTTAAATCAAAAACATTTTTTTCTGTGTTGAGTAAGACGCTGCATATGTAATGTAAGCTAGGTACTTTCACGTTTCAAGTACTTCTGAGCAAAATGAGCTATATTTGTTACTGCATATTTTGCATATTTTGGCCATTTTTAGCGTATAACTGTTTTAGAACATATTTCTTCCATTTTTCTTATTTTTAGCATATATTTTCGTAATTTCCAATATTTCATTTTTGAAAAGTCGAAGAAATACATTTTTTTAGCTTTTTCACTTTTGCGTTGCAAAAAGGGATCTTGTAACTTCCAATATTAGAGTTTTTTTTTTTTTTTTTTTAAAAAAAACACGTTTTTTCATCCTGCGCTCCAATCATTATGCCTCAAGTTTAGTTCTTCACCAACAATTTTTCTGAAATTACGTGATTTGCCGAGTACCCCTCCATTGAAAAAAAAATCTGAAATATTCTAAAAATCCTCAAGGCACCTCTCGGAGTATAATACGCTCCTCTAGCGTCTGCTGACGCATAAAGAAGTTTCACCGTCTATAAACATATTTTGGATGACAAACAAAAAAAATTAAGGCTATTCTTTACCATGTGACACGGATAAGAAAAACACCCAACTTACTCACCGGTATTATCAAAGGACTCGTAATAACAATCTTGATTGCAATTTTCAAAAATGTTTCGTTTTTTTCGAAGGAAATTAGAAGGGGCGGCGCGTTAGGGGGAAAGTTCCAGTCGGCAATTTTGACACGATGTCGAAAATTCGGCAAATCTTGGAAATTTTGTCAAATTTAAACACAGAACTAACACACTTAATTACGGTCTTTTGGTAATTTTTATTAGTGGTTTTATTTATTTCTTAAACCATTATTATTCAAAAACTTCGGCCTCGCTACGCTCGGCCATATTCAGTTTTCTATCCACAATTTTAAAATAAGCCAATTGCTACCAAAATAATTTCTTTTCATATTTCTTCTCGAAATTATCTAGGTGACTAACTTTACCCATTACCTACTAACATTTTTTTCTTCTTGAAACTTATTTTCGATGTTTGGAAATGCAATTTTTCAAAAGCTTTGGCCTCGCTGTGCTCGGCCCAATCGTATTTTTCATTCAATAATTTTGGAGTAAAAGTGGCTGATTTTTAATCAAGTTTATCTACTTAAAACATTGTTTTGCATTTCCAATTTGGGGTCGTTCATTTCTTTCCTCGCTTCACTCGGAACTGACACTATAGTCCTAATTTCATAGGATTTTCATGAAATTACCAAGGAGCAACTCTGAAAATTGACCTAATCAGGTATGATTAATTGATCAGACCTCTTTAAGCATGTTACTTTTCAAGTTTTTGGATCCATAAGTTCATCTCTTAAAATTGTGTTTTTTTTCTTCTTTTTTTTTTTTATAATCATCGCAAAAAATGTGGTACCTATTTGTGACCTGCTCCGAGAAAACGTACCTTATGGAAGAAAAAATGAATTTTGAGTTTTTTTACGGATTCTGGTAGATAAAAGTATGTAGAATCAGATGGGCTAGGTATTTTTCTTCAAAAAAATTTTTTCATGCCAAATAACGTATGCCAAAATGACCAAAAAATCCAAAAATGACAAAAAAATTGATTTTTTTTTAAAAATCTAAAAATCAATTGTTTTTTAATGTACAGCCGAAATTTGGCGACCTGACGTCTCGAAACATCGACGTAAATCGATTCCCAAGATATGAATTGACTAATGTATCCTTGTTACAGCATTGCGTTTGTGTCTGAATTTCCTGAATTTAGCGCCACTTACGGGCAAAAAAAAGCTGAAAATTTGCATATGACGTCAGGACACCCACAGCCAATCATAGCAAGGCTTACAAGACCATTTCACCCACATTCGCGCCACTTATATTAGTTCAAACTTTAAAATGCGTTTTTCTCAAAATCTTATTTTCTTCCATAAGGTACGTTTTCTCGGAGCGGGTCACATTTATGGATTTTTAGTCGGCAATTTTGAAATTATTTTTATTCGGCATTTTTGAATCTCATCCCCCTCCCCCCGAAATTTATGTTCGAACCGCCTCTGGAAAATTAGAAACGAGTACATAGATATTGTTTTTTTTTAAGTCTAAACAAAGCACGGAATAAAGCAGAAATTTTACCTAATGAAGAAATTTTTAGATTCTGGATGCTCTGTTTTCAAACATTTTTGCCCTCGCTTCGCTTAGGATAAGTCATTTACTTCTCTTTTTTTTGAAATTATGGTAAAAACTCTTTTCTTCCATCTTGAATAATGAAATATTTTGAAACACAGAAAATTTGTCTTCCCAAAATAAGTTTGATTTTTTGATGGGAGGGGGAGGGAGGAATTCCTTATTAATTTTGAAAAGGTTATGCTGAAAGTCCTTCTAAGATCCTTCTTTCAGGGTTTGAGATTTTATTAGACACCCTGTATTACATACATCGCTTTTAACACGTTACCTAAAACTTGGATTTTTTTTACCTTGGAAAGTTTCATTGGTGTTTTTTTTTTGGCTCAAAAAATGTCAATTTTGGCACGTTTATTGGAAAAAGTACACTTCAACAATGTAAGCATGTAGATTGTAGGTAGTTAGGTACCAATTTTGGCACCTCAGTCTTTTTTTTTTTTGGTTCTGCAAAATGAACCAATTTTGAAATCAGTTTTTCAGTTTTTCAAAACAATTATAAATGTAAATACGAACATGAGAACTTTTTTTCGCTTGGCTACATATTTTTCGTTTAAAATATCTTGTTAAGCCAATTAAAATAATATTCCTAGCTTTTCTGTTAATTAACATTCCAATGCTTGTGAAAAAAATGACCTAGAATAAAAATTTTCGTCCTTGAAAGGGGTTAAAAGTCCAATATCTTTACCGTTCTACATTCCAACAATTTCTAAAAATTTCCGCTACCACTACAAAAAAAAAAGCCAACACTATACAAAAAACCTAGCTACTCAAAGTACCGCTATATACTGGAAAAAATACTCGGTAAAATTTACATAAACGCTTAGTTATTTCTTATTCACGACCAAAAAAAAAAAATCAACAAAGTATGAGTACATCCCGACGATCTAAATTTCGGCCCCTCGCCTCACACCGCTCCTCTTCTTTCTCCCAAGCATAAAAATTCGCACAATTTAAACTCGACTAAAACATGCACACTGCAGTCCACACTCCGGCTCACCTACGCAGAACGAGCTAATTATTGCCAAAAAAAGACGAAAAAAAAAACCTAATTTCCTATCGTGTAGTAACCATTACGAAAGAGAAATTTGATACAGTTGAACGTAGCCGCCCATTATTTAGAATAGATTTAACCTGACCGCCGCCGCATCGCATCCCACCTAATTTGGAAGAGAATTTGAACTATTTTTCAATGCAAATAATTCCTTAGACACGTTCTATTTTCATTTTTCTTTTTTAGGCGACAGCCGTCAAGGTGGCGTTTAGCTGGCTGGTCTAACAAGCGTATGTGACTGTGTAGAATACATGTAAACGTCTACATTCGTCTGTCTGTTTTGATATGACGCAATGTAACGTGCCGCCACTGTATAGTGACACTTGTTAACAATGAATGGTACATTAATGAGTGGAAAAAAAATGCTACAGTGTAATTATACCTGGCGGTGGCAGGAACAGAAGTAGGTGATGAGATGTGATGGTAAAAGGTGCGGCGGTTTGGTCAACTTTGGGTTTACTGGTGAAAATCGTAGGTACTCGGAGGAGTAATAAAGAATACCGCATTTAGTATTTAGCTGGAAATGGAGAGTAAACCTGTGATTTGTTGGAGAGGCAACGTTATGGGCAGATAGACCCATAAGTACCTGTAATTGACATAATACGTTATATACCGTTGAAGGTATTACGAGGCCACTATGGCACGTTGCTGTATCATTTGCTGATAACGAGATTCTCCACATGTAGGAGAGGAACCTCGCGGTGTTAATTTGAGAAAGATCGTAAACTCGGCTACGATTGTAATCGGTATAGAAATGAAATTAATCGCCGGGGTTTTTTATATGTTTCACATTAACGCGAATTGTACCGTGTATTTGCATAAATGAAGGTTTTCACGTTAAATTGAGTGGAGAATTCGGTATGAGAAAAATTTCGCGAATTCGCCTTCCTCCGCTGGCCGGTCCGGAAGAAAGTTTTAGGAATCGAAATCGACGAGTAAAGTGAGCGAGCGGTCATTGTTCATAGATTTCTTATAATTATACGTTTTTAGGCATAAGGTTTGTGGAGGGAAAAAAGCCAGATACTGTCGTTGGTTCGAGATAATCCGCTAATTACTCGAGTCCGGCGGTATTTTCCCAAAACCACGTAATTGTTTTGACGTTGGTTTCCTGATATTTGTATTGGCGAGAGTTTGACAAGGTGTTTTCATATGTTGCAGAGAGATGAGCAGTGGAAGTCCCGGAGTCGGATCGAGTCCGGCTATGAGACGTGGCCGATGTCGTAGTCCGGGAGTCCATTCGAAGCTGTCGACTTCGGTGACACCGGGTACCCGATGTTTGGTGTTCCTTCGGCGATGCCTGGCGATCCAGCTCCAGAAAGTTGGTCTGTTTCCAAACGGAACGACGGTGTCCTGCGTCAGCAGCTGCGAAAATCCAGAACGTGATGTGCCTTTGTACTGGATGTACGATAGCGGTTACCTAATATTTCAGGTAATTTGCGTTTGCTCGCGCCAATTTCAATTCTAACCAGGAGTATGTGACGTAATTAGAGTCGTTTATTCGGTTCGCGAAATCCATCACGTCTTTGTGGGTTCACGTGGAGTTGGCGTAGCGCGTCGTGAATATAGAGATGGTATTTAGAGACAACGAATTCGGTCGGATAGGTTTTCCTAGTGTGGAATTGGAGACGGACGAGATTCCAGAAAGAGATATGACGGTGTTCGAGTAGAACGTTTGGCGAAATGAATTTCGTTTGGAAGGCGAGTTCTGGAGATGGTGGTGTACGAATTGCATGAAATTATGATTCAAAGCTACTGTAAGAGATGTGTATGAATTACAATGGATGAGATGGTTGCCAAAATTCCGATTTCGATGGTATCGTTGGATATGGGAGTGACCTTGGGTCGGGTTTAGGAATCTGATGGCAAGAAATGAATTATCTTTGAAGTTTATCTGAATTTTTGGTTGGTGGTGTTACGTTGGTGTCTGCTTTTTCTGATGTATGGTGGTATTTTGGTTCAAAGTAATTATTTTTAAAAAATTTTGGTATAAGTATGATTTTTTGATAAAAGAAATGAATTTCTCTGCTCGAGAATTTCCTAACTTGGGAAAATTGAAGCCTATTAGATTTTGAAATAGGGTTATGTTATTTTTCTGACATCATATCTTGGAATTGGATCATTGGCATTGATTAAGAAGTAACACTCTGAATCACCCCCCCCCCAAAAAAAAAAATGATTCCTTAAAATTTGGCACATTTAGATTTAGACCGAACGAGGCACAAAGAGGTAGCTCAACTTCAATGAAAACGAAATTAAGTACATTTTTGATTTAAAAAAAAATCGGTTTGGGTCTAAAATCATTTAGTGATTTGGAAAATTCAAGGAAAACTCAAATCATCGTCTGTAGGTACTTCTTGAACCTACTAGAAATTTTCATTTTTTGTTCTTTGCATTCACTGCCCCCTCCTCTTTTCCTCAATTCAAAAAATTAAAAAATAGTAATTCGGTATTTTTCAATTTTATTTGTGTGGAGGTAGCGTCCTGGAAAGTAAAAAATTCAAATTTTGATAAAATTCAAGAAGTAAGTATAGAAATTCAAATTCTGTACTTTGATAAGTTTTTCGTGACTCCAGTGAAAAATGAAGTGCATCAAAGCAGTTTTGGAAAACTACTCCTCAAAACATAATTTTCCACGACGTTAACAGTTTTTTCGACTATTTTTCTATGTATCTTTCTAGGTTGTTTCAGCCAGAATGGGAAATTTTTTCTACTTCAAAATAATTAACTTTCTGGGAAGAGGAAGAAGGGAAAACGTACAAATCTCTGAAGAAATTTTCTGTATCGAAATATTAAAATTTTTTAAATCCTTTTTTCATTCAAATTTACACGAATTTTTCACATTTTCGTAATTTTTCTCTCATTATTTTCGTGAATTTTTGGTCAATTTTTAATAATTAATTTTATTCTTTTTTTTTAAATTCACATAGATGTTTCACGATTTTCTAAATGTGGAATACAGCTTGCAAGTTGATTGAAGTTCTTCGAAGTAATGGGCTGATAGGATTAAAATTATCTACTTATACGAATAACTTCGTATTCTGCACCAATTCCATAATTTTTTCAAAAATTCGTTCCAGAGTTCGTAAGAGGAGTAAAATTTTAAATTATCTTTGAAGCCATCGCATCTATCCACAAATTCAACAACGAATTTTATCGGCTAGTATTGAAAAAAAAATTTAAAAATTGTGAGTAAAACTATTTAAAAAATGGAATTTTTCAAGTTCAAAAATTGTTTTCAAAAATTGGCCAGTAGGTGTTTAATTTTTGAAATTATTTCGACTGAAATTTTACCAAATTGTCAACAATTAAAATAAAACAAAAGAAATTGCCAAACATGAAGGCATAAGCGCACCCAAAGGGGAGGAGGCTCAAAGGGCTCGACGAATACCTCCCTACCAAGCTTAGAAAAGAGATTTTTCGTAAAAATGTGCATTTTTTGCTTTTCAAACAGTATTTTTTTTAAAATTCGCCTTCGTTTTGCATTGATTTTTCACTGCTCTTCTAGTCAAAAATCACTGATTTTCAATGAATTCCTAATTTTTCTGAAAAAATCGATAATTTTGACTAAAAAAATTCGATTCTTCCTCTATTTTTTTTTTTTTTTTTTTTTTTAGTTTTCAGCCCCACTCTTGATTCATTTCTGGGTGCGCTTATTCTTGGAGGAAGAAACTTGATTAAATTAGAAACTTGATTAAATTTTCAATAATAAAAAGCACACAGGGATTATCATTTTTCAAAAAAGTTTTTCTCGCGAATTTGAAAAAATTGGTACTTATTTACAATTTTTGGAACTTTTGAAATATTAAGAGAGAGAAAATATTGGAAATTTTTGCACTGAAGCTCAAGTTTTCTCTCGTTGGAAATGAAGTCTGCAAAAAAAGGAAGTGGAGCTCAATTTATAAAACCGAAGCATCCTAAAAAAAATCGGTAAAATAATGTTGAAATTCGATGTAAAATAGGTCAAAATAATTTAGGAAAATTCTAGCAATTTAGACCAAGGTGAAATTTTTTTGAAGGTTTTGTGATTTAAAATGTAAGAATTTTTAATTTTCTCATTTTCCCGACTCATAACAAGGAGAGTGTCTGATAGATACTTTATTAGTCTTTTAAATTTTTATGATTTTGTTTTTGTTTTTGTGAAAGAATACGTAATTCTCTGCAATGCTTGGATAAATAATAAAGGTATTGAACGTCTTAAAAAATTTTTTAATGTACCTACGTATCTTTTTCAAATTTTTGACTTAAATGCACTACCAGCAGACTTGGACATCTTGACTCATGAAGAATATACCGCCAAGAAATAGCAACTTTTCATGGGATGATCATAATAATTAAGTGTATGATTATGAATTTAATGTTGATCTGTGGGAGGAAGAGGTGAGAATGAAAAAAATTCGTATTACATTTTTTCATGAACTAATATTTTAGATCATTTGATTCTTTACAAAAAATTCGTTGGAAAATTGAAGACACGCTTTCATGAAATGAAAATTTCAATTTTTCTACCTCTCCCTCTTTCCATGAAATGTTCACCCGAATCATTTCATCGTATCGATACATAATTCATTCTCGAATGACGAATCACCAATGATTTCATCAATCGTTGTCAAGTTTCGAGAGTTACCTTAATCTCGATTGCGAAATTTATCGATTAATTGGATGAATACGAAACCATTCAGTATTCGTTTTACGGCTCGTATTTCCTTAACCTATCATATTTTAATGCAGATTGAATATTAATTAGGCAATTAGAACAAAATCACGATAAGAAAAACGATCACGCCCAAAATTCAAAAAGACCGCCTTATCTTTTATGATCAAAACTTAATTAAATTCGAGAAAAATTTCTCGTTTGAGGTTTCAAAAAAATTGCGATTATTCTCGATTTATTTAATATCGATTGCTCAATTTTTCGAAAAAGGATGAAAAATCTCGTTATTTGGCCACACTGTATCGAAACAAAGGGCACAAAAAATGTCCAAAACAAAAGATTTATTTTCTTTGAAGTATAGTAAATCGACGCGAGGTTTATTTGTCGTTTTCATTAATTTTTCATCCCTTATCTCAACATTGCATCGAGACCCGATGTCCTGAAAATTAAAGTAGTTTACCCCCCTTTCAAGCAGCGTTGCCAAATTTATCTTCTATGCATTTGGATGCATTTCTAGATATTTAGGGAGCTCGATGTATTGTATATGTGCATAACATATTAGGATAATTATTACATCATCGTAATGTTTCCACGTAGTACATGTTTCGATTGATGTGTCAATTTGAAAAATACGCTGCCTCGATGGGCCCTCCCCATTGTGAAAAACTTCTCGTTCAATTCGGTAAGAAAGATTTTGACATAAAAGTCATCAATCACGATGAAGATTGATACGACATCAGCATCCGTATGGAAATATCGGGCGTTTGCAAATTAATCTCGTTAGTCGATCGTGTATGCTATTACGTTTAAATCTCGTCGATCGCGATGATGATGGATCGCATTTTACCATCGCGAACGTGAAGGCCTCCGAAAATACTTTTTTATCCGGTTTTATTGGGCAACCTAGACGTTCTAAGGCTTTAGGTAAAGAATAATCGCGTATTTAAATGATTCTTTAAAAATAATCTAATTATTGTGATAATTTTCGTGTTTTAATTTTAAACTTGAAATTTGCCATTGAACTTGTATGTTCGTTAGTTGCTGTATGAGAAAAAAATGTAATTAACGCGAAATTATGGTTGTGATTTGAAAATTTTCAAGGGTGAGTTGAAAATTATGAGTCATTGTGTTTTTTTTCACGCAGATTTTTTTTCTTTTTAAAATTTTGATATTTTTTTAGTCTGACGGGAAATGTGTTGTATTTCGAGCATCTTGTTTTGGTACATCGAAGATTGGCATCGAGCCAAATTTATTTTACACGTTTCAACGAACCGTTCTAAAAATCCGGTGTACTAATTGCCTTTATAAAATTTCGATCGGTATTGCGGGCTATATAAAGGCCGCAACCGCGGATGTGCAGCTCTTCAAAGTGCCAGAAAATGCATCTGTGTTATGAAATTGGCGTTGATTTATTAGACCGACAGTGCGAGTGAGACGATAAAGCGTGTGCGTTGTATTCTGGACATTGCACTCGGTTCAGATTTTAAAGATGCTCGTATACGTCTGTCTCGTGCCTGTAGCAACTTCCGATAAAATTAATTCAAAAGGGTGTCCCGAAGTTGGCGTCTGGAGAAGAGTTGAAATTGCACTGGCGCCTTGTAACCCTTAATTTTCTCCGGTATCCAGCCGGACCGGTAATTTGGTCTTTTAGTGAGCTGGAAAACAACCGATATGGTTTTATCGATAGTTACGAAGATGGGTTTTTTCCAGACGATGAAGTTATCAGCTAACGATGGGTTTGTTGCAGGGATTTTTGGAAGCGAATTTGAAATGTTTCTGGAACGGAGCCCTCATCGAAGCGATGAAAGTTTTAGAGTTCCAGGGATACATCGCTCCCGGTGTGTTGCTTGTGAGCGGAACTGCATGCGCTTTGGAAGTCGTCCGAGCTGCCTGGGCTAGGAATGTGCTGAAGCCGCCGAATAATTATGTGATTACCGTTGTCGGTGAGTATTGAAGTTTAATTAGTGTTGGGGTGGTTTTGGTGGAAGTTATGATGTGTGGGAGGGCGGAGGTGTTTGTTTTATTGCAATTATCTGCGATTTTTATCGAGGTATGAAAATTGAGAGGTGAAATTAATAGAAATATAGTTGTCAATGTTCTATTTTCCCAAAATGTGAATTTTGGAAATTTTTGGTCAAAAATGTGAAATTTTTTGACTAAAAATTTTTTAATTTTTACTAGATTAAATCCAAGCCATGATAGACAAATCTGTACCAAATTGATTTTGACGATTATACTGTCTCCATTGGTTGGATGAAGATGATTTTTCGAATTTCATTAATTTTATATAAAATGAAATGGAGCAGTTGAATCGAGGTCATCGAAACCAAACGTGATGTCAATTTGACATTCTGGTTGTCTTGATTGATCGATAAATCGATTTCAATAATTTTTTTGGCTTCCATTTAAACATTTTTTCATTTTGATGAATTTTTAGTCTATTCATATTAATATTTTTTTCTATCCCTAAAAATTAATTTCAGTGGTGTTTAATTTTAAATAATTGATCCCAAAAATTTTGATGGGCTCTGAAGTCAGAAAGCTCAGAAGCCCTTGAAAGGAAAAAGTTTTAAAAAATGATAATTTTTGGAATTTTTTCATCTACATTAACTTTAATCCCTTTTTAGTTGGTATGAAACGAATCAATTTTTGTGATTTTTTCGATCTCGATGAACGATTTTTTTTTGAGCTGATTAATGTGATTTTTGATTTCAAAAAGTCGATTTTTTGGCATTTTAGCTCTTGAAGTTCAACATTAATTTGCTCCAATGTTATAAAATTACTTTTTTGAAGTTCTCATTTTTGGTACTTTCACTCACTAAATTTTTGATTCCAAGATTAAATTATTATGAATCCCAAAATTTTTGAATTTTTTGCTCCGTAAATTTTCATTCATAGTAATTTTTTGTCGCAATTAATTTCTAATCCCAAAATTTAATTTTTGGAAACTGCGGTGTTTTTTAAATAAAAGTCTCGACGTTTTGGCGAATTTATCCCTTCCCTCCTTCCCCCTCATCTCCTCCTCCAGAAACACCAAATTTTCAAGTTTTTATCTAGAATCTCTGAATTTCAAGGATTCAAATTATTTTTAATTTTCAAAAATTTCCGATCCCAGTTTTCATCCTGGAGAATTTTATTTTCAATCCTCAAAATACAATTTTCCAACATTATACATTTTAATCCAATTCCAAAAATGATGATTTTTCCCATTTGCAGATTTAATTAATTTTCGATCTTCTCTTCAAAATAAACAGTTCTTCGATATCTTTGAAGCTCTATTTTTCTTCCTCCATTCTTCAGAATAGGATCATTTTTAAAGAATTTTTGTGTTGAATTTTTAAATCTCGAAATCCGTTTTATTTTGCTTCATAAATTTTTGATCCGATCCCAAAAATGATTATTCTGAAGATCATATTGGATTGTAGATTCCCAAAAATAATAAATTTTTTGATTCTTTTTGAGATTTATAGGATTTAGTTAGAAGCTTAAAAAGTTGGGTATGTTTCTTGAAAAAAAAAGTCAGTCTCAAATTTTTGGATTTCAAATATAAGGTACAGTTCTCCATTTCCATAAATTTTTGAATTCCATGAAGTAATCGAACCGTTCTAATTTTTAGAATTCTATTTGCCGACTTTCCCCTAAAATAGACAATTTTTGAAATTTCTTGGAATTATTTTGATTTCCAAAATTCAACTTTTCAGCTCTAGAATCTTGCTTGCGTCCCAAAAATTATTATTATAAAACTTGATCAGTTTTTAAATCCCAAAACATTTTTTAAATCCCAAATCGATTCTAGAGTCCTCAAATTTTCCTCTTGACGACCAATTTTTTCAATTTTCAAAACAAATTATTTTATTTTTACTGAAAAAATTCAACGTTCAATTAAAGGAAATTTTGAACTTGAAATTTCAGTGTTCAATTCAATTATTTTTCATTTCAAAAAGATCTCAAATTTTTTCCTATTTGATCCCGAATATTGTAATTTTTTAATCTCAAAAAATGACAATTTTTTTACGATTTTTGGTGTTGAAAAATCGTGTTAAACACTTGACATCATTCAATTTCCGAAACAAACATTTACCTAATAATCACCACAAACTCGAGCCTCTTCACCTATCAGTCGGGTCGAGCGCCACGCTTCACTGAGGCTCCGGAGTAATTCCACGAGTCGTCGGAGACCACCCTTGAATGAATTGTCGACCGCGATGTCGATGTCGGTACTTTGTAATTTCAATATTTAAACATAGCGGAGAATTTTATTTCCTGTGCTAGTCTCCTAATTAGGAATTGAAGACGACGGTATCGGCGAGGAAGGAAATATTGTCGGATGGGCGGAAATGAACGTATACTATCCTTTTGTCATTGTATATATCTAAATACGAACTAGGTTCTACGACGTAGCTTCTTACGTGATTATGTCCGCGATACGCGCGCGTGTGTTTAATCGGTCTCCGCCACCGCCACTGTCTATGAAATGGAAATCTTCCGATGTTGATGTTGACTCGAATAGATGGAGTTTTCCCATGGTTAAGAAAAGAAAAAAAAACAAGCAACAGTTAATTTGTACCTTTTGGTGTGTTTCCGTTTGCTCACCAGTTCAACCGCAGCCTTTATCAACTTGTATTAAAAAATTCACCTACGTAAGGCTAGTCAAATTTTCAGAGGGAGGAAGGAAGGATTTGATTTTGGGATGAACCCTCTCAAATGGCTGGTCAAATGTTGAAAAAATTACCAATTTTTTGTTTTTCAAATGTGATGTTTCAAAAAAAAAAAGCGTGTTTTTCTCTACTTTACATGAAATATTTCTCTGATTTGAAATAGTATGTTTTCAATAACCACGTATTTTTTCAATTTTTGTTGTTGTCTCGAAATTTTGCCTTCTTCTTGGAGAGTTCCCTTAAAAAAATTGACACAGAAAATTTTGCGTCCCAATTGCAAATGAAATTTTGAGCAGCAGCAATCGAAAATGGTTACTTCATGAAAGAAGCTTAAGTATATTTAAAAATTTAAATGCTGAAGTTCATATATAGAATTTTAATAGATTTTTGAAATTTCAAAATTACTTCATTGCCCAATTTTTGACCTTCCAAATTGATTAAAAGCGAGTTCAAGACATGCCAAAGTCTCCAGAAAATTTTGGAATTTTACAAAAGTAGAGACTGAATGGTCCATTGAACCTTTTAGCACCTAGAATCGTGAAAGTAGGAGAATATTGATTCTTAACAAAATATTCATGTGAAAAAATTTGGGGATTGATTTCCATTCCCATTTGGAGGGGGAAGGGAGGGAAGATAGGTACAATTTGATTTCCATTTTGTTTGAAAAATTTCTTTCAACTCTGAATTTTTGATTTAGAATTTTTTCCAAGTTTTTTTTTTCAAATTTTGACTCTGAAATTTTTTTAGAACCATTTTCTACTCTCAATTTTTTTTCAAAAATAAATAAAATTTTCAACGCCAACATTTTTACAATCTGAACTTTTTTCAAAAATTGTTTGAAATCTTGCAATTTTTCTTGAAATTTTTTCCAATATCAGTTTTTTTCTACTTTTAATTTCTTTGTATTTTTTTAATGGTTTATCCAATTTTTTTTCAATTCTAAAATTATTTCCATAGAATTTAAAATTTTTTAAGAAAAAAATGTTAGTTGAAACAAATAATTTTTTTTTGAGAAACAATTTCAGGTTGAAAAAAATGAAAAAAAAAACATAAAAAGGTTGAAAAAAGTTGATAAAAATTGAAGTCATTGAACAAAATTCTGAGTTGAAAAAATATTGATGGAAACACTAATTAGAATAGGAAAAAGTTGAACCCTAAAAAAAATGTTGAAATATCTCCTCGTATGAAAGCTTCTTAGTAACGCTAGTGAACCGAAGAAGTTCAAAATCAACTCGTAAGCACTTGCCCCGAAAAAAATTGAAAACATTTTTACCTTCCCCCCCCCCCCCTTCAAAAAAAGAGAATCAGTTTTTTCATGTTCTGAAAATAAATTGGAAATCAATTCACACATTTCTGAATTCAGGGCGTCAACTCACCAACTTCTTAATCGTGGATCGTCCAATCAGTACTTAATTTCTATTAAAGCAAAATTTTCCAAAATTCGTAATTTTGAGTTCGAATTCATATTTTTTGACAGGAAAAGGAAAAGGAAATTTTCCTGGAGAAAATTCAAAAACACGCTGACAAAATTGAAAGGTTTTGACTACTCGATTTCGTCTTTCCAATATGGGTAATTCACGATTATGGAGAATGAAATCCACATGTAATGACATAGACCATTTTTATGGGCTTCTCTTTAATGCTGGAAAATCTCAAACTTTTCTGGAGGCTACGAAACGTCTCCAAACCAATTTCAATCGTTTTGGGAGCTCAAAAATACGAGTGTATCACATTCCAGAATTTTTTTTAATGATTAGATCAAATTTTCATATTTCTGCTGAGAGTGCTGAGCGATAAGATAATTTTAAAATTTGAAAAATTTGCCAAAATTTGAAAAATGAACTTCAAAATTTTAGGTAAGTAGGTATCTACTTTTGATTTATTTTTATTTTGGCTCAAAATTTTACTTCTAGCTGGGATATTTCTCTTATGAGCCTGGGCTGAATCCTTCTCCTTCAAAAATTTCCGCCAATGATGGGTATTTCCGGACACTGCTGATCTTTCCCGTCACTCTCGTGAGATGGATCGAGTCTGAGATGGCGCAATTATCGATTTTCCTCGACATTTCCCGGTTCAAAGCACCATCATCGTATTATTGCCCCAATACCAATAAACATACAATTAGCCAAAATACATTTGTACATGTACTAAACTTCACATGGTCGTAATTAAGACGAATTTATGTAACACCGCTCGCCTTCGTTTGCTCGGCCACATAATAAATCACTTTTGAAGACGATTGTGTCATAAATTGTACGGACAGCATCGTCAAAACAGCGGAATTCCTCAAATACGAAACATCCGATACTAAATCATTCAACATATGCACCTACGAAATTATATAACAATAATAAATTTTAATTAAACGCAAAACGCGCCAAATAAAACACTCGCCATTTTAATTAAACCTATACCGAAAAAGAAAACTTTCTATTATGTTTTTGGCCATTCTTCTCTAAGATTATGATGATCCTTTTTGTACACTTTTAATATCCCACGTAACACATTAACACGCGCTGGTCTTATCTTCCGCAGATACGTTCGCGGTATGCTTATGATCTTCCGAAAAAAAAACTACGAAAAAAAAGTCTATATGAAAAATGTACGAGGTATTCCCACGTTAATGATCTTTCACGATTTATACGAATTCCCTCTCTTCTATTTTTTTCCACCTAGACTACGTTTCCATAAAAATATGTAAGTCGACGTATAAATATTATAATTGTTATCGAAGGCGATGTTTTTGTATGTTGTTTACATTGTGATTAGAGCTGGACGCGCATAACATAACTATCATGGTAACAATGGTATTTAACCATATATAGGGGTTCATTGTGCGGTCGTTTGAAAGTTTATAATTAAAAAGATGACCTATACCTGTTGAAAGCGAATCTGACTAAGTTTGCATTCAGAGAGGAAAGTCGAGCGGTTGGAAATTTATAGGTTCGTGTGAATTTTGTGTATGGAGGAGGTACCCATAGTGTATAGGTTTTTTCTGCGCTGGTTTTATTTTTTGGAGCTGTGGTGCTGGTGATGGCGAGGCCGAGGTATGTGTTCAATGTGCGTGATAAATTAAGTCAAGGTTGTCGACGGTCTGGGTTCACAATTCGGAGCACAAAAATTGGAAATTATAATGTTGTGTGTGAAGTGTTATGAATATTGAGAAGTGTGAAATTATTCGGATGTACGGGTTAGAAAGAGTAATTTAGGTGGGTAATTTGGACTGGTGGCCGGATTTCTAGGTTTGTTGGCGTAGCTAGGAAAAGGTGGGTATTGAGAGGAGGGTTTGATGGTTTGGTGAATAAGGGTGTGTTTTGATTGGCGAGGTGAGGTTGAAGTTGAAATAAATGGTTTGGGATTTTAATTAAATCTTGGGTAATAATGCAGAAAGAAAGAATTTATCGAATAAAAAATTAATTGGAATGAGTTATAATACATAGTTTGATAAAATGTCGTTTAGAGAGTTCTGTTTTGGTTTGTGATAAATTCTATGAAAATTTTTATATCGTTAAAATTACATACAATATTTGTGTCTATTCTTCATTAATGGTCAAATTAGTGAAAAAATTTTCTCAAAAATTCGAAGTTCAGCGAGAATAAATCTGTGACTGAAAGGTTTCCTTCAAAACGAACAGCTACAAAATTACGGACATATTTTCAAAAAAAAAAACCACAATTGGTCTATTGGACATTTTTACGATCCTTTCTCGTCAATCTGGTCAAAATTTGGCTTATCGAAGGAGTCAGTCACCCACACCTCAGGACCAAACAAAGGGACCAAATTAACGAATCGTACTCGAATCTTTTTTATTTTAGAAAAACGACTAAAAAATGATTATTTCTAAGCATGTTGGATCCGTCGTTTCCTGTCGTTTCTTTGAAAAACGACAGTTTGAAAATTTTTCAACTCGCTAAATTAACGGCTCCGACTCAAATCTTTTTCATTTTTAAAAAACGACTAAAAAAAACGATCATTTTAAAGTAAGTATGTTGGGTCCTTTGTTTCTATGCCAACGGTAGTTTAAAAAATTTTCATTCTACTGAAATATTTTTTATTTTAGAAAAACGACTAAAAAAGGATCATTTTAAAGTATGTTGGATCCGTCGTTTCTATGCCAACGATAGTTTAAAAATTTTTCATTCTACTCGAATCTTTTTTATTTTAGAAAAAAGACTAAAAAATGATTATTTTTAAGAATGTTGGATCCGTCGTTTCCTGTCGTTTCTTTGAAAAACGACAGTTTAAAAATTTTTCAACTCACTAAATCAACGGTTCCGACTCAAAGTCTTTTTTATTTTTAAAAAACGACGAAAAAACGATCATTTTTAGGTATGTTAGATCCGTCGTTTCCTGTCGTTTCTTTGAAAAACGACAGTTTGAAAATTTTTCAACTCACTAAATTGAAGGCTACGACTCAAATCTTTTTTATTTCTAAAAAACGACTAAAAACGATTGTTTTTAAGTATGTTGTATCCGTCGTTTCCTGTCGTTTGTATGAAAAACGACAGTTAAAAATTTTTTCTTCACACTGAAATAACGAATTCTACTCAATTTTTTTTTATTTTAGAAAAATGACTAAAAAATGATTATTTTTAAGAATGTTGGATCCGTCGTTTCCTGTCGTTTCTTTGAAAAATGACAGTTTGAAAATTTTTCAACTCACTAAATCAACGGTTCCGACTCAAAGTCTTTTTTATTTTTAAAAAACGACTAAAAAACGATCATTTTTAGGTATGTTAGATCCGTCGTTTCCTGTCGTTTCTTTGAAAACCGACAGGTTGAAAATTTTTCTTCACACTGAAATAACGAATTCTGCTCAAATCTTTTTTATTTTAGAAAAACGACTAAAAAACGATCGTTTTAAAGTATGTTCTGGGGTACGAACCAATTAAATTTTTCAATAAATTTTCCTATATCTTGCTATGTTAAACATGCACTTTGTTACAAAACTGTTCAATTAATTTTTTTGTAACTTTTAATTACCCGATGAAAAAATTTCAGATCCAATCATATCTCAAAAATGGCCCAATCTAATTTTATCAAATTACATCAAATCATATCTCATTGTATCAATTCATATCTGAAAAAATTAAGTATGAGGGTTCATAGATGCAGTTTGATATTATGATGTGATCAAATGACATCTAATTTGATCAAATTATATCAAAAAAATTCAGATGTGCTTAATTAGATATAATTTGATTGGGACATTTTTGAGATCAAATTTTATCTGTTTTGATGAAATTTGATCTAAATCAGACATGATTTGGATCAATTCTACTTCAGAACATTTAAACTTTCGCATCTATTTAAAAAAAAAAAAGAAAAAAAGAAAGAATGAAACTATTCTTCAAAAAAAATTGCTTGTAAGAAAAAAACAGAAAATACCGTTCTCTTCTCCAATTTTTTTTGAATTCTAAAAATTATAATTAGATAGTTTTTACCTTGAAAAGTCTCAATTTTTGGGAAATTTTACGAATTTCTACTTTTATTAGCCAAATTGATCTGAATAATGGCGGGAAATGTAATGGAAACTGCGGATCATCCTTTTGAACGAATTTTAGATTCGGTGAAAGAAATCTATATAGGAAATTTCTTCACCCATTTCTTTTTCTCTGGTAAAAAGCTCGCTCCGATTACACGTTAAATAAGGTCATAGAATTTGAGCCAGATTCCACCTCGAGCAATAATTTGTTTTAGCGAGGGCTATTTTTGTTTACTCATTTCCTGGACCAGAAAAACCACGTACTCGTATTACCCATACATTTAATTTCGTCTTTCAAAGTAAACTCGCCGGGTAAAACTCCTTTTTTTACGACTTGGACTATGCGATTTCGGTTTTTACGAGCTATTTATCCGAGTAATTGTATCTTCTTCAATGCCATAAAATTGTTGGCTGGGCGCAGGTAGCAAAGCAACGCAATAACATCTCCTCTAGGTACGGTACGTACCACGAATCCGAATCCAACACCCACGCCCACGTTAGATATGCTAATGTAATATTCATAAACTCGGTTCCTTAAATTCTGGTGAAAAAATGATGGAAAAAAAATTTCACGTCTAATGATTGGAAAGCTATCACGATTCTGGTGCTAGAAAGATTCAGCAAGGTCGTCGACACCGGTGCATCTGTAAACAATATCATTAAAACGATAAACGTCGAGCTCCGGCGACTGACATTCGATCATCATAAATACATGTCACCGATCCGCACCATGCCAAGCTGTTGGCGTTATAGCAGCACCCGCGCTAGCCATCAAACGGTGAAAGTGAGAAGGTCAATATCGTAGTAACCTTTGCCTTCGCCGCATCAACCATCAATATCAACAAAAGAAACCACCTACAATGTGTTTGTTTACCTTTGGCTGAGGTTTTTTCCTCTAGTTTTGCATAAAAATACCAATACGTGGCTGGTCGTAAAATAGGGCTGAATTGTAAAAAAATTGAGAAACGGGTCGTGGTCACTTTCATTTAAATTATACGTATCTGCCTAGGTACTTGGACTTGAAAGAACATTTGAATCGGAGTGCAGAAAACCGTGTTCGTTTAACCTTTCGCAATTTAACCGTTAAATACGCGAATATTCCGACATCGAGATTTGATTTTTGTTGTTTGCTTATGATTGACGATGCGCCGCCGTATCGGTCGTCTCCGAGCGTATTATTTTTATCATCGAAGCCGACCGAATACTTACCTCGTAATAAAAGTGAAATTCTTACAATTGCTCGGGGTTTCGCTATAATATTACGGTATCGATGCCGAATGGGCGCCAGTATTATTACGACTTGGATGGTGGTAAAATTTGCTTTTTTTGCTTCATCGTATGTACTTATGCATTTGCCAATCGTAAATCAACTACGCGGTGTGTGGAATTACGAAGAGAGACTGCTCGACAAATATTCCAGCTGGAATTTACGTTTATTTTGAATTTTTCCGAGGTATGAGGGTGAGGTGGAAGGGGGGCGTTTTTACTGCACTGCGATTATTATTATTACGAGTATTATAGGTAGAACTATGTTTACTTTCGGATATTCTTTACGTAGTTGTGGGTTTATTTTTATTTCTAAAATGAGCGAAGTTTTATGGTGGAAATTGGCGAGTGTTTTGAGCGTAAAAATTTGTTTGGTTCGAGTAGTTATTGGTTTCCTGAAATGGAGTGTTTATGGTCGAAATTAGCGTGTATTTTGTGTGCAGAAATGATGTAAGCGGTGGCTGGTTGAGGTTTATTGGGTGCTGGATCTAATTTAGTTCCATATTTTAAGAAAATCCTAGACATTTTTTTAGTAAAAAAAATGAGTTTTAGGATTTTTGGTGGGCGAAGATTTTTTAAGATAATTTTTTAATTTTCCTGCAATCTCGTATGTGGGTAACCACTTTTTCCTAAATCCAAAAATATTGTTGAAAAAATTTTTTACTTGAACATTTTTCTCATTTTTTTTTTTTTTTCAGTGATGATACTTTATGAAAATTTGAAATGGGTAATTTTTTGTAATTCTGTTCCGGCTCCCTCTCGTTCTCCCTAGATGAGAAAGAGCAAACTGACTTATTACTTTAGAAATGTTGACTTTTTTCAAAATGATTGATTTTTTCTTCAATGCCAAAAAAGGGGTTTAGAAAAAAAAAAGGGCACATGAAGGGGTACTCCAATTATGTTGATGAACGTGAACCTGTTTTACGGATTCAAGCGATTTTTTCCAAGTCCACAAGCTTTTCCTGTTTTGGCTTTTTTTTTCAACTTCAAATTTTTTTGACGAGGTCTAAATTTTTTCCTCAATTTTTTTCCAATTTAAATTTTTTTGACGAGGTCTAAATTTTTTCCTCAATTTTTTTCCAATTTCAAATTTTTTTGACAAGGTCTGAATTTTTTCCTCAATTTTTTTCCAATTTCAATTTTTTTTGACAAGGTTGTAATTTAAATCGTCAAAAATGCGCGTGTAATAATTTTAAATTCGAAATTCTCGCGACTTATATTCGGCTGTATTTTTTTTATAAATCTAAACTCGTTCGGCTGCGTCCGAAAAATTAGTTAGTTATTAAGTTACTCGAAAATTCGCGTTTTATTATTATTCGATATTCGTTCTGTGTATACGTGCACGTTAAGTTCGTTATTTCGCGTAAAAGGGTATTAACCCCTATGTAATTAATGCTGTTCTATATTCGTTTGAATAAACGAATATTTTTTATAAAATAAAATATCGCCTTTTTTATTTTCGCGTCCATTTCTCCTCGATACAAAAAGGCACAAATGGCCTTATTTTTTTCATGGTAGCCGAAGCCGTGGTTATTATTGCGATTTGTAGATGCTGTTACGTGGCATCTCGAATATAATTTCGGGACGTGATTGCGGCGACGACTCTAACGACGACAGCGATTTTCGTGGGTTTCCATCCGAAGAACCTGCGAAAAAGAAAACGGTTACTAAAGCGAAGGCACGTCGAATTCGTAAACGTAAATCGCAAGAACTTGCGAATAATACTTCCCCGGTTGCCGAAAAATCCTCGTCGATTCCGATTAAAGCTAGTGGTGATTCAAACGTCGATTCCAACGCCGATTCGAAAGTCGATACCGTAGAAAACATCGTTTCCACTGCGTCAAATCACGAAGAAGAAATTCCTAGTGATTCCGATACCGAAAGCGTCGATTCCTCTAGCTCCGCCGATTCTGAAAGCTCCGTTGATTCGTGTAAAATGGCTTCCGGTGACTCGTCGATTCCAAATCATTTGGTCTTCTCTGGTACTGATTATATCGTCTGGAAAAAGAGAATTCGCTCGTTACTTTTATCCAAAGATTTGGTAAAAACCCTTACTGCAGACGGCGGTGCGACGGCTAAAGATAAACGAAAGGCTTTTCACTTAATCGTAAGTCACGTTACAAATTCGGTTTTTCGTTTAATTCGCGAGGAAGAAGATCCCGCCCGCCTTTTCGCTGAACTCGACGATAGATACGGCAAGGAAAATCAAGCTATCGTTATTGGCTGCCGTTCGAAACTCGCGTCGATCGATATTGACTCGTTTAGCAGTGCTCAAGAGTACTGTAACGAAGTCACGAATCTCGTCAATCAAATCGAGGCCACCGGAGTCAAAATTTCGAAATCCGAAGAGTACGCCTTTCTCGAAGCGGGTCTACGTGACAAAGAAAAATATAAGCATGTTCGCAAACCAGCCGAAGTAGTATTAAATATCGTCGAAGCAGATCCAAAAATTATACGTGGTCTTCTAATCAGCGATGACGACAAGAAAGAAGGCACGACTGCGAAATCGAAGGGAGCTGCGTTACTCACGTCATCAAGCGATAAACGTTCCGAAAATCGTAATTCTGCCGCCGAAAATCCAAATCAAAAGCGTCGTACTAAATGCTCGAAGTGTAATAAATTCGGGCATTTAGCCAAAAACTGCTACTCGAATAGTAATCGTGGAAACTTTTCGCCGCGCGGAAAGTTACGTTGCTATCGTTGCAACGATCTTGGTCACATTGGTAAGCACTGTCCGCGTTACGGCGACGAGGCGAATTCGAAGAGAAATTCTGGTTCACTAGGTAACAACGCGTCGAATCCGAAACCATCTACGTCGAGTGAAGCAAATACGAGCCGACCACGAGCCCTAATTGCGACTACCTCAGATACGAAAAATTATGCGACGACTACGACTGCGGGCAAATCTACGGCACTTACCAGTAACGATGTCGACGGCGAAATCACGTTCATTCTTGATACTGGTGCGACGAGCCATATGATAAATATACCGGGAATTTTGGAAAACGAGCAGCTGGTAACTAACAACGCGTCCGTAAGTGTTGCCAAAAATAATACGTCTATCTCGCGTAGCTCCGTCGGTGATTTATCTGTAACAAACGAAAACGGCGTAAATTATTTAATGAAAAATGTTAGCTACATTCCCGACTTATCAGTAAATTTAATTTCGGTCTCGCAAATGAGAAAATTAGGATATGATACGTTAATCGGAGAAAATATATCTATAATACATCGCGAATCGGGTGAAAAGCTAACCAACGTACGTGAATTACCAAACGGGTTACTTACTGTCACGTTTAAATTAAATAAAAATCTCGAAAATTACGACTTTGCTCTCGCTAGCCTTTGGCACCGTAGATTAGGACACCCGAGTCGAACCGTAATGTATAAAATCGCCGAATTAAACTGCAATGATGCCGATTGTCCGTTGACCCACGAATGTGATACGTGCGCGAAGGCTAAACAAACTCGTGGACCATATAATACTGAGCGTAATCGTACGACTCAGGCACTCGATCTCGTTCACGTCGATCTGATGGGTCCGATTAGCGTAGGTACTGACGGCGAAAGATTTTTTCTTGCTTTTATCGACGATTATACGCGATTCGCCGTAACTTTTGCCATGACGTCGAAAGGCGAAGCCGGTGATTGGTTTGAACGTTATGAATCTATCGTATCAAACATTTGGAATCGGCCGATTAAGAAAATCCGTTGCGATAATGCGCCCGAATTCGTAAGCGGGAAATTTCGAAAAATCGCGGAAAGCAAAGGCATGACGATAGCGCCATCGGAACCTTACGAACACGAGCATAATGGGACCGCGGAAAGATTTTTGAGAACGATCTCAGAAAAATTAAGGTCCTTACTTTTTGATTCGAAAATGCCCAAACGATTTTGGCCGTATGCTCTTTATACCGCTACTTTCTTGTATAACCGTCTGCCGAGCACGTCGATTGAAGATAAAAGTCCATATCAGCGCTGGTTTAATCGTGATCCAACGTTCGAATACGTTAAGATTTTTGGCTGCATCGCTCGGGAATACGTACCTAAAGAAAAAAGAACGAAATTAGATCCTAAATCAGCCGAGAAAATGCTCGTAGGGTATACTGAAACTGGTTATATTTTACTCGATGTACCGCGAAATAAAATATCGTATTCGTCTAACGTTCTTTTTGATGAAAATCAGTTATACTTCGATAAGTATCCCGAGAATTCCGACGACGCATCGACAAGTACTAGCTCGAACTACGCAGAAAATTGCTTGATCGCGATTAAAAACGTTAGCGAAGACGACGAATTTAATGAATACGTAGCCCTGGTCTCTTCTGAAGACGGTCGTGAATTAACGTATGAAGAGGCAATTAACGGCCCCGAAGGTGATCAATGGAAAGCCGCAATCCAAACCGAAATTTTATCCATGTATACGAAGGAGGTCTGGTACGAGATTAACGAAGCCGAACTCGAAGGCTTGGATTATTCGGAAGTAGACTCAACATGGGTGCTGCGAAAAAAAATTACGGTGACCGGCGCCGTCAAATATAAGGCACGTTTGGTGTTGCGAGGCTATAAGGATAATCATAGGTACGAAATCGACGAGACATACGCGCCGACGGCCGATACTTCGATAATTCGCGGCATTATCAATTTAGGCACGATAAATAAATGGCAATTGCGGCAAGCCGACGTTTCAACGGCATTTTTAAACGGCGATATTAATCGCACAATTGTATTTCGACCGCCGAAAGGAGATAAGTCCAAAAAGAAAAAAGTTTTCTACGTTCTCCGAAAATCCTTGTATGGTTTAAAAACTTCTCCGAAGAACTGGAACGATAAACTTAAACGAGTACTCGAAAAGCTGGGCTTTAAACCTTTAATAAACGAACCGTGCGTTTACGTTAATACCGAAGGCGACGTTATACGTTGTATTTTTGTAGTATTCGTCGATGATTTTTTAATTACCGGTAGCGACGACGAATTGATCGATTGGTTGATCAAACAACTCAATCTTGAATTTGGAATACGCGATTTAAACGAGTGTCAAAAATTTGTTGGTTTGGAGGTAGAACGCGACGCCGAAAGAACCAAAACAATTTTACATCAACGATCGTATATTAATGAACTCGTTAAATTTTACAATCTCGAAAACTCGTACCCGATCGCGACGCCGCTAGATGCAAATTTAAAAATAGTCAACTTAAATCTAGATAAATCTTACGAAACAAAAGTCCGAGGTCTAATTGGCTCCTTGTCGTATATAGCTCGTGGAACGAGGCCGGACATTAATTTCGCCGTCAACTTTTTGAGTCGCTATCAGCACCTTGCTAATTCAGAAATTTTCACGTACGCCAAACGTATTCTCCGGTACCTAAAAACAACGATAGATTATAATCTAGTATATAATTCTAATTTTGAAAACGATACGTACCCTCTTCGTTTGTATTCCGATTCTGATTTTGCCGGAGACAGTTTAGATCGAAAATCCACGACTGGAATCGTTACTTTTTGGGCTGGAAATCTTGTCGACTGGTACTGCCGGAAACAAAATTGCGTCTCTACGTCGTCAGCCGAGTCCGAATACGTGGCTCTATCGACAGCTGCAAAACAAGCGGCTGCGTGGATTAATTTCTTCGATGAAATCGGTTTGATCGTAGGTATCGTACCTATTTTCTGCGATTCTTCTGCGGCAATTTCCATAGCGCAAACCGATGAATCTAAAAGAACGTGACATATCGACGTCGCGTACCATCATATTCGTGATATGATAAGAAATCAAAAAATTCACGTTATCAAAGTTCGCTCAAATGATAATGTAGCCGACGTTTTGACGAAATCTACCGCTAGAGTCGCTTTCGAGCGACATGTAAATTCGATTTTTAAATTGTAATTTTTTATTTTTTTATAATTTTTCGTCCGAGGGGCGGTGTAATTTAAATCGTCAAAAATGCGCGTGTAATAATTTTAAATTCGAAATTCTCGCGACTTATATTCGGCTGTATTTTTTTTATAAATCTAAACTCGTTCGGCTGCGTCCGAAAAATTAGTTAGTTATTAAGTTACTCGAAAATTCGCGTTTTATTATTATTCGATATTCGTTCTGTGTATACGTGCACGTTAAGTTCGTTATTTCGCGTAAAAGGGTATTAACCCCTATGTAATTAATGCTGTTCTATATTCGTTTGAATAAACGAATATTTTTTATAAAATAAAATATCGCCTTTTTTATTTTCGCGTCCATTTCTCCTCGATACAAAAAGGCACAAATGGCCTTATTTTTTTCAAAGGTCTAAATTTTTTCCTCAATTTTTTTCCCAATTTCAAATTTTTTTGACAAGGTCTAAATTTTTTCCTCAATTTTTTTCCCAATTTCAATTTTTTTTGACGATGTCTTAATTTTTTTCACAATTTTTTTTCAACTTCAAAAATTTGTTTGACGATGTCTAAATTTTTTCCCTCATTTTTTTCCAACTTCAAAATTGTTTTTGTCGAGGTCTAAATTTTTCCTCAATTTTTTTTCCAACTTCAAATTTTTCTGACGTAAAGAGGGTTGAGGACGTAAGCGAAGAAATTTTTATCAACTTCCTATTTGAAAGAGATTTTTGCAATTTCTGCCAATTTATTGAATAGCGAAATTGAAAATTAAAATTCGTGAGGGTATCGCGTTGCATTAATTTTTTTTTCGATTTTGATTTAAATTTTTAAAGTCATCTGGGAATAGTTTGATTTTTCGAAATTTCTCAAGTATGACTCATTTAGGTCTTCAATTTTTATTCATGTCTTGCTATGTCCAAAAATGAGTCGGAAAAGATGAGAGTCTTTCAAATACGACCGAGTTGGATTTCGAAATTTGATTTGAGTATCAAGATTTAGAATATCTGAAGGATTTTTGAAGGAGCCTTTTTTTTTGCTCTGTAACCTAAAATAATCCACATTGATAATGGAGATTTTGTCCATGCCCAAAAAAGTGTATTTTTTTATATTTCAACACTCCGAAAATCCCTATCTGATCATTTGATGTATGATTGGAGAGGAGACAAATTATATTTTGGACCCCGTCAGGATTGGAGGAGATTCAATGTACCCCTTTACCCCACTTTTCGATGCTCGGTGCACTTCTAAAGAATAATTTTATGTGAGGATATAGAGAATTATGAAAATTATAAATTTTTTTCTTGTTCCTTCTTTTTTCACACCCTCCCTCCCCACGCCTTCCATTTAAGTGGAAAATTTGTGTACTGGTGAACTTTAAAGTTCGTGAAATTAATGAAAAGGTTTCTATTTTGTTTGAAAAATTATCAGATACTGTAAATTCTTTTAGTTTGAAACATGTTTAGAAGAAAATATTGGACTGTATTGGAAACAAAATATTGATCTGTGTTTTATAAAGGTTGGTCTGTGTTGAAAAAAAAAATCGGCTCTGTCGAAAAAAACGTTGGTCCTCGTCGGGAAAAACGTTGGCCTGTGTTCGAAAAAAAGAATAATAATTTTCTGTCAATCCCGGAAAGAAGAAGTCTTAAGGTCTGGACCAGGCAGATGCAAGGAATATCTCGACTTCTTCCATCAGGAACCAAAATAAGCAAAATACACTTTGAATCGAAAAAATTAAGTTCTTCATGACTTTTTGAGATTAAAATTCCGAACTTTTCATTCCTTGCTGAAACATGGACGGAGGGGGAGAATTATTCCCTTTCAAAAAGTTGAAAAAATTATTTGTGGAATATTTGAAAAATATCCCATTTTGCTATTCAAACTTCATTCCTAATTTTTTTTTCAAAAATCACGTTCTTTTTCAACTTTTTATCCCTCAGCTGAAAAAAATCATATTTCGCATCTTCTCCGATCAAGAAAAAATTCCCTCAAAACTTTCATATTTCACTCCCAATCGTTTTTAAAAAGCTTTGATGTGTGATTAATTTCTGGATTTTGGTAATTTTTATGAGGAACAGATGAAAAAATGCAATTTCCGGGCTCACTTGAATTGGAAGATCGAGATCTAGAGAGAAAATGCAAATCAAAATCCCAAGTTTTTCTTTTGCCTTTCCAGACAAATTTTTGCATTTGCAAATAAAATTATCTCAAAATCATACTCGGGGTACCAAAAATTAAAAACTTCAAGCACAAGAATTGAAAAATTCAAAAATTTTAACTCCTCGATCCCCTAAAATTTTCTGGATTTTGATATTTTTTTTCTCAAAATGCGTATTTCTGAATTCTAAAAATTTTTCTCAATTTTTTTCAACTTCTAAAATTTTTCCTCCAAATTTTGATTTTTTCAACTCCAATAAAATTTTTTCATCGGAATAAAATTTTTCAAAGTATAGACATTTCAGTAAGTATGTTATTTACTGGATCATCACAAACTAGAAACTCAAAAAAAAATCAAGCTAAATTTTTTTCATAATATGGTCCGTTAAAAATCTACAAATTCGAAGATCCATCTGCTGATGTAATTCATTCGTCATTACGAAGTTGAGCAAAAAAAAATGTTTGCGAATAACACGCCACAGATACCGAACCATATCCATGCAGCACGAGTTTACATAGGTAAACCCATATAAGCGTGTCTTGGTCTTGGACGAAAGACGATGACCACATTCTTCGAAGCCTTTACCAATGTTAAACACAGGTACCCATGGCCATGTACAATCGTACAACCAAATACCTTACCAGCACCAGACGACATCGACATCCGGCAAAGGAATTTGTCAAGATAGTCGAGAATTTATTTGGTAGCATCAACCAGAGTGAATTTTATTAATCGTGTTATTAAACAAATAGAAATTCACGTGTTTATTTACCTTATCATTTATACCTACCGGAATATAAATGGTATTGAAATTAGAATACAAGACGTATACATATATACAGAGTGATCTCGATGGCTCAGTCCAAATATACTACGACGTTTCAACATTATATACTTGGAAGAAGCAGAGGAGAGAGAAAAAAAACGTGATTTACCTAATACGGAGAGATATGTCTCTTGTGAGGAGTAAATACTTACATATCTGTTGGTATAAATGGTATACCTACATAATACTGGCACAATGAAAATGAAACTGCATCGTATGGTAGTGTACATGATTTTCAAAAATCGTGACTCTTTCTCATTTGCATTAACTTATGTGTGAACATAGTATTTTTTCACGATATTCTTGAGAATTTGAAACATTAATATAGTTTTTTTTTTCTCCTCCTGCGTCTTCGTTCAATACTCGACGTTCTTCTTCTATCGTGTATAGGTATATTGCACTTAATATACACAAATTATGTTTCAAACGTTATGTGTGAAAACAGGAACTAAAAAGATATACCGCTGGTAGGTATATAGAGTAGATACTCTATGTGCGTATTTAGAAGTAAAATATTATAAACATTATTCAACTGTTTTAAAGACGTCTCGTTAAAACTTGAATGAAAATGTGCGGCCGTTTTAGAAATAACACAGCGATAGGAAAAAAAAACGCAGACGTACGATTTACTAATATCACGCAATGCTCGGTGCGAGATGATTATTAACGTGATGTAATGAGGAGAAACGAATGAACTTTGAAGCTTTCGAATTTTCGATCGAGTTTCCTTTTTATTTTAATTTTTTTTTCGGCGATGGTGACAGCGATAGTGAGGAAAGAGTCGTAAGGCGGAACGAACATGTCATAAGAAGACGAGTTGATGGTAAAAAAAATGAAAATACGTATTACGAGTCTGTTTGTATATGCATTTGATCCGGAGTCTCTGTGTGTGACCTTCTCTCCAAATACTATGTACAATGTCTCCGGGGCCTATTGGTTCTAAAAATAAGCAGGTAAGGAGTCATTGATGTGTACGCCGCTGGAACGTTGCTCTTTAAATAAGTAATTATAACGTCGTCATTTATGTAAGTGATGTGCAGTATGTCTGATGTTCGCTTCAGTTCGCATGTTCCATGGAGAAGTCGAATTAACCTGTAATGAAGCCATTATGGTGTATTCTTTTCCCTTTCGAAATGCTGATGGGATATGGCTGCGGTGTGTCGATGTCGACGGTCGGGGTATTTTAAAAATTGCCACGGTTTGGGTAATTGGTACCTTTCAAATTGTGAGTCGATGAGGAGGCCTTGGGGTATTTTTAGGAGAGAAGGGTGATGTCGAAGGAGAAATGGGTTCGGTTTCGGATTTGGGATTTTGGATTGACTGGAGTGATTGATGAGGGAAATGGAGAGAGGAAGGGTGAGGGAAAGTTGTTGGTGAATTTTTTTTCAACTGAGAGTTTGTCTTGGAAGAAAATTTTATAAGATTTTGGAATTTTTACGCCAGTTTTTCACGTTTTAATGGATTTTTTTCAAGTTTGTTACTGTTTTGGAAAAATGTTCTCAATTTTTTTTCGCGTTTATGGGATTTTGTTTGCGCTGTCTCGTTCACAAATCAGCGAAAATTATCAAAAAATCACTGAAAATCAGTCAGATTGCAGCTCCGTTATAAATTAGTGAAAAAAATTCACTAAAAGCGAACAGTGAAGAAAATTTAGAAAATCAATGAAAATTCTCACAAAAAAAATTGGAAAAATATTTTAAATTCGATAAAATTCTTTGAAAATTCTGAAAAAAAATCTGCTGAAAATCAGAGAATTTCAGCGACTTTTCCTGTGCTGCAATTCTGACTTTTTTTTAAAAGTGACTTTTCATCAATTTCAAATGAGGTAACAGACTCCTAAAGCTTGGTGAATTGTTTTCAAGCCCCTCGAAAAATTTATTTTTTTGTTTTTACAATAGTTCTCTAAAATGCGGGTTTCCCTTCGCAGGGTACCATCAAACTGTTGTATTTCTGAAAGACATACAATTTTCCACAGAATATTTCTACTGTCTCTGAAATTTTCTTTAAAGATTTTCACTTTCAATTTTTTTCGTCTTTTTTGGAAAATTGAAAAAAAATTTCAGGTACTTTGGAAAATATTCTGCAAATATTTAAAATTTTCAAATCGGTTTTCGCGTTTTTTGAAAATTTTTCCATTATTTTTCAAAAGTTTGCCAACTGATTTTCACGTTCCTCAAATTTTTATTTCCTCGTCTCTGGATTTTTTCACGAGATTTTCACATAAATTTGAATTAAAAAAAGAGCAAATTGAAAATATTTTACTCATTGATTTTTTTTTCGATTTTGAAGGAAATGAAAAAATGTTCATGGGATGATGATCGGGGGAGATTGAGGGGTGAATGGCTTCTCAAATGAAAATGTTTTGCCACATTTGTGTTATACAACCTCAAAAACATAGGATTCGAACGGATTACTCTAATTTACTGTTTTTTCATCCCCCTGATTTCTTTTATTATTTTTAGGTGAGCGATCGGGGGGGGGGGAGGAGGTGGTAATGCAAAATCTGACTTCAAATTTGTGTTCTACAATTCAAAAAATGTGAATTTTTAAATTTTTGCGTTGTGATCACAAAATTTTCATTTTTAAACCTCTGCATTTTCAAAGTCATAGAACTTGAATTTGGTCAGGTTTTTTCGCGTAAGAGGCAAGAGCAAAATTAAAGTCGTTTTTGAAGAAACAATCAAAAACGATCACATTTTTTTTTATTGGAAAATGGTCGCTTTTCATCATTTTTGAAGAAACGGCTGAAGAGGATCATTTTTTGGTATTGGAAAATCAAAACTTAGATACATCACTTTTTTCTAAAATTGACGCTTTTCGTCATTTCTTGAAAAAAACTACCCAAGAAAACAAAACTTCGGTGCAGTTATGTGTTTTTTCAAAAACGCCAAAAAACGACCATTTTGCAGTGTGATAATGTGATCATTTCCGATCATTTCATCAAAAATGACGAAAAATGACTAGATATTTTTCAGCACAATGATGGCATCTTTCTAGACTACAAATTCGTGTTCAGCACTTCAAAAATCGTAATTACCATAAAAACATGGAAGTCACCTGTCGGTAATGTCTTGATGTGTCATTTCATCCAATTTGAAAAAAACTACCTCTTGTGCCCAATGGCCGATCTTTCTACTACTAGACAAAATAATTTTCCAAACTCGGATTCTACGACCTAAAATACGTTTAGAATGATTGGTCTCAAAATATAGAATTATAGTCATTTTTGGAGCCTGTACGCTCCCCTTTGGACAGAAGGGGCTCACATCGGATGGGGTTCTATTCAAAATACACAATTTTACCAATTTTTGAAATCCAACTATTTTTTCAATCAATTTTATTGAACAATCCTTCATTTTGAAAATGTGTATCAGTAAAATTTGCGTATCGATTTGTCAATTTTTCCATATCGTCAGGCAGTTTTTCTCGCATAATAAGCAATTAAAATTGAAAAAAAGGTGTTTCGAGATTCGTAATTTTTTGAAAACTATTCTCAATTCAGCATCGTGTATTACCTAATTCTCGGATACTTTCCTAAATCATTGTGTACTCAGATGCGCCCGTATTTGTCTCCCGTCCCATATGATTTCTGCACATGTTACCTTTAATCACTCCACGCTCTGAATAATTATTCGTATACCTGCGATACACCTGCGCGAAAATGAAAATTAAATCGAGTAAAAATTTCCACCAACTCGATCTGTCGACAAGAGCAACCTCGCCTCGACGACCTCAGTCAGATACCACCTTTCACAATCTAGCGGGACGACTTCATACGTATCTGGGCTCACACTTACGCTGGCAAAACGTTGAGCAGCAGGCGACACCAGACCATAATCATTAATGTATTAGTTTCATTAAAATGTAATCAGTTTATATGTATAGAGGTATAAACGCGATGACAATTTAAAAAAACCACGATACGCCTTTACCATGCCCATACCCAACAAGGTAACCACATCGCGTCTCTGAGGTCGCGGCCGATATATGTCGTCCTCTCTCGTTGTATAGCTATAAAAAAAAGCTAAACTAGCGGTACATATGACCCGTAAGTTATAATATACGATTTTTGCGCTCATCTTCACTCTCGAGCTGGTCCATCGTATCCAAGTTCATTTCCCATAAACAAGGCTTGGCTCCGGTGCATCGTGGTCGTTAATCATCGAACGAGCATAAATCACCTAAATCACGACCGAGACTACCGCGAGAATTATGCTCAATATCAAAACATCCTTAGCTCGAGACAAGTGAGCTACCAGCTCGGTCTGCTGCTCATGATGTCGTAATCGTATCGTAATGCGATGCAACGTGCTAGAAATTTATCAACGATGTCATATTTTTCTATAATGTTGTCCCATATAGGTATTCGAAGAATGGAGGTATACATATGGTTTACGTATTTGTACCTAAAGTGTATTACATTATAGATTCACACGAGCCGACGACGCACATGTTAAGGGGCATTGCACGACACCTTTTCCTCTCCGGCCTATGTTTATTTTCGGAAATTCGTGCGTGGTGTTGGAAAACGCAGGAGGGGTACGGATTAGGTTGCATTATTCGTCGAAATGAATTTTAAATTGAAAAAAACTGCATAATATTTTACTTGGTGGAAATGGAGAGGGAGGTAAAACCGCGTTATTTATAACGGTTTGTTATTACACGTTGGTATCGTGGCCCGTATAACGATAATGGAATACCTGCTAAATAGATTATCGTTTATTACCGCAGAAGCTTAGAAAAAATAGTGAAAAAAATGAAATATATCTTGTTGCGAGGCAATTTGGCGCTAGATAATGGCGAATTTTTTAAGTACCACCCGCTATGTTGGAGAAATCTGCTGGTTATGGCGTTCTATATGTTGATCCTGCCGCCAGTCTGGGTCAAAAAGGGTATCTTGATGTGATTTGAATGTTTCCGAAGGAAAAAAGCCCAATTTGAACACCTTTGAGGATAATAGTTTTAAAGGTTTTTGTTCATTTTTAGGGTTATTTTGGCTCAAAAATGATCCGGTGGGGTGGGTCTTGAAATTTCAAAATTTTCTGAACGTAACGTACTATAAGTATAGAAATTTGTTTTTATTTTGGATCTTCTCAAACTTTTTCTGAAATCCATCTCCAAAAGAATTTTGGTCTTAGTTCATCGTCGTGGAATATTATTTTTCAAGTTGAAGAGCATGCTCTTGCTTTTTTTTTTTTTAGAAACGGAATTTAAAAAATTCGATTTTTTGGAAGCTTTCATTTTTTGAAGATTTTTTAAAAGTTTTCTAAAATTTATAGAAAAAAAATTTCAAAAAAATATTGGGCAAGAAATTTTGTTGTTTTTTGTCAATTTTTTTTCCAAAAATTGAAGAAAAATTTTAATAGGTATCTTAGAAGTCCTCAATACTGTTTCAAAGTATCTACATATTAAATTTCTTGAATATTTTATTCAATAATGCTCAAGACTCATAAATGGATTTATCAAAGGTTTCAAAAGCTCCTTAAAAGTCTTCCTATTCCATATTTTTTTTTCGAAATAATTATTTATTTGAACTTTTTTGATAATCATTTTTTTTCAATAGCAGCGCGAATTTAAATTTTGTCTGTTTCCCTTTGAGTGAGGATTTTGAAGTATATCTATTGCTGTGAGTGAAAAAATAATACTGAGATAGTGTTAATGGTCTGCTCAACCTACAAGTTATGAAAAAATTAAATGTGATGAACTGATGATTTTAAGGAGATTATCATAGAAACAGGGGGCGATTTTCTGGAAGCAAGAGGATTTTTTTGGAGGGAGGGGATTTTCACTTTAAAACTGAGGAATTTTCTCAAAACAACGAAATTTTACTTGAAAATCTGAATAATTGTATTTCTGAAAATAATCTTGGGTAATGTGGAGTCGATTTTTCTTCTTATAAACATTTTTATTGCAGGAGTGGGAAGGGGACTCGCGAAATTCATAACGGTAGGTAGTTATTCAAAAGTTTCATCTTTTCTCTTTTCGCGATTTTAGGATTTTTTTTTTTTTTGGTAATTTGATGAAGGGCTTTGATATGTCAGGAAATCCTGAAAAAGAAAGTGAACTCCTTGGAAAGTCAGGAAAAACAAAATTGATAAAATAAAACGCTGACTCATAAAAACAAATTTTTATATATTCGAAATTAACTTAGGTACCTAATACCTACTAAATATTGAAAAGTGAGACGGTGAAAATTGATTTAATATCAGACAGTCAGAATGACAGGAAAAATATCAGAGGGCTAAAAACTGATTTTTTAAAAACAATTTATATATTTTTGAAGAAAGCCAGAATGACAGGAAAAAATCCATGTTACCAACATTTTCCTTTCAAAAGAAACTTGACTTAGTTTTTTTTTTTTAAAAAAAAGGGAGGGAAATTTTTTGTGCAAAAGAAGTGAAAAACTTCATAGAGAAATCATGAATTCAAATATGGAATTTCTTAGACACCACTTAATTTTCATTGAAATGCAAGTTCGTACCCAAAAAATTTCTTTGGCCGTAAAAATCAATTTTAGTTGATTATTGAAAAAAAAATACAGCTGTATTGAATCAGTAAAAATTAATTTACTGAATCAGTAATTAATTATTGATTGAATCGGGAAATTTAATTTTCACTGATTTAGTAATGGAAATTCACTGATTGAGTTTGTCAATTTCTTCACTAATTTCTACAGTGATTCAATTCTGTCGAGTTAAATTAGTCAATTTTGACTGATTCGAATTAAGGGAGTATAGTTGGCAATGCAGTTAAATTTTTTTATCGAAAAATTTCATCCGGAATCATTATTTTTACCGAATAAAATTTTCCAGCACCGATCTAGACATCTTAATCAATTTTTGAGGTGGCAAAAAAGATGAAAATTTTTTTTTTCGTAAATCTTCCTACTTTGAAAACCTTTAGCTCCATGATTTTTGGGTAAGAAGACCTCTCACTAAACTTTCTCAATTTGAATCATTCAAATTGACTGATTCAAATTGACAAAATTGAGTCACTGTAGGACAGTAGGAATCAGTGAAAAAATTTACTGATTCAATCGGTGAATTTTCATTACTGAATCAGTAAAAATTGAATTTCACTGATTCATTTAGTAAAATTTTATATTTTTTTACTGATTCAATAATAAAAATTCACTGATTGAATCAGTAAAATTTTGACTGATGCCATTCAGTCAATTATTTTTCACTGATTCAATAATCAAAATTCACTATTTGAATGAGTAATTTTTCACTTATTGGCAGTAAAATGTCGCTGATTAACTGGGGATTCAGTGGAATTTGACTGATAATCAATGACTTGATTTTCCTCTATTTCATCAGTCAATTTTGGCGTTTTTGAGTGATTCAAATTTTGAGAGAAAATGATTTATTGAACTCTCCAATTTTTATGAACACTCCAGTTTTTCTTTTTTGAAAGTTTCCAAATCAACAATTCACCAAATGTTGATTAAATTTGATTTTTTGACCATTTTTTTAGTCTTCACAAGAACTATAGGTTTTCAAAATCATCTGAATTCTCGGCCAAACACTTCGAACAGACATCATACCTATCAGATTATCCATCAAAAGATCTAACCAGGGTTAAGTGATTTTCATTTAAACGCATTCATCTCAAACCACAATATAAATAATACGTAGATCATCGACCGATCTTTTGCTCGGCCTCGTGCAAATGGAAGTGGAATCAATCCACATACCGCGTTAACCTAATTCGCATTTATCTCGTGGTTGATATCGAAGAGATCGGATGTAGCCGCGCATGATTCAGCGAATGCGTTTGTATTTTCTGCTCGGGATCTTTATAGGAGATCACTTTAACATACTCTGAAGACTCACGTCGGTATCGTCGTCGCGAACTATCTGTATACGACGAAATTAATACGATCGCGTCGCGAAAATTATGTTTACAAAATCATGAGAAAAAAAACTCGATCCGGAGTAATTTCATTGTAATGTATTATTCATTATCACGATTTATTCTAATTCACGCTGCGCCGCGAAATATCACACAAATCCGGAAACATCCGAAGCCCGAGCTGCGGTAGAGACTCCGGTGTTGTGTGTCTAAGAACAGTACAATTGGCGCGATATAGTGTGTTAGAGATGCTGATATGAGGTAAATAGGTATCTGCATGTACGTGGTATTCGCTGATACTGACCGTTTAGTTTTCAGAAACAATATATTCGAATTGTAAAAAATCCTCTCGCATGAATTATACTCGGCTTTATTTTAAATTATTGCCATTCCTTTGTGATACGCGCTAAACGACCGACGTTTCCTTGAGAAAGTGAAATTAGCAATTGAAATAATTAATTAATGAAAACGCGTTCGTATTGTGGTGCGAATTGTTCTGATACGTACTGTGTGCAGATAATATATTGTAATCCTGCGTGCTGGTGGAAGAGTTCCGTGGTGTGGATTTAGTCTGAAGGGCGAGGGAGGGGGACTGGGTGTCAGAAATTGGCTATTTGTTCTCGAGGTGTTTGTACAATGTGTCTAAAATTTACAAACAATCCTTGTTTTGTTGTTTTCATTAAGTAACGTGATATGGTTGGAATTCAGTTTTGAATTGGGAAAAAAATAAAGAGCGTTTTTTAGTATTTTGATGAGGAAATCTTGACTATTTATGATAATTAAGAAATTGCTCACACAAAATATTTACATTTTATGAACAAGATGGTTAGATTTTCTACATTCTCGAAAAGTTTGTTTACAAATGATGGATACTTAGATAGGTAGTTCAAATTTGAATCGATCGATCATCATTGATTCATTCGGCCGTGAATGATTGATTCATGTCTGACGTAATTTTTGGTCGAAGAATCATTTTATCCTCCTGGATCGTTTTTGAATGATTCATTTTTATTCATATTGAATTACCAGGGTAATGAATGAATCATTCGCGAACGATATTACTTGAACCAAATATGAATCTTTCGAGAATGATTCGATCCGATACACCTAATGAAAAAATCAGGTAAAATTCTTTTGCCAAAAATTTAATCAGATGTGATTTGAACTTCATTTACTTACGAACGAATTTACTTGTGATCAAAGATGTTTTGTGTAATAGAATTTCATTTTTTACTGTCAGGTCACCAATGATTTACTTTCATCGATCTGAATCGTTCGCGAACGACTCACAAATCATGTCCACAATCGTTCGCGAACGATTCATAAATCATGTCCTCAATCGTTTGCGAGTGATTCATGAATCGCATTCAAAATCGTTCGCGAACAATTCATAAATTACTTCCAGTTCCAGAATCGTTCACGAACGAAGAACGAACGATTCGCTTTCAATGAAGTATCATTTTTTATTCATATCATGGGGTGATGATTCATTCATCGTATCGAATCGTTCGTGAACGAATCATCAATTTTTCACAAAATCGTTCACGAGCGAGTGATCGATTTTTCTGCATTAAAATGTTCGGATAATGATTGATTTTCGATCATGTCGGTCGTGAATGATTCATTCACCGAAGAGATTCGTTCGCGTACAATTCAATAATTTCTCACGAAATCGTTCGCAAACGATTTTCGTCATCAAGTGATTGAGGAACGAATCATTTTCAGTCATTTTTGTAATGAATGATTCACTTTTTTCACAATATATCGTTTCTGAAAAGATTCGTGAATCTCTTCTAAAATCAAATCTTCACCAAGTGATTCATGCACGATCCAGTATTTTTAGTCATGTCGATTGTAAATGATTCATTAATTCGTCATAAAATTATTCAAGGAAGATTTTTGTGCTGTAAAATGATCAGGGAATTGATTATTCTCAAATCGGTCGTGAATGATTCATTTATATTGGATCAAATCGTTCACAAATGATTCACGAATTTTTTCCAAAATTCATCTCCAAGGATTCGTGAATTTTTTCCGAAATCGTTCTCGAACGATTCATGTACGATGAGATGAGTAATTGAAGAATAATCATTTTTATTCATATCGGTCATGAATGATTCGCTCGTTTCTAAAATTGTTCATGAACGATTTGATCAAATCATTCACGAGACCTACAGAATCGAATAATTTGATCGATTTTTGGGTAAAAAAATCACATCAGATCATGATTGAATCTTTCACGAACTATTCTATCTCCTTTCGCGAGCCCTTCTGTAAAAATTTTATAACTACATACCTAAGTATTTGATCGTAAATATGTGAACGATGATTCGCTCACATTTGATGAATCATTTTTGTACTGAACGAATCAAATCCGTTAATTCTGAATCGAATCGAATCGTTCTTGATTAATTATTGATTTGATGATGGGACGAGAATTGAGGAGCAACCTCGTTCAGCATAGTGACAAAATTGTACTTTGAATAATTATAAAAATCTAAGATGTTATTTAAGTTTAAAAATTTGAAAAAATGTTATTCAAATGGACGATTTTCTCCTTCCTCTTTCCTTTCTCTTTGCTCTCTTCCCCTCCTCTCCTTTTGGTTCTGCTTTGTTTGAAAAAAATGAATTTTTTGAAAAACCAACGAACTAAAATCTTAAAAAATCAAAATTTTTTCAAAAATGTATAAAATTGATTGAGTGTTTAAAAAAAAGTAATAATGTTTTTTTTTTTGTTATCGACCTCAGAAACAACATTCTCACTAGATTCTGCCTATCATATCGCTGAAAAATCTTCAAAACACACGAAATTCTATTTGAATACACATCCCTCTTCTCCTTCGGTCGATTATTACTTAATCTGTCGTTTAATCGAATTATCTAAACGATGTTTTTTTTTTCAATTCACTACAAATGGAAATGATCGATTCGATCCTAAGATGATTTTATATCTTCTTTCTTATGCCGAATTTTGTAACAAATTTACCTACGTGGAGGAATTCACTCCAAAATTGTTATTTAATCGGATTTAAAATGGTTGAACTTGACAACGTCGACCTCATCTGAATCGATAAGATGTGGATAAAAATATTGGATTTATTTTAGATTTCAATTCAAGGTCTTCGGATTATAAATAATTCGATTATTTTCGCGTAAAAGTACCTACGTGATCGATGTAAAGCTCACATACTCATATTCGCTTAATATCTCCATAAAAATATTTTGTCGAGTGAAACAGACGTCTCGTAGAGATACTTTCCCGGCGACGTGCAGTGACATCATAATGAGTCAACTTGCCTTAAAAGTTTTAAAATCAATATCAGAAACTTTTTTCCTTCCCCGAACGATTACTAAGTTTCAATTTTTATGAAGTATATTTTGTTCTTTCATTTATTTATTTATTTTATTTTGCTCGCTACGAATTGAAATTATTCTCAGAAATTGAATCGAATACGTTTTAATTGAAATGTCATTTGTTTTTAATTTTTCCAGGCGACGTTGAAGACTGCCTAGTCGAGCCAATCAGTCAAGGACAATTTACCCCATTACCAGAAGCTCTATGCTGGATCATCTTAGACATGACGGCATCTGGACAAGCTGCTGTTATGGAGTCAATTTGTTCGACGCTGGAAGTGGCCTTTCCGGACATTCAGAAACCATCGAAACAACTCGTCTACGATACTTTGGCCAAATTAACAGCCGAGAAAAAGGTACGTAGACGATGGGGTTGCACATGCAGCGTTTACTTATAATTTATTAAATCATCGGAGCATTTAATTGACGGTTCACACGTGAAGGAGGAAAAAAAATGTCGACCTTGGATATATGCTCGGTTTCTCTTCCTGTGTACATATTTTTTACGCTCAATATTCGTCTCGAAGGAGCGAAAAGGTGTTACGTACGTGCAAATGCATTTTTTCTAAACGCGTTTTCTATTAATGAGGCTGGCGAGAAATTCGCGAAGGGAAAATTATCTTACGATGGTGTATAGATTTCAGTAATTAATATACTCGGAAGTATGTACAGGAGATTTTGTACGTCTGGTAGAAGCGTTGTGTGAGATAATTACCAACAAATGTGTAACATTGTCCTTTACATTGGTATAGAATCGATGGGTGTCGACTGAATGCTTCATTAAACTCGCATAATCATTAGAAAAAGAAAACTTAGGTAGCCATTGATGAGGTATCGCATGGCGGCGGAATTTTTTAATATCCGCTATTTACCGAGATGATTATTTAATCATATTTAAAAGAGTTGGATAGATGTATGAATTCGGGTCAGCGTCTATAGAAGCTTCCTATTCGCGTTTGAGGTGTTCAAGTAGATCGAACGCGAAATGTCTATGGTGAAGTTATACGTACCTATGGTTGGACACATGTGGGCCAAAAAATTAAACGGAAATGTTATCGTGACCGATTTATGATCGAGTTAAAATTAATCCAATCGGTGATGTGTTAAAAGAATGAGAAAAGGAATATGTTGGAATGGAGTTTGAAGAGAATCAAAAGGGTTGGTTAAATGGTAAATCTTCCTCGGGCGTTGAACTTTGAAAAAAGTATAATGATGATTGAGATGAGTTCTGAAATTCAGATGTGTATAGGTCTTAAGTTTATTATGGTCTAATTGATCATCTAGTATTTGGAATTTTAATCGTTCACGTTTCAGTATTGCCAGTGTAAAGTAGAAACAGACCGGCCGCGGCCGTTTTGAGACTGAAAAAAAAGAGATGAAAATTAAACTATTCAAAAAGGAAAGAAGAATTGATAAATTTGATATTTAAAAACGGTTCCTTAATTTTAGGTTACCTATTGCATAAAATTTACTTCTCCTGAAAAATTCATCTTGGGGAAGGAACAATTAATAGACGATTAGTATAGTAGAGTGGTAAATATAAAATATAATGAATCTGTTTTTGACCTCAGAATCGTTGAAAACATAATTAAAGACACACTGTTTGAAATTTTTTATTCTTTGGGTTATATTTTGAGCCCTTGCAGAGAGGATTAGACCTTTAGAACAGCTTCCTGAAGTTTTGTTAATGTTCGGTTACCCTCGGGTGTTTCCGTTTAGTTAACCAAAATCTGGGATTTAATGCTCAGTATAGTTTTGGCGGCTGTAGGTGCAACACATTAGTGCTCTTTTACGTTCAATTTTTTAGTAGTTAGGTACTCATTTTAAAGATTTTGTTTTCACTTTTTAATGAATGATTTTTTGTGCGCGGTTTTTAGTTTCACAAGTTAGAAATATTTTGAGATTTTGGTATCGCCTTGCAACAAATGTTTTTTTGTGCGCTGTTTTTTGTGTTTTGAAATTTTGGTAGTTTTCTCAATCTTCTCTCTCATTTTGCCAGAGGTATGTAATTTTTAATCATATTGATAATACATTTGGTTTTATTTTAGCTTTTTATTAGGATAAATTAAAAACCAAATTTTCAATTTAGTGGTGTTTGAGATTGTGTATGTGCTAGGTACATGAAAATTTGAAAAGTGTTACGTAATGCTGGGATTGTAACGTAATGCTGAGAGAATATGACATTTTGACATTATTAGACTTGAAGTTGAAAGAAACTTGTAAAAAATCATTCTAGATGAAGACATAATGATATTATGTTGGATTTACTTGTGTGGTAGTTAAGTATGTGATGTTAAATCTAGACATAATGATATTATGTTAAGACTGTTGAAAAGGGGGTCATCAATTGCATGTTTAATGATGTTCAAATAAAATCAAATGCTCATCCCAAACACAGAATTTCTAGTTAGCACCTTTTCAACCAGACTGTGATAGCACTGGAACTGGAAGTCAAAAAGAGTGCATTTTGGAAATCGGAGTTAAGCCCTTTTCCAACTCCATGCTTCACATTATGTTGGACTGTTGGAAAGTTGGTTAAAAAGTCGAGAAATCGAGGATTCAGAAATCGAGAATTCAAAAAGGTCAAGAAATCAGAAAGTTGGGAAATTGGAAAGTTATAAAAACAAAAAGTTGAGAAATTGGAAAATCGAGAAGTTGAATAGTTGAAAAATCAGAATAGTCGAATAGTCGAGAAATAGAATAGTCAAATAGTCGTAAAATTGAATAGTCGAATAGTCAAGAAACCCAATAGTTGAAAGTCGAGAAATCAAATAGGCAAATAGTTGAGAAATTAGAAAGTCGAGTAATTGGAAAGTTGAATAGTTGAGAAAATCAAATAGTTAAAGAGTCAAGAACTCAGACAGTTGAGAAAACAGAAAGTCGAGAAATTGAATAATCAAGAAATCAAATAAACAAGTAGTCAAGAAATTGAATACTAGAGAAATTAGAAAGTCAAGAAGTCGAATAGTTTAGAAGTCAAGAAATGGAATCGTTGAGAAATTGAATAGTTGAATAGTGAAATAGTTGAATAGTCGAGAAATCAAATGGTCAAAGAGTCAAGAACTCCAGAAAGTTGAGAAAACAAAAAGTCAAGAAATTGAATAGTCAAGAAATTAAATAAACGAGTAGTCAAGAAATTGAATAGTAGAAAAATTAGAAAGTCAAAAAGTCAAATAGTCTAGAAGTCAAGAAATAGAATAGTTGAATAGTGAAATAGTCAAGAAATTAAATAGTCAACGAGTCAAGAACTCAGAAAGTCGAGAAATCAAAAAGTTGAGAAATCGGAAAGTCAAGAAATCAAAAAGTTGAGAAAGCAGAAAGTTGAGAAATCAAATGAGTAAACCAATAGGTAGTCAAGAAATTGAATATTCGAATCGTCAAGAAATCGAATAGTTGAATATTTAAGAAATTGAATAGTCGAAGAGTTGAGAGATTGTAAAGTCTGGAAATAGGAAAGTTGAGAAGTCAAAAAGTTGAGAAATGGGAGAGTTAAGAAGTTAGGAAAGTTGAATAGGTAGTTGAGAAGTTGAATATAAGAGAAATGAAAATCAACCAGTTGAAAAGTCAAAAATAATAAAGAAATCAAATATTTGAAGAGTAGAGAAATCGAATAGTCAAGAAATTAAGAATTTGGAAAGCTGTAAATTTGGAAAGTCGAAAAATCAGAAAGTTGAGAAGTTGAATAGTTAAGAAGTCGAATAGTCAAGAGTCGAATATGTGAGAAATTGAAATCGAATAGTCAAGAAATTGCGGATTTGGAAAGCTGTGAAATTGGGAAACCGAGAGCTCAGAATCATTGATACCATAATAAGGACATGCCATTTGAAATTTTTTATTCTTAGGGTTACATTTTGAGCCCTTGCAGTGAGGATTAGACCTTTAGAATAGTTTCGTGAAGTTTTGTTGATGTTTGGTTACCCTCGGTGTTTCCGTTTAGTTCACCAAAATCTGGGATTTAATGCTCAGTATAGTTTTGGCAGCTGAAGGTGTAACACATTAGTGCTCTTTTACGTTCAATTTTTTAATAGTTACGTGTTTTAAAGATTTTGTTTCCACTTTTTAATGAATGATTTTTTGTGCGTGCTTTTTAGTTTTGAGAGCTAGAAATATTTTGAGATTTTGGTATCCCCTTGCTACAAATGTTTTTTTGTGCGCAGTTTTTAGTTTTATGAGTTGAAAATGTTTTGAAATTTTGATAGTTTTTCAACATAGACATAATTCTCAATCTTTGCTCGCATTTTTTCAGAGGTTTGTAATTTTTAATCTGGGCAAAGGATAAAGGCCTTCCTCAATCGCTTCCATTCATGCAACTCTTTTGTATAAATTGTTTTTTAAGAATTTTACAATTGTGTCTCTCCATCTTGCCTTTTGCCTTCTTCTTTTCTTTTTTGTTCTAGGATCCCAACCATTTATTGTTTTTGTCCATCTATTATCCTTCTATCTACATTCTACAAAATTACAGATTCGTGAAATGAATTCGAAACCTTTTTGAAGGAGGTTCGATCATTCGTTAGAATTTTAATTCATTTGTTTCATTTTTTTTTCTTTCTGTGAATCGTCTATGTATGTATTCTATATACTGATAGCGAATAAAAACAAAAAAAAAAAATTGAAATTTTGAATATAATTTAAGTAACTGAAATTTGATTGGACTGATGTACAATTTTGCCAAGAATGTTGCCCATGCCCTCTCCCCAATCCGATGATTTTTTTTCCCGCAAATAATGGATTCGTGGATCTGTGGATTCGAATCTGAAAACATTCGAATGGAAAGAATCGCAATAAGAATTTGGACTGGAATTCACTTTTAGGTAGATTCGATCTAATCCTTCATTCGATTTGTTTCATCGCATTTAATTACCATTATTTTCATTTTACAAGTTGCCAACCTACAATTCTTATCAGCTAAAGTCTCTGCATGAGGAAGCCAATATTATTCGAGCACCCGATACCCGGTACCTGAAATCACTTTTAAGAAAATTCAGAGTCAACTGGATGAAATTTGAGATTAGTTTGTTGAACAAAACGCATGCTTTTGATGAAAAAAGTATATAGCCGAGTAATTTAATGGTTTTATTTTTCATTTCAAATTACAGCCCTACCCTAGAGATTAGATGAAATAGCCTATTTTGCCATTAGACACTTTTTCACTCCAATTTAATCACAAAAGTCAAATTGGGTTCTTCTTAACAAAGATGAATTTTCGAAAAACTATTTAAATAGGCACAGGTAGATTTTCGTACCTCTGTTACATTGATGGAATCTTACATAACCAGTTTAATCCATCTAAACATCTTACACACGTGTAAATTATAACCTTTCGATCATCGAAATACAGCCTTAAACGATGAATATAAATTCTAACCCCGACGGGTACCTCGAAAATTCATTCTTGGACGTTATACAGATGCTCCATTATACGGAGAAAGGTATTCGCGAAATTTTTCCAATTAATAAGAACCGATCCGAGGCGTATTGTTCTATATTGATAATTAATGTGGTAATTCATCTAACAAAGTTTATTGGCAGCTGAGAAACAAGCAGCCAATAACCTTTTTGAAAGATGCCTATTAGCGCGTAAGGCGCAAACCGTGTTAATTAATGACTGTTGTATGTGTACCTAGAGTATTTTTTCGTACGTACCATAGAGTGGAATTATAATGACGAAATGTATTATCACAAGAACACGTTACATTAGGTACATATTTGAGGTAGAATAGAGAGAAAGATATCGGTATGGAGCTGGAGGAGAGCGGAAAAAAATCACATAATAAACAATGGCTCGAAGATGCTGTCAAGTACATGCTGATAGAGCGGAGGGGCAGTTAAAAATGAGATTGGCTATTAGCTCCAGGTACGTCGAAGGTTACAGATCTGTGAATTTTTCGATAAGAAGGCCCGAAAGCCGCCAACGATCTAAACAAGCTGCTAATTTCGTACATCGATCCTTATCTGATACCGAAAAAAACCTAAACAAAACTGACCAGTCATTAGTAATTACCCGGCAAATCGAAATTACAAAACGGTATTTTTTTACGAGTATTGTTTTTAAACGATGCAATTAGACGTTTTCACACGTTTGTGATTTTTTTTTCTTTCGTTGCTTTCTTTGGTTTCGTATTTTCGGAGGTGCAAGATGAATAAACTGAACCTTGGTGTTGTATAATCAACAGCCCTGGTGATTTTGCCCATAAGATCAGTGTCAGGTCTCAATGTAACAGGTTTATGAGCAGAGAGTAGATTACAGGCGTAGGCCTATGGTATCTTGCGAAGTGAAGAGATTTAGGAGGGAAGGAGGCGATGAAGAAGTAAACTTTTTAACCATCTTGTATTTGCGTGTAAATATCGAAGTGCACGCGATGTAAGATTGGTTTTCAAGAAACTAATTAGAAGAGATTTGATTGTACAAAGTTGTAAATGGTTTGATAGAAGGAGGGATTACCACTGTCGAAAAAAAAAGGTAAAATTAGATTCTGGTCTGTAGGCCCCTGGACCCGGAGAAAGCGCCATGCTGAGCACTTGTCGAGGTTGTAGGGTTATCTGGTATGTAAACATATTAATCAATGGGATTTATTTTTTCGTGAAGTTTTTATTAAATAATGATTAAATATGGTGTTGTGATGAATCCTTGACGTTTACGAATTGTGCGTAATTAATTGAAATGATGATCGGGACTGATACAATGTCCGGTTGATTGCTGGTTCCAGCGGAAGTGTTTGAAGTATGATTGCGAATTATGTTCGACTGTAAGTAAGAGTTGTTTCCGTGAATATTCGATTATTAGGGAGGATACTAGATGGTAGATTGTACTCGCTGAGTAATTTGTTGGTTTGCAAAATAGTTTTGAAAATTTGTGGAGAAAAGGCCTTTGAGAGGTAGCGAAATTGATGGAATGATTGAACGAAAATTGTGGAGAAAATTTCAAGGGACTTGGAAGTTTTGAGAAGGACTTGAAGCTGAGAAAAAGTTACTGGAAGTAATTTTTAGAATAAGTATGTGCTTATGAAAAAGATGTAAAATTTTGAAGGTAATTTTAACTGATTTTTCAGGAATGCCGAGTTAATGAAAAATATTTGCAGCTTGATTTGATAAAAGGTGATACTGATGGAAAAAATCATAGAATGAGTTGTTTGAAAGGCAGTTTTTGATATAAAGGACTCGTGATGATTTGATTTTGTTCTAATGCCGGGAAATGAAAGAAAAGAGATTTGTGCTTAATTAATTTACAATGAAGTTGAAATCGCACCGCTTTTTGACAGAATTTTTGCGCAATTCACGCAGCATTTTTTTGCAACATTTTCGCAGAATTCAGACTGTATTTTTCGTAAATTCATGCAAAATTTTTGTAAAATTCACGCCGCATTTTTTTTGTGGAATTCATGCAGCACTTTGACAGAGTTTAGATTTCACGCGGGCTTTTTTACTGCATTTTTTTTACAGAATTCTCAAAGAATTCATGCAGCATTTTTTTATCGAAACCTTTCGGCAGTTTTGTGGAATTCGTGCCGAATTTTGGCAGAAATCATGCGAATTTTATTTTTTTTCTGAGTTGATGCAGAATTTCTGCAGAATTCACGCAGATTTTATTTACCTATGCAGAATTTTTGTAGGAATCATGCAGCATTTTTGTTGAAATTACGCGTTTTTTGTCGTTTTTTTGTGGAATTCATACAGAGTTTAGCAGAATTTTTGCAGCATTTTTAGCAGAATTTAGAATGCATTTTTTGCCAATTTTTTTCAGAATTTTGCGGGATTGCAGAGTTTTTGCAGCATTTTTAGCAGAATTTAGAATGAATTTTTTAGTAGAATTTGGACTGCATTTGTCGCCAATTATTTTCAAAATTTTGCGGGATTACGGAGTTTTAGCAGAATTTAGAATGAATTTTTTAGTAGAATTCGGACTGCATTTTTCGCCAATTTTTTCAGAATTTTGCGGGATTCATGCAGAATTTTTTTGCAGCATTTCGTGTTTAGATCACACGTTATCTGCAGCATTTTTACGGGATTCGTGCAGAATTTTAGCAGAATTCATGCAGAACTTTTGTAGGATTAGCGTTGCATTTTTATTTTTTGTTGTTTTTTTGCGGAATTCATGCCGCATTTTTTGCAGAATTTTCGCGAAATTCATGCAGTAAATTCATTCAATTTTTTTCAGACTTTAAACAGCATTTTTCACTGATTTTTTGGAGAATTTTGGTAGGATTCATGCAGAATTCCTGTTGAAATCATACTGTATTTTTTGCAGTATTTCAACAGAATTCATACAGCATTTTTTGAAGAATCTTTTTTTATTTTTAATTTTTAAAAAAGGGTTGTTAAGCTCGCCCCGTATCATTTTTTTAGGCCATAGATATTTTTTTCCTCGATCTGCATTATAATGCTAATGAGTCGTAACTCCAAAATTTAGACTTTTTTTTTCTGAAATGGCTACTTTGAAACGTTCTTGTTCTGATGTTAACATCATTTCAACTTCGGATCTTTAAAAATAAAATAAAATGTGGTGGTGTAACTCTATTAATTCTGGAAATTTTGAAACTTTTTGGTCTTGCTCGCTTCAAAAATCGTCCCTTCTATTCGAAGAGGTCTTTACTTCAAAACTCAACTTTTTTACAAGAGTACATAGAGGAAATACATAAAAACAATTTTTTTAATTTTATCGGGAGTTTTGTATCCTCCTATTCTTTTTGGAGAAAACATATGTAGATTGAAAATAGTGAGATTTATTTCTAACACAAATCGACATTGTGAGTAAGAACCATAATTTGAAATTTTGTACAAACTTGAAATTGAATTCTCAATACTTATCACATTAAAAAATACCATTGTCTAGATGGCTTTCTTAATTGAAAAAGAGCATTTTCCTCCCCTCTCTCCTCTTTTTGCTCAAATTTCGGCCAAAATCTGAAAAAATGCTTTGAAGGTGTATGATACATCGAATGGGACATTTTCAAGTACGCTGAACACAAATATGAACTAATTTTTTCGATTCGGCCCTTCAATTAATACCTTCTTCTCCCCCTTTCCTCCCTCCAAAGGCTCCAAAAATGAGCCAGAATCTAGAAAAATCATAAAAAATTGTATGATGTGTATAATTATTGATACATGAATATAATCTTATTCTTTTCGAGTTGACTTCTGAAAACCCCTCTTCAGTCTTCCTTCTCTCTCGATATGAGCCGCAATTCGGAAAGTCGTAAAAGTTGTGTACTTAGTATATGTAGTGAAAGTGATATGTTTTTGAGGATGAAAAAGGATTCGGCCTTATTTTTATTATTTGAGTCATTTCAAATTCAACCCCTTTTCCCCTCTCCAGTTTTCTCCTCCTACCACCTTATCAGTTCAATGTATTATCAAAAAAAAACTCTAATAACTAATAATTTTTACAAACTCGTTCCAAATTATTTTTTCATCTCACCCTATTAAATTCTTTCCTCTTTCTGTTTCAGCTTTACCAGACATCCAACGGTTACTTCGTCATGACCCCGGATAAGCTTCGTCTCAGCGGCTTAACCAACGGAGTGGCCAGCAGCAAGAAAGACTACCACGTCGATCCGTACTCCCAAAAACCACTACTTCTCACCCCCGAAGAAGCGGTGGTCAAAATGCACGGCGAAATCGAAACCGTTCGAGATGGAAACGTAACGCATCAAGCCATCCAGACGAATTTAGCGGACGTAATTTGCGGCGGTAGGTTGCGAATTCTTTATTATTACTAATATTATATAAAATCGATGAGATATTCGGAAAATGCGACCAATTATCGAGCTTGTATGATACGCCGATTGACGGCAACCTTGAAGAGCAGATATTCCGTGATAGGCGTTGATAATCGTATCAATGTAGTGTGACGCGCTCACGTTGACGTACCAAATACGTATAAAAAGTAAGGTACCTAAGGTACGTGAAAAAAAAAAATGATATCTTATGCGTGTGTATGTTTGTATTATGTCGCGCAGGAAATCCGAACGATAAAATTTTATATCCACGAGTCTCTTCCAAGATGCGATCAGGGTATTCGGCTGAACGACTTGAGAGGAGGCATTCGTTGAGGTTTTTCGGGCATGGCCGAAGAAGGTCGCAATCGCTTCAAAGAACCGGATCTTTTAAACATATAGATAAAAATGACAGATTGCAGAATTGCGCTAAAGAATCGCCGCCTGCTTCCGAGGATTTGACCAGTAAGTTCTTAGTAAAGATAACAGTCTGGGTACTAATTCATAGAGATGATTATTTTACTCACGTAGCGTTCTTATGATTTTTTTTTTTAAATTTTGCATTTGCTAATACTCGGATATTTTTTGCACTGTTGTGTAGGAAAGCATACGTCGTTGTTTTCGCGATTATTCAGACGTAGCGGTAGAATGCGTAGAGATGATTCGCCGTCGCCTGTCAGCAGACCTACCTTTTCGGCGCAGTTCCCGCCGGCCGAATGGTTTAATCGGGGAGTCACGCATTTGCATTCCGTCGGAACTCAGACTACCTATTTGGTGAGTTTTTTGATGTGGTTGTCTTCGGTGTGGAGGATATTGAAGCCTAGGTATCGATATTGCTGGGTCTATGGACTGAAGGAAGTTGAAATTTGAAACTGGTTTCGAATTAGAACAGCTAAAGCTCGAAGAGCTTTTCCTAATGAGGGTCGAAAATAACCCTTGACCCAGAATTGATCAAAATTGACCCAAAATGTTACTAAAAACATCCCAAAAAAATTTTGACCCCATCTCCACCCCTTCCGGAATTAATGTCGAAATTTCAACACACGATATCTCTGGAAGGGGTGGGTAAAAAATTCTGATCTTGTTGGATAATGTGAAAAAGAATTTAAAAAAATTTCTGTTCACATTTTCCCAATTTTTTTTCCACATTCAAGTTTTAAAACAAATTGAAAAAAAATTTGATGATGTCATAGCTGGAAATTGTTTTTACTAGTTTTGCCAAGTAGACATGCATCACATTTTTTTTGAACTCTGAAATTGGGTGCAACATGGTCAAAAAAAATCAAAACTAATAAAAAACGTGATTTTTACCACTGTTTCGTACTTTCAAGCAAGGTATATCCCAACTAGAAGTGAAATTTTGAATCAAAATAGTCAAAAATTGAAAGTACTTCATAAAAAAATTCTATTTCCAAAATTTTAAGTGCTGAAGTGCGTTTTTCGAATTTTGGCGAATTTTTGAAATTATTTCAAAATTGAAAATTAAGTGGGTACCTCATCGTACTACGAAATGAGGTAAAAAATCACGTTGTTTATTGATTTTGATTTTTTTTGACGAGGGTGCACTGAATTTTAGAGTCTAAAATAAATTGATTTATGACCACTTGGTAGAACTAATATAAAAATTTCCAACCTTGACACTCCTCCATTTTTTTTTTTTTTTTTTTTGAAAATTTCAGTGTACTTGGAAAAAATTGGGAAAATGTGAACCGAAAATTAAAAAAAAATTCTCATTCATGCTACACAACAAGATAATTATATAATCTGTGGAAATTTCAAATTTTTTTACCCACCCCTTCCAGAGATATCGTGTGTTGAAATTTCGACATTAAAAAGTGATAATTCTGTAAGGGGTGGGGGTAGGATATCAATAATATTTTTGGGATGTTTCTAGACCATGAGTGATCAATTTTGACCAATTCTGGAGCAAGGGCCATTTTCGATCCTTATTAGGAAAGGCTCTTTCTTATATTTGTATTTTTTTAAATCAAAAATTTTCATTTTTTGCAATATTATACTTAAAATTTAGGAAGTTTTTAAATCGTATCGTGGATTTAAAAAATTGATTTTCATCTACTACTCAGGAAATGAATCACTTTTGGGGTAGGTGTCACTTTTTGTTTCAAAGAATGAACCCTTCTCCTTTCTAAATTCTCAACCTAATGTTGATGCAACTTTAGTTTGAATTTCAAATTTGTAGTACGAATTTATATGTAATTTGCATTTGAATTTTAAAACAATGTGTAATTCATACTACCACTTTCACTTTCTGACATTCTGGCTTTTTAGAACTTCAAAAACGACTAAAATTTAAAAAAATGATGGTAGGTAATATTAAAATTTTTTGATAGTTATGTATGTAAGTTTCGACTGACGAAAAATTATTCGATTTGATTTTAAAGAATGCTGAACCAAGAACCACAGAAAATTTCAAAAAAACGAATTTCAGATTTTTTCAAAATTCGACTTTGGTTTCTGCATGTTCTTTTTCTTTTCTTTTCATGTTTCCCAAGTTACCCATTGGGGAAGATGAATCGACCTCTCAAGAGTGTCTAGCAAGTGATCTGCGATTGGTCATTTTCGGATGTAACCAAACGCTACTAAAAAAACCTTGAGATGAACATGTTGCCTATCTTGAAAATTTAAGGCGCAAATGCTACTACCAAAAAACAATGTAAAATATTGTTTTCAGTCATGGAGAATGGAGAATTGGAGATGGGTGGTACCCTACCTATACACCTAATTGGAAAAATGAACAAATTTTTTTTTTTTGTAACTTTTGTCCAACTTAAAAACTGAATAGGCTACAAAAAAATTGTTTTAAAAAAAATCTGAAAAAAATTAAATGATCAAGGAAATAGATGGTGAGTTGGAAACATAGGCGGAACTAAGGGCGGGCAGGGGTGGGCCGGGCCCCGCTAAGAATTTTTTTGGCCCGACCGCTTTTTCCTGGCCAATTTTGAATTTTTTCCAAATTCCAAAAAAAATTTGGTTATTATAGTATGGTGTGAATATTGAATATTCGCGATGTGAATATATTCGAATACTCGAATATTTACATCACGCTAGATACGTTGCAATTTTTTCTTATGACAATTTCTTGGGCAAAAAAAGTGAGGTAATCAATTTGGAGCCTTGTGCGGTAAGTAATTATTTGGACTCGAAATTACAAAAATCACGAAAACGAGATGAAATGAAACGAAAATCAGAAAAGTGTTGTATACATATATATGTATTTTGGGATATTATTGCCCGAAATATTTTTTCGGCCAAAAATAACAATTTTGATGAGTGAAAAACGTTCTGAAAAGGTGGTTTTTCGCATTTTTCAAGGCTTCCACCCACCTAAAAAATTCTGAAAAAATATTACGTTGTAGATACCTAGGGACTAAATACATGACATATTTTTTTCAAAATTGCACATCTGAAACATCAAGAAGAAAACCCGATTTCAAGTTTTAAAATGCGAAGGGCGGGGCGATAATTTATTATTTTTCAAATTTGGAACATACGTAGGACCACTCAGTATCTCATGTTCTCCTAATGAAACTGGTGATTTTTAGCGTCAGAATTCGCCCAAAAATGAGATTCAGGGAGTGGCAGACCTGACAAATGGGTTGCCTAGCACATAAACTAAAGGGCGGGGCGATAATTTATTATTTTTCAAATTCGGAACGTAAGACCTCTTAGTATCTTATATTTTCCTAATGAAACTGGTGATTTTTCACGTCAGAATTCGCCCAAAAATGATTTTAGGGAGTGGCAGACCTGACAAATGGGTTGCATAGCAACATAAATTAAAGGGCGGGGCGATAATTTATTATTTTTCAAATTTGGAACGTAAGACCTCTTAGTATCTTATATTTTCCTAATGAAACTGGTGATTTTTAGCGTTGAAATCCGCCAAATTCGTATTTTGACGCCACAAAATCATCAGTTTCATTAGAAGAATATAAGATACTAAGAGGTCCTACGTTCCAAATTTGAAAAGTAATAAATTATCGCCCCGCCCTCTAATTTATGTTGCTAAGCAACCAATCGGTCAGGTCTGATACTCCTTAAACTTCAATTTGGGCGTGGCAGATGAGTTGCCTGGCAACGTAAATTGAAGGGCGGGGCGATAATTTATTATTTATAAAATTTGGAACGTGGTATCTCTTTGTATCTTATATTCTCCTAATGAAACTGGTGATTTTTCGCGTCAGAATTCGCCCAAAAATGAGATTCAGGGAGTGGCAGACCTGACAAATGGGTTGCCTAGCAACATAAATTAAAGGGCGGGGCGATAATTTATTATTTTCTACGTTCCAAATTTGAAAAGTAATGAATTATCGCCCCGCCCTCTAATTTATGTTGCTAAGCAACCAATTGGTAAGGTCTGATACTCCCTAAATTTCAATTTGGGCGTGGCAGATGAGTTGCCTGGCAACGTAAATTGAAGGGCGGGGCGATAATCTATTATTTTTCGAATTTGGAACGTAAGACCTCTTAGTATCTTATATTTTCCTAATGAAACTGGTGATTTTTAGCGTTGAAATCCGCCAAATTCATATTTTGACGCCACAAAATCACCAGTTTCATTAGGAGAATATAAGATACTAAGAGGTCCGACGTTCCAAATTTGAAAAGTAATAAATTATCGCCCCGCCCTCTAATTTATGTTGCTAAGCAGCCAATTGGTCAGGTCTGATACTCCTTAAACTTCAATTTGGGCGCGGCAGATGAGTTGCCTGGCAACGTAAATTGAAGGGCGGGGCGATAATTTATTATTTATAAAATTTGGAACGTGGTATCTCTTTGTATCTTATATTCTCCTAATGAAACTGGTGATTTTTCGCGTCAGAATTCGCCCAAAAATGAGATTCAGGGAGTGGCAGACCTGACAAATGGGTTGCCTAGCAACATAAATTAAAGGGCGGGGCGATAATTTATTATTTTCTACGTTCCAAATTTGAAAAGTAATGAATTATCGCCCCGCCCTCTAATTTATGTTGCTAAGCAACCAATTGGTAAGGTCTGATACTCCCTAAATTTCAATTTGGGCGTGGCAGATGAGTTGCCTGGCAACGTAAATTGAAGGGCGGGGCGATAATCTATTATTTTTCGAATTTGGAACGTAAGACCTCTTAGTATCTTATATTTTCCTAATGAAACTGGTGATTTTTAGCGTTGAAATCCGCCAAATTCATATTTTGACGCCACAAAATCACCAGTTTCATTAGGAGAATATAAGATACTAAGAGGTCCGACGTTCCAAATTTGAAAAGTAATAAATTATCGCCCCGCCCTCTAATTTATGTTGCTAAGCAGCCAATTGGTCAGGTCTGATACTCCTTAAACTTCAATTTGGGCGCGGCAGATGAGTTGCCTGGCAACGTAAATTGAAGGGCGGGGCGATAATTTATTATTTATAAAATTTGGAACGTGGGATCTCTTTGTATCTTATATTCTCCTAATGAAACTGGTGATTTTTCGCGTCAGAATTCGCCCAAAAATGAGATTCAGGGAGTGGCAGACCTGACAAATGGGTTGCCTAGCAACATAAATTAAAGGGCGGAGCGATAATTTATTATTTTCTACGTTCCAAATTTGAAAAGTAATAAATTATCGCCCCGCCCTCTAATTTATGTTGCTAAGCAACCGATTGGTCAGGTCTGATACTCCCGAAACTTCAATTTGGGTGTGGCAGATAAGTTGCCTGGCAACGTAAATTGAAGGGCGGGGCGTTAATCTATTATTTTTCGAATTTGGAACGTAAGACCTCTTAGTATCTTATATTCTCCTAATGAAACTGGTGATTTTTCGCGTCAGAATTCGCCCAAAAATGAGATTCAGGGAGTGGCAGACCTGACAAATGGGTTGCCTAGCAACATAAATTAAAGGGCGGGGCGATAATTTATTATTTTCTACGTTCCAAATTTGAAAAGTAATGAATTATCGCCCCGCCCTCTAATTTATGTTGCTAAGCAACCAATTGGTAAGGTCTGATACTCCCTAAATTTCAATTTGGGCGTGGCAGATGAATTGCCTGGCAACGTAAATTGAAGGGCGGGGCGATAATCTATTATTTTTCGAATTTGGAACGTAAGACCTCTTAGTATCTTATATTTTCCTAATGAAACTGGTGATTTTTAGCGTTGAAATCCGCCAAATTCATATTTTGACGCCACAAAATCACCAGTTTCATTAGGAGAATATAAGATACTAAGAGGTCCGACGTTCCAAATTTGAAAGGTAATAAATTATCGCCCCGCCCTCTAATTTATGTTGCTAAGCAGCCAATTGGTCAGGTCTGATACTCCCTAAACTTCAATTTGGGCGTGGGAGATGAGTTGCCTGGCAACGTAAATTGAAGGGCGGGGCGATAATCTATTATTTATCCAATTTGGAATGTAAGACCTCTCAGTATCTTATATATATTTTCCTAATGAAACTGGTGATTTTGTGGCGTCAAAATACGAATTTGGCGGATTTCAACGCTAAAAATCACCAGTTTCATTAGGAAAATATAAGATACTAAGAGGTCTTACGTTCCAAATTTGAAAAATAATAAATTATCGCCCCGCCCTCTAGAATCTGGCGTCAGATTTTTGATTCGACAATTTGTTTCAATTTTATTGGTATTTTTCTTTTGAGTTTTTCCGATTTTCATTCGCGAATATCTACGAATCTAAATCTCTAAAAGAAAATCCGACAACGGATTCGAGTTCAACGACCTCTAATCTGCCTATGGACCTTTTCCAAGAGCATTTGGGCGGTAAAATTTGCCGCGACTTTTTTCATAGAAAAACATCTGTTTTTGTGGGGGAAAAGTCACCGGAAAATTTTACCGCCCAAATTCTCTTGGAAAAGGTCTATAGGTAGTTTCGAGGTCGCTGAACTCGAATCCGGTGTCGGATTTTCATTTAGAGATTTAGATTCGTAGTAGATATTCGTGAATGAAAATCGGAAAAACTCAAAAGAAAAATTGCAATAAAATTGCAACAAATGGTCGGATCAACAATCTGACGCCAGATTCGAGTTCAGCGACCTCGAATCTACTTATGGACGAAATCCAAGAGCATTTGGGCAGTAAATTTTTCCGATGACTTTTTCATGGAAAAACGGCCGTTTTTGTGGGGAAAAGTCATCGGAAAATTTTACCGCCCAAATGCTCTTGGAAAAGGTCTATAGGTAGATTCGAGGTCGCTGAACTCGAATCCGTTGTCGGATTTTCATTTAGAGATTTAGATTCGTGGATATTCGCGAATGAAAATCGGAAAAACTCGGAAGAAAAAATGCCAATAAAATTGAAACAAAATAAATGGTCGAATCAAAGAAACTTTTACGTGATTTTTAATCCCTTCGATTTAAAGATAGGCAACATATTTATCTAGAAAAACTTGCTTCTGATGATGGAATTGATGTTTTTAATTGACGCCTTGGAAAAATATTGATTTTTTTTTTAGAAAAAAGTTACTAATTTTTTAGTAAAGAAAATTTTTCATCACTTAAATCTTAAATTTTGTGTTCTAATTTTTAAAAAAAATCTTGAAAACACTTTTATTCGCATGGGCTCATTATATTTATTGCTCTCAAAATTGAATACGTTCTTGGTCGGATTCGTGTTCAGCGACCAAAAACCTACCATATGGACCAAATTCAAACACATTTGGCGAATAAAAAGTTTCCGTGTCCCTGTCTCCTGAAAATTTTCCGACTTTTCCGGGGAGAATATCTCAAAAACTAAATTTTTAAATCGAAATCCGACGCCAGATTCATGTTTAGCGACCAAAAATCTACCTATATAGTGAATCCGAGTATTTTTGGAGCTGGAAAATTTTCCGTTGCACTGTCTCCAGACAATTTTCCGACTTTTCCGAGCGATAACATCAAAAACTCAACCAAGAAAACTTTTATTCATTCAATGCGCTTTGATTGAGTTTATAGGTAGATTTTTGGTCGCTGAACACGATTCCAGCGTCGGTTTTCGGTTTGAAAGTTTAGTTTTTGAGATATTTCCCAGTTGGAATTTTCTGAGGAGACAAACCGACGCTGGATTCGTGTTCAGCGACCAAAAATCTACTTAGGAACCAAATCCAAGCGTAATTGGCGTATAAAAATTTTCCGTGTCGCTGTCTTCTCAGAATTTTCCGGTTTTTCCGAGGAAATTTCTCAAAAACTTAGCTTTCAAACCGAAAACCGACGCTGGATTTGTGTTCAGCGACCAGAAATCTAACCATGGACTAAATCTAAGCGCATTTGGTGAATGATTTGGACCAAAAACGTGAAAAGGAAACATCGATATTTTTTTTTTTTACGAGGTCCTTTCTTTCCGGCAAGGTCACGGATGAATTGTTCTTACGTTAGCCTAAAGTATAAGTTGTTTTTTTCCTGTACTAATCAAATGAAATACTAATCCGTTTGGGAAATTCGGTTTTCAGGCACCCAGCACAGACACGTTACCAAAGCGAACCTTCAACGAATACGATTTCGACGAAGACATCTCGCTAAACCAAGAGGTCATGCTGCACAAACGTCACTTATCCGCATTCGGCACCCCTCGCATGATCCGCCGTACCTCACACAGCGCCACGCTACCTCGTCGCTCGCTAGCCAAAAAGTCATCCCTCTACAACGTATCGTCCGACAAAGACGCCAGCGCTAGCGCCAGCATTTCGCGAATCTCCTCGCAAACATCGGTCGTACCGAATCCGTCGCTCAACGGAGACGCCTGCGATACACCACGTACCAGTTCGCATTCGTCGATCGCCTCGTCAGCCAAGACTGTAATCGTCAACAAAGAAACGCACAATAAAAGCTGCGCCTCACCTACCCATAAATCTCTATCCAGCGCATCGTCCGGCTACAACTCATTACCGAGATCCGATTACGGTAGCGTGAGAAATTCCAGACTTAATCGTAGCACGAGTAAGAAGAATCAGCAAAAGAAGACCACAAATAGCTCCAGTTCGACCGGCGAATCGAGCTCGAACACTACCAAAGTACCTGAGAGTTCGATTACGTTCCACGTATCAGCCAAAAGTAGCCAAGGAACAGACGGATCGGCCGGATTGAATGGCAACGAGACTAATGCTACGACGATGACGACCACCATAAATAGCGGAAATAAAACGAAAATTTTCTTGCAGCAGCATAATACACCGACCAGGTCACTGATAACGTTTGAAAATAGCACAGTGCCAGATAAACGTAGCTCGGAGAATGATTCCGGCCATGATATTATTATCGTGAATCAGCCATCTTCGTATAATAACGAGCAATACGACAGTGCCAAGCTGAAACCTACCAGGCCAACGTCTCTGTACAGCGAACAACAGCAACAGCAGCAGAATAATTTATTGAAATCAAATAAACAGGCGAGCAGGATATTGGAGACGCAGCTGCGTATGAAATATCCATCAACGGAGACCATCCAGCTGGAGGAAAAATCACTGGAAACCATTAGCAAGGATAGTAAACGAGTTAACGAAAAATGTAACGTATTGCATGACTTGGATTCCTGCAAAAAAGTCCAATCTACGAAGAATTTGTACGGATTCAGTAGCGAGACCGAGCTGAATAATACGAAAAATACGTTGTTAACTCAGAACGCCAATGTATCGCTGGATAAAATCAATAATTTGAAGAATAATAATCTGCTGAATGACGACGATAAAAATAAATTCCATACTATCAACAGCGAACCGGCCAGCCCGGTTATTGGCGAATTTCGTAATAATAAATTTGTTGGGAATGATTTAATAGGCAAGAATTCCAATAACGAAATTAGACTGGAGAAGGATCTGGATAGCTTGAGCCTGGAGGATTCGAAAATTAGACATTTTGCCAATTTTCCAAGCCTGTCTGATCTGTCGTTGAGGTTTACTTCGTTAGCTGCGCAGAATATATTGAAAGGTGTCAGTTTCAATTCGGTGGATACGCTGGTTGAGGTGAATATGGCCGCTGAGAAGAAACGTAATTGCGATTTGAGCATTAGTACTGATTTAGGAGTGGTTTAAGTATCAGCTGGCTGATTGATTGGATCAGTGAGATTGGTGATGTGGAAAGGCCAAAGATGGCCAGGAAATTGGCAATGTCTACGTTCAAGCCGAAGAATTGGGTATTTTGAAGAGCAAATAGCGATTTGAGTTGACTATTTGGAGTTTTATGGTCTACTGTCGGAGTGAAATTTTTTATTGCTGTTTTGTCTCTGATTCGATCGATGTGAACAAGTTTTTATATGAGTTTTATGATGACGTATGTTAGCGGATGCAATGTGTTTTTTGGAGTATTATCTTTTTTTTTAAAGAAATCGTCCGAGTTCTGGAGAGAAATTTTTCAATATTGAAAATACTATGAAAAATTGCAAAATTGAATAAAAATTCAAATTGGAATATTGGATTCAATGATTAGAATTTTGTGCGTGTTGAAAAATCGTTCACTTGATTTTTTTCATTTTTAGAAAATTGTTCATAATTTGGAAAATTTGTAGTTTGCAAAATTTCTTTAATTTTTGAAATATAAATTTTTATGGAATTTTGGGATTCTTGAAAAAGTTTTAAATTTTTAAGAGATTCTCTAATCAATTTTTAATTTGGAGGTTCTTGATTTTTGAAAAATAGCACAAGTTTTAGGGAATTCTTCAATTTTTGAAATGTTTAGTGGTAGTTTTTATAAAATTGGTATGGAAATAGAAAAAAATGTACTTTTGGAAATTTTTTTAGCAAAACTGACCAATTTGAAAAAATTGTGTCTCGTTTTGATAAATTATTCACATTTTTTGAGAAATATCGTCCAAATACTTACCAACTTGTGAAAATTGGTCTGAGTTGTCCGCTAATGATGTCGTATCACTGTAGTCGCTGTTTTCCGTCCATTCTCCCACCAATAACGAACGTCAAAATACCTGATGATAAGTTTTGTATAATTGTATATGTATTTATTGTATATAGAATAATCAACGAAAATCGTAGCCATGTAACGATAATTTTTTTCTAAGTGTTCTCGAGAAGCCATATTTGTATTTTAGGAAAATCAAAAATTAAAATCAAATTTATAATCGTTTTTCTAGTGCACATGAAAAAACGATGTTTTATTTGTATTATTTTATCGTGTAATAAAATTCTGAATTTATTTTGTGATTTTCATTTGTGTAATTGACACCTGTAGGCTAAAAAAAGTCAACCCTTTGACACCGAAAATTTTTATACATCGATCGCCTCTGGAATCCGCTTTAGATAGATTTGAGGTCGCTGAACACGAATCCGGTGTCGGATTTTCGATCAAAAACAAAAACAATTTACAATGAAATCGAGTGAAACAACATTTACGAAAATTTACACAGACACAATACAAACAATTCAATCAACTATTCGACATTGTACTAATATTTCGTCGAGGGAATACAAATCTGTTCACAAAAATCGATTGCAATTCGCAAATAAAATAAAACTAGGTACCTCCTATCAAGTTGGAACATGAAAAAATTGACAATAAAATCGAGTGAAACGTAAAACTGACGAGAATTTATACAGAAACAACAATCACACAAATTCAATCAACCACTCATAATTAAAACGAACTAATATTTCTTCCAGCTAAATATTAATTGGTTCGCCAAAATCGATTGCAAATAATGCAATATTCAACAAAATTATTTGAAAATTCGTCACTCGATTTCCTCTTGAAAGTACCTACGCTTGCTAATGATCAGAATTTACCGAAATATAATACGGGTCTCCAAAAAAGCCATGTACAAATTCGGCCACAGTATTTTAACTTCGTCCTTATCAATATGACATATATCTTCGTCTCTATTTCGCCCTTTAATTCTTAAACCGAGCGTCAGTGATCCTTGATTGGATGGAAACGCTCCCAAAATTTCGATCTCGCTATCAGCATGTTCTAATAATTCTTTCTTCTTCTCAGAATCTGGAGCATCTGTGAATGTATCAGTGGAATTGGGACTAGGAGATATGTTACTAATACGTAAGCGTCTACATCGCTCACTCATTTCAGCGATACTGGTTGCGGGAGATTTCACAGGTTTAAGTATTTTATGCTTTCCGTCGATTGATTTGCTTCTTCGGTGTTTTCCTGGTAACTGGCTTGCTTCGAACTCGTCTATTAACGGTTTTGCTGCAACGCAATTTTCAAGCGGTTCCCAGGAATCATGCCATCTGACGAGATAGTATACTTTACCATCGAGTTCTTGTTTTCCTACTATTTTCCTGGCTCTGTACTCCTCGTTGGATCTACGATCAGATGTTCGTAGTTCATCAATTTTCAAAGTAACACCAATTTTTACACATTGCATAATAAAATTGAACTACCTATTGATCATTGAAAAAATGAAAATGAAATTTGAAATTACTTACAACATGTTGACCAGGTTGGTATTAAAAACCACTGTGCGGACCAAATTTCACGCCGGAATCCACGTGCACTTTGAATGGTGTCTGACTGTCTAAGAAGAATATTGGAAACGGGTTATTTGACAATTTTCACGTTCGAACTATTCCCTCATTTACCATAATTCGTTGTTTCTGTACTAAACTAACCTGCAACGCAAATCCAAGTAGAATTCAAGTAGAGGTAAGGCCATGTTAAGGAAAGAGGGAAAGAATGACGAAGACATTTTATACTAATGGTGTAATGGTCTAGTACACAAAAATGATAAAAAAAAGTTTCGCACAATGCATGAATGCAAGAGGAGAAAGAAGAGGGTGTAAGAAAACCGGTTTCTCTTCAACGTGTGGACGCACAGTTTACCATTTCTAATTTTCTAATCAGTTTTTAACGAAGGAGTCGTTAATAGATTTATTTCGAAAGGTGCAGGTAAATCACCCTTTTGCTTCTTTTTTCTCGATGCCATGACGGTAGGATGCTTGATGGGTGAAAAAATTTTTATGGAAGGTTCCTTTTTTATTTTTCTTTATTATTTGACTGATTTTTACCTGAAAAAAGTAAAAAATTAAAATTTTGAATTAAATTCATCGATCTTATGTGTAAGATCGATGATTAAATTGAATAATTTATTGAATTTACCTTTCTGCATTGATCCTTCGATCCTTCGATCCCTGATTTCGATGCACGTCTGCGACCTGCTTGATCAGCTCGATGAAGTTGTCAATCAACGATCTTGCCCTTCAAGTTTAAATTGAATAATGATGTCTTGACGTCGTTAAAAATCATAACCGATGAATCATAATCACCTTCATGTCCTTATTTTCCTTGATTTTTCCAAAATTAAAAAGAAATAAAGAAAACCAACTGCTCCGACGAAACAGAAACGAGAAAATGCTGCTCATTTTATATCTTTTAGATACTATCAAATCAACATTGTTATCTTCGTAAACATAAACATTGATAATGAAATAGAAATGAAACGAGTGCGAGTGCTTTAGCTTTTATTTTTCTCTTCCTAAATTAATTTCATCTCGTTATAATTCGAAATTCGTTAAATTTCTTCGCTACAACTTTTCTAGTGCTTAATGCTCGAGTAAATTTCTCATCAAGATGTTCACCACCAGTACTCAGAAAACCAACTGGATATTCGCCGACGAAGCTGAACTGAACAATCTGCGTGAAAATGCCAACAGATCTTTTATCCTTCGTCATGTGCACAAAGCTAAAGACAAAGATCCCGGCGAATACTTTTTAAACGCCAATGAAGAACGATTACTCGTAAAATCATACGAAGTCAGAATGAAAGAGTTTTGTCGCCGATTTACTCCTCAAATGCCAAAATCCGTCGTAGGTACAGCTTTCCACTACTTGAAGCGATTCTATTTGAATAACTCTGTGATGGATTATCATCCCAAAGAAATGCTCATCACGTGCGTCTATTTAGCCTGTAAAGTTGAAGAATTCAACGTATCTATCAAGCAATTCGTCGCCAACGTTAAAGGTGATCTGGAAAAAGCTACGGATATCATTCTGAATAACGAATTACTCCTCATGCAGCAGCTAAATTACGAACTAACTATTCACAATCCGTACAGGCCGATCGAAGGATTACTGATAGATTTAAAAGTACGAAGTAGTCTGCATGAACCTGACAGATTGAGAATCAGTATCGACGATTTTTTGGATAAATTATTCCTAACTGATGCCTGTCTGTTGTATTCACCAGCTCAAATCGCTCTAGCTGCTATTTTACATTCGGCTAGTAAAAATCAAGAAAATTTAGATGCTTATGTGACCGAAACGTTACTAGGTAAAGGTGACGGTATGCAGTATTTGAAAGACTTGATCGAAGCAGTCAGGAAAATCCGTACGTTTTTGGTAAAGAATTTAGAAACTCCTTCCAGAGAAGTGATAAAACCTATTGAGAAGAAATTAGAAGTGTGTCGAAATGAAGAGACCAATCCTGACAGCGATGTTTATAAACAGAAAATGCAAGAGATGTTGTATGATGAAGATGAACGAGAAGAAATGGCTGCTAGTGCTCAATCAACATCTGGCCATGAATTCGATGGTATTATTCAAGAGCTACCAAATGTAATTTGAAATTTTATATTATGTAAAAGGTGAAATTATTTGTAACTTGTTTGTATTTTTTCAAGTTGTTCCTAAAAATATATTTTTCTCTTGTGAATCTTTTTTCACTTTGGTATAAATTGTTGTAATTCTTGCTGAGTAAAATTTTTTCTAGTTGATGTAGCATCCTGTTTTCCTGTCAATGTTTGTTGACCAAGGTTTTTTTTCAAGTGATTGAGTTATCACCGTTAAAAAAGTAAAAATCTGACCATACTCAAGTTGAACAAAGATCATCTTGAAAATGAAGAATCAGCAATGTTGTGTTTGGACTCAACCGCGATTCAAAAATCATTATTAATCCTAGTAAAAAAATTGTTCATTCAACGAATAGATTAAGTTAGAACGAAATTCCGCATATCAAACTTGAATCCCTTATCAAAGGAAAAAGTTCCACAAACGACAGTTCCAACGCCACATCACTCGAAAGAAAACTCTTCATATTTCTTACTGTCCAAGTATTATAATTAAACATAAATACATATAAACAAAAAAAAGCATAAAAATTATCGTTTTCCTCCTACACGAGGTGCGGCTGCTTTCTGTTGCATTTTCGAAGCTTTAACTTTGTTTTGTTTCGTCTGTAACACATCAACGAATAATTAATCGACGTACTTCAAAATAATGTAGTATTTTGCAAAGAAAATAAAAACTACCTTCGTTTTAGTCGGTGGCGGTGGAGGAGGTTTCTTCGACGCTTTCGTAGCTTTTTTCTGTTCTTTAGCGATTCTAAAAAATAATCGGAACAAATGAATAATTTCGAATAATTCAATATCGTTCAAAAACGAACCAAAAAATTTACTTGATCGCTTCTTCTCTCTGAGCCTTTCTGACTTCAGGTTTCATGTTACGTGTTTTGAGGATATCGGCTAAAGAGGCACCGACGATAGATTTCTGTCCTCTGTTGACACGTCGTACACGTTTCTTCGAAGTTTCTTCTTCTTGACCTTTCTTATGTTTACGTCTGTTACAGAAACGTACGAAATTTAGTGTTACGTTCAATCTCATTATACCACAAAATTTCTAATTATATACCTGTATAACATAGTCCAGGTTACCTTACGAGGATTCCTCTTCATAAGATGTGCTCTTTCACATTTCGAATTCAAAAAAGTAAAAACCTACCGGAAAAAAGTTCAAATTGATATCAAAATATGAATGATGCCTTTGGGTTATCACTGATTAAACTTACTTTTCCGTCCGCTTTAACCAAAGTTTTGCCATGTCCAGGGTAGATTTTGTACCCCGAATACACACACAAACCGATCCTGCAAAAAAAACAACATTGAATTATTTTGTCATAAATTACAGTGAGATATTCAATAGAGATATTTCACGAAGAGAACCTAACACGTGTGGGTATGCAAACCCGATAAGAGGGATGAAATTACACCATCAATCGAAAGATTTACTCATGAAGTGGAGATGAATCAAGGTGCTACGATCTTTATGATGTTTAATTTAATAGAAAATAGATTACTTACTTCATAATGAATTATTTTGACTTAAATTTATGGTAAAGTACCAGATTTTCAACAAAAAACTAAAAACTTCGTGAAATTTTTGATTACGCGATGTTATCAATTGTTTGTTGACTTCGTAGTTCGGAATTTTAGCTAACATTATAGTGAAAGTCAAAAAAATAAAAGATAGGCAAATAACCTACCTAATTTTGAATGGGCATTTTCGTTCACAAAATTTTTTATTTTTATTTTTTTGTGTAAAAATGAAATTTTAAAAAAATTCATCTACGATTTGTATCCCTTGTTATTTAGAATAGAAAAAATCACGCACACACTTGAAATTTAAGAAATAAATGGAGTGGCAACTGAAATATTCATAATTTATCACGTATAATGACGAATTAGTATTTTTGAGTTTCTCGATCCAGAGGGTATTTTACTGAGTTTAGACTTCAAAAGGTCCATTTTTTCAATTCTTCGTAACTTTTAAAAATTTGACCTTTTATGACATCCCTGATCGTATTAATTTTTTTTTCGTGACTGAAAACTAATAATTATTGCAACCTTTATCTTTATGCTCTGGCTCTCGACTTGATCATCAAAATATGAGTACGAATAAGACACGCAGCTTACTTAACTTGGTGGTTGATGCTTTGGGTCTCTGATTACAATTACAATGGGTACAACAGGGCAATTTACTGAATTTTAATTAAGGCCGACACCTTTTTAAAAAATTGTTTTAAAATGGAAGTAGTCTAGCCCATAAAATCAATTTTCATCCGTACGTGCCTATTGTCAAAAAATACTCCAATTCCAATTCACATGACGTCTGAAATTATTTCTTCTCCACAACGAACTATATAATTATTACAAAAAGCGAATTATTAATTATTAATATTTTAATAAGGATACCATACTATATTTGTTATTGCAAACCAATCTGTCAAATTTCAAACTTCAACCATCATATTCCAAATTCTAGACATCTCGAACTAACACTTCAACTTCTCAAAATTTACGATAGCTTACAATCTATAATTTCCCATTGAAATTCAAACCTGCACATCGAAAAATTTGACGACCTTATGAAATTACCACCTATAGGCTATAGGTTGACCTCCGGCATCTCCAATATCACCTCCTACGCCCAACTCCTTCAAATTCGTCGCAATCACGAGCAATAATTATTCGCTAAAATCTTCAACACGACGTTCGTTCATTCAGCTATTCGTTCATTTTCGAAGGCATCGTGCCTGCACAGTTGACTGCTACGCAACCCGCAGACCAACAAAACCTGCACCTTTCCACCTTTTTTCCAGGCGCTAGCCATAAGTAATTCACGTACATTTCTTTATGTGCTTTTTTTTCTGGTTTCTGGTTGTCTGTTTTCTTTCTAATTATTCGACTGAAAGTAAACTATCAACATTTAAACAAATGTTTTGTTCGAATTACCATCTTCGTGTGCAGTGGGTGTCGTGGTAACGAGTTAATGTAATTTTTAAATAAATGGTGTACGTACAATCATTCGTGTAAAACCCGAGGTGAATATTATCATTGACATATGTTTCCATTCGTTGAGCTTTCATCATTTATCAAAGTTTCCGTTTTCTTTCATCCTCAGCTTTCGTAATCCAAACATTTAGCTATCTTTTGGTTCTATTTGAACGAAACTTTGGTGTTAAAGTACTCTATTATTACTTTGTTTCGAGTTCAAATTGTGCATAAGTGGTACTTAATTATGTAATTGAAAGTAATGTCAATACTAATGTCCCGAATTCTATCTGTGTGGTATATTAGAATTAGATTTTGTGTGAAGCCAACATGTGTGGTGTTATCAACGTTATTCTTAGATTTATATGTTGCTGATAAAACGTGAATTGTATCGATTTTTTTTTCCTCTGTTTCAAACTAGGTTATCCTAAATTCACTATCGAGTAAAATTTCGAAACTGAAACATTTGTTGGAAAACTTAGAATGCCTGCGTCTGTCGACTATTATCGTGTACTTGAAGTCAGTAAAACCGCAACTGTAAATGATATCAAAAAAGCGTAAGTATCTGCATATCCATTATCATATTCTTGGCAAATTATAGTTTTCTAAAATCCTCCTGTGATTCGTACAGGTACAGAAAATTAGCTCTGAAATGGCACCCAGATAAAAACCCAGAAAACGCGGACGAATCGAATAAAAAATTCAAAGAAATTTCCGAAGCTTACGAAGTCCTGTCTGACGGTTAGTATTCGACTCGTACAGTCATATGTTATCATTTTTACATGAGTAATAGGACGAAATTCCGCTATTAACACTGCGTTGATTTGTTGTACGTTTAATGAGTAATTACGTGTCTAGATACGGCGAATTTTAACCTTTGTTTTGAAATTCGCCGAAGAATTTATTTACATTCTGCACACGTGTGCTGAGGGGCCATTGTGCGTTACGTTTACAATATTTTTAATAAATTTTTACGCCAAATACAGAACAGAAGAGAGCCAAATACGACGCACATTTGAGGAGTAAAGAAAACACTCATAGAAACAGTAACACTTATCACGCGTTCAAAAAATTCTTCAACGGTCCTCCTTCTTTCCACCGATTTTATTCTAATAGCGGTACAGATCGAACACAATTTTTTGGTTGATTTTGTGTGTACTTCGATTGAAAAGCGTCGCATGAACATTCTCTCATACGAAACGTAATAACGCTTATGCTTGAATTTTTCTCCTTTTTTTTTTTCCTAACGTGTTGCTGTGAATTCACGCTAACGTGTGATAACATTGAGAAAGAACATTTTCATCAAATTATATCCCATGTACAATGTGGGAAAACAATACGTAACCGGTAGCGCTTCTGTAACAATCACCGATGACCTTAGGTATCATCACAATGCTAAAATATAATGAGAATCGAGTCTAAAAAATTAATACGAGATCAAGCGGTGAACGAAATTGCATTAGATGCCTTGACCTTCGGCGTTGATTAACCGTAAACGATTTTGGTTTTCTAAATTGTTGGAAAAGTTTTCCACTCGACGAGCATGGTTTAACGAAAAGCTCGGGCGAGGCGCGAAAATTACCTTTCCGGTGTGTTGATTTTTCAACCTCTGCTTCGTCTGTTTGTCTATAAGCGTAGGTATATCTGCGTACTGATTTTATAACGTCGAGTGGTTCGAGTGGCATTATCGAGTTCCGAGTCGCTTTTATTACACACCATCGCCTCATCGTTCCCGTTTATTATGTATTTTATTATCTAAATGAAAAATTTTTTCAAGAGGTTTTTTTCTAGTCAATTTTACCGGTCCGAGAATGAATAGGTTTTCCTCTCGTTTGGTCTAAGTAATATGCAAATTTTTAGCAACGAAAGTAGGTCAGCGTGAGTCACCAATTAATACTGTGCAAATTCGGTCAGCGAGTTAGGTATCTATTCTTATTTAAATTTTTTTTCATTCGACTTCGTTCGGTTTGATGTTTGATTTAGTTTTTTTTTTTGGACAACTGAAAACGTAGGCCAATGACCCGAGCGAGGCCAAAGATGGGAAGAGAGAAGTACGATGTAATTTTTTCAAAAAATTGAAAATTTATTGAATTTTGGCTCAAAAATGGATTTTGCGAGCTAAGTTGAACAATATAGTAAAAAAATGTCCCCAATTGTATCCAAATTTGCAAAATTGGCTCATTATGAGTACCTAAGAGACTCGCCATAGGAAAATTTCAATTCCTCAATTCAAGGAGCTAGAACTAGAGATCTTCCGTCCTCGGGGTTATTTTAGAAAATACTGAAGTTCATCATTGATGAGCCTAAAAATGGCGTGAAGAGAGAAAGAGGGGCTAAAAAATTGAAAGTTCTTACGTCTCTATCATAGTTTGACATAGATAAATTCGACATCTCTAGAATGGTCACTAGGGCGATAGCCTGTGCCAAAAATTTTGTTGTGAATTGATCTTGTAAAGACGTGATGCAAATTTAGAACTTTTCTGTTTGTTTTGGTTCAATCTCACCCCTCCCTCTTCCTTCCCTAACCCTCGAAAAAAGCACAGTTTCATAATTAAATTTTTTCTCAAGAAATCAGAATTTTTTGTCTATAGTTAATCGTATCATTACAAAATAATACGAAAAAACTTGTTTTAATTGGGAGGGGAAAAAGGGGGCTCACATAATTTGATTTTTGTGGATGGCCAAGATCCCCTGTTTTTGGAGAAACTTCAAAAATAAAATGTAAAAAAATGATTATTAAAGGATGATTTTCGTTCTGGATAGATATGGAAACGAAAATGGACGTAGAACAACCCTTGGCTTCATTTATTATTTTGAGGGGAGGGGGTAGGGTAGGGTGGGTCAATCTATCATAAAATAACGTCATCTCCCTTTCAGATGTACAATTTTTGTGAAAATTAATTTTTACAATACGTACTGAAAATTTAAAAATTCAAGTAAATTAAACTTATTTTTGTCAACATAGGAAGGTCGGTAACCCTGAAATGCAAAATTAAAATTTTTTCATCGAAATAGAATTTCCACGTCAATGCTTGAATGTCAAGCCAAATTCTGGTTCTCAAAAAACAGCGTTTAATTTATTATTCAAAAAATGAAAGACCTTAATTTTTCAACGAGCAGTGACGTATCTACAGTGAAAGTGACGTTTTGAATCAAACTGTCAACATTTTAGAATCGTGTAGAAATTCAAATTGCACTCTTTTACTTTTTTTGCTCCCTTTTGATAAAAAAATGCGATTTTTTTTTTTTAGAAAATTGCGCCATTTTTAGAACCCCTAGCTCTGTTCTTGTTAAGGTAGAGGATTGAAATTTCTTGTGGCGGGCCTCAATGCCTCAAACTCCAAGTAAACCACCATGGGGATTGTATCAAAATTTTAGTCGTGATTTTTTTCGATTCATCTTTTGAGAACATTTTTCTCTTCAGGCCTAAAGTCTTCGAAACCCCTTTCAGGCGTTGATTTCTAAATTAAAATACGAAATTAGGAATAAAATATTAAAAAAAATATATATTTTTTTACTAATTTCCATTATTATGGTGTAATTAGACCTCGAAATATTTCCGGTTGCGTTTTTTCACCCAAATTAGGTCATTGATATTTAGATTATGAGGAAATGACCATAACCCGCCTCTTTTCACTCTTCGAATGAAATAACGAACGATAAACCTTTGTGCAGCTTTTTCTAGAGAGCTCTTTTGAAACCTTTAAGCGAACACCTAATAATTGTAAAGGTTTGAAAGGTTAATGAAAGTAAAATTTTTTTAAAAAAATGGTAAAATTCATCGATTTTCACAAAAATTTAGTTTTTAGGTATAGAAATTGTTCATTGTATCTTTATACCTCATTTTTAATTCATTTTGAAATTCATTTGAATGTTTTTCTCTTTCGATGTCACCTAATCGACTTATTTTTGGTCGGGGCAACAAACTGTCAATTTTTCATTTTAATGAGTTTAATTATACTCATCGAACTTCTTTTCCTCTCCTCGTACTTTCTATTTAAAGAGGTGCCTATTTTTATTAATGGAACAATTTTTCTCGATTACCCCCTTTCTTTTTTCATTTTGAGATGTTACTAAATTTTAAGCTATTTTTACTACGAAATTTTCCACTCTGCTCCGCTCTTTCGTGGATCGAATCGAATCCCTTGATTTATTTTGAGCGAAGAAATCCTTGCGTGATTGTTATTAAAGCACTTGAAACCGTAGACTAAATTACTTTTTCAAATTTAAACTTTCCCCTTAATTTACTCAATCAATATGACAAAATTGTCAAATTTTATCGATTTTTTAATTTCATGTTTGAAATTTTATCTCTTTTTCCCCTTTATGAATTATTCATAGCAGATATTGATTTCTTTTTGAAAACAAATTTCCATCATATTTTCTTCTCTTTAAATTCGATATAAAAACGTATTCCATTTTCTCGTGATTCGCAATTTTGGTAACTCCCTTTACAAATTTCCAATTGGGAATAAAAACTGGCGTCGTAAATTCCCCCAAAAAATATCCTATTCGCGTAGACCTACCGGTTAAAAAGTCGAAAAAACTTTCGAAAACGCCGGCAAAAATGCTAATAAACCAGCTTTCAATACCTATACCCGAGAAACCCGTACGAAACCGATGATTTTTACGACGAACACTATTTATCTACAACCAATATACCGTATCTATAATGCAAATGCCATATCTATACAAAACTGCCAACGAATATGGCGGAAGAGGAAGAAAGAAAGGGTTTTGTGACGGGGTGAGGTGCGAAACCTCAATAAAAATTTTTACAACTATCCAAGAAATGGAAAAAGAAGAAAAAGAAAATAGGTAAAAGGAAGTTATAACGATGTATCGTCCCAGCGTTGGAGGTTGAATACGAGTTGCTGAAGTGGGGAAGGGAAAAGGTAGATATTAAAAATTCAACGGTATTCGCGTTAGCTACGTTATTCCTCAGGTATTAAACTCTTTATGTCGGTTAGTTTTTCAATAGGTTCGTATCTGGGGAAGAGTGTAAAAACTTTGAACGTCAATGGAGGTGTTCTTTTTTCAATTTTGTGTATTGTGTGATGTTTACTGCCTGGTGGTTATTAGCGGTGTCAAAAAATTTCGGAAATGGTTGGAAGTTTAGGTGAAAAAAAGGCTGAAGAAGGGAATAAGATGGAAATGTTGAAAATGAAATTGAGGATTTGAGAAATGAATAGTCATGAATTGAAATGGAGTCGAATTTTTTTGGATGAATATTTAATCGAAAAATGGATTGAAATTTCTTTCGGGGAAGGGAAGGGGGGTTAAAATGATAATATACTGGGTGAAGTGTTTGCCATATGAAAAATCACTTGGAAAATTTCCACAATCCTCAAAAATTTGTTTACTTATTTCATGCTAATGATGAATCATAAATTTTTAAAAAATACTACATTTCAATCAGAATTTAATTAAAAGTTATACTAAAAATAGTAAAAAGTCGCGGAAGTCAAAGAAAAGCGATTGAAATAACTAGTTAGACTGGGTTGTTCTAATTAACCTTTCCAGTAAGAGAGCCAAAACTAGACTGAGCTAAATAGCTCTGGACCAGCCGAAGTCAACATTGAAAATGGGAGGAGCCAATCCTAACCATACTGGATAACTGTACGGAAAATTGTACCTCTAGCCTATGAAATGTACTGGTGATCTAATTTTGACCTTACTTTACCTATGAAGAAAATGACCTTGACTGATTCATGAAAAGGTCAGGTGATCCCAGTTGACTTATGTTATGTACACATGTCATAGTTGTGACTCCAGCTGACCTTTGAAATGAAAGAGTGGCCTGATTTTGACCTCAAATTGTGTATGAAAGAGTGCAAATTATAATTTTGATATCGTTGACTATGAAGTCTATAAATAACTCTGAATGATCTATGAAGAGTCGATGTGACCAATTTTGACGTTAATTTGACTTTTGAAAAATTCAAATATAATTTATTGTGACTTCAGAAGACCTATGAAGTGTAAAGAAATCCCGAAGTTCGATCTTGATTGACCTACAAAATGTCAATATGTCATAAATTTGATACCAGATGGCAGATGAAAAAATGAGATGTCATAATTTGATACCAGTTGGCCTGTAGAGAGAGAAAGATAAATAATTTTGACACCAGTTGATTTTTGAAGAGTGAAGATGTCATAATTTGGAATATCTAGTTGATATTATCAAATAAACAAGTAACAAAATGTCATAGTTTTGGCATCATTGACCTATGTGAAGTCAAAATTATTGAAGTCAAAATTGTATAATTTTGACATTAGTTAATCTATGAGAAATCAAGATGTAATTATTTTGACTTCGGTTCACCCTTAAAGAGTCAAAATGTCATAATTTTGACACCACTTTGTTCCTAAAGTGAACATATGACCTAATTTTGACCTTCATTGACCCACAGTATGTCATAATTTTGATACCAGTTGACCTCTAAAATGAAGATTTAACAAGATGTCACAATGTGACAATTTTGACTTAATTTTAATTTCAGTGGATCTGTAATATGAACAATGCGTCATAATTTTGACACAATGTGGCTCATAAAATGAACCAATGTCCTAATTTTAGCATTAATTGATCTAAAGTATACATTGATTCTATTTTCAGTGAACCTACATGTAAGTAAACCAGTTTAAAATGTCATAATTTTGACACCAATTGATCAATCAAAAGTCAAAATGACATAATTTGACTCTAGTTGGTCGATGAAGAGAAGTACATAATTTTGACCCTCAGTCCTGTAAAGTAAAAACAACTTACTAGATCACAATTTTGACCCCAGTTGACCTTCAAAAATCAAAATGTTATCATTTTGACATCAGTGAGTTTATATACCCGAAAATAAGGAGAAGAATTTGGTAAATAATTTGGAAAGGTAAAATGAAAAAAGAGTTAATTCGATAACAGTGTCACTGAGTCGCCTCAGTATTTTCTATACGTTTATGATGTTTCTTATGGATATTGCATCCTGCGAGAAGTTTAGATGTCATAATTTTGATTTCAGTTGATCTCTAATGTGAACAATGTGTTATATTTTTGGCATTATTTGACTCCTAAAGAGAATATGTAACTTGATTTTCACTGTGGTTGATCTAAAGTATGACATAATTTTGACATTGTATGGTCCACAAAGAATCAAGATGTCATAAATTTTACCACTGACCTATGAAGATCATTTGACTTCAGTGGACTTACCAAATGCAGAAATGACCTAATTTTGATCTTAATTGATCTAAGAAAGGTTAATATGTCAAAATTTTGACACCAGTTGACACATAAAGGATCAAGATGTCACAATTTTGATCCGGGTCGAATCATGAATGGTCAAGATCTCATAATGTTGACACCAGTTGACCTATGAAGAGTCAAGATGCCATAATTTTGACACCAGTTAACCTATGGAAGGTGAAGATGTTATAATTTTGGCCCTGATTGAACTATAAAGGGTCAAGATTTCCTAATTTTGACACCACTTAACCTATAAATGGTTGAGATTTTTTTTCCGCACAATTCACCTATGAAGGATCAAGATGTCATAATTTTGACCCTAGTTGAACTATGAAGGGTCAAGAGTTCATACTTTTGACATCAGTTAACCTACATATGAATGAGCATGATTTACTTTTTTTGATGCCAATTGACCTATGAAGAGTTAAGATGTCATAATTTCGACGCCAGTTGATATCTGAAGGATCAAGATGTCATAATTTTGACACCAGTTGACATATTATGAAGGATCAAGATGTCATAATTTTGACACCAGTTGACATATTATGAAGGATCAAGATTTCCCAATTTTGACACCCCTTAACCTATGAATGGTGAAGATTTAGGTTTTTTTTTTAAAGCACAATTCACCTATGAAGGATCAATATGTCACAATTTTGACACCATTGACATATGAAGGATCAAGATGTCATAATTTTGACCCTGGTTGAACTATGAAAGGTCAAGATTTCATATTTTTGACATCAGTTAACCTGTGAATGAGCATGATTTACTTTTTTTGATGCCAATTGACCTATGAAGGATCAAGATGTCATAATTTTGACCCTGGTTGAACTATGAAAGGTCAAGATTTCATATTTTTGACATCAGTTAAGCTGTGAATGAACATGAGTTAATTTTTTGATGCCAATTAATCTATGAAAAGTTGAGATGTTATGGATTGTGACACTGGTTAACCTGTTAACAGAATAATTGACCTGATTTTGCCCTCAATTAGACTCTGATGATGCGATTTTCACGCTGGCAATGACTCTAGTGAACCTATGAAGCCCACAGATGGTATTTTTTATTTTGACCGAATCGATTTTTGAAACCTGCAGATGACATCATTGTGACTAATTGACTCATGAAGTATACAGAATCATAGGTGCATGAAATATGCGACAAACGTTATTTCAAAAACTTTAATTAGTCAAGGAAAGAGAAATTAAATTATCAATTTATTCTTCTTACGAATTGATGTACCATTGATTTCCTTTTTGGATCTCTCCTCATACCAAAATTATCTTCTTAAGGACAAAACATCGTTTCAGCCATCACGTTCGCATCAATACAAGGTACCAAAACTTACGTACCTGGTATGATATCCCTTCATGCAATGTCGACATATTACGATATTTATGGTACTCTCGAAAGTAAACCCCAGTGTACCTGGTTCGTTTGAAGTGGCGGCGGTAGGCTTATCGAACGAGGGCACATATTGGGTATAAAAATTTCAAACAATATAGCAATATTATGGCATATACGAGTATTACCTTACCATATACCTACAATATTGCCGCGTGTAATGTCGTGGAAAAGTTTGTCGTGGATCAAAGCCATTCACCGAGTTGACGTCGTAGGTATATAGGAGGAAATTGCGATATCGAGGGCGGCGGGGGCGGAGGAGAAGGTGATGCCCGATGCGTCGCGTTTTTATGTGTGGTACCACTTGGTTACGGTTCAACGAGGATCGATGATAGTTATTATTTTTATTTTACATTTTTTTTTTCGTCTTATTTTATAAATAAGTACCGAATTCTCTTTGTATGGCCGTCGAGGGGGAAAAAAATCGAAAGAATTATCACCCGACGTTTATTCGTCGAGGCTAAAAATGAGAATTACGCAGTCATCGCCGACTATTGGACTGAAACGAAGGCAGAAAGAAAACACACTCGCGAAATTTCATGACCTTTGAGACGCTTAGGTGAATTTTTAAATTATCTAAAATGCCGCCCGGTTCGGCAGTTACACGAGTATTATTGTCAAACACGATGCTGCGTTAAAACGGTATTGAATGCCAGCCATTTTTCCGACGATATTTTGGCACCGGCTCCAAAAAGCGAGCAAAAAAATTTCCTAATTAGTTATTCGATGTACTTATACAATACACTTACACGCTGGCCGAATGTAATAGTGAAATTTCACGCAATAGACCGCCATCGAAGTCTGAAAAAAAAATTTAATTTTTGCCCAATTTTACGCGAATTATTCGTCGCGATTAATTGAAACTGTACGGTGCGGTGTTTGTTTATGAAAAATGGGAAATACGGCGGGGAGGCAGGAAGAGGTATCCTATTTAATCGGATTTGTTTACCTTTATAAACGGTAGACGAAGGAAAGAACAAACATCGTGCATCGTACACGCCGCTGCTATTAATATGTGGTTCTACTTCTAATTTTATAAATTACCTATGCAACCTGAAAACATCATGACGACGATTTACGTGGAAGAATTTTCACGCCCTTCGGCCCTCGTTGCAATTTTCTCGCATTATTAATTTTATTTAGCTCGGATATGGTTTATCGCGTATCTCGAATAAGACTCGCGAGTAATTTTGTAGAATGCGTGGCGCAGCGATGCTGCGTATGGTTCCATTCGAATACCGAAGCGTTGCGATTACGTCATATGACGCGCTATGGTCAAGGAACCGAGACATAAATAGGAAGTGTTCGATAATAGCGTGTTAACGAGACGGACGTCCGCGGTTACCAAGTCCGACCGGCACCGTTGGTTTAGTTTGTGTGCGAAAGAATCGAAGATGGGGGGGGGGGAGGTCCAGAGGTTATTGGAATCGAATCTGAGAGGAATGAGAAAGAATCGATAAATTTTTGTGAAAATTTCCGAAATGAGCGATTTATTCGAAGGAATTGAGGAATTATTTTTGGATTTCCAAAATTAGGTAAAACTTGCAAAAACCCCCGAAAATGGGAAAAAAGCATGAGAAATTGACGAAAAAATGAGAAAAATTGATAAAAAATTGTACAGTAAATAGAATTTTTTTGAAATATTATATTTTTTGGGGGAAAACCAAGATAGATCGGAGATTAAAAATTTACAAAACTTAGTAAATGGCAACATTGATTTTCCGTCTTGAGAAATTGACAATTTTACGAATCATTGACTCATTGTAACCATAATATTGAGAACTTGAGTACGAGGGGTATTTTATTTGGATTCAAAACACTGATAAGAGTGATTTGTGGCCTCAAGAAGTCTTCTCCTTCCTATAGTTACCGTGATAAAACGTCTAAATTGTTTACAAACTTGAGCCCTCATTACGATATTTCAGTTTTTTATTTCAGCTCTGATGAGGAATTCAGATATTTATTGACATTTTCATATTTGTCGATTATCTACTTGGAAAAAAATCTCTGAATAATTGATGAAAATTTACTTTTGAAAAATTCGAGATATGAGGAGAAAGTGGTCTCAGAATGAAGTATTTTTTTCCATTTTCTCAGCCTTTTCTCTCTTCTACGATGCTAAAGAATCAGTAAAATTTCACTGCTTGTTGGTAAAAAAAATGCCGATTCTGTTGGTGAATTTTCATTCCAGAATCAGCAATTTTTTCAATAATTTGAAATGGATCAATAATGATGGGGAAAAATTACTGATTTAAAATTTAAAATTCACTGATTTGAATCAGCAGTTTTCCATTGATTTCTGCGATGACTCAATTCTGGCTATTTCATCAGTGAATTTTTTTCATCAGTATTGGAAATTCTTCTTGAAGGGAGGGGGCGATTTTTTTTGGGAAATTGCGAACATTTTTTTTTTTGAAAAATGAAATCAAGCTCCTTTTCTCCGATAAAAAAAGCTCGGAAATCAAAAAAGAAAATGTCAAATATAAAAATCATTCAACCTTTTTAAAAGGGAGGTGCAAAGAGAGGTGGAATCTAAAAATGAATTTAAAATTCGACCTTTGCTGAAATGTTGCAAACGATATCCTCACAAGTTTTCAATTTTTTGCCATTATTTTTCAATTTTAGTGATTCAGACGACTCGAGGAAGAAATTAAGGATGAGGAGGGGGCAGAATTTTCCAGAAATCGTGAACAAAATATTATCTCAATTTTCTCTCAATTTCGACTTGAATTTGAATTGGGGAGCCTGTGAAAGTGTATCAAAAAAATATGGTGAAAATTCGACTTTGACTCGTATTCCTAAAAACATTGCAAACAATAAATCTAGCAGTGAAGATTTTGAACGCTTCCCTCCCTTAGATTCCCCCTCAAAGTTTGGAGAGAAATTTTGATAGATTTTTGATTTTTAGGATAAAAATAGTTCATAAAAATTTTTCGGAATAATCAAAAGATGTGAAGCTGTCGAATTTAACGTCTTCAGCTGTTTTTTTTTACCAATTTTTTGCATCACCTGAGAAATCATACTGATGAAATAGTTCAAAAAATTGAGAAATACACCTTGAATCAGGATGAAATCTTAAAAATAGCTGAAGCAAGTTCCAGTAATCATGTTTTCTACTCCCCTATTTATGAATCAGTGAAAATTTCGAAAATCAATGGAAAACAGTCAGAATTCCAATTTCCAACATAGTAATGAATCGGTGAAAAAATCACCTGAAGCAAACAGTTAGTAAAATATCAGAAATTGAGTAAAAAAATCAGTAAATTGTTTGAAAAATTGGTGAAATTCTTTGAAAAAACAGCAAAAATAAGATGAAATCAAATTTGCTGATTTTTTTTTTCGGTTCTGCAATTCTGACTTTTTTTTAGTGAGTGGTGCAAAAGAAAAGTTCTAATTATCTAAATGAATTTTTTTTTGGTGAATTTAGTACAATTCTGAAATTTGAATTTGAGAATTTTCAAGTCTCCTCCCTCAATGTTCCTGTAAATTTTCAATTAATCGACCTATTCCTGAAAAAAAAAATGCTCGTAAACTGATTTTTTTTTACAAAGAATATTCTATAATAATTGATAGTTCTGATAATAGGCTTCGTACGAATCATATTAGATTATACATTGAAACCTTACACAAAGTTGTGAAATTTTGAAAAATTTTTGGGAAAAATGACAGATGTAGACAAAATAGCCAAAATTTAATAAAAATGTATTAAAAAATCATTGAGAAACACAGTGCTATGGAAATTTTTTACTGCTAATCTTGATTTGAAAAAAGAAATACGGATACAACATTGATCGAAAAATTGGCACTTTTTGAATAAAACTTGACGAGAAAGTCGAAATATTCCAATCCAACCATTTCCAGCTTCGATCCGAACTCGCAAGGTACAACGACACCTTCGAAATAATTCATCAATAAACGTCGGAAATTCGCCATAAATAGGGCAGAAGGAAAGCAAAACGAAATCCAGGAAAACAGAGAAAAATTACCACCTTGCCGGCGAGTAAATTGCGCACGTTAAAATGGCGTATGAAAAATTAACGTCTCGTTTTCTTCGCACGCCATTTCCATTTTTTTTTCATCGCCGCATGTCAACTCACATTCGATATAATTTGCCTGCTGCACGATATGTGCATCGTTCGTATTTGTAATTTACTCCTCGTATACCATACCTACATATTCGATTCTCAACAATACCTCCGCAAGTGTAGCTTCGCTTCCGGAAACATTTCGAACGTTTTTTCCCCTTACCATATTCTGTGGTGAAAAATATCGGGAAAAAAACACGTAAATAAAGAGATAGAATGAGAGCGCGAGGTGGAATACGAATGTGCTCGTTGCCATTACGTGTACAATGCGATAACGAATACGCGAATCCAATAAAATCATCGGTATTGGTACCGAACCTCTATTGTTGAGTACTTCACCTGCCTCGACTGTGTCCTATGTGCTGTGTACATTGTACAATACATTGTACGTGTACCTGCGATATTCCGGTGATGGACATCAGATAACGGAGCCATTCGATCGGCGAATATTGCACCGTACGTGCGATGAAGCGCGAATCCTTGGCGAATACGAGTAAATAACGTCCGTTGAATGTACGAGTAGCTATTTGGATGAGATTAGAGTTTAAAAGGTGTACGGAGAATAGATATTTGAAGCGAGGTTTCGTCTTATTTTTCTAGGAAATGGGTTCAAGTATTGGGGTTTTGTTTGACTGATTTTGGGAATTTTTTTGTTTATTTGGTACCTAATTTGAATGATCCTCATTATATTTTAGTTTTAGTCTATTTTGTAAAAATATCTATTCGTATTGTGATAAGAAAGTACGTGGTGTTATCTCCAACTACAGGATTAAAATAAGATACCAATCAACGTGGTTTTAGCCCATTTTTCTTTTTTTTTTGAAAGAACTATCTCATTTATAAATTGGTGAAAATCATCAAAAATCTCAAGAAAACAGTCTGAATTGCAGCACAGTAAAAAATAGGGGAGGAAATCACTGAAAGCAAACAGTGAAAAAATTTGCTGGAAAATCAGTGATATTTCGCTGAAAAACCAGTAGAATATCAGAAATTCGTTGAAATATCACTGAAATTCTGTGAAAAATCAGTGAAAGATCGCTGAAAATCAAAGAATTTTGTTGATTTTTTCTGTGCTGCAAATCTGGTCTTTTTTCGGTGACTTTTTACTGATTCAGAATGAGAAAGAAGAGTATCCTTTTCAATGTGTGTACCTTCATTGTAACCCAAGTGTATTGTTTTTATTGGTTTTACATTAATATGAAATTTGTAGAGTGTTTCGATATTTTTCATCTTTTGTGTGATATTACTGCAACTAAAATTATACTGATGTGGTCAAATTTGCTGGATTGAATTTGGATTGAGCCAAATCATCACTTTTTTGGCATCACTTATAAAACTTGAAAGAAATTCTACAGAAAAGGTCATCTTCAGATCATATCTGAATTAAAAATCTATGCTGAAAAATTAGAGGGAAGAGGGGAGGAAAGTTGTGTCAAAATGTTGAAAATTACGGAAAATCGATTTTTGATATCAGGCACAGAAGAGGGAGTTATGTGCAAATTTTTGTTCAAAAAATATGTAACAATAATTTGGCTTGCAAATTGAGAAAATATTTTTTTGACAAGATGAGAAATTATTTTATCGCCAAAACTGTTCAGATAGTTGCCAAGAAATGTGCAATTTTCTAGAGGAAAATATGTGCAAATGCAAATATTTTGTTCAAAATGTGCAAATATTTCGTCTACAAAATACTAAATTTTATCGGTAAAGATGTCAAGTATTGGAATAGAATAGAATGAAAAATGAAAATTACTGTGTAGGAAAATACTAATATTTTGTATGCTGTAGAAAATGTGCAAACATTATTTTTGCAGACCAAAATGTGCAAATATTTTTTTCGGAACAAAAAGTGCTATCATTTTTGTGGTTTGAAATGTGCATCATTTTTTTCGGACCAAAACGTGCAAACATTTTCTTGGATCAAAATTTTGATCCGTAAAAATGTTTGCACGTTTTGATTTGCAAAAAAAAGTTTGCACATTTTGATTCGAGAAAAATGTTTGCACATTTTGATTTGCAAAAAATGTTTGCACATTTTGATTTGCAAAAAATGCTTGCACATTTTGATTTGCAAAAAAATATTTGCACCTTTTGATTCTTAAAAAAATGTTTGCACATTTTGATCTAAAAAAATGTTTGCACATTTTGATCTAAAAAAATGTTTGCACATTTTGATCTAAAAAAAAATGTACAATAAATGTGGTGGAAAATGTGCAAATATTTTTTCGGACCAAAATGTGCCATCATTTTCTTGGATTCAAATGTGCAATATTTTAAAAAACATTTTTTGGATCGAAATGTGCAAACATTTTTTGGATCAAAATGTGCAAACATTTTTTGGATCAAAATGTGCAAACATTTTTTGGATCAAAATGTGCAAACATTTTTTGGATCAAAATGTGCAAACATTTTTTTGGATCAAAATGTGCAAACATTTTTTTGGATCAAAATGTGCAAACATTTTTTTGGATCAAAATGTGCAAACATTTTTTGGATCAAAATGTGCAAACATTTTTGCAGACCAAAATGTGCAAACATTATTTCTGAATCAAAATGTGCGAATCTGTTGCAAATCAAAATGTGCGAATGTATGCGAATGTGATAAAATTTGGTGTTATTGTACAGAATTGTGCAAATATTTCATTTTCAAAATGTGCAAACATTGAGTAGACTAAATGTCCAAGCATTTCAATGACAAGAATTTGTACCATGCTTGAGGATATTTTGTGGAATTTTCTTCTAAATCGCAAAAAATTCTGGAATCCAATCTTATTTTGTCTTATTGTGCCAAAATTGAAGAAATTGGAATTATAGGTTTTCGCCCCGAGCTCACTGTTGACTAATCAATTTGGAATCTGAAACTGCTTCGAGATTCATACTCTTCAAAATTTCTATGAGAGGCATTGAAAACTACACTCCCCCTTCCCTAGAGCTCTATTAGGTGAAAATCCATTTTATGGAATGTATACTTTCCGGTATTTTTAAAATTCTGTTCTTTCAGCTGTGAACCGACAAACTTGATCAATTTTTTTTAAATTTTATTTGCAGTATCACTCGATTGAAGGCTCAGTACTACGAATCGAACACCCTGCATATATATTTATTAATTTTACTTCTTTTTTTTTATCGAATTCTATAATCTCATAACATTTGTTTTTGTTTTCTACTCCGCAGATAAAAAACGTAAAATATACGACCAATACGGCAAAGAAGGATTAATAAACGGCGCCGGACGTTCCAGCGGCCGCCGCGGAGGAAACAGACAATACGCCGAAAGTGCAGACTTCGATTTCGTTAGTTTTCCATTTTTCGCATTTAGAGATCCTGAAGAAGTGTTCAGAGAGTTTTTCGGTTCTTGCGACATATTTGAATTAGGTAAGATGGTCACTGCGTTCGAATTCGTAAACGGCGACGATTTCATGTAATCGATTCCACCAGCCTCGAAATTCGTATTCGATTCGATCTCTCTAAACGCGACTCGTGCTCGAAATTCGATGTGTAAATTTCATTGAGTAAACTTTATTACACGTATTTTTCCAGAAAATTTTGATTTCCATATTCGCTTACTGAAAAAAAAATACATTAAACGAATAAAAAATTACGCAGGAACGTTATAAAACGATACGATGGTCGTCGTCATCGTCTAATTTACCATACCATTCTGTTTTGAGCAGCTAATTAAATTCCTAGCTACTTTCGCGTGTATACAAAAAATACCCGCGCGACAATAAGGTTTAAATTAGCGGGCCAATTTAATTAACTGGAAGCATACTGTGTTGGCTTGGCAGCGAGGAAAGCAGGGGTTTAAATTTTATTACCAGCGAGGAGCAGGAAGGGAGGTAGGCGCGCCGTGATGCCGACGTCGGATTCCAAACTTCGCCCGGGTCTTTTTTTCTTTTTTTTTTTGGAAAAACAACACGTTGATGAAATATTAAACGGTATCTCGGTGGAAAACATTACTCCGAGGGTATTGCCACCTTTCTCTTCCCTAATTTTCTATTGTTTTCGCAAATTAAAAACCACCTAAAGATAAATGGTCTGAAAAGACGTACGTTTAATTTTTTGCCCGTCAAAAAAGACTAAATGGGTTTGAAAATTACGAGCGAGCAAAAATTTGATATTAAACGTTGAATAGGAGCACGTAAGTGTACCAAGATGACGTATTCGTTTTATTGTTAGAATTTACGAATTACGTTGTATCGAGTACTCGTATTGTCATTTGTTTTTTTTTTCTGTGCAAATTCAGACTATTGACAAGAACCTACGGTTTCCGTTTGGTTAATCGATTATTTAATTTTTTCAAGTTATCGATGAAAAACGTCTTAGGGTGACGAAATAATCGAAACTAAAGGAAATTGGCTAATTGGTTGACGTTGAGCTGGCGAAGTTCAAGTTCTTTTTTTCGGAATTTTGTGTATGTAGGTCTAGGTTGGTTAAGAGTATGCGTAATTTTATTATGACAGATTGGTATGACGAATTGATAATCTAGATTCGGTCGTGGAGAAAAAGCAGTAAATATTATTTGACGAGATGGTTCGATTACGAGTAGTGCGAAATGATCGATTGAAATTTTTCCATTCGATCGTAATTAATTACGAGCTGAGAGTATTCTCTTATCAGTCGAGCTACTGCGTGATTTGTTTATGACGATCGTGACTTACGAGTGGGTCACTGTGTTGCCAATTTGAATCGAGATTTTATAGATTTCCGTGCTTGGAGTTCGGAATCGGGAATCGAGTTTTGATTTTGATTCTTGTGGTTTTAAATTGAAGCGATTTTATTGAGATGGGAATGGGGTTTGATTGATTGAGTTGATTGGAGTCGATTAATTTGATTTTGATTGGAATTGAAATGAATGTTGCTGAAATAGGTTGTAAAAAGCAGCTCAATTAGATTTGGAATTGATCGAATTCGTGTTTCAAAAGGAAATCTGCGGAAATTGACGCAGATGGTAGGGATTGAGGAGAGGGAGAGAGTCATCTTTAACTTCGAAGAAATATTTTTTGGATTTTTAAGGAAAATAAATTTGAATTTGAAAAAAAAAGACGAATATTTCAATATTGATTTCGATTGGGCTTGAAAGCAGCTATTTTCAACCATGTGATATAAAATGTTGAAGTTTTTTCATAAGTAAAATATTATTTTTAAAGATTTTGTGAATTTTTTTTTTGAAAATTTAGCCACGCTGTTTTTTCAACCAACTGAATTAATATGACAAATAATCGTATTTTTTCAAAACTGCACTCCAACATTTTTCTCATTCAGTTCTCCTCCTTCTCTCCCATATGTAATTGCATTCACGATCGAGCTTTCGGAAAATTTTAAAAATTGATGTAATTTCCGAAGCTAATCAGATTTTTGATGAATGAATATTTTGAAAGATTGAGCGTACCTATTTCTAAAATGGATATAATTCCTGAGAATTGATGACATTCTTTAAAACTTGATTTACTTAGTTTTTAAAAAAACAATATGATGAAATAATTGAAATTCCGAGAAATTGATAATGTTTAATTCTGACTATCATTTTCAGAAATTGAGAACTTGAAGATTCGTTATAAATTCTAGTTGATTATAGATTTCGTGTAAAATTGATATGATTCTCGAAAAAAAAAAGATACAAGTATTCCAACTTGATAAGATATCTAAAAATTGATAACCTTTGAAAAAGAAATAATATTTAGAATGAAAAATAGTATCGATTCCAAAATTTGGAGAAATTCTCAACGAATTGATGAAACGCAAGGAAACTGATACGATTCTCAAAAATTGACACCTACATTTTTTTGATCAAATATAGGGGAGAAAATGGCAAAAATGATAAGAATTCTCTGTAATTTGATGAAACGCTTAAATTAATAACATTTTTCAAGAAACTGAAGATGCTAGAAAATCGATGCGATTAATTTCCGAAACGATTCAATTTTTTCAGAAATTTGGTAAAAGTAACTTATAAAGTACCTAATGAATTTTTCTAAAAATGGTAATGTGTATTTAAATAATCAAATTTGATAACATTTCCAAAATTTTTAAAAATTGATGTTTGTCAAAAATTTGAAAAGAAAAATTTTCAGTAAAATGAATTTCAAAATTGGATGTATTTTTAAAGATCGATAGTATTTTGAAAAAATTTATGAAAAGTTTCCAAAGATTACTGAAAATTTCAAAAATTGAGATCATGTTCTGAACCTGATGAAATTACTAGTTATACTTTTCGTTCAAAATGGCGAAATTTTTAAAAAAGAATTTAATTTTTCAATGGTTGGTAAATTTTTTAAAAATTGGACACCTTTCCTAAATTGACTCACTTTCAAGAAAAATGTATTCCATTTTCAAAAATTGACTACCTAAATTGCAAATTGGCACAATTTTGAAAAAAATTATTCGTTCACAAAAATTAGCACCACATTTCTTCCAAATTGGTTCAAGTTTCAAAAATTTATTAAAGTCCTGCAAACTATTGAATTTTACAATCAATTTACTAAATTATTTCATATCAAGTTGGTAAATTGCTATTATTTCAAAAAAAAAATCGACACGATTTTCAAAAATTTGATGAAATTATTTCAAAAAATGATAGATAAATTTTTTAAAATTTACTCTCATCTATAAATCAGTGAAAATTATCGAAAATCACTGAAAACCAGTCAGAATTACCCCACAGTAGTGAAAAAAATTCATTAAAAACAAACGATGAAAAAATTGTTGGAAAATCAGTGTAGATTCACTGAAAAGCCAATGTAAATATGTTTCTGAAAATTGCTGAAAAATCAGTGAAATTCTTTGATTTATCTCGAGTGAAAATTCACTGCAAAATGAGCGAGGACGTAATTTTAAATGTTGATGAAATTTTCAATAACGAAAGCAATAATAATTTCAAAAAAAAAAGTAAAATTTTCGACGATGCGATCGTAGCAATTTTTATATGGTAAAATTTTTAGAAATCTTTGAAATCTTCGAACATTGTCAAGGTTTTAATCGTTGACATTCCTTTCCGACACAAATCTCCTTTAAAACGCTTCTAGCCTTAGTTGATGTGTATGGCGTTGAAAAAAAATCAATAAAATTTTGAATTTCTGATAAGTCGTCCAACATTAATAAAATTTTTAAAAATTGATGAGACTTCACAAAACTGATAACATTTTTAAAAATTGATCTTTGTTTTTAGTAACTGACAAAATTTTGAAAAATTGTAAGAAGTTGGAATGATGAAAGCTTGTTTTTTTCTGAAATGGCCTTTTGTGAATTTTATGGCAGATTCCTATATATTTTCCAACTTGACCATATTTTTTAGATAGGTAGATTTTGAAAAAAAAATTATTTCATGTTTCATAAGGTTTCTGTTCAAAGTGTAAAAAAATTCAGAACATTTTTATTGAAGAATATCACCGGTGATTTTTCACTTTAACCCCCTCCTCCACCTTTCATCCACCTTCATTATTCTGAAAAAACTGCTAAAACGAAATGATTTAGGTATGAGAATAATTTCAAATAATTTGATCCGAGTTTTTGAAAAAAATCAGATAATTTTTTTAAAAATCATTATTGCTTTAATTATTGAAAATTTCATCAATATTTGAAAATACATACTCGCGAAAATTCATTGAAAAAAAAATCAAAATTACATCGCAGGAAAAATCAGTAAAATTCTTCAATTTTCAGCGATTTTTCACTGCGATTTTTCCCTTCGAAATTTCTCAAATCTCCCCATCGAACCATATTCGTAAACTTCAAACTCGCTGTAGCAATTCGTCTCGAAGTTGAACGTATCTCGCACCTAAATACCATTTCATTAACCCAGTATTCTGAACAAAACGAAGGGCGGTGTCGACACCGACGGCCGGATGCCGGCGACCGACGACTTCGCAGAAAGATGGACCGTTTAAATTCGATAATATTTTCACTAATTTTCCGCTCTTTACGTTACATTAAACGGTAATTATAGCGGTAATTACACGAGCATACATAGTCATAGACTATTTAAACTCTTTCAAAAGACTTCACGCCGTAAGTGTTAATAGCCTATATTTTTTTTTCGTTTCGTCGATTCGTTTTAAAACGGTACTTTAGCGTGTAATTGTGACACTAAAGATGCCAAGGGACAAGGGAGATGCTTTCTTTATGCAAATTCAAGCCAACCGGTGAGCCGATGAAGAATAAAAAATGTAGCTCGACAAACTGAAACTGTACCTGGACAAAAATACTCGTAGATTTGAATTACATGACGATGAGATATTTCAATCGGAATCGGATGATGATTTCGAATAAGAAGGATGATTGTGCATAAAAAAAAAGAGCTGCTGTAAAATTGGCAATTTTTTTCACCATTTTGTTTCTGTTCACAGGCGGTTTCGGTGGTAATCGAGGATCTCGTTATAATAATGGTAGTACTACGCAGCTCAGTTCCATATTCAATCCGTTCGGCGGTATGAGCCCATTCGGTGGCATCGCAAATTTCGACGACATGTTCTCGAACGGTAATTCCCAATTCTCGTCGTTCAGCACGAGCAGTACGTTCGGCGGCGGCGGAGGCGGAGGAGGCGGCGGTAATATTAAGAAAACCTCAACATCCACTAGGTTCATTAACGGAACGAAAGTCACTACTAAAAAGTAAGTCGATGAGTTTTCTCGGGATCTACCGGCATGATTCATTTTCAATTAGGCTCATTTGCCTACGTTAATTTAAATACGAACAAAAGGATCGCAGTGTGGATGAGTTGACTTGTTTTGTAGGTATCTATTTGGTTGTGTGTGATATTAGGTTGACTTATGACATGAATGGAAATATGGACACTGTTACGTAGAATTGTATTGATTCATCATCGACGTAGGTATTGTGATTATGTGATCTGGTGCAATACAGCAACAGAATTGTTTGCTTGAGTATTGCTCAAGATATTTCGTATTGAGCCAGAGAAATTTTTCACCAAATTGCAAACATCTTGGAGGAAAAATATTCCATTTCTGAGAATTAAATTTCGTCGAGTGAAAAATCTCGAATTCAAAATTCAATTAATTTTTAGTAAAATTGAATAAAATTTTGTATGAGCAAATCGTGGTTTTGAACAATTCAGGCGGAGAATTTTCAAGGTAGTGACCCTGCCGTAAAGAAGGGGCCTAGTGTAAAAAAAAATCTAGGTCTAAGTTTTCACATTTTTTGATCCAAACGATACCAAATCTGGACCAAACACATGAAAATAAAAACATCGAATTTTTTTACACAAGGTCCCTTCTTTACGGCAGGGTCACGATGCTTTTTGGTGTTCATTTTTCAAAATTTGTTCGAGTTATCGATTTTTGATTTTTTTGAGGGGTGTGGTGTTTATTTTCCAAAATTTGTTCGAGTTTTAGATTTTTAATTTTTTCAAGGGGGGGGGGGGGGGTAGTATAATTTTCATTTTGAAAAAATCGTGTTGAAGGTTCCTTCCGAGGTCCTTCCCATGGATTTTTGGAATTTTTTAGACACCCTGTTTTATGAGAGGCATGAATTAAAATTATGAACAATAATAACATCCCAGTGTGAGAAAAAATCAATATTTTGATGGATGGAGGGAAGGGGGAGTCGTCTCAAAAAAAATATCGCTCAATTTTCAAATGCGAATTTCAACATCTGGAGAACATTACTTTTGGAATACCAGCATTTGTAAAAATCGAACATTTCATGAGCCAGAGTTTTGCTGCCTTTGTGGAATTGAAAGATTTAAGTATGTTTTGGAGGGAAGGAAAAGGAAGGAGAGAAAAACACAAAATTTTTCAATATTGGATTTAAAATGTATCTAAATTTTTGAAACTTACGAGTACATATTTCATAAGATTTTTTTTAGTCGACTTGAAATAACTTAGGATGTGATGAGAATGATTCGGAAGGAAGAGAAAACTAAAAAAAAAAGTCTGAAAAATCCTAACAAAAAAAAAACAAAAACGAAACTACAACGTTTGAAAAAACCAATACCACTTCTTCTGAAAACCAAAAATATTGAAAATTGATATTTTTGAAACAATGGATAATAACCCCCTCTTCCTCCTGCACATGAAAAATTGTAAAGGAATCAGAATTTCTCTAATCCTCCTCCCACCTCTCGAAAAATGAGTTAAAAATTTCGAAATTTTCTATTTTTGAAACAGTACAAAATGAAACCCCTCCCCTTCCCATCTCTGCAAAAATAAAAATTACTTGCAAAAGGTTGAAAATTTGTTGACTGAAAGAATATTCAAACATATTAAGTCAACTTGAAAAATTTTGAAAATTCTCATTAGGTAAATTAAATTTTTATTTATGCAAAAATTGAACGATTTGCATTTTTTATTTTCAAAAATGGCTTCGAGTAGAAATGAATTGAGCAAGCGCTTGAATTTGCATAAATGTGCATATAGATGTCGAATAATGAAATTTTTCAATAATTTACATTTAGTGCCTGTTCGAAATGAAACTAAACAATTTCCTAACTTTCTAACATTTTTGTATCATTAAAATTCTCCATTCGTAGATTTGATTTTTTTCAGATCTAATTCAAATTTCAAAGTATCCATCATCCGTATAAGTCTTTTATTACTCCTTCCCTAATCATCAACCAGATTCTCCAAATTGAATCGGTCGAACAAAATAATACCTACAATAATCCAGCAATTCATTTTCTTCTAAGCTGGAAATCAAAATGACATCATCTACTCAATACATCACAATACCTCTATCGAACGACAATTCGCTACCTTTTTTTCTCTCATAGACAAACGTCTCAACTTACATACGTATCGTCATAATAAGACAATTTCCTCAGCTATTTTTGCAAACGTGTCAAAATAACGATAGATGATACCTCCCTGTACGCCTGCGGAATGGAAATTTTCGTTTTCAATACTGACGATATTTTTTTATTTTCATTTTACAGAATTACCGAAGGAGATAGAGAGACTGTCATGCGTTACGAAAACGACGTACTAACATCAAAAACAGTAAACGGTGTACCTCAATCGCTTACGTACGGATAAAATCGACGAATCGAAGCAGAGACGACGACGGGCGCGCGAGATTTCGAATTATATTTTTCGTTCATCTTTTTTTTTTAAAAAAAAAATCTGTTACGTTATTTACTACCTACAATTTTACTACTACCTACTACCATTTTTACTAGTATTACTACCATTTTACCGCTACTGTTAATACTGTTGCCAGATTTTTGTTTTTTTTTTTTGTTAACGATATTACTACCGATAAAAATGCGACAGTTTTGACGAAAACAATCTCGTTGTATACGTTCGAAATGGTGGGTTTTTTTCTGTTCTCGGATCCAGTGTAAAAAAATGTAGGGATACCATCAATGATCGCTGATTTGTCGCTCAACTCGAATAGCTGTTACCAACCGTTTATCTCGTTACGATTTATTCGATATTATTTCCTAGGCGAATTCTTTCGTTCATTTTTATTTTATAATTCAGTCAAGATTTTGTCGATTTCCGGTACTTTAAATTCTTCGTTTGGTGAAATACGATTGTACGTACTGATCATTTTATTTTTCTCGATCAATAGATTAATACGTTTTATTCCCTCTGTACAATGATACGATTCAGGTTTCGGCTATAGATGATTTTTCTCCTCTGGTTTGTCCCCATTTAACGTGTAACAAATTAATGTTAAATCGAACATTCGAATTTAAAATTTACGCAATAAGTTTTTAATACGATTGGAGTAGTTTAATGAAAATATAGAGTGTAATTACCCGTTATTTTCTCTCTTTCTTTTCTTTTTTTTTTTTAAAATAATATTATAATCATGTAATATAATGCGATTAGTTAGAGTCGTACAAGTAATGTGCTCATTGCCAATTTAGTGTACGTTTATGTTAAAATATATACATTTAATTTTTCACTAGCAAATCCAATAAAATAATTTCATACGGAGGATTTGATTTTGGTTTATTTGGTCGACTTGTACGGTAATTTGTAGTCGTGGATTTGAACGGATTGAGAAATTGGACGAAAATAGGATTATGGATAATGTATTGACGAAAGTATTTTCCGCAGTTTTGAAAATTAATGAATTTGATGGCTTATGAGAGTTGTAAATTGTTTAATGAGATTGGGGAGATATTCAGTAGATCAATGATTAGATATCAAATGTTCAAAAAATTATTGGAAAAACTTGAAAAATATTCAAGGGGAAATGTAAATAATTTCTCAGATTTTGTAGAAATCGAAATCGTTCAAAAATTTGAAAAACATGGAAGAAATATTTGTCAATGTCCATGAACTTGGTTTAAAAAAACGATGAAATATTTGAAAAAATTGAATGTCCTCTATTTCATTTCGTATCGCGAGAATTTCTGAAATATATTTTTTTTAAATGTATAATATTGATCTAGTAAAATGAAAAATCTTGAAAGAAAAATAAATCTTGATGAAAAATAATGAATTTCATCAAAAAAATAAAATGAGAAACCCTAAAATACCATAAAAATAGTAACGAGCCGAAGTTGAATAAAGAAGGAAAGAAAGGAAGGGAAGAAGAAAAGCAAAAAAAATCTGACTGAATTCGACTTTTTTTATTTTTCCTGGCGAGAAAAAAAATGCTTATAACTTTTGAAAAATTTTCAACTAAAAAAAATTCTATTTTATCATTATCATTGCTGAGGAGAAGTGAGGGAGGGGGTAATTTCAGAAATTAATACCAAAAATGTAAATAATTTTCAAAGATTGACATAATTTGAGCATTATTGATTAACATTTTCAAAGTGAAGAAGAACAATTCTCAAATATTGATAAAATTTTTGTGAAGAAATTACCCACCTATATAATTCTTAAAAATTGATACATGGATACTGGATAGTGACACGGAAAATTTTTATTTACTAAATTCGCTTGGATTTGGTCCGTAGATAGATTTTTAGTCGTCGAACACGAATCCGGCATTGGTTTTCGGTTTGAAGGTCGCTTTTTGGAGATATTTGCCCGGAAAAGTCGGAAAATTGTATAGGGACAGTGACACGGAAAATTTTTATTCGCGAAATGTCTTTGGATTTGGTCCATAGGTAGATTTTTGGTCGCTGAACACGAATCCGGCGTCGGTTTTCGGTTTGAAAGCTTAGTTTTTAAGATATTTCCCCGGAAAAGTCGGAAAATTCTTTGGACACAGTGACACGGAAAATTTTTATTCGCCAAATGCGCTTAGATTTGGTCCATCGGTAGATTTTTAGTCGCTGAACACGAATCCGGCGTCGGTTTTTGATTTGGAAGGTCGCGTTCAGATATTTGCTCGGAAAAGTCGGAAAATTGTATAAGGACAGTGACACGGAAAATTTTTATTCGCCAAATGTCTTTGGATTGCGTCCTTAGGTAGATTTTTGGTCGCTGAACAAGAATCCGGCGTCGGTTTTCGGTTTGAAGGTCGCGTTTATCGGATTTTTGCCCAGTGGTAAAATTGATGAAAGTGATAAAATTCTTGAAATTAAATTGATAAAATTGATAAAAGTGATGACATTAGTAAAATTTATGAAAAGATGTCATTTTTAAATAAACAATTTTTAAACATTTCACTTCTTTAATACGGTATTTTTTGGTGAAGAAATCCCTACCTTCTAAAATTATTTTGGAAATAAAAATTTAGATTTTTTAATAAAAGTTTTTTTTTTTTGAAAACAGCCAAATTTTAGAGTACGAGAAGTAAATAGGTATGAGATCGAGTTGATGTGAATTTTTCATCATTTGCTACCCTTCCACTCGAATTTCTAAAAAAAAAATATCATGAAACCATCGCTCCTTGTATCTATGCTCACTTTTTGCCTTGATCAGAGGTACAAAAACAATATATTTATGGATTCAAATTCAAGTATCTTAATTTTTTTTAGCACGCTTGAAGCCAAGTTTTACGACACCTTATTCTCACCTCTCATCTCTAAATATTCCACCCTCTGAACAGATTCCTACCTAGCTACCCACCTACACGAAAATAATTAGCAATCTTCGCACCTTTCTTGCACCCAAATCCAACTCCAAATCACATTAAATCCAACCCCTCCACATTCTGCAACCCGCATAAACGTTAATTTACCCACACATACAGATTGGAACGCCACCATAAACAAGCTTTATTTGCACCTACGCTGGCTGGAAAATTTTATGCAAAATATATTATCAAACAGAACAGGTACCTCAAACTATAACCACATCGAGCTCAACATTCACCATAGCCATAGTTTAAGGTAGGTCTACAGTGGTACCCTACGTATATAAAATCGACGCGACGGCACAATCCGAAGGGCGATGAAGTACCTACTCATAAATATTAAATTTTAAAGCATGGCCCGAGGTGCTAAATTGATGCAAAAATGGCTAAATTGGGTAGGCAGTGGTAGGTAGAGGTACCTACGCGATGGTTATATTAAATTTTACCTACTACACAGTTAGATAGAAATTTCGTGATTTTTTTTCCTCTTCTTCAGTTGTACCCCCTTCTCCGGCATCCCTGTACCGATGGGTAACGACCATAGCAATCGATACAGGCTTTATACGTAGGTACCTGAGTATAATTTTGTTGATTTTGAATAAGTATAAAATTTTCGACAATCGACCGTTTCGTCACAACGATGTGGGCTTCCAAGAAATTTGCATAAATAAATTTCGGATTTTTTTTTCCTCGGCTGTAACTCGATACACATGCTATACGTGTTCGATGGGTAGTTTAAAAAATTCATTCGGATTGAAAATTAACCCCCGTGTAGGACATGTGTGTGCTGTAAGTAAATAAAAAATTCATTCGGGATTGTATATGGTGCTTTTTTTTCCTCTCTCTTTCTCAACATTTTCTAACGATATGGTCAACAAGCACGAAGTCTATAGACTCATTCATCGTACCTGGATAAAAATGGGGATCTGATGGTGATTTTTTTGTCGAATTTTTTGGGGAAAATGGTAGCTATTGCTTTGGGCATTATTTTTGAATTATGAACTGAGAATAATTTTCTCAATTTTTGGACCTTTTGGACGAAAAATTTTATTTTTAAGCCAAGTGAGAATTTTTATAATTGTAGAGTGGATTAAAAATGATGATAATTCTGGATTTTGACAAAAATTAGTGAGAAGGTTCAACTTTTAGAGAAAGGTTTCCAAAAAAAAAAAAATGTTTGAGCCTCAGCCTCGTTCAAAAGGGTGAGGGGATAGAAAAAAGGAACCTCAAAGTGGAGTTATTTTCAAAAACCCTTCGAATTCTTGCCACTTCTGGGACTTTCACCTGCTTGAAATCTTTGTCTTTAACCCCCCCCCCCCCCCCGGTAAGGTTTGAATTCCTGCATCTGAATTCTGAACGGCTGAAAATTTGCAGATGGCGAATTTGATGAATTTTAGACTTCTATCAAATTTAAATCGCTCACGTAGCCAAAAAATTTCGGTTACGTAAAATATATTTTGACTAAGATTTTTCAAAAAATTAATTGATGACAGAACAGCCAATTAGGCCTACCGCAAAAAAAAATCAGAAAAATAAATTCAAAGTTATTTTAATGACCAAAAATTTTGGCTCCTTTTTCAAGCCACTGAATAAACGACATGAATTTTATTAAAATTACTCAGATCAAGGAGTACTCTTACAAAATGGCCAGAAGAGCCAAAATTGAATATGCAGGATCTTTCCAAGTCACTGAGATCAGTTCTGTCACCGCCCAAATGCTCTTGGAAAAGGTCTATAGGCAGATTCGAGGTCGCTGAACTCGAATCTCACGTCGGATTTTTGATTCGACCATTTGTTGCAATTTTATTGGCATTTTTCTTTCGAGTTTTTCCGATTCTCATTTGCGAATATCTACGAATCTAAATCTCTAAATGAAAATCCGACACCGGATTCGATTTCAGCGACCTCGAATCTGCCTATAGACCTTTTCCAAGAGAATTTGGGCGGTAAAATTTTCCGATGACTTTTTCCCCACAAAAGCAGCCGTTTTTCTATGAAAAAAGTCATCGGAAAATTTTACCGCCCAAATGCTTTTGGATTTCGTCCATAAGTAGATTCGAGGTCGCTGAACTCGAATCTCACGTCGGATTTTTGATTCGACCATTTGTTGCAATTTTATTGGCATTTTTCTTTCGAGTTTTTCCGATTTTCATTTGCGAATATCTACGAATCAAAAATCTCTAAATGAAAATCCGACACCGGATTCGAGTTCAGCGACCTCGAATCTGCCTATAGACCTTTTCCAAGAGAATTTGGACGGCAAAATTTTCCGATGACTTTTTTCATAGAAAAACAGCTGTTTTTGTGGGGAAAAGTCACCGGAAAATTTTACCGCCCAAATGCTCTTGGAAAAGGTCTATAGGCAGATTCGCGGTCGCTGAACTCGAATCTCACGTCGGATTTTTGATTCGACCATTTGTTGCAATTTTATTGGCATTTTTCTTTCGAGTTTTTCCGATTTTCATTTGCGAATATCTACGAATCAAAAATCTCTAAATGAAAATCCGACACCGGATTCGAGTTCAGCGACCTCGAATCTGCCTATAGACCTTTTCCAAGAGAATTTGGGCGGTAAAATTTTCCGATGACTTTTTTCATAGAAAAACAGCTGTTTTGTGGGGAAAAGTAACCGGAAAATTTTACCGCCCACATGCTCTTGGAAAAGGTCTATAGGCAGATTCGCTGTCGCTGAACTCGAATCTGACGTCGGATTTTTGATTCCACCATTTGTTGCAATTTTATTGGCATTTTTCTTTCGAGTTTTTCCGATTCTCATTTGCGAATATCTACGAATCTAAATCTCTAAATGAAAATCCGACACCGGATTCGATTTCAGCGACCTCGAATCTGCCTATAGACCTTTTCCAAGAGAATTTGGGCGGTAAAATTTTCCGATGACTTTTTCCCCACAAAAGCAGCCGTTTTTCTATGAAAAAAGTCATCGGAAAATTTTACCGCCCAAATGCTTTTGGATTTCGTCCATAAGTAGATTCGAGGTCGCTGAACTCGAATCTCACGTCGGATTTTTGATTCGACCATTTGTTGCAATTTTATTGGCATTTTTCTTTCGAGTTTTTCCGATTTTCATTTGCGAATATCTACGAATCAAAAATCTCTAAATGAAAATCCGACACCGGATTCGAGTTCAGCGACCTCGAATCTGCCTATAGACCTTTTCCAAGAGAATATGGGCGGTAAAATTTTCCGATGACCTTTTACATAGAAAAACAGCTGTTTTTGTGTGGAAAAGTCACCGGAAAATTTTACCGCCCAGATGCTCTTGGAAAAGGTCTATAGGCAGATTCGAGGTCGCTGAACTCGAATCTCACGTCGGATTTTTGATTCGACCATTTGTTGCAATTTCATTGGCATTTTTCTTTCGAGATTTTCCGATTTTCATTCGCGAATATCTACGAATCTAAATCTCCAAATGAAAATCCGACACCGGATTCGAGTTCAGCGACCTCGAATCTGCCTATAGACCTTTTCCAAGAGAATTTGGGCGGTAAAATTTTCCGATGACTTTTTTCATAGAAAAACAGCTGAATTAAGTATAAGGACAGAAATGACTTTTGTCATTTTCGATCTAAGACTCGAAAACCTGAAAAAAGGTCTTTTCTGGAAAGGGTCCTAAAACCGATTCAGAATTTTAAAAATTTCTTAAATTTTTACTACTGATGAATACCTATCTATCAATACTGTCTTCAATATTTCCAAATTTTTATTTTCCAAATTATTCCTTTCCAAATCCTTCATAGTCCTTTTGAAGCCCCAAAACGTGAATTTCCCTCCATTTTTGACTTTTTCTTGTTTAAAGGACCTTATTATTATCCTGAAGGGCAAAAAATAGGTGTTGGTTTCATTGATTTACTTTTTGAGAGTTTCGACCTTTGAGGCTCTTCGGAGCCTTTTCCAGGTCTAAAAATCAAGCAATCAAAAATCACCCTCGAAGGCCTCGAAACATCCAAAATTAAATAAATAATGAATCCAAATATCAAATTCAACCCAAAAAATTCGGCTCTATTCAGCCATTCTCCTGTTACGATTTCTCCTCCCTAAATTACATGCGACAAACGAATAAAAACACAAAAAAACACGACAATACATTTTATTTAATAATCCTATCATTTTTTCACGACAAAAGCCAGACTTCTGTTTCCATCGTGATAATCCGCCGGTACCTATAATAAATACATACCTACCAAGCATCGATACCATCGAGATCCTTATCACTTCATTACCGTTCATGACATAGACGACAACCAGGGTGGTAAAAAAACAACAACTGTTGAAAGTATATTATCGTAATTCGTAGGTACATTCTAGTCTACCTTTGACGTACGCGGGACAAACTTTTAACATCTTTTACTCGGTTATTTAAATGACGGTAAAAATTAAACCGCGCTTATCGATTCGTACCGTTTATTTTCGTACACGGTGGAAGCCCTTCGGGCCTAAGCGCAGCCGCTGATTCATGGATGTTAAAATTGTCGTAGATGTAGGGAAACGCATGCGTACCTCGGTGGCATTCGAGGTACTATTTTTTAGTTTTTTTAAACACCGATGCGATGTCGGAGTCTTTTCAAATTACTAGCAAGATGTTCCAGTTGGAAAGTATCTCGTTTTGTATGTGGTCGTTATCGGTTACATATTAATTTATAGCATCGAGATTGTTTCGAGTAACGTGATCGAAAAATTTACGCTGGTCGGGTGCGAAATGCCGATGCGAAAGTATAAACGATGTTAGCTCACGTTCGAAAGTTCGCTTCGCCAAAGTTTACCAGATTCTAGGTCTAACTTTAGCTCCCCCACGAATTGGACAATTCGCGAACGCAAAATGATATGATACGAATTTGTACAAAATGGGAAATACGTGTTCGTCCAGACACCGAGATAAAGATAACGCTTCGCTGCATTCCGAAGAGTAAGTACTCGAGATATTTTCTCGTAAATAGCACTCGCCCATGTAAATATTCCGCCCGATCAAAGCATTTCCCCAGATCATTTATTTAATCACAATCAAAGTAAACAAAATAGGTACCTAGCTGGTTAATGTACCAATTATGCTGCGTTACGCCCCTCCCAATCAAAATCTTCGTCTGGCATTTTTGTATTCCGAACATGGCCTTTGAATGAGCCGAAATCGCCGCCGTGGTCAATATTTACATTACAAAATCGTATCATTTATTTCCGCCTTTTTTTTCCCGTACAGATTTTGATAGCTTATTAAGGCGACGTGAGAAAATCGATTTTGGCACGATTTTTTTACCGTCGGATTTTCGCCAGAGTCATAAAAAAAGCCACTTTTTTATGGAGATGGCCAAGACATGTCGGAAAAAGCAATTACTTACGTGTACCTATAAAATTCCATACCTATTCTCCAAGGTACTCGGATATTTAAAGCGTCCGCTATCTGGTATCTCTTCTATGACACGATATCCTCGCAGGACCTTGATGGATGAGCCCTATTTAAGAGGATACCTTCTCGTGTGAAAATTTCAACATTAATTGTATCCAGCATATGTTGCCACACGAAAATAAGCATCACTTCTGGCGAAGGAAAAAAAATCCCCAAACTCGATATCATCATTAAAAAAAAAAGAAATATCAAACCCCTATATACGTCATAAACTCGGTGTTTTTTTACGATTATGAAAAGGAAAAAAAATGCTACGAGGAAATTGATCCGGGAGCTCGTTAAAAACATACCCAAAAAGGAACAGTATTCGAGTTAGTTTAATATATTTAGTACCTATTTGGAAAACCCACATAAAAATTTTTCCATCATTGAAATATTGGCACTTATGGTATAATATTTTATATACGTAGCGAGATTGTAAATGAAAATGCAACACTGTTCGTCCCTCCGCTCCTCTGGCTTGTCTCTTACGCCATAATAGAAATGAATTTTCCTGCTTCACTTGTTAACGCTTCCTATAAGCTTAATGAGAGCTTTTCTTATGACATCGTACGTTAAATAGGTCAATCGAGTTTGCAAAAAAAGTATTATCTCAGATTTTTCATCCGGCTTGTGAACTTTATTGCCTTGTCGATGAGAAATAAAGGAGAGGTGACTGAGGAGGAGGGGTTTATTGTTTTTTTTTGAGAAATGAAAGGTTGAAAATATGGTGATGAGATTTAATTATTGGATTTTATTGTCGTTGGAGTACCTACCTAACTTGATGAGAGAGATGAGAATGAGAAACGAAGAGTGTTTATTGATATCACTGAGATTCCAAAAAATTTGAAAATGGGCTTTTTTTTAGTAAGGCCTTAAAATAAGCTTGGGATAAAAAAAATTATAAAAATTTCTCCACTGATGAATTATTATACTTGTCTCCAAAATTTTTGAATTTTAGCTTTCCAGCTCATCGCTAATTTTTTTAAGGCCATAAAACGTGATTTTTCTCTGTCCAGAGATCTCTAATTGACTTGGAGAAGGGGGTATTATTTGTACAAGTGACGGAAAGTCTTGGGACGAATGATGATTTTCTTGTCGTCTGATTTGTAAAATTACTTTGTAAGAAGAAATGAGAGACAGGGACATGATGTCCTATGATAAGAAGCAATGGGTAGGGGCCTGGTATTCAATGGCGACGCACAATAATATCATATCTCGTGACGAGAGAGGTAAGGACACGAGGTCCCATGAAGAAGGGCAAGGACATACTGTCTTATGACAAAGGAAAGGGACACGGAAATGACAAAAGTCAAGAATATCACATCTTGTGACGAGAAATGGGAACACGATGTCCCATGAAAAGGGACAGGGATGTGATATTTATGATGAAGGAAAGGGACATGATGTCCAACGACATAAAACAAGATCATGTCTTGTGGTGAAAGTTCGAGACACCATGTCCCGTGATAAAGCAGGGTCGATTTAAAAAAGGTCCTGAATTTTAACAAAAATTTTTCATTCTTTTATTTTGAGTGGGAGACTTTTTTGAAAAATTTTGAATCTTTCAAACCAAAAAGGAAGGAGTTGGGAATCTTCAAAATATACTTAGGGTCATTTTTTAAAAAAAAAAAAAAAACATTATTTTTTACAATTTTTGGGTATTGCCATTGCTGAAAACCATGACGACCCCTTGAAAAAGAGTGATTTGAGTTTCTATACTTTCCGGAACAATTGATCACAATATTAAATATTTACTACTATACTTTGTACTTTTTGACCTTTACGGTGGGGGGGGGGGGGTAGAAAAGTTGCAAAACACTAATTTGACGAATTTTTAATTTTTACCCAATTCAAAATTGTCCACTCGCACGAATCAAAATCGAGATAAAATTTTTTTGAATCAATTCAAATGATATTTAAATGAAATTTTGAGAAAAAATTTAATGGCAGTGGTACCAACCATATTTTATTTTACACAGTTTTTTCAAATATTCGAATTATTCATTCAGGGACTTGAAAAGTAATCAATTAAAAACTGTTTTTTGGTCATTAAAAATGAATTTCAATTGCCCCTTTGAAAATTTTTTAAAGCAGTGCAGCCAACTGAAATGTTATAAAATTTGTGTAAATCAAATGCAGTTGACTGAAAGCTGAACTGTTATGAAAATTTATTGAAAAATTTCTCAAAATATATTTTAGAGGCAATAAAAATTTTTTGGCTCGATTTGGAGCCGTTGAACAAGCAGTTTGAATCTGGTAAAAGTCAAAAATTTGTCAAATTTGTGATCTGCAACTTTCAATTCTCTAGTTGAAGGCAAAAATTTAATTCAATGTCATGGTTCAGGCCCTCAGGGAGGTGAGAAAACTCAAACTGCATTCTTTAGGGAAGTAACCGAAGTTTCCAGCTCGTGGTACTACCCAATAATGGAAAAAACTTAGGTTTATAGGTATTTTGAAAATGACCTGTTTTGAAGTCTCTTAATTTCTTCCTCCCTTTAGTAGGAGGGAAAAGGGGCTCAATCGCTCAATATTTTTTCGGAGACCTGTTATTTGACTACTCGAACTTTTTCACATGTATCGTGAGGTCGGACAAAAATTTCATGTCTTGTAACAAGGGATATGGACATTTGGACAGCTTAACAAGAAATTTTTTAAAATTAGGTACTGAATAAAATACTATTTTAAATAAAAAAGAAATGCATGTATTTCAGGAGAAGGGGTAAGGTGATTGTAGAACTAAAATACCAACTTCAATTTTTAAATTTTCATTTTTTTTGAAGGGGGGCTTCTTCGATGAAAAATCATACCAACTCATGTTTTCAATTACATTTTTTTGTCTTTGCCTAAAAATATTTTGGAATCGACTTTTCATACGTATTTTTCTGAAATTATGTACAAAAATTTTGATGTTTTTTTTTCAGACTTGTAGAAATAAAGTTCAATCAAAAGTCAAAAAATTTTCAGATTTCAGAGATTTTCATGAAATATTTTGGACGTTTTTCATAATATTTCGTCTATTTTTACAAACTGAAAGTCATTTTTGACAGTTTCAATAATTTTCAAAGAAATAGGTTTCATAAATTCTTATGATGCTTGAGATACCTTCCAATTATTTTTCAAACAGTTTTATGGCATAGTGTTGTGGCATTTTTAAAGACATTTTGAAATATTCAAAATTTTGCAGTCTTTAAAAATATTCAATTTTTGGTACCTATCAATCGTTAAATTTTCTGTTTATCCGAATAGAACTCCTCTAAAATTCGTAATTTACCATCTGTGGGTGTAGAAAGTTAATCAAAATTTCGTTCTTTTTTTTCCATTTTTCTCTTCTCTCGACTCTCCATGTACCCCAATTTTTTTTATTTCAAGAGTAAAGGAAAGATTATTCAAATATTCAGATAGGTATTTTAATTAAATTTCCATGTTTTTCATATTTTCATCGTGAATGTTAATAAACATATTTTGAGATGAAAAATATGTAGGTATTTTTTGCTCAAATTCGTATTTTTATTAGAAAAAAATGATCGAATTTCAATAGCACTTCATTATGAAAAACTGCACCAAAAAAAAATACGAGGTACCTACATAAAAAAGATTTTTCTGGCTTCATTAAAAATCTGTGGAAGAAAAATTCGAAAAAATTTAGATTTCATAATCATCATAATTCTAATTAACAGATTCAAACGTCTAAAGCCATGCCATGCCACAGTCTGGCCGTGTAAAATTTTCCCAACTCCATAATTATTTAAAACCTACTAATCAGAAACCACAGGCAAATTTTATGAGGTATAATTTTAAAAATCATCTTTTAACAAAGGCAAGAATATTTTCGCGCATTTTACCAATTTTAACATTCAAAAATTCTCGAAGTTGTGTACATATTTTATTCGTAAATTGGATCAAAGATTCTTTTTATATTTCCGAACAGCCTCTTTTCAAATTCAATTTCAAAAAGAAATCGAATTTTAGATCATTTTCAATTTTCATTTCAAGCCTCTTCACGACGAATCAACCAGTAACCATATTTTCACTTGTACCAATACCAATTCTGTAGGTATTTTATCCTCAATTAAGATTGAATTATTTGAATTCGAACTTAATTTTCTAAAATAAATAATTCTACAAAAGCGATACAAATTAGTGGAAAATATTCCGCATCACTAAAGCTAAACAACAACATTTTACTAATTTCGATTGAAAAAAAAAAACGAATTTCAAAATAAATGCCTGCGGTATGACAAGAAAGGCAGCATTCAAAGAAGGAAAAAGATATAATAGCTTATCGGATACACAATACTGGGTTCGGTTCGCCTTTGTAGCTGGCATTTTAAAGTACGAGACATTTTCAGATAATATAATTTTCGGCACAATTACGATATAATGAGTGCTTTTTAAACGATTTTGTAACGTTTCAGCAACACACTTATTTAAAAACTTGAATGTTTTTTATACCCATTTTGGCGAATTTTTTTTTGAATTTATTAAAATTGGTTTTCTCCTTTTCCCTTTTTACCTGATCAAAGCGGTTTTTTTCCTTATTTCCTAATTTTCCTTATAAATTAAAAAAATAGGCCTATTTTGAAAACATAATTCGATAATTGAAATTTAAAATTATACCAAAATTCGTATACCTTGGTGAAATTTTCTATTCTTCGGCTGAGCTACGCAAGTGGAATAGGTAATTTTACGAATAGACGCGTTTATAATTTCGGATTTTGAACAATAAAAGTTAATTTATAACGCCTACTCGCAATCAACGTTTATTTCAAAGGCTATTCTTTCTCTTTATTTTATTCTTAGGCAACGAAACCACATAAAGCTTTCGTTTCAGTTTCGAATGAATTTGAATGAAATAAATAGAAATAGGTGTTCGCATATTCGTATCATATTTCAATATTAAACAATGGCAATTTATGGAGGTGAACAATTAACCGAGGAACATCCTGTAACAGCTCAAAAATTTATGTACCTAAGTTCCCAGGAGACCAATTTGAAATATTTCCTAAAAGGTTCAAGTTACAAGAAAACTACATTTACCTACTTACTAAAAATGGAACGCTCATTTTTTCCCTCGAACAAAAACAGAATGAATAAAATTCAAAAGTGTACTTTTATTATCACTAAAATTTATCAGAGGATTTGGCCATAAAAAGAGAAGATGACGGAGTGGAGGGTAGGGGAAGAGGAAAGAGGGATACAGGTAATGCCAAACTTCACGAAAGCTTTGGAATAAGTATGAATTATTGAAAAAGTGAAATATTTCTGTTTTAAAATTTGTGGTTTTTTAAAAAGTGTCCATCAAACAATAGGTATGTACCTACTTAGAAATATGTGGGAAACTTTTAAGAATTCTTGAATTATCGTTTTAGTTGAATTTTTTCGAAAGATTTTAGTGATGACTTTTTTTTGAAAAAAGAATCGATTTATTGATTTTTTTTCTAGAAATAATCCAGGTCAAAAAATCGATTTGTAAAAATATATTTTTTAAAAAAGTCCTTAAAGACCCCAAAAATCTCTCAAAATCATTTTCAAAAATATCTGATTCCTTTCGTTGTGCTGCCAATCAAAATTTTGGGAATTACTTATTATTCCGTTAGAATTTCCAAACCCTGCGAAAATTTGGAGTACTAATACTTCTAGGATTAGAGAGCATAATTTGAATTAATATTTTTTAGTGAAGTTCACCATTTTTCAGCCAAAAAAGACGAAAATTTGAAAAATAAAATCTATTGACTCAAAAATGCGTGTTTTTTGCTTATTTTTCACTTCTTTTCAAAAACCCTTAAAAAATTCTCAATACATATAGGTATAAATTTCTTTTACAAACTCTTTAAAATTTTTGGCGAACCGTTAACCTCAAAATTCCTAAACTTCAAGGTATTTTCTTCAAAGTTGGCGAAGCTATTTGAGGCCATTCAAGGATGGTTTCTTGAGTCCTATTTTTTCGCCGAATTCGTCTCTCCCCTTTTTTTCTCGAATTATCAGTCTCCCCCTTATAGAATTTTTGAATGCGCGTCTATTTTTTCTTAGTAAGCAATTTCAATCCAATAAAAAATAATAATCAATAAATTTGACATTTCGGCGACACTTTGACATTTTGTTAGACATTGGAAAACGAAAAATTAATACGAGATAAAAGTATGTACCTATGAATACGAGAACATAAATATAGAGAGATTTCAAAAAATTGTATCTGCTCGTCAAAGTTGTTGAACAATTTTTATCGTTATGTTAGTGGCGTCTTAAAATTGGTGTTTAGTTACAAAAAATGTACTCACCTATCGTAAAAAAATTGATATCGCCTTTTATGGATTTATCCATTATCCCTCTCTTCACTAAAACAGACGATTCAGCTTAAAAAAATGACCCTAATAGATTTCATCGATTTTGAAGAATTCCAAGATTTTGAAAAAATTTCAGATTTTGAAGAATTTCCACATTTTGAAGATTTCTCAGATTTTGTAAAACTTTAAATTTTGAAGAATTTCTAGATTTTAAAGAATTTCTAGATATTGAAGAATTCTCAGATTTTGAAGAATTTCCCGACTTTGAAGATTTCTCAGATTTTGAAGAATTTCCCAGCTTTGAAGATTTCTCAGATTTTGAAGAATTTCCCGATTTTGTAGATTTCTCAAATTATGAAGACATTGAAGACTTCCTAGATTTTAAAGAATTTTTAAATTTTGAAGAATTCACAGATTTTGAAAAATTTTCAGATTTTGATGACTTAAAGGAATTTTTAGATTTTAAAGAATTTCCAGGTTCTACAGAATTTCTAGATTCTAAAAAATTACCAGATCTTGATGAATTCTCAAATTTTGAAGACTTCGAAGAATTCCCAGATTTTGAAAAATGTTCAGATTTTTATGACTGAAGAATTTTCAGATTTCGAAAAATTCTCAAATTTTGAAGACTTTGAAGAATAGATTTTAAAGAATTTCTAAATTTTGAAGAATTCTTGGATTTTGAAAATTTTTTAGATTTTGAAAAATTCTCAAATTTTGAAGACTTTGAAGAATTTCTAAATTTTGAAGACTTTGAAGAATTTCTAAATTTTGAAGAATTCTTGGATTTTGAAAAATTTTTAGATTTTGAAAAATTCTCAAATTTTGAAGACTTTGAAGAATTCTCATGTTTTGATGAATTTGAAGAATTCCTAGATTTTGAAAAATGTTCAGATTTTGATGACTTTGAAAAATTTTCAGATTTTGAAGAATTCTCAAATTTTGAAGACTTTGAAGAATTCCTAGATTTTGATGGCTTTGAAAAATTCTCAAATTTTGAAGAATTCTTATATTATGATGAATTTAAAGAATTCACAGATTTTGAAGAATTTCCAGATCTTAAAAGATTCTCAAATTTTGAAGACTTTGAAGAATTCCTTGATTTTGAAAAATTCTCAGAGATCCAGGTTATCTTAACCACCATATTTTTGCTTCAAAATTTTGAAAAGTATTTTAAAATCGGAAAAACGACGCAGTATCTAAATTCAATAGGTACGTAAATTGCCGCCAATTTTACCCGTTTGTTTTCCATATTTACCCAGCCGACTATCAGCACGCCGAAAAAATCCGACATCGAAAAGAAACCCTCCACCTACAAAATTCATACGTATACCTTTATACGTTGGTAAATTTGATTTTTTGTCACCACCTTACGTCTTTATCTTTACCACTCGAACGTGCTGGAAAAGTTCACGTACATCGTTTCGCTCACGACGACATCAGCTGTCACAATGTCAGCTACCTAGCTACCTCTAACGCGTCAAATAAACGCTATTTATTTTTCTCGTAAATTTCATTCTATACAGCTGCATGAATTTGATTTATGACAAGATTTCAGCAACGCATTCCAATGATGATTTTTCATTTCCCATATGAATTGGAAAATACCTACGTAATACAGTATAATTCGCACCTTTATACCGAAAGTTAACTGATAACAGGGTCGAGTTTTTCGTCAGAGATTTTCAAACCTGTGCAGTAATCCATCGGCTTATACAATTCTCACATTTCGGTCTTGTATCATGAAAAGGGTCCATAGGCGTAGAAATTATTCGCGCCGAATTTCTATATCTTATCGCCATTGCGAAAGATTAATGACGAACGTTAGACCTAAAGCTATATGAACTCGGATGTGGAAATTTCGCGAAACCGTATTTTTTAAAAAATAAAGCCTTGATTAAGGTACGCTTTCGGCTAAACGAGGAAACCCCCATAATGAAAGATAAATATGGCAGGTAACCGGCGATGAGGTGGCGAGTATCGTTATCAATTAAATTATACCCAACGTTTCCATAGACGAGTCTTCGTAGGGGCGAATCTTTTCCGAATCTGAAATGACTTTTATGAGATTATAATGCGGCCAGCGATTAAACTATTTTTATTTCACTTTACGCTCGATACGATTCGAATTTATTACATTGGCGAAGAAATTAATCTGAAAAGCAATTTAACGATATTTATACCCGTACGAAAAATGGTCACGAAGTTGCAAAGGTCGAGTGATTTTTTTCCTCCCCAAATCAATCGGGTTCTTTTGCTTCGGCTGGATGGAGGGATCGAGGAGCGAGGACTCGACGAAATGTAATTTTAAGTCGTATTTAGTCGACCTTATGAAAGAAAATTAATTAAGACGTGCTTCGAAATTATTACGTGTTTGTGTGTAAGTATACGACACAACACATGCCAAAATTTCATTCGGGGTTCCACTTATACACACATAAAGTATTCGCATTAAACGTGGCGTTGCGTTCAGAATTTATAAATATTTCACGTGTGTGTACATAATTTTCCGATTGTTTTCACCGTATCGTGCATCGGCTTCTATATAATTAAAATTTAATATTAATAAAAACTTTGGCCCAATTTTGTCTCCTCTCTGGCCCCCGTCCCTCCGACGAACCTCGCGGTATTTAAAAAGACGACACGTGACGTTGGGAAAAAAATAACGACACGAGGTAGAAAAATAGGTATTTATCTTTGCATACGATACCTACCGCACCAAGTTGGTAAATATATTGAAAGTCACGTATGCATACGAAAAGAGGCGCAAGCCGAGAGCTTTTCGACTTTCCAAGTATCGTATATCAGCCGATGCGAACCCATAGTCCCACGAATTGGAAACTTTTAACGTTTAAACGAGTGTAAATTTATCCTCCCTTCTCGCCGGATCGGATTTGTAATTTAAAATGAAAAAATACGACGGTGAAAATTTAACGGCTGTGTGGTCAAAGCGCCGATAGAATTGTTGGAATTACACTAGAACGCGCCCGTTTTGCTTCCCCTCCCCACTGCACCTCGGCTCGTTTCTATTTACAAAATTAGTTTCTTTCGATGGTACTCGATATACACCCTTTTTAGTGCAGCTCGCTGTGAACTTTCTTTGACATATTAACTATAAGTATATTGTTGCTGGGTATATTGTGTTGCGAGCCGTGGCTCGCGCTAAAGCTGCCAGGGTATTGAAAATTTTTAATAATTGTTTTCGCGTATAATAATTTTGTGAAATGTATCTTTTATAGGGACGATCGATACGTGCCTTCAACAGGTGACCCCGAACGGTTTATTGAGCGTGTGCTGTGCAACTTGGTATAGAGGTGTAATTGATGTGTGCGGTTGTCGCAGTTGTCAGAATTTTAGGATTGGTTGTGAAAGCTCGCGGTGTTGGGTAGAATGATTTGTTTGGACCGATTTCCAACAGGGTGGGATTTTTTGAAGGAATAAGGAGGAATGAAAGCAGAGACTGTGGCCAAAATATTCGCTGAAATGCTTCAGATCATAGACGTATTAATCGGAGGTTGGGGGTAAACGCCCGCCCCCCCCACGGACTTTTTCTGTATTAAATTGAGAAAATTTACCAATTTTAGCCACGAGTTGAAAAAATTTACCATTTTTAATTGAATTTTCCATGATAGGGAAAATTGATGAATTTCTTACATTACCTATAAGAAAATTTATCAGTTGCATTTTTGTTTTTTATCAAGTAGAGAAAATGGGAAAATTTACCATTTTATTCAGTTTTTCCATGTTGAAAAAATTTTCATATTTTTCTAAATTGGAAAATTTTTCATATTTTCCAAGCTGGAAAAATGTTTTTATTTCCCCAAACTTGAAAATTTTTTTTACTTTCCATTTGAAAAATTTTTAGATTCTTTTTCCAAAGTGGAAAAATAACCATGTTTCCCCACCTTAAAAAATTTACTATTTTACTCAATTTTCTCATGTTCAAAAATTTTTCATATTTTTAAAAATTGGAAAAATTCCCATTTTTTCTCAAGCTGGAAAAATTTTTACGCGTTCCCAAACATGAAAATTTTTCCTGTTTTACCGAACTGAAAAAATTTATCATTTGAGTAACATTTTCCACGTTGAGAGAATTTTCATGTTTTCTCAAATTGTAAATTTTTTCATGTTTTCCAAGCTGCAAAAATTTTCATGTTTTTCTCAGATTGAAAACTTTACTATTTTACTCATTTTATTCTACGTTGAAAAAATTATCAAGTCTTCCAAAATTGGAAAAGTTTTATATTTTCCAAGTTGGAAAAAGTTTTATGTTTTTCCAGCTGGAAATGTTTCTTATACTTTTTTAAGCTGAAAAAAATTTTCAACTTTTCCCAAACTTGAAAATTTTTTATATTTTTCCTTTGAAAAGGTTCTATGATCTCAAGCTGGAAAAATTTTACCTTTTCCATGTTGAAAGAATTTTCATGTTTTCTGAAGTTGGAAAAATCTCAATTTTTCCAGTTAAAAATTTTCATGTCTCCAGAACATGCAAAGATTTTAATATGTTCCTGAGCTGGAAAAATTTACTAATTTAATTACATTTTCACATACTATAAGTTATTCATATTGTCTTCTTAAGCTGAAAAAATTTTCATGCCTTCCCAAATTAGAAAAGTTTCCATATTTTCCAAGCTGTGAATTTTTTATATTGTATTTTCCCAAACCTGGAAAAAATTATATTTTTTTTAAATTTGAATGTTTTTTTCACGTTTTTCCACCTGAGAAAATTTTCATATTATCCCAACTTGGTAAGATTTTCATTTTTTCTTCATATTGGAAAATTTTAATGTTTTTCTGAAGTAGAAAAATTTACCATTAGAAATTTTCCTATTTGTGAAAGTTGAACTTTTATACTTTCATGTTTTTCTGGATGAGAAAGTATTTGAGAAAAATATTTTCGCCAGGTCGGTTCTTGAAATTTAAATTTTCTAAAATTTTACGCTCAGCACGTTTCGTTTAAACTTCATGAAACATTTTCCTTTTTGCATTTTGAGTTTTAATGAATTCCTTATGTGCTTCATTATTTCTGCTCCTCTAAAATATGAAAAAAGATGTAAAGCTAAGCTGAATTCTGAGAAAATCAAAAATCTGCCAAAAATGAAAAATTTAGAGGAAATTAGGTACTAATGTTTCTCTATGAATTTTTTTTGACAAAATTTTAAAATGCCAATTACGAGAAAATTACGAATGATAAGTACAATATAGAAAATTTACACACTTTCGGAGGAAAAAAAGATCAAGTAGGTACTTCACTTCAAAAAAAAAAAAAATAATCAAAGAATAGACGACTATCTATATTAAAATTACGAATTTTACAAAATTTGATGACCTTTGCAATGATGATAAATTTCATTAAGTTGAAAAATTTTTCAAAATTGGTAGGTAGGTAGGTAGGTAGGTAGGTCTTACAAAAAACTGCAAAAAATGAAAAACCTCTGCAAAAATGATTTTTTTTAGGAATTTAAAATTTTGCAAGCACGACATATTTTGCAAAAATCAAAATTTTACTCAAACTTACACATTTTGCAAGCAACAATGGAACTCTCGATTCTAGTTTTTTTTTTCAAAATTAAATTAATTAAAACTAATAGATATATTTTACAAACCAATAAAGTTATGTAAATCTGGCAATGAAAAAAAAAAAAAAAAACACCCAAAAGTAAAAAAAACCTTGCAGCTCCCACATACGAGGATAAATTTATAGGTACCTATCTTACTGTTGAAAATTGAAAAAAATCTCTTCAGTCCATTTAAAGTTGATTGTTGGCAGACAAAATAATGAAAATGAAAACTTGACGAGTTTCCAAAACTAGATAGGTACTCAAAAATGGCAAATATTGATTAGAAGGTTAAAATAAGCTTACAAACGAAATAGGAATCCTTTCTCAACTTCCAACGAACGGATTCCACAAAAAATATTTTAAACACTTTGACCATAAATTTCTTTGAATTTTCAGAAATATTCCGAAAATATATTTCGATTTTGCTTCTTTCACTCATACATCCATCCAAATCTAAAATCTTGTTCGCCTCGCTTCACCATACAATGATTCTTACCCCGAGAACATAAAAGATCCGGGAAAAAACATTTCGAAAACATCCCCCGAGTCGATTAATCATCTCCGTTTATTTTTTGATCATTCTCGCGAAAGCTTTAAAAACGTCGACGAGTACATTTGTAATCTCTTTGGAAATTCGATTTGACCCCGCGTACCGCCCAACCATCTCGCAGCCTACGAACGCGCAAATAAATTGGCAAAATTAACAATTTTTCATTTCCAGGTTGATGAATTCTCGCTAAAAATGAAATATACCTTCGTCGAAGGTGTGCTGTGCTCTGTGCTGCGGCTAAAAACTACCATATTTTTACCGCGTTTTCATAGATTACTCGTTATCGTTTGACTGATTGATCTAAAAATAATGGAAGCAATCTTTCAATATCACCGGTTCATCGCGATACGATGGGGTGAAAAAAAAAAAACTTTCATAAACATATTTGATTTATTCGCAATCGAATTTATAGCCCTGGTACTTTTCAAACTAAACAAGACACGTATATAAACCTACCTACCCGAATACGTCAAAAATTCTCAATATTCCATTTGTTATTACGCCTCGGCGTCAACGTTTATTAAATGCGAATCTAATTTCGAAACGTTGACGTTATTAAATGTATGACAGATTAAAGCCTTTTATTATTTCGAACTGTGCTACACAACAAACAGATTTATTAGCGACGAATCGAAATGGTAGCTGTATCGACCTATATCTTCTAATATGAAAGATACTTTGCATGTAGGCATCTACCCCTACCCGTTAGAACGAATCGAAACAAAGAACGAATCTTGGATTTAGACGAAAATTTATGAGGTAGTTCAGTTTGAATGGAAGACTTTCGAAAAAATTAACCCCTTTCCCCGTCCACAGCGTACGGTAAGACGGAGCTAGGTGAATTCAGAATTGAAACCATTTTTGGGAAAACAAGTTTTTTCCATCTTGTGAAGTATTGACCTCGAAATTCGTTATCACTTTCCTACTTTCTTGAAAAGTTCGACGAATTATTGCTGTTTACCAAATTCAAACTACTTTGAATTTGAAAAGGCTCAAAATTCAGCTAAAATTTTCTGGTCACTTGGAACATTTTTTGATGAAATTTTTCAAAAATAATTAAGAACAGTGCTAAAAAAATTTATTTTGATTCAAGTATGCAATTTTCTCAAAATTCAAATTGTTTTTTCAGTGAATTAAAAAAACACGAATATTTTTTTGGTCGTTGACATAAAATTCAGAAGTTGTTTTGAACTTTTTTGGTAGCAATGTTGCCAACTAAAATTTTATGAAATTTGCGTAAATCGGAATATATTCGAGGTTGGCTGCACTTCCATGGAATTTCCCAAAAAAAAGTTCCATCAAAAATTACTTATCCATTTCAGAGGACAAAAAATGTTGACCCGATTTTAAGCGATTTGAATTCAATAAAAATCAAAAGTTTCATCAAATTTGTTATCTACTCATTTTCAACCCCCTCGTGGAGGTCAGAAATTCAGAATGCAGCTTTACCAAAACGAAAAAATTTTAAAAAAGAAAATAGCTTTTGTTTTTTTTGCAAATAAAACCATAATAATGAATGTTAATTTTTCCTCAAAAAACAAAGAAAAAGGCAAATTTTTAGGTAATGTTTTTTTTTCTCAACTTCACAATTTTTGACATTTTTTCTGTTTTGAAGGGAAAAAATTTTAATTTTGAGTAAAATAAGTTTAGGTAAGTATTTAGAAAAAAAAACTACCAAAAAAGAAAAATTTAGTAATTTTTTGTTTCAGAAACAAAAACTAGAAAAAGTTCAGTCCAAAAAAGTTGCAAAAATGAAAACATTTCAGGCTCAATTTTTTTCAAAAACACTCAAAATCCCGCATTTTTTCGGCCAAAAATTCAGGGTGAAAATCACGTGCTTCTCAATCAGTTACAGTATGGTACTTTTTGAAGCAATCAAACCTATAAAATTGGGTACCCCTTTTGATTTTTTGAAGAAAACAAAACGAAAATCGTATTCCAGGTGCTGAAAACATTATTTTTCGATACTTATTCAAGACAAACATTTTAAAAACTTTGAGTTCTTCTGCCCCTACTTTAAAATTTTTCAACCTTAATTTTTTACTAAAGAAAAGAGGATTTTGAAAAAAAAAATGAACCTTCCTGAGAGGAAATTCAATTTATTCTCACAAAACCGGTTTTTAGAGAGTATTTTTTCTTCTCATCTCCAGCTCCAAGATTTTTGATTAAAGTCACTCCGGCTCCAGCTCCAGCCCCAAAAAATCGTCCGGAGGGAGCCCTCCTCTTTTTTTTCTCTTCGGCTTCGGCTTCAAAACTGAGATTTTTGATCAAAAATCCATCCGGCTCTAGGAATTTTAAAAAGTGCCTCCGGCTCCGAAAAAATCGAGTCCTCCTCCCTCCGGCTGCGCTCCGAATCCCTATATCCAAGATTACTGTTAATTTTAAAAATTTTGAAAAAGCGTTGGAATATGTATTGAGATTTTGATGCAAACAACTGTAAAAATTTTCAATTTTTTTTCTCAGCCTTATGATTTGAGTGACCTTGAAATTTGAAATTTTCACCAGCTGTTTGTAAAATTTTCAAAATTCAGAATGGATTTCACAGATTTTGATGGCTTCAATTAAAAATTTTCAAAAATGATTTTCTGATGCACTTTTTTGAACAATTTTCGTCTTAACTTCACTCAAACTCGGCAAATTTACAAAATAAAATTTCGAAAATTTCCGATTTTTTTAGAAGTAGAGAGCTCATTGAGAAATAGGTATCTTGTTTTTTAGATGTAAAAACAGAGTACTATGAAAAATACATTTTTAGCTACTGATTCTGGATGTTTTTTTCCTGCAAAAATAACGATAAAAAGGTGCTGAAATGGCCTTTTTTTTAAATTCCAATCTATGGGTATGGTTACATTTCTACTTCGGTTTCAGTTTAGATTTTTAGACTATTTTTAGCGGCTTTTTTGAATTTTGGTTTTGATTTCGGTTCCCAAGCGTGGGCTCAAAAAATTTGTTTTTTTAAAAAATCTGACTGGAAAATTTGAAGAGCTCTGAATTTTTTTGAGAGATCGCTCATTCAAACTTTCAAAGCAAACTTCCTCGAAAATTTTCATCAAAAAATTTTTTCCTTTCAATCCATCCTGGTACTTAAACGCTAAACCTATCTTATCTAAATATTTGCACCTGAGATGAAACAAAATTCCACCAACCTACCCAAATTTTTCATTTTTTCTCCACAGATACCAATTAAGTAACAAACGAAAAAGCAGTCAGGATTCAAAGGCCGGAGACAGACGACCTTCGGTGAAAAGTACCCTTCAGTCTGGTGTTATTCTCAAAGTATCAGCTGCGTCGGCGCCCGGATCCGAGGATGACCACCGTCGAGATTCGGCCACAATCATCCAACAACAACAGCAACAGCAACAACAGCGAAAAAATGGATCCATCTGTATATCTGCCCATAAAGGTACGTCACCCGTACAAATAAAATATCCTTTATCGTCCCCGCAGTGAGAGTCGAATGTGACGCAGATGAAATTTTAATTCGACAGACGTAGGTACGCACGCATCAGTAGGAAATCTGCTACGAACCGTAAACTCAAATTATGAAGGTCAGCTCGTGTGTATTTGGTAAATGTTTAATTAGGAATTTTCTCTTCGACTCGAGTACCTACTCTCTCTCCAAAGCTCTACGTTGAATTTTAAATACATTATAGGCTTTTAACCTACCAATAACGTAAGCTTCGAGTAACCTAAGTTTACTCATTAGGAACGACATGCGTGAGCCAGCAGCGTCTCTGTGCAATCTCATATCGTAATCCGTTTATTTGATCTTTGCCGCTCTTTGAAATTTATCTCGAAACGGCAGGTAGAATTTTACTTTTGCCAGAACCGTTCTTATATACCCTGAAAGGCTAAAATGTACTTAAGCTTATACACAGTGAGTTTTCGACTCGTCTTCGTGTATAGCCCTATTCTCATCTTTGAGAAGATTATACCGAGTAGTCGAAATTCGTGGGAGGCTTGAACTAATCGATAGACCGAAGACCGAACCGAATTTACCTCTTTGACTTCTCAGAGGATATTTTATAGCTTAATCTCGAACGAGTTTAGAAAAATGGTGAATTTTCTTGTATCCTTTCTTATATTTTTGTTTAAATTATACCGCACACTACTGATAGGTATTCAGATACCTATCCAACTTTTGTAAAAGTTAGATTCTTCTTGTTTTTCGTTTTTTCTTTTTTTTCTTTTCTTCGCCAATTCTAATCTAACTTTTGTTTTACGTATTTTAAAACAACAAACAAACGATATAAATTTTTTTCCCTTTTCCTTATTCGAAATATCTACGACGTTGCCAGCCTTTTTTATAAATTACCAAAGTAAATAAATAGAATACCTTTGGCAACGATGCAAGTTTATCTAAAGAACGTGGCTAATTTAATTCTTGTGTTTTAACAAGACCAAAATTCGTAAAAATCGTACCCTATTTTTTTACATTCAACTCTGCTTTTGAGTAAAGATAACGTGCCCCTATTGTTCGATATTTCAGACTGTCCTATTGTTAAGGCTTCTAGCAAAATGACAGCTCGTTCGTTCGTGTAAATATTTTTTTCACCTGTCTAACTCGGCGTTTTTTCCTTTTCCTGGTATTTTTTTTTGTTTCTAATAAAACATGACGTGAAATAATAGCTGGATGTATAATTTCTTGGAAAGATATTTACTTATTCTATTTATTACTCCATTAGGGGTAGGAACTCGTACGAAGTACGACAAATGTGGTGTTTCTCAAATGTGTGTTTAGAGAAGCTTATGGGTTTAACTCCCTTTTTCCTTTGCTAAATCGTGAAAAAAAAACACGACGAAGAAAATGGACAAAAATGTGTTTTTAAAAAAAGTAAAAAGTTTTGTTTTTAGGTGTAAAAAACGTTGATTTGACTTTTCATTTTATATCAATTCATTTTTTCTATTTTTTAAAATTATTTTGATGAGGTATGATGATGCTTTGCTGAATTTGATGTTTGATTTTGAAAAATTTGGGAAAATGACCTGAATTTTCAATTTATTTTTGGATTTATTTTATTTGTTAGTATGTGAGCCTGAGAAAGTGGCTGTTTTCAAGTTTTCAATGAGAAAATTTTTTTCGATTTTTTCCCATCTTTTCTGAATGTTTCGTAACACAAAGGTAGATTTTTAACCTAATATGTCGTCTCAGAAACTAAAATCGAGTCTAAAATTTCGAAGAATGTGCGAAAAGGGAAGCAAAAAAGGGAAATTTACGTATTCATGAAAATTTTTTAGAAAAAATGAAAATTTCGTCCATGTCCTCGTGTAAGAATTGAAAATCAAAGTAGGTACCTACCTACCTAAGAATTTAATTTCATGTTTTTCCTCCGCCTTTGTTTGTTTGTTTTTTTATTTTAAATAATTGGTAGTTACCTTAATGAATAGAAGGCAAAATCTTTTTAAAAAAATGTGGATTATTCATAAAATTTCTAGATCCCTTCCTACCATTTGGTCTATTTTTTCAATAATTCTCAATTTTTAAAAATTTTTAATTTTTGAAAATTTTTTAACTTTCTTCAAAATTTTTCCATCAAGTACCTACTTATTTTGGAATTTTTTTTGACTTTTTTGGTAAAAATTTCCTAATTAGAGTTTGGATTTTAATATTTTCATACAAAGAGGGAGAAGGAAAAAGGTGATTGAATTTTGTTTTGAAAACATGAGAATAGGGAACTAAAAGTAGCTAAAAAAAAATTGAAATGCATACGCTTATGAAAAAAAAAATTCTTTTCATTTTTTCCTCATAAAAAACACTATTTTAAAATAATATTCATTTTTTGTCAAATTAATCATTTTGTTTAAAAAAAAAAACTACAATCATAAAATTGAGAAAACCTGGTAAAAATTTACTTTTGGTACCTAGCGTACCTACCCTTATTGGCATCCTCGTTAGCTTCCTAGAATTGTTTCATCAATTTCTAACAAAATTCAAAAAATTTCAATTTTCAGGTTGTTATCCAAATTTATTATTTTATCGTTCAATTTTCACATTCGTAAAAATCTTTTTGGCTCATTTTCCTCTCCAGCTCCGATCAGAAAACATCATGGTTGGGCTGAAATCGATTCGATATGGAATAAGAAATGAAAAGACAAGCACCCTTAAAGCTTAAAAAAGAGGCCTGCAAATCGAATTTTTTTAAAATTTTGAGTTTTTCTTTTGTTATGTCATTTTTTATTTTTGTAAAATTAAAATCAAATCAAAAATTAACGAAGAGAATGGTGAAGTTGAAAAATTTCGAATTTTTACTTATTCTCCATTTATCAATAAGTACCATTTTGGTTTTTGCTCAAGTTTGAGTCAAAACCCATCTTGGATTTATTGGTTTTTTATGATAAAATTGAATTATAAAATATGTAAGTGAACTCCTCATTGAATTGGTGGCACATATCAAAAAATTTTGAATTCTGACTTCTTAGTAAATAATTTTCCAGCTGAAGGCTCAGATTTAGAGACTCCGAAAATTTTCTTGGAACTTTTCCTCAATTTTCGTTTTGAAACCTTCATCTCAGGTATTTTCAAGGTTTGGTTATATTTTTCACATTTTTTCCAGCGGGTAACATTTTTCAGTTAAATTTGAGTAAGTAACCCTCTTTGGATGGGTGCAGGGAGTTGAAAATTTTTGAAAAATATTGAATTTCTTGTTTTTGGATTGAGAAACTGTAAAAATTGATCAATTTTTTAGTGTATAAATGAAAAATTTTCAATTTAGGTCTTTCCCTTCCTATAAAATCAAATTAATTTAGATTTTAAATGAGCTGTAAAAAGTAAATTATTCGACATATCAAAACAGTACAAAAAATTAAATAAATATTCATTCGTTTATTCATTCAAAAAAGGAAAAAAATAAAGAACTTTCAAATTCAAAAAAAATTCAACTCCCATAAAAAATAAGTGGGCACCTGCATTCATATTTAAAAAGTCATTATGTCGAGCTCCTTTATTCGAAAAAACCATTGGAAAAACAGTTTCCACATCAACTACCCAATTTTAAATTACCTTTGAAAAAAGCCTCCATAGAAACACCACTCCCGAATCGACGACAACGTAACAAGGCTCGAGAAAAAAATATCACTAGGGCGTTGAAATAATTCGATGGGAACACGACCATCAACAACAGCAACCGCATAGGTCTCGGCTTAACAAAAAGAAGTAATCTAATGAAAGGCTTTATCACTGCTCCAGATCCAAATCTAACTGCTTCCAAGTTCCAATTTGCGAATTAATTCGAAAGAATTTTAAATAACCTTTAGTCAACTCCTCGGAGATATTAATTCGAGATAGCATCGAGATTGTGTACAGTACCGTGGAGTTTTTCGGTTTCGTATTCGCTAGGTACCTGACTACCTATACCTTTAGTACAATTACAAGAGTAAAATTTGCTAATTTAAATAAATCCACGGTTTTGCATATTCAACTATGAAAAGACGATGTTCTAGGGAATGTAAAATGTAAAATTCATTCGTGCTTGGTTTTTTTTTCTCCAAACATTGAAATAATCCTAAGCTTAGCAATGAGAAAATTGGCCCGAGTAAATTATTCATCGCATCGTATCTATACGTTTTTTCAATTTACCTTTTTTTTCCCCCTACCCGGCGAACTCCCTGTATTGTTATATAAAAGCAGAAAAATTTAATTTAATTGTTTTTTTAATAAAAATTCCTTCGGGAAGGTAGCTTATTTGTACGCAGCGTTCTTTTTTTAGTCGTTAATTTAAGTCAACGAGGATTGTTTTCATCGTGTTTCGTCTCATTTAGCTTATTAGCGGTGTTTACTGTTATTTCGTGTTCAACAGTAATTGGGATTTTTGTCTGGGTCTGTTGCTGAAAATTTTTTATCCCTTCGTTTCAGATATGGCGTGCGGTAAACCCTTGAAACCCGTTATTTCTTCACAAGCTACCACACCGGATAGAAATTTATATTTGCCCGAGGATATCAACGAGTTGAACGATACACATAAACAACTTTTGCTAGGCGTCGTTCCCGTTTCCAAGCCTATTTTAAAAGCGAAAAAAATTGTTATTTATGTATGCGCCGCTGATCCGGAGGGTACGTATTCTTTTATTTTGCTTTCGTATTTGTGTAGTAAGTGTATGTAATGTACCTATGTATAACGAGTTATTTCCACACGAAAAACCACGCTCGTGTACGATCGTATTTTGGCTCTCGGTCTGGCTTTTCCGTTTTACCAGCTCGTACCGAACAGCCACTGTTTACTGTGTTGAATTTTTTAAGCTCAACAGGAACTATGAAAATGGGTTGTGAAAATTGAATTAAATATGCCGAAAGTAATGCTGGAATAATATAAAACCGCAGTAAATCTGTTTACTCGGTTTTAGGCGGTGAAACGAATTGAAAAGGATGAAATTATGAATGAAAGATTTTAAATTACGAGGTAATTTTCATAATCGACTTTGAAACGTGATTTGAGATTTTCAAGTGACGAGATTAATTTGCTGGGTGAATTTTTTGGCAATGATTCCATAAGATGGGTTGGAATAAGTAAAATTTTTATTGTGGTTTTAAATTTAGTGAAGGAATATAGGGATCTACGTGAAAATGCCAAAAGTAATTGTTACTTGTTTTATGAGAAAGAAGAGGGGAGGGGCATAAAAAATTGACCAACTTTTGATTCAAATGTCTAGTTTTGAGATTTCCCAAACAAATTGACGAAAGGATCGTAAATCAATGTCAATTTTTTTTGTAATATTTTTCGAAATCTGATAAGTAGGTATCTATTTAGTTTTTATTTAAAAAAAAAAACTCTGCACCTATAAGTATCTAGTTTGAGGGAAAACTTGAATCAATTTTGAACTTGGGGAATTTTCGAACTGAGATTTTTTCAATTTGGTCAAAAACAATCCCCTTCAGGGGGAGTGCCAAGGCTCGTCATGGTTAAAAAAGTTGAAAAATGTAGTCTTTTCAGTATGAATGCTCACAAAAAACACAAAAATTCAACTACCGTAATTAGGTCGTAAATCAACGTTCAAAATATCAAGACTTTTTTTTGAATTGTACATTTTCCCCGGGTGGGGCCTGGATTTTCTCTGCTTGACCCTGGTCAAAAATCTTTGAGGGAAAAATCTTTGAAATAAGAGAAAGCAGAAGTATCTAATAATAGAAAAAATTAAATTCTGAAATGTAAAATTCCTATTTCGACAGAGAAAAATTAAAAAGGTAGGTACTACTTTATTGAAGAGACAAAAATTGTAAATTGCTAATTTGAAATGAATTTTTTTGATTTTTTCCATCTTTTCCAACTCTTGAATAAAAATTTTCCATAATAAATTCACAAATTTTTCAATTTTTAGTTTCATTATTTGAGATGGAGAGAGGAAAACAGCCCCTTCTGCTCCCTGTTCTCATGACTCTGTCTCCAACCCAGTGGAATTTTGGAGAGCGGGGATTTAGTATTTTCTCTTGTCCAAAGACAAGTCTAGTATTTTTTTTTCATCTATTCTATATTTTTACATCATTAACTATCGTAAAATTTGAAAAAAAGTTGACTAATGAACTTTCTATTTTTTTGATTAAAAAAATGGATTAATTTATCTGTCAAAATGTACGATTTTGAACGTACATGGAGGGGAGGAGGATGAAGTCATTTGGGAAAAATGAGAAAATTATTTCTGGTTTACAAGTTTGGGACTGGGGTATCAGCAAATCTGCAACAGGTTGGCCTCTTTTCAGAATAATTTGCGTTTTAATCTAAAAAAAATCAGAATAAATAAATTGCATTTTAAATAGAAAAAATAACAAATTAAAATCAAAGTTGAAAATTTGAAAAGTTTACCCCCACAGCGAAGCAACTTTGATTCGTTATTTTTAGAAATAGGTATCACATTTCAAGATACCTAGGTACATACCTATACTTCTTCGGGTTTTCAAATTTATTTTAATATTTTTATTGAAGTTTTTTCAAGTAATTTTTTCAGATCAATATCTGGTCCAAAAGCAATTTTTTTAAAAAAATACGTTTTTTGAAAAAATTTTGGCTCGAATTCAAAATTTTCTAATCAAATTTGACGAAAGAAACTATACAATCCCTTTTCGTCTCTTATCTCATTGTATAGCTCTGATAACGATTTTTTTTTTTACATCGCAGCCATTTTTATTATCAGTGGAGATGTGATTTTTCAGCATAGAAATCCATTAAATTCAGGCCTGACGAAACTGAAATGGGGAAATGCTTGCAAGGGATTCGATTTTTTTAAAAAAAATACTTGAATTACGGTGACAAACATGGGAAAATTCTCAAGATATATCTAGGCCACTTGAATACTTCTTTTAGTTTAAACTTGAAATTTGTCCTATCCAAGAATCCAACGTCAAAATACCAAAAAAAAAACTATTCATCACAAAAATTGCAATTTTTTGAAATATCCGAAATTTATTCAAATTTTGTTACATTTAGTCTCTCAACGCTAGATTATTAATTATTCACTGATTTATATTTTTTGATACATTTAATTTTTCAAAAATTTCAGCTGGAATATAATCAAATTTTTAAAATTTGGAAACCTTGTTAGATTTGATGACAATGATTTTAAAAAATTAGGTATAAATTTGATTTGGAAAAATTACAAACATTTTTAATGAAATTACAAAATTTTCAAAGTCGTTACTCAACTAAAATTTAGTAAAACCTGGACATTTTTTTAATGCTTCGAAAATGATGGGAAGAAATGTAGAGCGTTGAAAATAGATTTTAATATTTTTCAATATGAAAAAGAATACCTGCGAATTCTTGCATTGGGGTGTTTGGGGTACTTTGCTTTTTTTTTGCTCTGCTGAGATTACTGATTTTTTAATCATTCTGCTAAATTTTCTATAATTTATTCTGCATGGAAATTCATCTCACAAAAAGTATTCATTATTTTTCAACAAAATGAAGAAGTTCTTGATTACATACGTTATACGTTTTCAAAAAAAAGTTTTCCCTTGTTTTCCTTTGATTGTTTTTTTCCTGAGAAATTTTTTTCTTGATTTTAGCATTTTCTTATTCGGCTATTCTCAATATTTTTCATCTAAAAAAAATTGTACCCTACCAGTCAAATTATTTCATAAAAATTTTATTCACAAACTTTTTTCAAAATTTGAACTTGAGTAAAAAAAATGATTTTTCGATCGAACAAAAAATATTTAAGTACCTAGGTGCCTGTATGAGAAAATTTGTTTGTAAACATACTTTCTCCCCAAAGGAATCAAATTGATTGAACTTTTGTAGAGAAAATTTACCTTCAACTTGAAAATCGAAGTTACGATAAATCATTAACAATAACGCCTCCTCTCTAAAAAAATTGAAATAAATCAAGAAAAAAAGCAGCAATCAAAAGAAAACAAGGCCACTTTTCACTCGATAAAATCTCTTGCCAGCCTTCGGAAAGAAATTTCGACCCAAAACCCCATAAATTATACCTTTGTGAAAAATCAATACCACAGGTGCATTCGATCGTAATCCCCATGTTTGTTTTTTCTCACTCGTAAAATAATTACTTTGATTTCCTTCCTTGTTGCACAGAATGCCACGTAGAAAAAACCGTACTTCACGGAAGCGTGTACCCAGAACTGAGGAAAATATGCCGTCAAGAAGGCTACGAACTGCATATGGCGGATTTACATTGGAAAACCTTGTTGGAAAAACGACGCGATCATAAATTCCCGGAACTTTGTATATTCGAATTAAACCGTACGTACGGTACAACGCAGTTTACCTATTTTGCATCGGATAGAATTGCATACAGCTTATTTTTACTTTTAATTTGTATTTAACACGAAATACTCGGATGCAAATTAATCTCCAGTGCTGATAAAAACTTTATCGCTGCATCGTATGCATTAAATATTTACCTAAAATTACGACCTTTTTTCCAATGCACTTTTTCAAATAAAGGTCAATCGGAAACCAGTTACATCGTACCGGTGATATTTTTGAGCAACTCTTTGGGCACGTCATTACTTCCAAAAACCATCGAATGTGAAGATTTCGAGAACACTTTGCAACGAACGAATAATAAAGAGCTTTTGAAAAAATGGTACAATATTGATAAAGAATGCCAACCGACGTGTTACCGGCTCCAAAGCATAGAACAGCATATACCCAGTTTCAAAGTAAGTCCTTTGAATTATATTTAAATTAATCTAATAATCCATACGAGCTCGTAGGAGATAATTTTTTTTTTTTCAAAAAATTGGAAAAACATCAAAGAACCCATACAGCGAATATAACTGGGCATCTAATAAACAAAAGCTGTATTGTTATCAAAGCTATAGAGAGACTATTCTAAAATGGTGGACTTTTTGGTCGCGAATTTTATGGCTTTTGTGAATTCATATTAACGACCTGTATATGTAATTATAAACTCGTTGATCAAAGTCCCTTTCGTTGGTAATTCACGTAACCTAATAATTTTTATTAATTAAAAACCTCGCCGGCGATATTTGTAATAAAACCGAGCTCGATAGTGAAATACGTAGCTGGTTTTATGAATTTTTTAAAATATCCTGCGTACTGGGTGTTCCGAAAGTATACGTACTTCCTTCTATGAAAAAAAACTACTTATATTGCAACTACCTATGAGTGATGAGTTGCCTATTTTTCAGATAGCAGGGTATAGAGAATTGATCGGCCAGTAAGTTTGATGGAAAAATTTACCAATGAATGAAAAAATAATTTGGATGTCAAATTTGAGTGATTGGTTGACCCCCTTTTTCCCATTCAAACGTGTTTTCCACGCGACTCGGAATAATATAGGAACTCGTCGGATGGGCGATTTTGTTTTGTATGTTTTCGAACTCCAAAATGAACTTTTAATTTTCTCGAGATTTTTCTAATTTTTAAACTTTTACCAATTTTGAGTTTTAATGAAATTTTTTTGAATTTCAAAAAATTTTTCAACTGCAGATTTTCCCAAAATACCAACTTTTCAATTCCTAAATTTTTGTATCAAAATCTGTTCAAACTCTAAAATTTGTTTCGGCTTTGAATTTTCTCAACTTTGAATTTTCACAAGATTTTTCCAACTCTAAAATTTTTACCAATTGTCAGAGTGAATATGGCCCGACCCAAGAGAAACGACTATAGTTCCGTGGTGGTGGCAACCCTGCTAGCAAGTTGATTCGAATCCTTATATAAACTCTGCGTTAACGGAGTAAAACTAGTTCCGAAATCTACGTTCGAGTGGGATGATGCGTTGCTGGATCGAGTTTAGGCTCGATCTGGTGCGTCTTCAACCCTCGAACGAGTCAATATCAAGTTTCGTTTAGGCTAAGTTTCGAAGTTTCGATTTTACCCCTAATTCGAATATACGTGTCGTCTTAACATCTCTCGCTTCGGCTTGTACGACGCCCGGCTAAATCACCGGAATCGGACTTAGCCGGGAACGCGCAAATATCGAATCCGGCTCGATTTATTTACGCGTCTTCGGAATTCACCCGCGATTCCATCAGGGCCCCTCATTTCGATGGGGGACCAATGGGGATCCTTCAAGGTACCAGTGCACCTAGGCCTGGATAGAGACCCTGGGACCCCGGTGGAATTCGCCACTCGCGAGATCGGTTCCCTCCGCGGAGATATCCATCCGGAGATATCCTCCGCGGCGTCGTTCCTATTCCCGCCGCGCGAATTCTTCCACACGTTCAGAATAATACGATCCATCGACCCCCTTGCAGCTCCGGCGAAGTAGGGGACGATGGAGTTCAGCTCAATACGATGGCACCGATCGGGGAGGTCTATAGCTCCTTTCGCCGCCGCCTCCGCAGCCAGCGGCGTGGCGTCGAATTGAGTGTAAAATCATCTCGATCATCGCCAATTTAGATCCATCCGTAACCGTAGGTCGCGGCCGTCACTCACACACACATACAGGTACGATTAAATACGTCGTGCAAATATACGCTTGTATCTGTCAACCGTGTTTTTATTCGTTCCAACGTGCGAGACCCCAGACGGGCCCCGCGGACCCTCGGCGAAGGGACTTCCTCCTAAATATCCTCCGGGAGGTAAGTCCGTAGAGCAAGATCGGGAACCTGGTGCGCACCAGTGTAATGGGGAAAGAAGGACCCAACGGCCAGAGGACTCGAGAGGAAGGGGACCACCCTACCGTCCCCACACTCCCTCCAACGTCCTCCATAAACAGTCCATTTTTCTACCATCCCCGTCCGGCAGAATCTTCTCTACATAATGGCGCCCGAAATAACGTGACTCTCCAGACTACGACTCCCACAGATGGCCACCTGTGCATAGGATAAAGAGGCTGGAAGCACATCGGACAAAATCCTGTATGTATATCTTCCGATTTTCCACCAATCCGCAAGTCGGAAGTATACCATATGTTCGTAAAAAATCTGAAACAAGGTAAAAAAAAAAATTATCTATTTAGGCGTCCTAAACGCAAAATTAGGTACAAATCGCATATGGTAACGTCTATATCTATTATATCATTATTCAAAATTTTGTCCCCAAGCTCTAGGCCTCCGGACTACAAAATTTTTCGCACCTTAAGTGCATAAAAATTAAATTTAGGCGTAATTGACACCGTAAATAGTGAAAAAATGTAACAAAAATGTTTTCCTCAACTCCATATCACGAATTACTAGTAATAATTACAGTTAAATTTCCGTGACGCGGAAATCTAGTAAATACGATATTGTAATTCCTATCAAATATCCTTAAAACGTCTTCCCCACTGTAACAGTTCGTGACGGAAACGTGCGACGTACACGACAACCTCAGTGTATCCTCAACCCATCTCCTCAGTCAAACCACAAATTCCTTCATTTTTTCTCTCCCTTTATGGCGAAATACAGCCACAAAATTTTATATATCGTAAAAACAACACCAAAATTCCAGGGATGGCGACATGATAGATGAAGGGAACGCGGCATTTCCCCCGTTATGGTACCGGATATTGGGCCCCCCGAACGATGTGGAATCATGTGATTAGGATGTCACCTTTTCGCACCATATCACAATCACTGGCTGTAAGCATCTTAAATGCAAAAATGTCAAAAATTGCGAAATTTCAGGCCATAAAAATTCGCACAAGAACGTCACCCAAAAAATCAATATTTTTCTATAAAAAATCCTTGACAATTATCAAAAATTGTGACGTCAATTCGGAACTAGGCACCTTAAGTGCAAAATAGAAATTTTTCATTTCGAAAATTTCGGACTATGTACCCTAAGTACACCATAAAATATTAATTTCGGCCAAAAACGTGTGAAATATCAAGGTCATAAAAATTCACACCAAAATACGAGTCAAAAAGTAGAAAACTACGACCCCCCCCCCTCCTGGCCATTAACGTAACTTAATTAACGTAAATAACATCTCAGGCACACGAAGTGCTCAATAATAATAACTTACGTCATCAGAAATGATGAAAATTTCCGGATATGTAAATCTGTGTATATATTCCGATATCAAATTATCAATCATACGATCTGATAATCTGATATTTCACATTTTATGTGAAAATTAATTATAAGCCAATAGTCTCACTTTCTATAAAGTGAAAAAACCAAAAATGCACCACTTTTCATCTGCAAATGAAAATATTGGTACATTTCCGTTATAACGTAAAATCATGGCAATTTTTATTAATTCGCCAGTTGAAAATGCGACGACCACAATAATTAGGCATTTTTTGTTGCAGCAAGAAATCCTTTTATTATGCTCTACGCATTCATTATCCACTCTTTTTATACCCAAAATTTACGAACCCATTTGTGGCGAAATGAATTTATTTTTCCACACCCTAAAAAATTCAAAATGGACTATCCCACCCGAAAATTCGAAAATTTCAGGCCCTTTTAGTCAAAAAATTGAAATAACCACTCATTTCGAACACTTCGATCTACAAAATTAATTTCTACAACCTAGAAAATCGAAATTCAAAATCATTACTCAAAATTCATAAATACACTAATTTTCATCTCGACAATAATTTTTTTTCGACCTTCAAAAAATTAAAAAATTACCGAATCATCACTCAAAATTCATAAACTCACTCATTTTCAAATTTCGATCAATACAATCTTTTTCCACGATCTAAAAAATTCAAATCTTCTAAATTCCACTCAAAAATATCAAAATTAACATTTCGATCACCAGAACCCTACCTTCTCGCAAATGAGAGAATCAAAATTCATAGACATAATTTTCGAACCAAATAACCCCTTTTTTACCACCTAAAAAATCAAAAATTTTCAAATCTTTCAACCAAAAATCCAAAATTCACTATTTCAAACAACGAAATCCTTTTCTCGAACTAAAAATCTCAAAATTCATAATTTCACCCAAAAATTCAATAATTTACTCCGATCCATAAAATCCTTTTTATTCACAAATCTTCTCTCACGATCAAGAACATCAAAATTTCACTCAGCAAAATCTTCAATAACCAATTTCGAACTAGGTAACCCTTTTCACGACCTAAAAAATCAAAATTTTCAAATCTCCACTAAAACATTCAAAATTATCACATCGATCATCGAAATACTTTCCCAAAATCAAACATATCAAAATTCATAATTCCAAAACTCATTACAAAATTCACTAACTACTTTGGATAAACGAAAATCTTTTTTCATGACATCGAAAATCAGAATTTTCAAACCTACATCAAAAAAATTCAAAAACTCAACCCTTTGGCCATCATATCTCATTTCAAACATTAGAAAACATCAAAATTCATAGTCACCTTTTAGAAATTCAATAAAACCCTTTCGATCATCAAAATTTACATTTAAAATTCCAATAATTAATCTCGATCAACGAAATCTCCCTTTCCATGACACAAAAATATCAAAATTCCAAAATCAATACTCAAAAATCAATTTAACGTTTCGATCAACAAAATTCACTTTCTCCTTTGGAAAATATCAAAAATCACCATCTCATTCAAAAATTCAATAATTTCTTTCGATTATTACCTTCAATCAACGTAATTACCAATCTCATGACCTATAAAATCAAAATTTTCCGAAAAATCTCCAAAAAATCATTTATTTAATCAAGTCAAAATCCATTGATTCGATCTATATTTCGATTCGATTTTCAAAATTATATTTTTCGCCGAAAATAATGGTAACCCTGTTTCCACTTTTCAACCGAAAAATAAATCGTTGACGCCAATACGATTTCCGGCCCAACATGCCCATTCAGACCAAAATTACATCGCGATCCAATTCCCAGTTTAGATCTTCTTTCTTCCCCTTCAATAGTCCAATGCGCAAATGGTTTAGTCAATATTCACATTCAGAACAATAGGCACGATAAAGACAAGTCAATTCTTTTCAAAACACTTTCTTAAAATCGTAAATCAATTCTTTACAACAAAGAATTAATTCTTTTAAAATCCGTAAAGATGACAGCAACCTGTCAAATTAATTCAATTCTATTGTAAATAAAAATATTGGCGACTTTATGTACAAAAGCCGCCATGTATATCCGCTTCACTATTTAGGCTTAAGGCATACTTTTTGGTACAAACGCTTTCACCCCTTTGAAATTCAAAGGACGCTTCTTTCTATTTTTAACGGTGGCGGTAAACCATTGTTTATACAAATGTATGTACAACGATGCACCTTTTTTCACTCAAAAATACATCCGTTTACGATTTTCAAACAATACTTTTAACTCATTAAAATTCAATCTATTGAAATTACATTTCTTGGCAAAATCAAGATTTCCTACATTTTGGCACAGTTATCTTCACCCCATTATTTTCAAAAAATCGAAAAATCAATTAATCACCGACCGTTTCCTACATAATATCACGGCTTTGACAGCTCCGGAAATCAAGATTTTCACATTTTGGTACACTTACGTTCACCCCATTATATTCCAAAATTTAAAAATCGATTAATCTATATAAATGTCAGCTTGAACTTGACAGCTTCCATTGATTTCGGCAAACTCTTTTTACCTTTTCGATATATTAAATGACACAATCAATTGACTTAATCAATTCTATTGTCTTCACTGGTATCACAAGAATTCCTGATACTTTTACTAGGAATTGACCTTCGAAATCTATGTACATACATCGGTATATTTAGACTTAAGAATTTCCTTATAAAAACGGAAACGACTGTATAGAAACAAAACAAAGCTATCGTGCGATTTCTCGAACCTAAACCAACCCAAAACAATAAAAGGATCGCGTCCGCTATTCATAAAAAAGAACAATCCATTGAATTCTCAACAATAGAACTGGTCATCCCAAAATATACGACCTCAAAAGCCGGACAAATTCTCGGCAAATCAAGCTACCTAAAACTCAAATAAATAAAACCCCGTTTCCAAATTCGAAATCATTTAACGTCTTTCTTTTCTGCTATTTGGTTATCAGCCAAGATTGCCGTTTTCAACGTTTACCAAGTACACCTAGCTATCTGGTACACTCCTTCTCTACTTTTAAACGCTGCTTTTAAAACTCGCGCTTGACTAGATCTACCTTTCAAGGTTAACTTAGTCAATCTCGTATTTCTTTTTCTTCTGCTTTTAATTATTTTGTGAATTTAGACACTGCAACCGTACGTGTAAAACGACGACCGCAGTAAATACTTTCACATTTTTACGCTTTCCAAAATTAATTAATTAATTCCGCGACTAACAATTTCGATTTTTTCATCCAAAATTTAAATTTTGAAATTGTGGACTGCAACAGTACGTGTACAACGACGACCGCAGTACACAATTCTATATTCTAAAATTTCCGCGACCTATACATCGCGACCTACTATTTTTTATAAATTTACTATTCAGCTTAAAAAAACTGTTTAAGTAAGCGCAACGACTGCAGTAAATAATCTCACCTTCAAAATTTTTGCGAATTAATTAACGTACGACCCATTATTTCGGTAATTCCCATCTAGCGTCATAAAAAATCAAAATTCGAAATTACAAGCTGCAACAGTACGTGGACAACGACGACCGCAGCAAATAATTTCACACCATAAAAGTTTTGCGAATTAAATACAGCGTCACTTTCGATCTAATAATTTTCTAAATCAAAATCCAAATTCATTTTGCAAAATTTAACTAAATTTTTGGCCAAAAAACTTAACAATTTTCTGAAAATTGCGACAGTACGTGTACAACGACGACTGCAATTAAAGAAAATCACAAAATTTAATAGGAAAAATTCGGCTAATTCCTACAATTTTCTGAAAAATTGCGACAGTACGTGGACAACGACGACTGCAATTCACGAAAATTGCATTTTCCAGATAATTTGAGAAATTAATTATCCGTTTACGTTCTCCAAAATATAATAGGCATCAGACACGACTGGGAAACAGCGGACTTGATACCTATACCTCTCTTTTCCTGATTTTTTGAGAGATCCTATAAATTTTTCCACATACCATCCTAAAATTTACCCAGCCTGAAACGAGAAGTTTATTGCTAATCGGATTAAAGGCTCTCTAAATTCTTTTCCCCCTTTCAAAGTAACATAAAAACCCCCTCTCTGCTTGCAGAGTCGGTAAGGCCCAGTTGGTCAGCGTGGGATTACGAATCCGACTTAGCTGATCTCTGGAATTCATCAGTTTTCCTACACCACTCCTGGCAGTGGACCCAAAAAACACCTTTCTACCTCTCAAAAAATTCACACGTCATCATCCAAAATTTTATTAATTGAAAATTTCTCAATTATCGCAAAGTAAAATTCTGAAAAACCCCTCCTTCTAAATTCTACGACTCGTTAACTCCTCATTTTCCTCAAAACAACTCAAAATCCTTTTTAGCCGAACTCTTTGGATAAAAATTCAAAAATCTTTCACCCTTTGATTTTTACCAAAATTTCATTAAAAATATTTTTTCGATCAAATTTACGCCTCTGCATACCACTCGCATAATTTACATCGTAAAAACTTGCTTGAATCGCCAAATACCACTGGCACTGATTCTAACTCGCTATCAATCCGCTCAACACATCTGAGCCACGAAAAATTCAAAAAACATTTCTTATTTCGCTACTTAAATAAAATCTACACCCTCAATTCAAAGTCAACAATTTTCAAGGCAATTTCATTTTAGACTTCGCATAGAAATCCTCTAAATTCAAAAATTCAAAAAGTTTCGATTTCGCATTTAAATCAAAAAATGTCTGACGTACCTCCCAATACGCCAACCCCTCCAGGCTCCCCCTCCTTAAATCAAAATTCTGACGACTCACAAATTGTACCACAATCATTCCCAGATTCTCCATTTTTCGATACAACTCCTGAACGAATTTCTCCGCAACCTTCCACATCCAAAACCCCTCCAAAATCTCCGATTCTTGAACCCAAATCTAAAAACGATGCAAAGGCATAGCTTCCTACATTCAAGATATTACAAATCCACCTGAAAAAACGGAAAATTCCCCTACAGAACAAACCAAAAACGAAATTTCTGATAAAACACCCTCTCCGCAAGGCCCCCTTAGCCCCCTCGAAATCTCAAAAACATCACAAAGAGAAACAGCATTCTGGAACGCTAAATTAACCCTAAATGTACTTTCGGTACCGGAAGGAAAACAAAGAGACATAAATCGAATTTTAGACATCGGGGCTCAAAACGTAGACTCAAAACTTCAAATTATCGAAAAGAATCTCGCGAATGTAATTACAAAAAATTATTCCCCCTCCCAATTTCGAAAATTAAGACAGAATGAAGCAGCCCTCAAGGCTTTCCCAAATCTAAATTCAAAAACCTGCTATGTAGACGACGTCCTCTTAAACGAAAAACAAGCAGAATCCATAATCTTCGAAGCCGAAAAATTACTACGTAAAAAACACCACGCGTACCTAGACACCATGGTGACCGGAGACACCATGCAGTCAGTCCTTTACCAACTCATTAGGGGCTCCGAAAACGTTATTATGCGCGTCTCCTATCAGTTCTTACCCCACCAACGAAACTACTCTGTAGCGAATAAAGAAATGCTAAGCTTATTCCTTCATCTGCAGAGCCTTCCATCCTGGCTCAACGGACAATATATTCACGTCCGAACAGAACTGAAATCAATCGTAAATAAATACCGCTATCTTTCAAGAAACAAAACATCGAAATGGTGCGATGAAATCGCAAAATACAACCTAATTTTTGACCTAGAAACTAAAAAAGAATTATATGAAACTTCATCTCAAGATGATGAAATCGATGAAAACATAAATCGCCTCTCAAACCTTTTGGACACCCATCAAGAAAGTATGAACAAATTTGATTTTATGACAGAAAAATTAATATCATCAGCGGAAAAATACGAAGATGAAATAGATGAAGTGAAAGAAAAAATCACAGAACATCAAGAGGCAATAACGGAAACGGATTCCATTTTATATAATCACGACTACGAAATTCAAGGACTAGCGGAAGGGTTAGGAGACTTGGCGCACGAACTCGCAGACTTTAAATCAGCCACATCAAATGAAAAAACCAAAACTACCTCCGATTTGAAAGAAATCCGCGAATTAATCGATTCAAAATTCAACACCCTAAAAACTGAAATAGATAACGTAAATTCTGAAATAAAATCCATCCAGAATAAAACACAAAATCAGGATAGTATTGACGTCGACCTAAACCTGATACACTCAAATTTTTCAACCCCTGCGCCAACTCTCAACCCTAAAGCCTCCTCATCACCTTTTGAAACTCCAAAAATTAATGACAAAATTGGAAAATGCGAGCTAGAAAACGAAAACGATTACGATATAGACTCGGATAAAGAAAATTACGACGATGAAATATTCGAGCACACAGAGGTCCCCGACCTACCCGTCAAGATTCATCAAAAATATGCTGTAGAAGACAGCGATGTACCAGAATGGCTAAAAGCCATAAAATCCAGAACATTTTTCACATTTTGGGACCCAGTAAAACAAATGGGTAAACCAAAATCATTCCTACTGAACATATCTTCCGATTCAACCTTGACTATCGAATTAAACTCCGAAGCCAACGCAAATACCATATCAAGAGGTACCTTAAACAGCATTCGCGCAATTGTCCCTGTAAAATACCACGCATCTTCAGATATAGGACTCCCATTTTCTCCATTCATACCCAGCCCTCTTTCCGAAATTGCAATAGTACAGGGAATGATAGGTACCTACAATATAAAAATCCCTTTCAAAATAATCGAATCAAAAGAGCCGACGTGCTATATAAGTAAAAATGCAATAAGACAACTTCGTTTGGACCACCTAAATATCACGAATTTCGAAACCCTAAAAAATCAAAATTTTTCCCAAACCCAAAATTCGGATAATAAAAATTCTCACGGCACTGAAAATAACTCTGAAAAAATTAACAACGATCAAACAAAAACAATCTCGGACCAATTAAAAACAGAGTTACAAAATCACGATTTTGACAAAACTGACTCCGAAATTGAGGATACTTTCTCCAATAATACTAAAACATATCACAGAAATGAGAAAATCGCCTCACCTAAAACGACAACTGATGACAGCGAACATAATCACGGCCTAGTACCCTTTACCTACCAAAACAAAATTCAAACTAAATACCTACCTCACGATCAAATTACCCTAAAAATAAATGAAATAGAAATAGAAACAATCCTAAATCCCTCAAAAAATGAAAACATCATAAGTAAACACCAATCAGACGAAATTTTGAATAAATACCCACAAAAAATTCTTACGACGTACATAAACGACAAACCAACCGCTATCATCAATTGTACCTTTGGCATATCCCAACAAAAAATTCAATTCACGATTCAAAATACCTGTCTCAAATCATTCTGCACTATCGGCGACTCTGTAATAAAAAACTTTGGAATAATAATTGAAACTCCCGAAGAGATACCTATCATTTCCCCAAAACCGAAAACAATACCTAATATCCTAGCAAAATCTTCAAAATCCTCATCATCTTCAACCGAAAGCATTCACGACACATGCGATGAAATGCCAGATTTAAATGAAATGAGAAAATCAATACGCATTTCCGAATGCCCAACAGACAACTGGAACGAAATCGAAAAACACATAAAAAACCTAAAAACCTTCTCCACCGACGTCATCGATAACAGGCTGGATAAAATCCAAAAACATGTAAACAACTTAAAAATCTTCTCGACCGACGTTGCCGACTGCCCAACGAATCCACAGACAACAGAAAAAATATTGTCACCACAAAATGACAATATAAACAACGACAGTAAAAATACTACGACGCCAGAAACCACAGAAATAGCGGATTCGATCCTATTAACAATTTCGAACAAAACGACTCTCGTCTTGAAAACAAAACCTGAACAAACTAGAAACATTATATCCGAACACTCGCTGCAAGATATAATGCAGAATACACCACATGCGGTGGAGATAAATGTGAGGAATATCCACAAAATTATTCTACTCGAAGACCACCCAACACCTTTTCTCTCGACTCGTAAAGCTTTCATAAAAGGCACCGTAAAAGGCTACAAAATAAAAATCCCGTTTTCGATCATCCCTCTCCACCAACCGTTGTGCTATATTGGTAAAAAATCGATAAAAATACTCCAAACCGAAAATCTGAAAAAAGAGGCTCTAGAAAATCCCAAAATTATTGCTTCTGGCTCATACCCCCCTGATACGAATACAAAATCTATAAAAATTCAAACCGACTTGACTTATCTAGATACGGACGACGTAACAAAAAATCCCACCCTTAAACAAAAACCAAAAAGCAAAACCTATCGCCCATTTGACAAAATTTATTTCAAACTCGATAACACTCTCACGGTACCACTGATCATAAACCCATATACCAATCAGAACACCATTTCAAAATCAATAATCCGAACCATAGAATTACTCTTCCCTTCTGCAATAATACGTAACGACTATTTCAAAGAAATAGAATTCACCTACGAAGATCGACCAGTTTCAATAAAATTTACGCCCTCCGATCTACAAGATATTATCGGTCATATCTTAACCCATACTCTTGAAAAATTACAAATTCCATACATATTTCGAAGACAATTTGACTTGCAAAGCGCCTCTGATTTGGAAACCCCCACAAGGCCAAAATCCCAACCCGAATTTATACGACCTCCACTTCGCGAATTAAAATCCCGCCATGACCAAAAAATCGCATACTCGACCAAATATTACCCCAACGATTCGGACTCATCAAATTAAAATTTTTCCCGTATCAAAAAACACAACACAAAATTAAAAATCCCGGACAAAACCCTTCAGGAACTCAAAAATTAAAAAAAAAAAAAACATTCGAACCACAAAAATCCAATTTTGGCAACACTGCAAAAAAAAGATAGGACAAAAACCTACTCATCACGAAAACAAACAAGTAGCGCACCACAAAAAGCCAAAAACAATATAATTTTCGTTTCAAAACTACAAAGCCAACAAAAAGTCTAAATTACTTTCGAACAATCAAAATCAGTGCGATACTTGTCCTTTTTAAGTAAATTTCATCGAATATAACGACTACTTGCAATATTTTTCATATTCGCAATATATTTTCGTATAAACAATCATGTCGGATACACTCTACGATTTGGAGGTATGTACTACTTATTCATTAGATTAGCTAGCATAAAAAATTTAACAAAACCTCCCTTCCAAAAATTACCCGGCGACCAAAACGCACACCTTTTCACAAACTCACGACCTCAAAATTACAAATAATATCATTTCGGCCAACAAATATCAGTAATAATCATCATTAGTAACTCAACCCGACCATTTTCTACCCCAAAAACATAACACAAATTCGACTTTCGAAAAAGACTCTTCAAACACATTCGACCACCCTTCTTGATAACAACCAAAAAATAAACTGCCAAAATAAGATCGATATAGCACAACTTACCAAAAACTTTGATAATCCATCCAACCAAAATATTTCAATCGCAGAAATTCAAAAATCCTCACAGCACCACCTCGCCGCATTATCCAACTTATAACACCTGAAACAAAAACAACAAAAACAAATACAAATTACTAGACATATTCCCAACGACATTTGCTTAAATTCTTTCTCTATTCTATACAGGCAAAACTTCAAGGACTACAACAAACGCTGAAAAAAACCGAAAGACAACTCGTTAAAAATAAGAAAAAGATCAAACAAACAAAAGAAGAAATGGAGTCGGTTGAAGAGACAATTAATGAAATCAAATACTTTTCGCCGAATTTAATAATGAAGACCGTAGGACAAACTTCGATCATAATACACAACAAAAACATCTATGTGTACATTCGCAACACCCTCCTGGCTGGCAACGGTTACGCGGCAATGATCGCCAACCTATTATTAAAAAAGTCACCATACGAAAAAATCTTGAAAGTAACACGATTATACCACCAAGATATAAACCTCAAGGAGATAAACAACATAATCGCGGCCGCACCCGTACCGTGCACCAGCATCGCCATCGCCGCCCCCAACGTCCACGACTCGAAAAAAGAGACAACTCAGGATATCGAAATCCTGGAAGATACTTTGGGAACTAAAGGGTGTCAAAAAATACTAATTCTCGCGCCGCCGATTGGAAATCCCAAAAACAGAAGAATATGGAAGGAGTACACAGAAACAATTGCGAAGAAAACAAAATTGATATCATCGCCCGCCTTCCTTCCAAAGCAACAGCCGGTCGAAGTGTTCGAACACCTTCGAGGACTCCTCGAAATAATCCTCTAAATTTTCCCCCATATCTTCGTTTATTCGTTAAGTGTCGACTATATTTTTTCTCATATTTTTATTTCTTTCTTTTTCTTTTTTTATCTTTCCTCCTTTTTCTCTTGTCTATTTTTCGAGTACTGTACTATCTTTCTCTTTATTTTTGTTTACATCAATACCAATGTATACGTAAATACATATTGATTTTTTGACACCGAAATAATTCAACCATCAATACCACATAACCAAAATTCTAGAATTTACAAAAAACTCATCCGATATCAAAATCGTTTTTAGAAAACTCGCCACCTGATTGCATATGGGGCAGAATATCATTCGAAAAATTCAAAATTTCAACTCGGTATACAATTTCGACGTCAAATTCAAAAATTAAACCAAAATTTAACCAAAATTTCGAAATACTCATGAGGCAACAGTACAACACAAATACCTGACACAAAAAATCATTTCGAACTTTTCATCTCTCTCTCAAAAAAAAAAAAAGAAAAATAGAATCAATACCTCAATAAATCGCTAACTAATCCTATACAAAAGGTTAGCATAAACAAATGCAAAAAATTTCTCTTTTATTTTTATCACATCCTATACAGAACCATCAAGAAACCAAGACACGAAGAACATGAAGATAGAGCGAAGGAGAAGAAAATCAACACCTCAAAATTTAATTAAACATCTTCAAAATTCAAACGAAGTACAAATGGGGCAAAATTCCAATCAAAATTTGAAAAACTTTCTGGCCACATACAAAAATTTCCAAAAATTATGAACATTTGATTTACCACGACATCAGAAATAAAATGGTAAAATGATATGATCGAAAACATCAAGAATGGGAACCAAAATTTGAAAATTTTAGCCCACACGAACATCAAGTTCATATGGGGCAAAATTGTCACAATAAAATTCACAAAACCAAAATTTCTTTTCTTTATTTATTTTTTTTACTATTCGGCAAAATAAATGAAACAGTCTGTCATTTATCCAAAAATATTTTTTTTTTTTTCTTCTTTTCTTTTCTTCTTTTCCCCTTCTTGGTATTTTCGACGTCATCAAAAATCGAAAATATTTCTGATTACCATCCCAAAATTTAAATGTTAGAAAAACTCACGCGATCTCACTTTTGAAAAACCCACAATCAAAATTAAAACATACATGCGCCGTAAAAAAGTCAAGACAGGCAACCATTTCAACTTAAAATCATCCCTACGCGCATATGGGGCACGTCATAGGCGATTCCACATTCTAAAATTCAAGAAATATTTTCAAAACTGATTCTTACCTTTTCAAAATTAGAAATAGCCCAAACAACGCTGGCATATGGGGCACTTGGACTCCAAATTCGATTATCGACATCGTCCAAATTCTGAAACAAAAATTCACAAAATCACTACACCAAAATTCAACAATCAAAATTTGCTCTACTAATTTTTACTTCTCTTTCTTTTTGAATATTAACCAGAAAATTTCTACTTATTTATCGGCACCAGAATACATACGACGTGTAAAAAACCTCACCTTTCGCAAACTAATCAAATTTTTTACAGCAATTGATCAATTTGGAACCAAAATCAACCGGAGCCATGAAAACCTGGAACCAATAAAAAGTAACTGTATCTCAGCACAGCTGAAAAATAATACTTCATGATTTTATATGATAAAAATTCTTTCATCTTTTGCACGTCATGCTTTTCCTATTAATAGGTTAAATGTTACAAAATTACTAATTACCTTTCGATTTTTCAATAGCCTTTCGACACCATGTTCTGAGTAAACCATATCCATGTCGCAGAAACCACCATGAATCGGCGTGCTGAATCAACCTGTAACAAAAAGTGGACATTATAACACCACTATCATCACCACGTCGATACTCACCATTCGATACCATCTTTACCATCAACCATTGACATTCCATCGTCGGCACCTGTAACAACAAAAATCGATATTAGTATCTGATCACATGTCGCATTATATATTTAATTTCGATGTACATACCTATACGATCGTTTCTTATGCTGATGTCAGCAAATATGTTATTTTTACGTCTTCATATATACTCGACGGCTGCGACAAATTAATCATAAGTTTCCCTCGCTTATATTTTTTTTTTTTGAGGTTCTATACCAAACCACGCATATACCCCCCCCCCCACCTAGCTTTAAAATTTCCCTATTCAGAGCTCTACAAAATCGAAATTTTCTTATTTTTTACTGCAAATCTCACAAAAAAATAGAAAAATATGCAAAATCAAAAAAAAAAAAAACAAAATGTAACAGAGCGCGTGAATAAAATACACAAAATGTAATAAAAATAGTAAAACAAAAAAATCAAAAAATATGAAATGTAACAGTGAGCGTGAACATAATTATAAAAAGAGATTTGCAATTCTTTCCTCCCCATCAAAATCAAAAAATCATTTGTAAATTTTCTTTTGGATACTTTTTACGTCTCATAAATTGTAAAACCCCACTTCAAGAACCATATTAACCCCCGAGACGACAATAATGTTACACAACCCCATTTTCCTGTGTTCTGAGCTCTGAATAATTACCTAGACATAATTGTATATATGTATCCCCTAAAAAATCGTAAGCTGAACCCTGTACGTGCATGGAAGAATTCGCGTCCAAATTCCGCAAAATTTCTCCCCCTCTACACAGTGGTACCGTGACCACAAATCAAAATTTAACAAGGATTCAAATAGATGACTTAGGGACACTTAACAACCATTTTCTATCAATTTTAAAACCATTACTAATTGTCAAAAAAAAAAACGTACCATCAAATCAAAATCTAAAGTCTACTCAAAATATCAATTTTCTTTTCACCATAGTTCTTACGCCGTAAATTTTATTGTCATTTCAAAATACGGCGTCAAAATTTCTGTTTAGCTTAACATTCTGTTTAGCACAATATCAAGTCATCTAGCTAGCAGCACTTTCGGCCCGTCGGCGATCCCTTTCGGCCGTTCCGAGGGTCAGCAGACCGCAAAATTTGTATCATTATTGAATTAAAATAAGCCGCACCGGAATTACCGGACCAAAATTTATTACTTAGGTTACCACCACCCACAGCAAAAGTCGAATGGGGCAGGGACCAATATCCTCTCTATGGAACTTAACTTTGACTACAGTACTAAAAGTTCGACCTTTACTATGGGAGGTCAGCTCCCCTAATACAGCTCGATGGGGCATATGTCAGAGTGAATATGGCCCGACCCAAGAGAAACGACTATAGTTCCGTGGTGGTGGCAACCCTGCTAGCAAGTTGATTCGAATCCTTATATAAACTCTGCGTTAACGGAGTAAAACTAGTTCCGAAATCTACGTTCGAGTGGGATGATGCGTTGCTGGATCGAGTTTAGGCTCGATCTGGTGCGTCTTCAACCCTCGAACGAGTCAATATCAAGTTTCGTTTAGGCTAAGTTTCGAAGTTTCGATTTTACCCCTAATTCGAATATACGTGTCGTCTTAACATCTCTCGCTTCGGCTCGTACGACGCCCGGCTAAATCACCGGAATCGGACTTAGCCGGGAACGCGCAAATATCGAATCCGGCTCGATTTATTTACGCGTCTTCGGAATTCACCCGCGATTCCATCAGGGCCCCTCATTTCGATGGGGGACCCATGGGGATCCTTCAAGGTACCAGTGCACCTAGGCCTGGATAGAGACCCTGGGACCCCGGTGGAATTCGCCACTCGCGAGATCGGTTCCCTCCGCGGAGATATCCATCCGGAGATATCCTCCGCGGCGTCGTTCCTATTCCCGCCGCGCGAATTCTTCCACACGTTCAGAATAATACGATCCATCGACCCCCTTGCAGCTACGGCGAAGTACGGGACGATGGAGTTCAGCAAAATACGATGGCACCGATCGGGGAGGTCTATAGCTCCTTTCGCCGCCGCCACCGCAGCCAGCGGCGTGGCGTCGAATTGAGTGTAAAATCATCTCGATCATCGCCAATTTAGATCCATCCGTAACCGTCGGTCGCGGCCGTCACTCACACACACATACAGGTACGATTAAATACGTCGTGCAAATATACGCTTGTATCTGTCAACCGTGTTTTTATTCGTTCCAACGTGCGAGATCCCAGACGGGCCCCGCGGACCCTCGGCGAAGGGACTTCCTCCTAAACATCCTCCGGGAGGTAAGTCCGTAGAGCAAGATCGGGAACCTGGTGCGCACCAGTGTAGTGGAGCAGGAAGGTACCCAACGGCCAAGAGGACAAGTGAGGCAGGGGACGATCAAGACCCCAACCAACCTCCACCGTCCTCTGTAAGTGGTACTTATTTCTCTATCTCCCTCCGGCAGAATCTTCTCTACACAATTCTAATTTTTAATCGAATTTCAAAAAAATTTCAATCGTAAATGATCGTTTTTAGTCGTTTTTCTAAAATAAAAAAGTTTTGAGCCGAGGCCCTAATTTCGGTTTGTTGAAAAATTTTCAAACTGTCGTTTTTCAAGGAAACGACAGGAAACGACGGATCCAAAATACCTAAAAATGATCTTTTTTAGTCATTTTTCTGAAATAAAAAAGTTTTTAGCCGAGATCGCATACGGCCTCGGCTCTAAAGTTCAGGAAATGACGGATCCAACGAGGGTACATCGAAAAATTTTCTACCTTGAGAATGATTTTCACTTAATCACTTTTTGAGTTTTTGCCCAACTTTAAAATTGAAGGTTTGAAAAAGAACATGTTTCACAAATGTTTAAAAAAACGCTTGTTCTGAAGACTTTTGCCTAACATCAAAAATGAAGAATTCAAGGGTCGTTCAAAATTGAAAAAATGCTCAATTTTTTTCAAGCTTCATTTATTTATTTTTAATAACCTATGGTCCCTTCTAAAACGTTATCAAAAAAACTTGGAAAAAATTTCAAATTAAAGAAAGTAGGAATGAAAAAAACATTTCGAAATTCAAAATTGATGAAAATTTTGCCATTTCTTGCTCAGATTTTGTGAAGTTGGAAATCTCAAGTTGAAAATCATTTTTGAAGTTGGAAAAAATTTAGAAAAAAAAAAAAACGAAAAAAGTTTTGAGAAGATTTGAAATTATTCTAAAAATAATCTAGAAGTTGGAAAAAAAAAATTAGAAAATTTCTAAGTAGGTAAATGTGAACTTGGAATAGGTAAATTTTGGAGACATTTTAACTTCAAAAAAAGGTTGCTTTAAATTGCTTTGACTTATTGAAAAATTCTCTTCAGCCTCAAATATACCTTCATTTCATTCAACCCTTGAACTGTTTAAAAAAAAAAAAATCAAAAAATGTAATTTCAATGCATAAAATTGCAACCCCATTTATCTTCCAATTATGCAACCCATCAAACCCCAACGTATTTCAAATAGCCTCCTCTATTTTTGAAGAGCTCGCGCATACTTACAGAACATCCTGTACATCTTCCTTCCATCTACCGATACCGTACATCTCAACCGGACCTTTTTTCTCTTCATTATTTCAGGAAGATAACAGCGCCGATGTTGAAAAAGCACTTAAAGAATGGAACAATGAAGTAGAAAACATGCTATTAACTTTAGTCTCATCTTTTAACCAAGAACTGAGAGATACCTACTTTTCGACTACTGTTGAACAAGTAAATCTTTACAACGTTAATTAACGCTTCGAAACATCTAGATCTCATTGTCGAATCCGCGCCGAAATTCCTTTCAATTATCAAACAGCCTGGCGTCTCGCTCGGCACGAAACATATCGTGCGCAAATGTCAGAGCTCTACCTAGCTATATCTTTTACCGTGTTATTTTCATCTTTTATTACAACACGTGGTTCGATTTCTTTGCTTTAAAATACGAAACGCGTATTGCACGATATTTCGTAAAAAAAAAATATACGATTTGACAAACGGAGACTCTTGGTGGATTCGGTGAAGGAAAAAAAATCGTTACAAAAATACCTACCTGTCGTTTATTTATAGGAAATACACAATACGATGAGAATGAGCCAAGAGCTCACGAAACATAGCATCTGGTTGCACAGAATCAATAATAAGCAAGATTCCGACGATAATGAAAGCTGTCCGATACGTCAGGAGAACAAAAGACGTTTAAATTTATTGCTCAATGAGTTAAAAGTACGTACTTGTGGGTGTTTTTTTGTTGCTCGAACGAAGCAGCCTTTTGTGTAGAACGTATAAAGCAAGACGTAGGGTTGATTGTCTTAATTTGTGCGAATTGTTCAGAATGAGCTTGCTGAAAAGAATATCATCAAGTTGACCGATGCCAATAATGAAGATCAAATTAAAAATTTAATTCTACCTCAGCTCACATCGATAATGCGATCGATCATTGAAGACGATAGGTTAAAAGTAAGTAAAATCGAATCTTTGAGGAACTATAAAGAGAAATCAATGTGGTATCAATTAATTCATTGTTTAAAATTTAGGCTGGTTCGAAAGCTTGCTTCTATGGGGTTGATCGATTACTCCTCAGAGAACTCATGATTCAGACGATCTTCTGTCAAAAGGCTGCCGCTGCTCATTCCATCAGCAATTATCATAATATCGTTAATATTTTGAAAAAGTAAGTAGGTACCTATTCGTATGTGTTTTATTTGGCTGAAATCGAACGTAGAATTGGATGGTTAGGTATGTTCTCGTATGTTGGAAATTTGCTACATAAGCATGAAATTTATTATTTTATAATACACCGAAATGGCTTGACAATTCATAGATTTCGTCAAATTGGTTTATATAAAATGCATTTTTTTCAATTCAACTGAAAAAGTCAAAATTGACCAAATTCTTGTAAAAAAAACCACCTATTGACAAAATAATCTTCATTCTTCGTCAAAAATTTATATTTTTATCAATTATTTTCAAAGTACGTGTTTTTGTGATGCTCTAATAGATAGGTACTTTATTTTTAAATTTTGAAATAGGTAGGTATTTTCAATGTTGGCATTTTTTTCATCACCTATGGATTATTATTTTTATTTACCTACCTAAATTTTCTCATTTTTTTCAACTGTGACGTACAAATTTTTTGTGAAGTCATATTTTTAAAAAAAATTTCAGCAATTTCAAAATGTTTCCTCAAATATGATGTAGGTAATTAGGTATTGGTAACAATAAAATGATAAAAATTGGTGAAAATTTTCATTTTCTGGTCAAAAGTTCCCCTTTATCGAGAATAATTTTTATCCTAGGGAAAAATTGTCATTCTTCGTACGAAATTGGCACTTTTTGTTGAAAAAAATAAGGTGTGTTTTTTTTTTGATACACCCACATGGTTAAGATGGCCACTTTCCTTTTTTTTTTTATCAAGATGACAACTTTTCCTTTAGAAATCACACTAAATTGATTTTGACAGAAAAATCACAATTTTTGACCGAGAATAGTGAAAATAATGATTAATTTTGACCGAAAATAAAAAAATGTGGCCAAAATAACAATTTTGATAAAAATTGGCAATTTTAATTTTATTAAAATTATGATTTTGACTAAAACTGACAATTCTAATCAAACTTTGGTATAATTTTGACCAAAAATTACAATGTTGACCAAAAATTACAATTTTGACCAAAAATTACAATTTTGACTAAAAATTACAATTTTGACCAAAAATTACAATTACAATTTTGACCAAAAATTACAATTTTAACCAAAAATCACAATTTTGACCAAAAATCACAATTTTGTCCAAAAGTCACAATTTTGTCCAAAAGTCACAATTTTGACCAAAAATCACAATTTTGACCAAAAATCACAATTTTGACCAAAAATCACAATTTTGACCAAAAAATCACAATTTTGACCAAAAATCACAATTTTGACCAAAAATTACAATTTTGACCAAAAATCACAATTTTGATTTTGACCAATACATAATTACTATTTTGACCGAAAACAATTGATCAAAAATGGTAATTTCGACCAAAAATGTAATTTTGGACCAATAATGGATATTTTGACTAAAAAATGACTGTTTTGACCAAAGCTGGCAATTTTGACCAAAAAATAAAATTATGACCAAAATTGGTGGACAATTTTTGTCAAAATTTATGTATAGGTTTTAACTTCGAAAAAATCAAATAATAAATTCGAGCAGCAAAAGTTTTGACCATAAAGATTTTTTAGTATGGGTGTTCTATTAAAAAATCACCCACCTGTTCAAGTCTTGCAAAAAAAAAAATGTGTTTGTTTTCCTTTTTTTTTAAAAAAAAAAAAAAAAAAAACAAAAAAAAACAGTAAATTATTAAACACAAATTAATGAACTTGGGACATTGTTGAATGGAACAAAAAAAAGTCATGAAGGATTTTTTTCAATCAGACCAAAACTTACGTAGGTGCACAACTTATTCTCCCCTAACACCAACCGAATAAAATGTATTTTTGCAAATAAATTATACCTACAATTTTTAAATGCAAAGCTGCCGATTTAATTTTCCATTATTTTCTCTCTTTTTCCCATCAGTTACGTGTTAGCTGAAGATGAACGCGGATTAATGGTAATTCATGGGTTATCCGGGTGTGGCAAAACCACTGTGTTGGCCAGATTACTTTTGAATTGTCAGACGCTGTTGCCAAATTTAGCTGTCATATTTCGTTTTGTCAATATATCGACGGAGAGTTCATCTTTGGAGCTTTTGTTGCACAGTATCATTTCTCAAATAAATTACGTCATCACCGGAAGACAATTTTGGGAGCCACATGTACGTATTTCATCGCTCCTTTTACCAAAAACGTTAGCATTTATCGCAATGGTGGCGATTTAACAAAAATGAGGAAAATTAAAAATTACGAATGGAGGGAGGAGAGGGTGCCTTATTTTTTGGTTGCACTGCAGTGAAGATGATTTTTTTTTTTCGAAAATTAATAAAAACATTATCACTTTGTACTTTTTCAGAGCATTTCTAAATACGTTGAATTATTTCCTAAGCTGTTATCATTAGCGTCAGAGAATCGACCAGTACTGATAGTCATCGATGGACTGGACCAAGTAAGAAACTACTTGATTGATGAATTTTTTTGGTATTTTTATCATCCGGAAAATCAAACATACTTTGTCAATTGTCACCCAAATTATTTTACTGGGCGTCTCTTGTCATTAGATAAGACCATGTTTTTTTTCCTCTAAAGGAAGACAATCGATAAAAATTTTGAAATTTTTTCTGCAGTTACGAGGGCCAGCGGATAATATTGACTGGATACCGGTGTTATTACCAAGAAACATTAAGTTTATAATTTCTGTGACAGAAAACACCACTGCCATTACAAACGTTCAAAATAAACTTCAAGATACCGCTGTTTTTGTTCAAGTAGGATTTTCTCAATCAATTGCCTTTGCAGAAATCCAAAAACAAGCATTCTAATTGGCCATTTCATCTCCTTAGATACCAGAATTACGAGATAATGAGTCGGAAACGGTGTTATACACTTTGATCGCCGAATCTGATGATTTATCTTGTGCTCCTTTACCGGAGAAAATTCGTTCTGCTGTTAAGGAAAGTTCGCTGCCATTTTACATCAAAGTAGGCTATTCAAAATTCTGCTTATTTTAATCAAATCTCTTGAAGTTTAATTGGTAAAAAATTATTTGATTTTTAGATAATCGCCAATCAGTATTCTTGGTTAAAAAGTGATTCTCTGAAAATATATTCAAAAACTGAAATGGATGTTCAGGTCAATCAAATGTTAGACGCTTTGGAGAAAATTTTAGGCAAAGCTAGGGTGAGTTATTTTGAAATTTGAAATTTTAATTTGAAAATTAAATTTCAATTTTAATTTGAAAATTAAATTTCAATTTTAATTTGAAAATTTAATTCAATTTTAATTTGAAAATTAAATTTCAATTTTAATTTGAAAATTAATTTCAATTTTAATTTGAAAATTAAATTTAAATTTTAATTTGAAAATTAAATTTCAATTGTAATTTGAAAATCTCAATTTTAATTTGAAAATTAAATTTCAATTTTAATTTGAAAAAAATTAAATTTTAATTTGAAAATTAAATTTTAATTTTAATTTGAAAAATAAATTTTAATTTTAATTTGAAAATTAAATTTCAATTTTAATTTGAAAATTTCAATTTTAATTTTAATTTGAAAATTTCAATTTTAATTTTAATTTGGAAATTTCAATTTTAACTTGAAAATTTAATTCAACGAGTCCCATTTCCAGGTGGAATTAGCTTTGGCTCTTCTAGTAGCTGCCCGATTCGGCCTAACGGATTCCGAAATATTGGATATCCTTTGTTTCGAAGACTTATTCCATAACGATACCTATCAAGGTACGAAATACCTACTCAATTTTACTGAGAGTCAGCATCGAATATAGATTGAACTCAATTGATACCTTTTTTTCAGTCGTTTGGGCCCCAGCTTGCATATTTTGGTCGGAATTCAACAAATACATGCGTTCTTTTCTACGCTGGTTCCATGCCACTGATAACATCACCTTATCATTGCAACACGAACTAATGCGCGAGACCGTAGAAAAACGTTACAAATATAAAATTAATCAAGCGAGGCAACTTTTACATACTTATTTTACGGTAGGTTAAAAGATACTCAAAATTTATACATTTTCTTGGCACACTGCCTGGCGTAGCTTTTAACCTCCTCCTGTGCTCTGTACGTGGCATGCACGTTAGACTTACGTTAGAACGCTCTATGCATTCATAAATTTTATTCTAGGGTTCTCTATGGGATAGTTCTGAAAAATTGAAAATCGGCGCCAGAGTTTTAAGTCAGCCGATGAAGTATAAAAATTTGTAAGTAGACGCGCGATAATTTACGAGACTCGAGTAATTTTTTTTCTGTCTAACTCGTATGTGTTTTTTTTGCACCCCTCGATGTATAGTTATAACACTCGTAAATTCGAAGAACTGCCGTTTCACGAGTATAAACTTTTCAACACGTTACAGAAGCATTTCTTAGAGGATCATTCGTGGTTATACAATAAAGTTTGCGCGTGTTCTGTATACCAGGTAAATTAATTTATTGAAAAAAAAAACGACTTATGAGGTACTTTGTAGTTTTCTTCACTCATGTTGACTACCTGTTTACTCTTTCTTGGAAGGGAAATCTTAAAAATTTATTTTCATTGTTGAACCAACACCACCGTCGTCTTAGTCTGAGTTTCGTCGCGTGTTCAAAGTATACAATGAGAATACCTAATAATGGATGGCCGTCGCGTAGTACAATGCAATCTTTCGTATAAATGAACAAAGCTTTTGTTCGAGTACCTAAATAATTTATGTTGGGTGAGGAAAAAAATTTCAAAAAGTTGATAAACTTATCAGCAGAATAATGTAGAATGGAGACAATGAACTTTTAACGTTGCTTGACTCCTCCTCCTCTCAACAATGGTTATTTACGTACTTATTCGTGTAATAAAGATCTGTGTCTATAATGTACCTATACCTACCTGCCAAAATGTTGCGAGTACCAAATTCATTTATTCGCAATTTATCTATTTTTTGGTCTAAATTTATTCTTTCAAAAAAAATTCAGTTCTCTGAATTTATTTGAAAAAATCAATTTACGAAATTTGTTCGAAAAATGTAGGTAATCGATGAAATTTTTTCAAAAAATACAGTAGTTACCTAAGTAGTTTGCAAAATTTATTTTAAAATTTACTTTATAGTTTTTTTCAAAAAATTAGATTATTTTTTTCAAATAGGATCAATTGATTTTTTTTAAATTCAATTTAACATGAACTTTTTTCAAAAAAATCAATCTCTTTGAGAAATTTGGGACTGGATCGAATTTTTTAAAATTATGATTAAAAAGATCTCTATTTCAAAAGATAAGTATTCTCTCGTCCGGAATGTTTGTTGCCTGAGAAAATTATTTTTACAAAAATAAATGAGAAATTCTGACAAAGACAAAATTACACGGATACTTACCTAATTAGTAATTACCTATATCTACAGTATTGCAATTTACATTAAAAAAATTGTGTGTGAAATTTTGATTTTTTACCTCTTCCTCTCCCTCCTTACCGCAAGCTATTTCAAATTTTCCCTGAAGTTTGAGATGAAATGCTGAATTTGTTTTCAGCATATTAGAATAAATTTTGTTTGAAACGAGATTGAAATCATGAAAAATTTTCAACTAGCTTTATTAACATAGGCGCACCCAAGGGGGGCTCAGGGGGCTCGCCCCCCCCTTAAGTCCGGAAAAAATAATTTTTTGCTTCAAAAATGAGAAAAAAGTCAATTTTTTCAAAAAATTTTCGCCCTCGCTTCGCTCGGGCAGTATTTTAGTACTTTTATTTCAAAACTTGACAATTTTTAATTGATTTTTCAGTCAAAAATCACCAAATTCTCAATAAATTCTCTATTTGTCAGAAAAAATTGATGATTTTTGATTGAAATATCAGTGAAAAATGACTCAATTTGAAATTTGACCCCCTCCCCATTTTTTCTCAAATTCTGAGCCCCTCCCTTAATTAATTTCTGGGTGCGCCTATGTTTATTAATTAATTTCAAGTTTGGGATGGAATGTGGAGAGGTGGAAGATCATAACGAAAAAATAAAATAAAATAGGTATAAGTATAGGTAATTCTTCAATTCAAGGATATGTACTTGGTTTGATTTGACTATAGTTTCAACATTCATTACCTACTCTTGGGAAATTTTTCAAGAAAATATTTTTAGCAAGAATTTGTGAATATGATAGATTATAAAATATACCTTCCCTTGGGTAAAAATTTTAAAAAATCTCCCCCTCCCTTCCTCGATAACTTTTCTTAAAAAATATAAAATTTCAGATTGAGATTTTTAAAATTTTTCTGGATGCATTTTGTATGTAGGTATTAGGTATGTGATATATTTTCTAAGGTCTCAAAATATATATCGTTCACCTAACATTAATTATCGCTCGAATGCTCAAAATTGAATTTTTTCTTGACAAATCTTTTTGTAAAATGGAAAAATACCCTTTTCCTTGAGCCTTTCAAATTTTTTTGAGAGCGATTGATGGCTGAAGAAAAAATTGAACCTTGAAATAAAATTGTTGCAAAAATGAAAAACTGAAAAGACTATATTTTTTCAGGCAATTTTCTGCATCAATCAGAGCCAGTGAGAGGGATGGCCGGAAGGGTGCCAACTTTTAGTCATTTTTCATGCAAAAATTTGACACATTTTGAAAAATTGGGCAAAATTTTTAGAATTTGGCAAGCAACTAAAAAATGCACAGTTCCAAATTCTGAAAAATTTTTGGAAAACATCCTTTCAATAATTGACAAATTTTTCAATTTTTTTCTCTCAAAACTTATTTTTTGAATTTTTTGATACCATTAAGGTGAATTTTTCCGAATTTTCGTCTCTTTTTTAAAAATATCACGTATTTTGGTATGCCTTTGATTAAAAAAATTTTTAATTTAAAGTCATCAATATAGTTGGAAAAATTATTCAAAAATATTGTGTACAATTCTAGCTACATAAAAGAAGTTCAAAATCAAGTACCTAATTCGTTTGAATTTTTTAAAATTTTCATTTGGTATTTTAACGTTTCTCATTCGTAATTCTTGGAATTTGCAATTCTACACCCTCCCTTCCTTCGAAAAATCGACTCAAATTATCTTTGCTTACAATAGGTTTAATTTTGAAGGTTTTCCGTCTGCCAATTTTTTTTTTCAAGTACCTACCTACAAATAATGCTAATTTAAAGATCAGCCAAATAATTTCATTATTTATTCTACAGGCTCTGGAAGACGTTAAATTAGAGAAACTGAGCAGAAAAGAAGCCGACGTTAATTTAATACTAATACAAATGTTCCTTGAAGAATACGCCTCCGCTCTGCATTACGACGGACGTCAATTTTACTCTCAATTATTGAAATTCCTTAACGATTACAAAAGAAAATTTTTATCAAATACGAGTCCTTTTTATAATACAATCAAATCCGTTATTAAGAAACCACCAATATACTCTTTATTATCGTATTCAGACTGTTTAGAAGATCCTAATCCTGCTGGTAGGTAACCTATCTATTTACCTACCCGTATTATAATTTACACGATACCTCGAGAAAATTAATTTACCAAGTTTTATTGAATTTTCTTGTCGGCTAGATAATTCAGAGCCACTGGAAAGTATAGAAAAGCAAAAGAATATCAAAGGTTATCAGTTCGATGTAATTAAAAGGATTGAATTTCAACCAGATTTCATAGTTACCATTTCAACCGACATGCAAGAGATATCAGTTTGGGATGTGACCAAGTAAATAATTTATCATCTAAAAATACTTTTTTTTCAAGATGGCTTAATTTTTCAATTAATTTTATTTTGTGCAGTTGTCAATTAGTAAGAAAATTGAAAAATGTACCGCAGCCAATGGCTCTGGAAATGATCGACCAGTTTCGTTGCGTTGTTCTGTGCAATCGAGAATTAAGAATTTATGATCTGAATACTGGAGAATTAGTCAGCAAATTAAAAGGTCGGTATGAGCTGTTTCGAAAATGAATTTTTTCGAAATTTTCGTCTGAAATGTGGAATTTATTTTCCAGGTGTAATGAATCAAAAAATGCCTTATTTCGGTCTTCACGACTCCAGTCATTTAGTTGCATTATCCAGGAATCGAATGTACGTTAATTTAATGAATTTGGAGACAGGAGATCTCGACACATCGTTTAAAGCTGGAGAAGATCGTTTTCTTAATTCATTATTGGTTTCTGGTAATGGAAAGTAAGTAATCTAAATAGGTACCTACCTATACCTATGTAAAATGAATAAAAGGAAAAAAAAATCATTTTTTTATTCCAAATTTTAATTGATGAAAATTGGTGAGATATGTTTATTATGAAGGAAATCCCTCTTCCCTCCTTTTCTCTAAAAAAATGAACCTTCCACTCTGAAAAGAGACAAAGCTAGGGTGGGATGGTTCCTAGCTGATGCTGATGGAATACAAGTCCAATTTTTTTGAAAATTACTTCCCTTTGAGATGTAGGAGAAAACGTGATTTTTTGGGGAGAATTTTCCTCTTAAAGTAAACTATTACACCAATTTTAGTCAAAATTCAGGATTTTGATTTTTTTTTTCTCATTTTATTCTAGTACTTCTCTAATGAAATAATTTTGGTATTATGACTGAAATTTTGAAACATTTTCAGAATTTTAGTTTGCGGAGACGAAACCCAAAAACCATTCCCATTATTGGTTTGGAATTTGGCATCTCGAAAATTGCTGTATGATTTAAGAATAGCTCATCACGATTTCATCACCAAATTAGCTGCCATCACTTATGAGGGGAATTTTGTATGCTGTGTGGCCAAGGTATGAAAATATAAAGGCTTGAAATGATTCCAGATTTATTGAAATATTACTCTGAAAATATGATTTTTCCAGGAGGTGGACGAACCTAGTCCAAATTTCATCGTCGTGTATGATTTACAATCTGGCACACTGTTCAAGAAATGGAAACCAGGCGTTAATTGCGTATCTTTAGACATATCGTCAAAAGACAGTTGTGTTTTGAGTGGACATCAAAATGGGGCCATTTCCATATGGGATTTAATCACAGGTACTAATCAAACTCCTTTTTCTTCAACCAGAATCAATTAATTATTCTAATACAAAAATATATTCCTCAGGAGCATGCAAATGGATGCTGGAAGGCCATACAGCGCCAGTCACTCATTTACGATTAGATGCCATAGGAGGATCATTCTTGTCAACTGATTCCAGCGGACGAGATAAATCCATCAGGCTCTGGAACCTCACCAATGGTTCGTATAAAATTATCGGTGTCGAATAAATTGCCTACTCGAATCGCCGTAAATATTGATTTTTTCCAACACAGGTGAACTGACGGCTATCTACACTCCTAGCAAGACGATCACCGCCTCGGAGATCCTTTCTGGCGGCAAATACGTCGTGATTGCCATGGAAGGATCATCTAAACTCACCATTTTGCATTTAACCGGTCCCACGACTGAACCGTTTTTGTGTTTCGATGAGCCAGCGACGACACCGAGTCGCGAATACGGTATCCCCCAAAATTACGGAAAAATATTCGATTTAAATTACCCTGCCGCCGATCGGTGACAGGAAAAAATTGTTTAAATCTTCGAAATGATCTCTTTCTATACAAATAAATCTAGTTTGTTAGTTTTCGTTACCAAAAAATCGTGTGAATTTCATGTTTCTTTTATTAGAATTGTATTATTTTACTCGTCTTACTACTTTTTTTAAAAAATACACTTTTCTTCCTTTTTTTAATTTTTTCAATTTTTTTATTTGAGGATAGAGGGGAGGAAAATTGGAAAAGCAAAAAGAGATAACTTAAAATTTGTTGAGATAAAAACAAATGGAACCAATTTTTACTGTATGACTTTTTGCCTAACTTGTAAATTGAAGGGGCTACAAATTTTTTTCAACTTTTTTTTCTCATGAACTAATTAAGGAAATGGATAGTACTTACGTTGAAAACAGAAAAAAATTTGTTCTTATATACTTTTTGCCCATACGTCCCTGTTTTTGCTTAACATTAAAAATGAAGAGGCCAAGGCCCAAGGGTCATTCAAAATTGGAAAAATTTGAAATTTTTTTGAAACCCACGTAGTTTGCGCGAGCCGTAGCCCCTTCATTTTCAACAGGCAAAAGTGCACAAAACAGAATTTCTTCATTTTTCAATGTGCTATCCGTTCCTTTGATTAGTTGATTTTTTTAAAAATTGTTTTTGAAAAAAAATTTTGTAGCCCCTTCAATTTTTGAGTTAGGAAATAAGTCAAGTAATGAAAATTTGTTCAGTTTTCAAAGCCCTATCCATTCCTGCGGTTAAAAAAATTTGTTGACGTGATTTTTTTGGAAGCAGGTTTTGTCCCTTAAATTCTTAAAATAGGCAACATGTTCATCTCAAGTTTTTTTTTTAGTGGTACTCGGTTATATTCAAAAAAATATGTTTGGCAGACGTTTCATGGAACACCCTGTATAATTTGTTGTACAAAAATGTATTGTATTGTTCTGTATAAATATTATGTACTATGGAACTCTCTCAATCACCCTCGACGAATGGTCGCCGAGGTAAAGAATAGCGCCTTAATTATATGATCTTGCTCGATTCTCTTCTGTATCCTGTTTTGGGTAAATTTCATGATCGTTATTGCTTCTTGTTTTTTTTTTCATAATAATGTTCATCAATCACTTCATCCCTACATTACCACCTCCTCCTCACTTGTAATTTCTTCACGAATAATTTGACCATGAGAAGTTTATATTTCCCACGAGGTCAGGAACTACCTATTAGCTTTACTTATCATCTGTCGTTAGTCGTCTCTAATCATATTTAATGTAGAATGAAATAAATCTAGTAGGTAATTGCAGACTATTCACAATTTAGTGTCAGTCAACTCTTTTTGTGTTTTATGTGACCTTTCAAAAAATAGTTTGGATTTCATCATATTGTTGGAAGTTGAATTTTTTAAAATCATATACGCAGTGAAAAACATTCAAAATGCTAGGAAAAATTGATCAAAATTGTAGGGAAAAAAGGACTATTATTACGCACAAATATTATTCGTGAAAAATGGTACATATACCGAGACGATATTTCTACCATTTGACGAAGTGGTTGCTGACAGAATTGTGAACTTTTTTAAAAATAAATTTACTTATTTCTTCTATTCCTCTCATATGCCTCACAATCTTAAATTACCGCCAATCTGAAAAAGAGTCACTAATTTCATTTCTTATACGTATTCGTTTCTCGAAATGTTAAGGGGCTAGGGAAACCCCAAAAAGTGTCGAATTAAAAAAGAACGCGAATATTCGAAATCCAAACTAAATTCTACATTTAAAAATTTATTCAGTTGATGAATATCGTAACCTAATATGCTAATACCAAGTTATTTTCGAAATATGAAAATTGATAAGTGTTTGAAAGTCATCTACTGAATTTCTGATATTTTTCCTGTCATTTATACTTTCTGATATTAAATTTCCAAAGTGGCGTAGAATAAAAACATATTGATCTATAACTTTCTGATTTTCTGACTTCAAGTTAATTTCGAAAATATAAAAATTTATAAGTTTTTAACATAACGTGACGCAAAATAGGTTCTTCAAAATTTTATAATGACCCTCCGCCCAAAGGAAAAAACATACCTACGAGTATCAATGTTAGGTACCTAATTGTGAATTCAGTGAGTTAAAAAATGCGATGTTTGAAAAATCTTGGAACAGTAATGTAGATTTGAAATTTTTTAGATAAGAAAATTCGAAGTTTTAAAAATTTCCAGAGAAAAATCAGAGTTTAAGTAATGTTGAAAAAAATGTCGAGTTTTAAAAAAATGCAAGAAAAAAATTCGCTTGGCAAAATTGTAAGTTGAAAAATCTTTGAGAAAAAAGTTGAGATTTGAGAATGTTGTAGAAAAAAAAATCGGAGTTGGGAAAATGTTTTTAAAAAAATTCAGTTGAAAACATTTTGAAAAAAAATCGGTTTGAAAAATTGCGAAAACCGCTCGTGATTCAAAGTTTTACGGTTATACATTATCTAGGTAGTAGGTCTAGGTACCCATTCGTAATGATAGCAATACCTACCTACGTCAATGTATGTCACTCTGTATGAATATTGCGCATCTGAATCTAAATTTTCTACTTTTGCACGTCAAATTTTCAAAAATTTTAGTTTTTTCCGAGTTTTCCATCACTGGCGAACGATTTCCTCTGTGTACTGATAGATTACTAAAAGGGGATGGGGGATGGAGTAGGGTATGCTGGATGTATACTCTAAATGGCTTTGCCTTACCTACATTTTACAGCTTATGAACGGCGCATTCATATAAATACAGCATGAGCGGCCATTTTGGAAAAGTAAGGTGGGAGGATTTTTTGAACAAGAAGCTATAATGAGATAAATAATTAAAAAATAATAATGAGTACACCGGATGAGAGGTCTGCCTCAGCACTCAATTATTTCCTGCCATGCACTTTGGTGTGAAATTACACTAATTTCAAGCTGGTAAACATTGGCTTTCTGGTACTCAAGTCCAACCTTCTGCCAAAAAAGTTGGAAAATACGAATACCCACTCGGGATCAATTTACATCAGCCTTAAATACAAGTCCCCTAAATGTAGGGGAATAATATTTACCCCCTCTCCAATTAAATACTCACGCCTAGAAAATTCGAGAAATTTATTACAGCGTTAGTATACGTGTTAAGATGATCTTGAAGAATTGTAATTTGAAGTACTTATTTGATTTGTGCATCTATTATATATAATGAATGAATATGTGTAATTTTAATAATTGATCACTTTTTCATACATTGTACAAATTATCTGCAAGTATGTATTTCAAATTTCTTACACCAAAAATATTTCAGTCAGATCCTAGGCAAGACGCACCAATCTACGACCAAATAATCTGTCAAATTTATTCCAATTGGCCAAATCGTATGATTTTTGCCACAAATCAAAGTTTAACCATTTTCTTTCCATCTCGTTGAAAAAAAAATCATGCTAGGTAATAAATGAAGCAGAAAATAAAGACTTTGTCGATCCTTCCTTCTCGAATACAAATTGAAAATTTACAAAATTCAAAAATTTCATAAATTTTCAAGTCTAAAAATTTGAAAAATCTTTAGAATTCATCAATTAATTTTAATAATTCTGCGATATCTGAACATCGAATTAGTTGGGGGGGGGGTGTCTCTTTTTTTCAAATTTTCGTGAATTATACAATACTAAGGGGTATTAGTGGGGGGGGTTGAAAAAAAAAATTGAATTTTTCTTACCCAAAATCGCATTTTAAATCACATTTTTAATTTCAAACACGTTGTCTTGAAAAATATTCTTTAGCAAATATCATTAATGATAATTATTATGGAGGCGCAACTTCCAATAATATTTATAATATTTCTGAACATCTTTTTTCCCCGTTTTCGGCATTTTCTTATTTTGGACAAAGTTGGCAGTTCCATCTGAAAATGAAATACAAAATTATAGTTATCGCGAAATTGGTAACATGTAACATTTAGATATTTCTGTGCAATAAATATCGCACTTCGCGATAAATTTTACCTAAGGAAAAGTATAGCAGTATAAGATGCCCGATCTCCGATCCCTTCCTCAATTCCGACCCCCTCCACCTCGATCTCTCGTCCGTTAATAACGAAATTTACGAGGAAAAATTTTTCGTATGTATTCCTTTTTCACAGATAAACACAGCGGAGATTTTGGGAGAGAAAATCTGTAGAAGTCAGGAAGTTTAAAAAAAAACCTGGCATTTTTCAAAATCTTTCTAATAGGTACAAATTTACTAAAAAAAAAAAAATTGAATACTTAGGTCCAAGTCTCTTGTATTTATATTAGGTACTTTTGAATTTTATTTCAATTACCTACTCAATGTAAAGAACTTTTGAAAACATGTTTGAGAATTTGAAAAAAAAACAATCATTTTAGGGTTGGACAAAATTTTAAAAAAATTGAAGAAATCCTAGTTGGAATTTGGAAACATTTTTAACGAATTTTAATTCATATTTTCTCAAAATCGTTTCAACTTGGATTAAAAAAAAATTACTAATTCGTATTTCTTAAAATTTCTCAAAATATTCCTCTTTTTTTGAATTTTAACTTTTAAAAAAATTGTTTTCCGACTAAATAACTAATTGTTACTTGGGAATTTTTTAGAACATGAAAATTGGAGAAAACCCAGAAAAATTAAGATTGGAAACAAATGTAGTTTGAATTGATTTTACTATTTTAAACATTGAAAATGGATACAATTTTGAAAAAAATTTATAATTAACGTGATTTAAGAAATTTGGAATAGAAAGAAATTAGGTTTCAGAAATTCAAATTGAAATCTAATTTATGGCAAAAATAAGTACACAGGCTATCTTGTTTTCGGATGGAATTCTATTTAATTCGTATGGTTCTATGTCCCTCTGAATCAATTTTGAGACGTTTTGAATCTAAGTTCTTAATTAACGTTAAGATTCATTTCTCTTACGAGAAGCCTTCAAAAACAACTGAAACTGATTTTTTCTGAAAAGGCTTTACTGCTTAGGGCTAAAACGACTGCAGAATCGTGTAATTACAATGGAGTTTTTTCTATCTAAATAACTTTTTAATTTCGTCCTAAAACTCGTTTGGGTCGATTTAGGATGGTGTTTTTGAAAACGTGTTGATTTTCGTCTCTCAAGGGAAAATCAATTCGTTTTCAAAAACGCCATCCCAAATCGACCCAAACAAGTTTTAGGACGAAATCAAAAAAAATCTCGATAGAAAGAACTCCATTCTACACGATTCCGCAGTCATTTTAGCTCTAAATAGTTAAACTCTTTAAATGAAAGTCAGTCTCAGTCGTTTTTGAAGCCTCCTCGTATCCCTTATGAATTCGTAATAGGCAATTGTTTGTACACTGAAGTATAATAAATTGTTTTTTTAATTTTTTTCTTCTTCAAATATTCCTTATTCAATAAAACTTAAATATGGCTGAAGATTCACGTACTTAGGTTAGCGACTCGTCAACAAGCAGGGACCTAAGCATAAAACCACCTGAATCTCCCAATTCTCATCGTGAATTTTTGAAATTTCAAAATCGCTTCATCGTCGTATAAAAAATATTTGGTCTATTGTATTCAAATAAGCTGAAATAATGGTTTTAAGTATTTCTATTTATACTTATCCTTTTTTTGACATATTGAATCAATTGGAAGTAATTTCGAAACGTCTTGAAGTCTCCAGCGAATTTTGGAATTTTTCAGCACCAGTGAAACCCTCATAAAAATGGCCTATACGAACTAAAAGTTCCTGTAGTCGGAGAATAATCATATTGGTGACCTATTAATCGATTACAGCGCAATTTCTGGAAATTCGTAAGTTTAAGTCCTAATCTAAGTACAGATATCTTATGACGAGAAATTTTTTTGAAAAAATTTTAAAATACGCTGACATTAACGTAGATATTACAGTTGTTGGTAAATACCTTATCTCAGACATTCTTCTCCTCATCGAACCAATGCAGTATTGTGACTGTTTGGAGTCTCCAGAAAATTTTGGAAATTTCCATCGTGAAATTTTCTTTCAAAAATTATAAATTTCAACTCAAAGCTACGATTTTTGAGAAATCGGTGCATTAATATTGATTAGATGCTAATTTTCATATGGGTGGTTAATTTTTATGAAATTTTTTACAGTGCTAAAAAATTTCAAAATTTTCTAGGGCTCTGAAAAATCATGAAATCACATCCAATCGATTCGGTAGGTAAGTCAAAAATAATGTATGCCAAATTTCAGATTTTTTTCCCCTTGATTAGATCAAATTTTTGTAACTTTCAAGACGATCAGGTAATTTTGAGATGCCAAAAATTCTTCAAATTTTGAGAAATGAAATTTAACCCCTGAAATTTTTTGATGTTTATTTTTTATGATGTAAGTTGTAAGTATACTTTCGATTAATTTTTCTTTTAGCTCAATTTCTTTTCGAGTTGGGATACCCTTCTCATCATAATAATTGCTGATAAAAGAAAAGTCATCACCTATTTTTTTTTAAAAAAAAACCTATAGAATATTTCCGAAAAAAAAAGAGGAGAATTCTTAAGATTGATAATCAAATTTTAATTTTTGAATTCAGACAGGAATTGGGCAGAAGATGATTCAGTACCTACTTTTCTCCCAGACCAAGCAAATAGTAAATTGAAAAAAGAAAAAAAGTACACCTGGGAATTTTTTTTAATCACTACTGAGTGAATTCCTCATGAAAGACGGTTAGGTGATAAGTAACTCTAATTTCGAATAGGTATTTTTAATTCCAATTTTTGGGTATAATCAATAAAGGAATAAGTACCTACATACGTAACATCCAATCGTTTTGAAATATTGCACTGCACTTGTATGTAGTTGAAAAAAAAAACATACGTAATTCGAAAATTCAATTTAAAAAAAAAACTCGATTGAGGAACAGAAATAAGGTTTACTTTCTCCCATGAAAAATTTTAATGATTCAAAAAAACCCAACTTAGTCTCTAATACCTACAACTCATTAGCTCGATAATACAAAAATGAAAAAGTAGGGAGCTAATAATTTAAACCGAACGCCGGACAGTTGAATAAAAAATGTTTTATCCGGCCATAGCATATGAATCGATATCATAGTCATACAAATGGGCGTGAAATACAAATTTTTTGTATTTTCTTGCGTTGGTTATTTCCATTTTAGATCATGTTTCATCAAATAACATAAGTAAGTAGAAATAATTTAAAATAAAAACACTTCTTTAAAAAAAATAAATAATAAGGAGTACTTACCTACCCGATAAAAAATCTAACACAAAATTTCAGGTACAAATTGACCAAAAAGATGATTCCGTACCATTCCCTTACCCCAGACCTAGACCTATCCATATGGATTCTTCAAAAGCCAGGCAAATATCAACACCAACACCGCTATAAACGATGGTTTCAGAATTCTTGGAGTACATTTGGTACATATCGCTGCCTTTAATCAAAAATTATTACGCCTATCCAGGATCATATTATAATCCAGTAACTAGCGAGCAATTACACTGCTACAATTGTACTGAACCAAAAGCATAGGCCTTTCATTTCTTACAGCAAAGTAATACGCTCAGATATTAATAACACGTTTTTCTTCTGAATTTGACTTTTTTTTTTTATTAAGTACGAATTATTGAAATATTAATTGTGTGATTTCAGTTTTATTTAACGTTTAGGTCTTTACTCGGCCTAACAGGAGAAACACATTCGTATAAGCGGAAAATATTTCCTGCTGGCCCTAAACCTGTGGTACATAGTGGTGGACGTGTTTCAGGAAAGTTGATTTCCGAGTGACATGAAGGACTAAAGATGAACTTATGAACATTTTTTAAAAACAAAATATTACGAGATCAAATTTGACATCAACGAAGTCAATTGTAAAAATATTCAAGAATGTAAAAAATGCAACAATTAGTTTAGAACTTTAGAATTTAAGTTTCCTCTCACTGAACTGGAATTTTATATGTACTTATTTTACATAATATTATACGTATTCAATTTGCAAAGAAATAATGGTGTTTGAAATAAAAATGACTGGATGATAATTTTGTTTCGCGGCAGAAAAATTATACTACAAGATTGCGATCCTGAAAAACTCTCATTTAAAAAAAAATCAAGTTTGTGTGCTTTGGATCTGAAAAATGAATTTTTGGATATTTTCTCTTACAATTTTGTAAAGGAAATTTGACGAAGAATAATTTTTGAATTTTTAAAAATTTGTAAAAAAAATTAAATTTAAAAATAAACTTGGTTAGCTGACATTTTAATTACGAGCTTTAAAAAAAACTCGCTCAATTGGAAGAAAGTTATGTACCTTAAATGGTTCTTTTGCTAAAATCAAAAATAATTCAATATAATCATCTAGAGAGATTAAAATCCGTTTCGAGAAGAACCATAACCAAGTATCAATTCGGAAATAATGCTAAGAAAGCAATTTTATCCATTAATATCAACTCTCCTACCTCAATTTCGTTATCTTTCATAAATACAGAATTACAGAAGCTCATTCGGATCATTACATAAAAATATTATCATCAGGTAAACATATTTACTCCAGATAAGCCACCTTTATAAATTCAAATAACCCAGAACAATATGTACACAGCTAATTATGTACATTTCCTGCATTGACGCATCTGGACCCCACACCTCACGTAACGATAAACCATCTCAAACAAAATAATTACGTTTACAGAATGGCCTCGTTCAAGGCACCTTTGCAATATCGATTATCTATCGAAAACACACCAAAATTGACACAGAAAAACAACGCTTTTAAAGTGTTATATTACCAAGTGAAATAAACACAATAAATTAATCGTAAAACAAATGCATATCGGCCGATCTCAGAGCCGTATTAATACTCCACTCTCATATTCCAAATAACTTAATACAAGTTTTAAAAAAATCTTGGGATTTGTTCACACACAAAAAAGGAAAAAAAAAGAAAGGTAACCGACAATGCTAATTTTACTCCGTTTCTTAAAACCGGGCCAGGATATTTTCAAAATCCTTGGAAATTGAAACTATATACCATATCCTTATCCATAATTCGAAATAAATAACGTAAAATAAACATATAAAAATAACAAATCAACTAGAAGGTACAGGCACCTTTGGGGTGAATAGAAAAAATTACATATTGCTATTTAAATTGCGGCGACGGAATTATCCGACAATAAGACAGAAAAACTTCGCCACATTAAATCCAGTCACCTTCAAAAAAAAAAAATCGAAAAACTAGATCCGCTTAAAACGACCGACCCGAAAAGTACCTTAAATATAACGAATGTTAATGAATTTGACTAGTATTAAGGAGAGATCTTACAATTTGGGAGAAATTTCAGTCTATCGTGCCATCCTCCGAAGCGTATTTTTTCTAAATCAAAAAATTTCACCTATTTGGATTCAATTTTAATCCAGATTTCGTTACGAAATAATTTTCTTAATGGATATTTTCACAACCTTGGCGATTCGTTTTTCTGTCTTTATCACAATTAGATATTTTGGATGGTGGTGTTCGCGGTTTTCTCGGAAAAATTTCATTTTTGATGTAGTTCTACCCGAACGGAGGCGTAAAAAATGAGATATTCGATCGTTAATACAAAATACGGAATGAATATTTCGGTCCCAGGAAAACATAATTGCCTAGAAGGGTTCGTCAGTTTGAATGTTTCGTCTTCCAATGGGATGAAGAAGGATTAAAATACACGTGTGAGGAAAATTGCCAATTTTGAAAATCAAAGGGGGGTAAATTCAAGTGATATGGCTCATTCAAATATCGAAATAGGCTAAATCTGCGTTAAATTTAATTTACAGAACTTTTAAAGTTCATATTCTGCCTAAAACGAAATTGAAAGTGTTACTCGGATCAAATTTTAAAAAAATTCTACCCCTTGAAATTTCAAATATGCAAAACTCTTGGCATTTGTACAATTCAAAAATCCTAAAATCACCATAGAAGACGTTGAAACACAAACTGACCACACCTCGTATAAAATTACATGACGTACATAAAAAAAAAGAAAAGAGATAACTTAATACATAAATTAATTTGTAAAATTATTTAAAAGGTCCTTGCAACTCGTCCTCATGTAGTGACGTCGTCAACGACGATGGACAACTTCTTTGCATAAAACTAGTCCACTTGTTGATCGATTCGTCTAAATATTCTATACTGTTTAAGAACTTCTTGCCTGGAAACAAATCATTATTTAAAATGTGTCGAATTTGATAGATTTTCGAGGGTGAAAAAATTACCTGAAAATCCGCCGACGGCGTATAAACGTTCATTAAGCACAGCAACGCCGACATTACTCCTGGGTATGGTCATACTGGGACCTAATCGCCACTCTCCGACGGCCGGATCGAATACCTCGACCGAATCTAGGGAACTGCTACCGTCACATCCTCCAACAACGAATAATTTCTCTGCCAAAATAATACCATAGTTTAAATACTCGTTCGTCTTGCCATTTTTTTTCTTCACCTAAACCCAAGCTGAATCTCACCGTTGTATTCGATTAATCCGCAACCTCTTCTGGCGGTCACCAGAGGCTTGGCATAAGTCCAAGTGTCGGTCAACGGATCGTATACTTCGACTGTATTTAAACAATTCCAACTATTGCAGCCTCCTACCGCGTATACTAATCCATTATAAGCGCAAACTCCGGCTTGATAACGACCTACGTCGAAGAGAGAAAAAAAATTAATTTCACGAGCCCGAAATGTACCCGGATTTAATTTAAGAACACGTTTACCTGTTTGTAGGGGAGCAATGGAACTCCATTTATTGGTCTTGGGATCGTAAACGTCGCATTGTTTGATGCCAAATTGACCGTTCCAACCACCGATGCAATATATTTTACCATCCAATGTACAAATACCTTTAAAAAGGGAAAAAGGTTTTATAATTAAAGATTATAGCCTTTAGGTATAAAAACCTACCCTAATTATGATGAGTTTATACCAAGAACATACCGGAATTCGATTTAGCAGTAGGTAAGGGAGAGATGGGAGTCCATTTTTCTTTTTCAGGATTATAGCATTCTACGGTGGACAACTCGGTTGTACCGTTGCATCCTCCGACGGCGTAAATACAGTCGCCAACTTTACAGATGCCGAATCGGCCTCGAGCTTCTAACATGGCCGGTAACATCTCCCACGTGTTTTCTTCCGCATTGTACTTCTCCACGGATTTAATACATTCTACTCTGTCGTACCCACCTACGAGTAAAAATATTAAATAATTAAATGTCTAATTATACCGATGTTATTTTTAGAGCGTTGTGCGGTGGGCTCGTTCGTGGATTATGTTCGATGGATAAAAGTGAGAATGTTTTTGAAATAATGAATTCGAGGGAATTAGGAAAAGAACATGAAGAAGACCATTAAAAAACAAGGGATTATTAATATAATTTACATGATGATGAGAATTTCGTTGAAAAATTTTTCAGACTGCCCCTTCCCTCTCACCAAAAAGTATACTCAAATTTAACTACGTATCAGAAAGTTACACTTCGAACTTCTTAAGGCGAAAACGTCATTTTCGGAGCCTTATGCTGTATTTATAGAAAATAAAGAAAATTATGTCATAGAAATTGAATTTTTGAAAAACTTGTTAAGAAAGGAAAAATAAATTGATTTTAGAAAAAATATAAGTTTTGAAATTGGTCGATTGTTGGAATGAAAATAATTTTTTGGAAACGTTCCATTCAACCAAAACAAAAATATCAGATTTAAAAAATTGAAAAAAATTACAGAAATGTTCAAAATTATTTGAAAAATTGTGATTTGAATAAGAATTTGATTCAAACAAACATGAAAATGAGATATCACCCCCTCCCTCCCCCCTCCCTCCCGAATTAGAAAAAAACATAATTTTGATTTTATGATTGAACGAAATTTCACTATTAGGGTTGAAAAATCGAAAAAAAAATTATTAAAGGTGAAAATTTTACATTTATAGAGTCTTAAGAGATCTCAACTTTGATTCATTTCTGATTTTAAGTGAATTTTCCATTCGACTTGTATCAGGTGAAAAAATATGAAAACATTCAACAAAATTCATAAAAAAATAGGTTTTTAGAAAATCAAGAGATTTAGTCATCATATTTTTCAAAAATAAACTAAGAAATTGAGCAGGTAAGTACCAGCAATATTTCTCAAATTTTATATTTTTCAAAAAACAGCTTATATGTACTTGAACAACAGCTACCGTGCTTCATAAGTGAATCTGGATATAGAAACCACCCTTATGAGTAAAATATTTGTTTTTGAGTTGAACATTATTTTGAGATTTTTAGAGAAGGGGCGTCAGGGGGTGGGGGAGGGAGATAGAACCTCGACTCAAAAATAAAAAAAAAAAATAAATAAAAATTAGCTGAAAATAATAAATTTTTCAATTTTAAAAAATACTCAAAAATTGAAGAAAAACTCTTCAATACTTGAATATTTATTCAAGCGAGGAATTATAAATTAAAAAAATATTGGAAAATGCAAACAAAGAAAATTACATAAAAAAAGTAACTCCTTTGAAAGTCAATTTTTTTTAATTTTAAATTTAAAAAAATTAAGTTAGTATACCCAATTGAAAAAAATTTTGAAAACTAAGAAGGAAGGAACACGAAAAAATTTTAAAACTTGAAACAAAATCACTAAAATATTGAATCAAAAGTCCACAAAAGCCATTACAAAATCAAAATAAATTAAAACCGCAAAAATTACTCAAAGTTATAAAAAAAAAAATTGATGAGTAGTCCCAGAGAAATTGGAAATAAACCCCTCCCAAAAATTTCAAAAAATAGAAAAACTTGAATATCAAGAAAGAAATTTTTAACTCGATAATTTCAAAAATTGAAAACAAAATGGGTTGGAAATTAAATTAAGAATTGACAAAAATCGTTTCAACACCAAAGAAAAAATGAAAACATATGTGACCCTGCCGGAAAGAAGAGACCTTGTGTGAAAAAAAATCGATGTCTTTATTTTCATGTGTTTGGTCCAGATTTGGACCAAAAACGCGAAAAATGAGATTGATTTTTTTTACACAAAGTTCCTTCTTTCCAGCGAGGTCAAATATGAAAAATTTAGACAGGTATGTCTCAAAAATTGCAAAAAAAAATTTATACACCACAAGTTCATTTTCCATGAAGATGGAATTTGAAAAAAAATTAAAATTAAAATGTTTCCAACATTAGAAATGGGAAATTTTATGCATTATTTCATTTATTTTTTGATTATTTTTGAAAAAAAAAGAAATTTGAAGCAATTAGAATTGACTGTTGATACTTCAGAAGGATGCAAACACATATTTTTTAATACTGATTTTTTATTGAATTTTGCAGGAGTTCGTCATTTTAGAGCAGTATTTTCCCAAAATTTCACAATTCTTTTTCAAAAAGTCCCTTGGCCTTGGCAGAGATAAAAATGAACTTTGGCCTCAACCAGAAACATGCCTTTACCAAACTCAATTTTTTTGAAGGAAGTTCGAGAAAACAAAAATGAAATCTTCTCAAGAAAATTTTCCAAAAACTGGAATTTCAATTTTTTTGAACTTCTATTTCATTTCTAAAAGTAGTACGAGATCAAAAACTTCCATCTCCTAAATTTATTTTTGACTTTTGGTTCAAATTTTAAATAATTCGCACTCATATTTTCACAAGCAATAAAAAAATCTCCAATTTTAATTTAAAAATCACAAAAAAACCAATCCATCAAATTATTCTATTCGACCGCACACTCAGCGCCCATCCCATTTCCGCCCAATTCTCAACTTACCGCACACGAAAATCGACCCGTTCAACGTCGTACATCCGGCAGCGCATTTCCCAGAAGACATTCCAGACAACGAGCAATACGTATCCGGTAACGATTCGTGCGACGACGATCTACTTTCCAACGGCGTAGTGACCATTTCTTCCTGTTCGTTAAGTCTCAACATAATGGACATCCTCGTCAACCTTTCATTCAGCACGACCAAAGACAAGAACGTGTACTCTGCAAAAAAACAACAAAATTCTTAAAAACTCTGGAAATCACTTCGACGAAGAATAACATTACGAAAATGATTTTTATTCCCAATGATATCTTTATTCTTCTCGATACTGATTCGATTAGTATTATTTTTTTTTTTTGGCGAAGATGAAAATAAAAAAATACCCTAGTTTGCCACATTCTCCAATGATTCGTATTTTTGTAAAAATAATAATCAGGAACTTCATGCAACGTTTTGCCATTTTAAGGCAAGCGCTGTTAATCTGAGAAATCGCAGTGAGTAGGAATCGTATAACGCATGCAAAGTATTTTTTTTTTAATATGTAAACGTCGACAAATTCTTTGGGTTATTTCGTAATATTCAATTGCCAACGATCATTCTCGGTATCTCCAAAATTGGATTCGTCGAGGCATATTTTCGTTCGTCGAATTCTGCTCCGTTTTCTACAGAGTCTCTAACCGAGCCTTGAAAAAAATCGGCTTCGATTTTGGTAAAAATCACGTCACATTGCCAAATCTTGGCAAATACCGCTTACCGCAGCATATTTTTTTTAAACAAATACGTACACGTACGAGGTAAACCTGCATAGGCGCTTTGTTAAATGCACAAAAAACATTGTACGAGAGAGAGAAGCACCCAATTAAAAAATTACGATGCCGCTATGGTTTACCTGTTACTTTGTCTGTGGCTATTACCAACCAATCAGAGTCAACGTCTTGTTTACGAGAGTCTGCTAACTCTTTATTATATATGAGAACGCGAGGCTTTGCAGATTGCATGTGGCCAATTCTCTGTCCCTAATACAACACAAAAATATGTTGTGCAACAACATACGCAAATATAACACGATTAAAGGCAACAAAAGGTTACACCGAAAGTTCGCCATGTTACGACTAAATCGTCGTATTCATGTCGGACTTTCAATGATTACTCGCCCATGGTACGGTCTTCTCGAATTGCACACCCTTCTTCATAATTAAAACAAATATCGACGCTTACGTTTGGCAAATTCGGCGACGGTTTCTTCGACATCTTTTTATACTCTTGGACCAGTTGGGTATCGCTGACGTCACCGGATGGCATATGCGAACAATCTTGCAACGAATTATCCACCGCCAAGTATAACATATGAGTCTGTAAAAATTATCGAACTTTGCCCTTTAATCAATCGAACTGTGAAGGTTAATTGTGGTTCTCTCAAAAGAAAATTAATTTTAGAAAATTTAAAAGGTAATGACGGGTAAATTTACCCATTGTCGATGTTTCGCCACCGAGTTCTCAATACACAGAAGAACGGAAAAAACAATTAAGTGAAATCTTTTTAGAAAAAAATAAACCTATTTATGCTTACAATATTTTCAAATAATAATCAACGATTACAAAGGCGAACGGAAAAATTATACCTTATCGACGAACGTATTATACGTAAAGGAATATTCCGTGTTGGTTGTAAACGATCTTTTGATCCAATCCATGACCATGCGAGATAGCGAATCGCTGGGAACGAGATTCATTTCTTGACGAGTTTGGGTCAAGATTTCGATTTGTACGCAGGGTAGTGCCAGGAATGAAGCGCTTTGGCATACCTTGGGGAACTGAAAAAAAAAATTATAATTGATTAGATTAGTTGGAATTTTTCAAAAAAAAAACTAATAATTTTAAGAATATGATTTCAAATAGTGCTGAAAATTGTATTTTTAGATGATTTTTTTTTTAATGTATTTTTTGGGGGGAAAGTGCATAGAGTGGGGAAACACGAGAAAAATTCTGAAGAGGAAAAATCAGCAGAAAAATCCATTTTTGTCGAAAATTATTTTCAATTCTCGCCTTTTTAATGAGCCAAGTTCGAATCTTCTCTCTACAAATGCCATAATCGTCGATAAATTTATCCTCAAATTAAAAATCAACGTGAAATTTCAACTTTGAACGAGTTTCTAAAAAAAAAAAAACGTAAAAAACCACCTCAACAATAAAAAAAAACCTAAAAGGAAAAACATCAAAGACAAAAAAATCAAATCGAAATAACGAAATGGCTATTCTGAGAACAGAACGAAAAAATACGCCAATATCACCGATGAACCTGATTAATTTGTTAATCCAAATTTTTCGCAGTTTTGATTCGATTCCGATGTCGTGGCGAACTATCACTTCCTGTGGATCGGATTACGTAATATGAGGGCGCTTTCGGATTGTATTGTCGTTCATGACCTCAAATCGGTCAAAATTTTTTACGAAAATCAAATTAATTAAAATGAATTATTCGAGAATCATTCATCACTTTTTGAAGAGTTCGAATTACATCATTTTCAATTTCTTACTTTTTTCATCAATTATTTGAATAAATTTTTGAATTTGTTGGCATGACATTTATTATTTTAGTAATTTTTTTTTCAATTTTCGTTTTTTTTTTCACTCAAAACGTCAAAAACAATAAAAATGAACGAAGATTTCAGAAGTCATTCAATTTCCTGAAAAAGCTGAAACAATTACAGTTTTCTCATGATTTTGGCTTCGTTTTCGGTTTCGGTTTCAGTTTTTAATGATAGAATTCACGAAAAAATTAATAAGTGGGCCTGAATATTGAGATCCTTCTTTTAGGGGTCCAGAATCAATTTTTGAGTTCAGGTCTCCTTAAGGCCCAAAATCAGAACTATCCACTCTCAACGTTGGTTTCTATATCCAGGCTGACACAAGAAATTTGAGAACTAAGGAAATTTAATTCGAATGCTGGATCGAAAAACTATTCCACCATGAACGAATAAATCATCGGTCAATTCGCAAGATATTCACTGGTCCAATTCTAACTTTACTACCATGAACTATGCACTTTGAAAAAAAAAAAATTAAAAATTCACTGCAACCGATAAATTTAAAAAAATGAATCACTGATTCGCAAACCAACAAATCAAAATGTAAACTTGATCCACATCTATCGTTTCAATTTCCCACTTCTACTAGCAGATTTTTAAAAAAAATGAATCGCTACATTTATCAATTCAACTTTTTCACTTCAAAAAAAGTCCACAAAAAATTGCTCGAAATTTCAAGAATTAATCGTTCGCGAACGAATGAATCACATTCATTTTCGGCTAAATTGAATCGTTTCATTTCCAATTTTTTCACGATCAATAGGAAAAAACAGAATGAAATAAAATTCGTTCGCGAATGATTCATTTGAAAATTGAGCCAGCCGTTCGCGAACGAAAAAAATCATGTAAATGTGAATTAAATCGGTAGTCTCAATTTCTTACTTCCATTTGCAAAACAGTGAATCATTGGTCAACTGTCAACTTGAATCACATTTTCTTGATTCAATTCATTCATTTCGAAAAAATTCGTTCGCGAACGATTCGCTTATCACCAGTAAAATGGTAAGGTGAATTAAGTATACTTTTTTTTTCTTCAATTCAACCAATTGATATGAAATAATCAGTTAAAATTTTCTTTTTCAAATGATTTGCTCAAAAAATTGATTCAATCGTTCGCAAACAACCATAGACTCCTCAATGAAAGTCTTAAAATCCACACATTTCATTTAGTAATAGTTCATTTTTACTCACGAATTAATTGAATAAAAAACACTTGAATATTTCGTTTTTGAATAATTCCCTCAAACAAAATGAATCGTTTGCGAACGATTGAATCATTCATCAATTTCAGTCCAGCGCACCACTGGTTTTTAAAAACTATATAATTATTTCAAAAAATTTACATCGTTTGCAAACGATAAATTCAAAAAAGCATCCCAAGAACGACTGTTGACATTACTGAACCAATTCAACAAACAATACAAATCATTTGTTTCAGGATTCGTTCGCGAATGAATCATTCTAAAAAAATTTGATCTTTTAGAGAATAATTCATTCGCATTCCAGAATTTACTTTTCGTGAAAACAAAATCGAAAACTGAAATTCAAGTGACCAAAAGAAAATTTTCGTTCGCGAACGATTCGCTCAAAAATTTATCTTGAAGATCAAAATCAACAGAATCGTTTTATGCATTAAAATATTCAAGATTATTCACAACTCACTGATCAATTTTTGAAAAAAATTCAACTGAGTATTTTCGTTTCTGAACGATTCAATCGCTAAAGTCATTCGCGAACGACTGAATCATTCGTCAAAAGGATTTTTTCACGATCAATGAATAAATTTTCAGAAAATAATTCAGAACTAAGGAATAAAAAATGAATAACCGAGGAAGTGAGGAAATCGTTCGCGAACGATTCACTCCAAAACGACTTAGTTCTTATTCAATTTGCAATCTTTTCTCAAATCATTCAAATTTTAGAATCACAGATTCATTTTTCCAAAAATTCGTTTACAAACGATTCACTAAATTTGTTTCCATAACTGCTTTAAAGTGTCCCTGAAATGTCTTCAGGGGATTTTTGACATTTGTGCTCAAAAAACTAGGAAAAAAGAAAAAAATTTGGTGAAAAACTTGCTAATTTTCAAACTCAACGCTTCAAAATAATCCCCTTCCCTCAATCCAGATCCGAATCTCTCAAAATAACATCTTTGAACTCCAAGAGACCTTCGCGAAATAGAAAATTCCGTTATTAACCTTCGACATAATCCTACGACTCGAACTGTCTGCGAACCCTCTTAAATTCCCATTATCGTGTCATCGTGGCTTTTCAGCACAATATCAAAGCACTTTCAATAATTACTCACATGACATGGGGTATTTACTACGATAAGATCTAGCAGTGGTTAGGTTAGGTATTGTACGATGTACATGTTCATATTTAGTTATCAAATAAACTCTATATCGTTCAAATAAACACTAAATATACATCGCAAGTAAGCACTCGTATTTCAGTGGCACGTTTGAGCTGTTTAGATAAAACTATCAACTTTTTTACACCTCGGGTAAATTATTTTTGCCAAATTTTACCCAAGTGGTCGCAAAATTTCAAAACGAATCGCTGAAAAAACCGTCCAACTCGAGTCATAAATTTTTTCCTCGACCTTGATTCAAACCACAATAAAAATTTTCCACCAGGAAACGATGTTCAAATAGAGGATATCCTAATCCAGAATAAAATTTGCCAAAAAAAAATTCGCATCGCTGCGATATCGCGAATTCCGGCCACCGTTATCGTTCTAAAATGATGCAACTTGAACAGGAAAAATAGCAGATATGCCAATTAAAAACTCGAATTTTCCATCATTTTAACACCTCGTTAATTCAGGTCACTGAACAGAACATAATCAACGCGACGTTAATTACGATTTGATAAACTTTGAAATAAAATTGTCCGAAATTATTTCGAGAATCGATATTTAGTAGATCTTCGGACCAGATTACACCAGTTTTTAATGTTATAGCTGACGATATCGTTTAAGCAGGAAATTACGAGTGTTAACGAACAATTAGGCAATCGCCAATTTACATGTGTTTTTGTAAGACCAACCATCGATAAATTCAATGATAAATAAAAGTTGATATTTGCATCATCTTGTTTATATCGTCGTGTTTTTTCCCCCCCAGATCGTACGATGTACAAAGAGGTACAACTATTAAGTGGAAAATTGACATTAGCCAGGAACTTACCATTGTTGATATAAAATCATCCAATTGACAAACGAACGATTTCTTCGAAGAGATACCAGGAAGGCTGCGTATGTCGATGCAATTATCGACGCTTAAATTTTTAATCAAGTATTTCGCGCATTCTTCCGCTATTCTATTCATCTTTAGATAGCAAGCAGCCAAGTAAATAGATCTGACTTCATGTCCTTGCAACTCCAATCTGTAACATGATCGATTAATTTTTCTTAAAGAATAAATCGTTGATCAGCTGTCGAGATCTATTCAGAGGCTGCATAAAAGTATTCGGAAGCAGGTTTTTCAATATGCGCATACATTGTTGAATCGATGGATGGGATTGGGTTTTTTTGCGAGGATTCCAGTTTGGAGGTCGTTTTAAATTCGAGACAGAAAATAAGATATCGTTACGAAACAATAACTAGTTCATGGCGAGATTTACAACATGGGGTCGAAATCATTGCTTGATCAGAATATAAGATATGTAATTATTGGAAATTCCCATTTTTTAGTTCAGTTTGTAACTGATTTCAGAGAAAAAAGTTGAGGATGATTTTATTGAAATTAATTGAAGATTTCTTCCTCCTCCTCATCGAATTATTCCAATTTTAAAAATTTAAAAAAATGGTTTCTTATTTTTTCAAATTCATATGATTTTTAATGAAAATTTCTAGCCTAAAAATTTCTTCTTCACATTAAATTGAACCAATTTTAAATATCTATAAAAAATTTCTGCCCAAGCATCAAAATTTCTAAATTGAAATAAAATTACCCCCCTCCCATAATAGTAAAAATTTACATTAATTCTGATGATTCTCAGGTAAATTTTTTTCTCGTGCAAATTAGTTTAAAAGAATTTTTAATTCTATGAATTTCATATTACGGATTACCTACTTACTCAGAATTTGATAAAAAAAAAAAAAACTAGAGACACTTTACAGAAATGAAATTTATCACTTGACATGAAAATTTTACATCAATTTTTTCCAAAAAAAAAACTGCATAAATTTTCAACCTAAATCCTCGTAAGTGCATACGACGTAAAATTACCATTTAGAAAATTTCTAACTAATTTGTGAACGAGAACAGGCAGCTTTGCTTGTGAAACGATGACGTCAATTGGAAAATTCAACTAACTATAAAATTATTCGATATTGAGTAGGTACATGTTTAGAAAAAAAAAGAGGTAACAGTTACTTTAGGTAACACAATACACTGGCGAAAATTTAAACGAAAGTGGTTCCCCAAATTTTCTAGCATTTCGATAAGAGAGAAGCAAATAAAAGCAAGTAAATTCGAACTTTTTTCAAGCGAATAGAATTCGAGTTTCATATTTTTTTTTCTATTTTATGCTTTTTGAATACAAATGTGTACATTGAAAATATAGAATTGGAAAACTAAATTTGCCAAGTATTTTGCTATTCGGAGAAAACGGTAGAAAATTGCACAAAAATATTTCCTTCAAGATTAGAAAATATTAAATTCATTGGAACGTACCAAAAAAAAAAGCTTTTGAAAGGCAGATGAAAAATTAAAATATTTTGCAACATGCAATATACATTAAATGTAAAAATTTTCAAATTTTTTCAAACTGAAGAAAAATCAAGGGAAGAGAGTACTTCAAAGTTGAGTCTTGAAAAGACGATTTTTATACAGTATTATACTTATTACACCTGAGAAAAAAACACAATCTATCCCCCCTCCTCCCTTCCAAAAAAAAATTATTCAAAGTTGAAAAAGTCTCGTGTTCGAGCTGAAAACTTGGTGAAAAATGATGATCTTTTTTCAGAAAAATTAAGAGCGTTGCACTTATGAGAGGGGAAAAAATCCCACAGAAAATTAATTATTCGATCTTTACATTCCTGGTTCACTTTCTCCATTCCCACAATAAAGTCAATTTTAGGCTTTTCTTGAGCCTCCTTCCTTGCTCCCTCCCCCTCCTCCTCCACCACCAAAGAAACATAAAGTATCTTCTGTCTGTTCAAAAGATTTGGTTTTGGGGCTAAAAATTTTTAAATGTATAAATAAACATGAGCAATCTCTTCTATTTTAAAAAAAAATTATAAAATTTTTGTGATAAAAAATGCAAGGTGAATCGAAAATTTTTCCATTTTTAGCCCCCAGTTTCCCTTTTTTTCAAAAATATCGACTTCAGTTCTTTCCCAAGATTACATTTTTTTTCAAATTCAAAAACTTTAATTTGAAATTTACGAATGAATTATGATGAATAATTCCACCTTTTTTGAAAAATATTGTTTTCTGAGTAAAAAAAATTGACTCAAAATTAGAATTTTCCGTTTTAAAATTTTTCTCGCCTCCCTTCTTGATTAATGTCAAATTCAACACATTTTTGTATCAAAATAAAAACAAAATTCAAACGAGAAAAATTATGAAATATGACATTACTCTCTCATTTTGAATCAGTAAAAATTCATTGGAAAAAAGTCAGAATTACAGCACAGGGAAAATCTGCAAAGTTCTTCGATTATTAGTGGATTTTCGCTAATTAATTTCTCGAAGAATTTAACTGATTCTTCAGCGAATTTCAGTTGATTTCACTGACTTATTAGTGAATTTTCACTAATTTTATAGCAATTTTTTCTCTGATTTATTACTGTGCTGCCTTTCTTACTGTTTTCCACTGATTATCGATAATTTTCACTGGCTTATAACATAAATAAGAGAGTACCTTTCAATTTTTATTAGAACATTCAAGCAATCTTGCATTCGGAGACTAAAAAATTCAATACAAATTTTCAAGTTTCATCCCCCCCCCCTACCTTTAATATTTAGTTCATTTGTCTCAAGATTTTCTTTTCTCCTTTTTAATAATACAAAAATATATTTTCTTGTCTGATAAAAATTAGGCCCAGTTCAGAAAATGTGTAATAATTCCATCTTTTCCAGAAAATTATCAAGTCCAAAATTTTTATTCGCTTCTCCTTTTCATTTTCTAATTTTTTTTTTTTGGACTCTTAAGCGTTTTCTGACATTGATAAATATGATGAGCTTCTCACGTCTCATAAAAGTATATTATTTAAAAGTAGTTAATTGAGTGAAAACCCATCTGAACAAATTTTTCCAGAGAAATTTCGCATTTTTTTGTACCTTATAAAAAATTTAAATATTTATGCGAGAAAAACACACAACACAAGAAACTCGATATTATTTCTCGAAAAAATCCAAATTTAAAAATAGAAAAAACAAAATAAAGAAACTTGGAACCATTTTCGTTATTTTTAAGGATATTGAGCCTAACTCAGGATTATTTTTTGGAAAAATTTCAATTTTTGACAACATGGTGTCCAGCTGTCCAGTGTCCACTCTATCTCAGAAATGACTCTCCCTGACTTTTTCAGGTTTTCTAGATCAATTTCTCGAAATTTTCTAGTCTTGAAGTATAGAAAGGGGGGGGGGTCGCGTGATGAAATTGTGCAGAAGATTGATTTAATATGCATGATGTCCAATAATTTTTTTAAATCATTACTTCTGAAAAGATACATGTTTAGAATCTCTTTTTTTTTCGCCCACAAAAACGGCTTAAATTAAATTTTGAATTTTTAAACATACTATTTTTTAGTCTTAAAACTCAAATTTTTCTTCAAAATTCAATGCCTTCCTAAAAAAAAAAAAAGTCCCTCAAATTATAAATCCCACAAAAATCTCTCTATCGTTTCAGCCCTGTAGATCGATGGGGAGTAATAACGACATGAGATACACAAAATGTAATGAGCCCGAGCGAAGCGATGGTGAAAATTTTTTGAAAAAAAAACTTCAAAAGAAGGAAATTCATCACTTTACACCCTTATACAGTTTCCCAAAATATGACCAAAAAATACAATGTTTCTTCCACTCCCTTCCATTTTTTTTTTTTTTTTTCAAAATAATGATTACTCTTTTCTCATTAAATTTTCAAAAAGAGTGTAAATTATTCCCAAACGCAGAGAGGAAAATTTTTTTAGGAACTTGATTTTTCAGTAGACAAGAATATCAATTTTTTTGTACTTTTAGTTAAAATAATTTGGTCTGAGCGAAGCGAGGGAAAATTTTTTTCGAAAAATTTATAGTGAAATGAGCCAGACACTTCAAATAATTATTTCTTGTTCTGAATTTTAACAAAAATTCCAGCGGAAATGACGGAAATTTCAAAATTCCCGATTTTCCAGAAAACGGACACCCTGATTCAACTCAACTTTCCTTCAAAAACAGATACTTCTTTGAACGAGGGAAGGGAAGTAGAAAAACTCGACATCAGTTAATACAAATGTATTCGACATTCGCATCTTGGTATGTATATTATTGAGGGGGGGGGGACTCTCGCCAGGATTGATTCAATTCCACAGATAAATACGTATGCATCTCACGTAGAAATGTAGAATTTAAATTTAAAAAAAAAATCGAAATAAGTACCTAATTGCATTTTCGATCAAAAATTTTCGAATTTCTTCAATATTTCAATTGTGGGCCTTTTATTCCATAAATCGAATGGGTTACCCTCCTTCCAAAAATCATATAAAAAACCGATTTCTTCTTCGTCCCTTTTTCTCGCATTTTCCCTCCAACAATATGGCTCAATATGGAAAACCCACTCTCATTATACCAGTTAAACTATTTAAAAACACGTTTCCTTACCAGACGATTCGTTCTCGTCTGGCATCTTACCTGGACGTATACGCGTACTCGATGACTTTCTCCAACGTTTTAGCTCCAAAGCCAGAGTTCAAGTTCAATGTTATCTGAACAGTGTGTCCTTGCGGATTAGTGCTCTCTTGCTCATCGTCGACACTGAATAACTCCATCAGCTTAGCGCTGACGCTGGCCAGAACGGCTCGATGCCCGTACAATTCGGTATTCCCGACCTACGCAATATAACATCATCGTATAATAACCTTCCTATACCACACAAGCTCCCCAATTTGAACCCCATGGTTGTTTACGAAAAATAAACGGTAGTACCAGGAGACGCGACTATCGAGGCAATCTATACCAAATCCTATCACCAATGTGTAAACACGCTCGTGTTTATTAACACGCGAAAAATATCGATTCGTGTTAAATTTCTTTCGATACGGTAATCGATTAAACGACAAAAAAATTTTCAGCTCGTCTACGACGCTATGACGTCATCATGAATAAAAACGCACCATCTCGCAAATAATTACGTATAGTATTGCGCCAAAAAAAAAAAATCACGTACATAATAGAATCCCACATGCCCCGACAGTCCACCAAGGCAGACCCAATTACCAAATACGTACGTATGGAGTACTCACGTGAAGTATGACATCGCAGAACGTTCTATTTTTTCGCATCGTGTTCAACGAATGCAACAAATTGTGGTGATGAGTTTCGTCGTGAAATATCAACGGTTCTTCGACATCGACGATGACATCGTCTTCGTCGTCGCTCAAATGATCTCCATTCATCATGATCATTTTACAGCCTTTGTCTTCGACGAGCTTACTCCAAACACATGAACCAGCACCACCGACTGTACCGAAACTGCCCAAAATAACGTATTCGAAAAATCGATCAATTTTTCGAACCGGTCTGCGAACACGTCAGATAAGATTAATTATCGTACTTAAAATGCAACGTATTTATATTTATCTCGAATACGTAGGTGAAGAGAAAAGAGTGGCCGATTGGGGGAAAAAAATTGATACCGTTATCGCGACTCGATTAATCTGACCCGGAATAAATTTTCACGTTTTTGGTCTTGGCAAATTTTACCTAAGATAGAGATGCCTTCGCGGTACGATAACCCGATCATCTGATCGGTTCGGGAATTTTACTTCTAGTACCATTCAAGGTCATCGTGTCGTAGTCATCTTGCCCAATTACTGGTTTGGAGAGCCCGGTAAACGAACTCTTGCTCTTTAAATGAGGTTAATATGTAGACGCAGGGCAGATGTGCCTTTGATGACGACAAGACGCTGAATACGAGTACCTAATGGTACCTACGGTTCGAATATGGAATTCCCTCCCCCCTTCACTGTTCACCATCTCATCTTATACGTATTGTTGCAGAACTTCCGCTATTTCAAAGGTAGCATACAGAGAAGTCTTTGTGTTAGGAATTAACAATTAAAGCCTTTGTGTTTGGGATGGAAAAAAAAAAAACAAAAAATTAAAGACCAAATTATTCCACAAAGGTTTTGTTGTTTATTATTGAATTTGCTTCGTAAATACATTATTATCGTTTGATAGGTGAAATGCTGCGCGGTAATGGCGAGTAAATATGATTTACATCATAATGCCTGTCGATTATAATGAGGTTTAAAAATATACCAGTGAATTTTCCAGTCTTGGTACAATTACGAATGTATCTTTTATCGCATCGTTCCCATCTTTTCGAATAATATTTATCGAGATAAAAATTTAATAGAGAATTGCGTAACTTATGAATTCTGTAATTAACGTCGTGTGATGTACGTTTGTAGAACGGAATATCGATGCGATCAGATTGAAAAATATTTACGAAGTAATTTAGCTATATCTTCAGTCATATTCTTTGGGGTGGGGAAAGGGGCTATCCAAGTGATGAAGAGGCACAAAGGCAATACGTCCTCATTTATATAAATCAGTGAAAATTATCGAAAATCATTGGAAAACAGTCAGAATTGCAGCACAGTATAATAAATCAGTGAAAAAATTTCACTGAAAGCAAACAGTGACAAAAATGAAAAATCAATTTAAAAAGCTGATGGAAAATTAGTGAAAAATTGATGGAGAACAGGGGAAAAAATGAAGGACACTCGGTGAAAAAAATTTATGAAAGATCAGTGAAATTTTTTGAAATATCTCCAAAAATCAGCTAAAAGTCAAAGAATTTTACTGATTTTTTCTGCGCTACAATTTTGACCTTTTTCATCCAGCAAGAGTAGATTACCCTCTTAAAAATGATGACAAAATTTCATTTACAATCATAAAAGATTATTTCGAATCGAAAAAAAAAAAATTTTCGAACCAAAAAATTACATTTTTGGGTCAAATTCAAATAATTGACTTTTTGAATTGAAAAATTGGTAGTTTTGGTCAAAAAATTAAGCTTTTTTTTCAAAATAAATTAAGAATAAAATTCAATCTAGACGAAAAAAATAAATTTTTCGCTTCCCTAACAATGCAATTATGATTCATCCCTGAGGGAAGGGGAGAGGGGGGATTTCAAGAAAATCATGAATTAAGAAGTAATGTAAAATTTGTGATAGAAACCCCTTTGATGTTTTGTTTTTGAATCAGAAATTAAGTTGGACAAAATAAATTCCAATACTTTGGAATGAAATTTTTGTTTGACAGGGTCCAACAAAATTCGTTGTGCAAAAATCTTCAACTTGACCTTTTTGAATAATTTTTTTCAACTATTTTATGACCCACCCCCTCCCCCTCTCTCAAAAAAGAGGAATAATAATAATTGACAGAGCAAACTTCAAGCGAAACAACATTTTTTACACTGGAATGTTGAAATTTTTTTAAAACTTGACCTTTGAGTCAAAAAGCTTAATTATTCTACATGACTAACTTGACTTCTTAGTCAAAAAATATGAACCAAATTTTATTCAAGCTGAGAAGCAGAAAAATATGTAAAATATGCAAATATATAGTTGTTTTTTACGTAAGTTTTTAGAGAACATCTCAATTTGTATTAGCAGGCATGCCAAATTGAGAGAAGTTGACCAAGTATAACTTTTCTATGAACCTCTTTTTCAAATTGTTTACTACTAATTATAACTAAATTCAGTCTTTGGGAAATAATTTTGATATCCACACATACTGAATTTTTCCAAATTTTGAACCAATCCATCTTTTTTAGAGACTATTTTCGGACAGAAAATCATAATTGGTAGATCTGAAAACCTTGTCATTTCGTCATTTGGATACCAATTGTGAAATTTACAAAATTTCAATTCTGCTCCATTTTATCACGTTTTAATTTTGAAACTGATGGAAAATTTGAGGGATAGAAATTTTCAAAGTGTGAATTAGTACCTTCCCTTTAATAGCTCATATTTTGGGGGGCCTGGAGCAGAGAGAATTTTAATTAAAAAACCTAGACCAATGTTACTGAAACTTTATAATATTCAAAAAAATATTAAATATTTCCAGTTTCTTTTAAGGACCAACAAGATAAAATAGAAATTAAGACCCATGAATAAATAATACTTCGATGCTTATATTGAAATTTTCAAAACTTTAAAAAAAAAATTGTTTTTAGTGAAGTGATTATTCTGTGGTTCAAAAATATTATGAAACCTTCACGATTCGTATTTTTCACTCAAGAATTCTCTTTCCTTTTTATTTTCTGGAAGACATCTCCGGAGCTAAAGCGTGATTTGAGGGGAAAAAATTGAAATTAGTTCCTTCTAGAAAATTTTTCCAAATTACAATTTTTAAAATTATGATTTTTGACTAGCACCGTATTTCTCAAGATCAATTTTAGTGAAGAAATAAAATTTTTATGGTTCTTGAACGATTCATAGCAAAACACTTCTTTCATCTCTCTCCCTCTTTGAAATCGATCAATTTCATCTCGTCGTTCTCGCATAAAAATAATTACCGTTCTTGGAAAAAAATTTCCAAAAAAATGAAAATCATTGTTCAAAAAAATTATTAAATGGGTAATTTAAAATATTTACAAATATCAGAAATTCAATAATAAAAAACTAAAAAAATTCGGAAACTGTTTCAGTTTTTGAATTTTAGATTTGTTTATTTAATTTTTTTCAAATTGCCTTTTGTAGGTATACTTAAATAGATCGAGGGAAGAGAGTAGTTTACTTTTCGGCTCTCTTAGGTCGAAAAATTTGCGGAAATGACGAAACTTAGTCTCTCACATAATAAATTTAAGCTTTTTTTGGTCAAAAAATGTGAAGTAAATCATAATTATCAAAATGGAAACTGATTTTTAAAAAGTATGAAAACTCAAAATTTTTACTTAAGAATCAAATATGCAAGAAGATTGAAAAATCAAATCATTTATGAACAAATTTTTTTTAAATAACTAAAAAAATAACTTTTACAAAAACATTATTTTCAACTTCAATCAGTCAGCTCTGAACTCAATCGTGAACGATTAAATCATTTCATTTTCAAGATAATTTTTCATCCCCAATTCGTTATCCAACGATCGCGAGATCATTAAAAAAAAATTATTTTAATCGACCATAACAATATCAATTCACAAAAGCTCAAAAAATCTTCTACGATTTAAATTCCCACATTTTTTATCGATTCATTAGCAAACGAATATAAACCATGATTGAATAACTCATTATAAAAACTTCAGAAGCCGATTTCGTAAGAAAATATTTCATAAACGGTATATCTGAAAAGTTTTTCAACTCGATTAAAATGAAAAATTTACGAACGATTGAGTTAAGTACTTTTCAAACGAACGAATCGTTTCGAAAAATAAGTAAGTACCTAAAATTTTTCAGGCAAATCATTTTTCTAATGATAAGAAAACCTATAATTCACGAGTAAGTTGATTCTAAATTATTTCATTAATACATAAAACTCTCAATTATGATGAATTTTCGAATCGATATCAAAATGAGGGAAAGAGTGAACGATGAATATACTTTAATGATTCATTATACTTGATAATTTATACCTTACGAACTTTGAATACATAATCAACATCCTCAAATTACTCAAAATAATAAATTAGTTCCTCGAGCAGAGGTAAAAAATCACGAATTAGATGGCTCTATGAATTTAAATTTTCCGCAATTTATTTTCTCATAATCCCCCTCAACACTACATTCGTTTTCCTCGTAAAAAAAACCATCGTCGAGTATTTTATTTTCAACAACTGTTCCATTTACTTTACCGCAAAACAAAAACAAAAGGTTAATTACAAATCGCAAACTACACCATTTGGGCCTACAAATTCTCATTTTTACATTACCAATTCCAACCAAGTCCCAAGATACCGAGAAAAAAATACAACCGCTCGACGCAAATCACTCGACTCAGCAGATGCGAACGAAAATATGTTCACGTAGCTGAAAATTTGCTTAAAATTTCTCTCACGATTTTCACACCCGGGTGAAATTTCCATCACGTGCTTTTAGATCGATTGGTTCGAAAACGCTGGTCGAAATAAAGGAACAGAGTCGACGTAGGCGGAGCAAGGAGAACAGGCAATTTATAAAAATTAGCTTGACAAAATTAACATTCTCGTTTGAATAGATGACAAGCGAGTGAAATTTAAAATGAAAATATATGACGCAGACGATCTAATTCTTTAAATGGCTTCTGCAAATCTAATAACGATAAATTTTCTTAACCTTTTATTCTTTTGATCGAGGTAACAAATACGGGGTGATTAAATTCGATTCGACGAGAAAACCGGGAAATGAACATTCGATGAAAGTATTACTTCGATTTCGATAATGATTAGTTTTTCACGTAATCTTTGAATTTCTATTCCAATAAATGGACCTTAAAAAAATGGTATTTTTACACGACATCGTAAATTTTTTCATTTTCAACTTCATTAAACGGTCATTTCAAATGGAAACTGAATCGAACAGACGTGAATGTGTTGATATCGATTCGACGTCGAAAAAAAGGGCACCGATGATATAAAAACAAAATAATAAACTTCTAAATAAATTCATCCGCTTCGTGGAAAATCGAAAATGGGAAAAATCGATTTTCAGTAGAACGTCTCGTCGAAATATTAAAATCTCTGTAATCATCTCCTTTCTACGATTCGCGAAGTAATTTCCTTCGCAGGATCTCTGAAATTGAAAAAGCGACTTGAAACGTGGGGCTAGAGGCCTTGGCATTCATATTTTTAATTATTTCTTCCGAGCTGTTTGTCGTAGGCAGGCGTTTTCATTTTCTTATTTGCGAACTACCTATTTTACGCATTGTGTATCATCTTTGACGTATTTTGTTATTATATTTTTGATAGTATAATACGCAATATTCGACCGACCAATAAACGTCCGGTTTACCGTTAAAACATGTCATCACATCAATTTTCTTGTTTATCCAAGCGATCCCGTTAATGGTTTCTGAATGCCTCTCTAAAGTAAATATCACCTTGATTTTTTTCCATAAGAAAAACATTCGATCCTACCGAATTTCGCGCCTGTTGCCTTTGCACCTCGTGCTTGGCCTACATTTGAATTTTGCAAATGTACGTCGCGAACGAACCCTCGTTCGTCGTCTGATTAGAATTTATACACCGAAACGATTGGTTGTAAAATCTAGACGACTTATATACTCGTGCTCTGGTTCATTAATGTTAATTATGTTAAGTTCGTCTCGACGTCTTTTCGCAAACACTATTAATGCATGACTTGTTAACGAAGGATAAAAAAATTAACCTAACCCAAGTTATCAAAAATTTTCTTAGGTCAACTTAGAATACAAAGTATAAGAAGGTACAGCATCATTAATATAAAGATTTTCATTGATTTGATTTTACTTTCAGCTATAATTAGAGGCGATAATTATATCGAGTAATTAGTTTATCACCTTATCGTTCTTATATAATCGATGGCCATGATGATAAAACCAAAACGCCAATTACCTATATTAAATTTACACGAACACGAGTGCAAATCATACTATTGTATTCTATTTGAATTTTTTTCTTTATCTGAACTTGATTAATAATTCATTATCAGCTTAGAACTCGAGTGATAAAACAATTGTTGAGAATTTAAGAAGTAACTTGTGTCTAATATTGAGACATAACTACGTATTCAAAATAATCAAGTGAATTGAATGAGAAAATTATCCATAACGATTAAAAATTTTAAAATAACTCACCTGGATTACAGCAGAAACAGGTGGAAGAATACAATGAGAACCATTCGTAACGATATTTCTATTGTAGTGTGTGATGTGTTCGGGATGGTTATGTAAAAATCATGTATGCTTTTTGAACGAACGTTGAATAGACCCGGTATGCAAAATAATAGTAGCTTTGATATATTAAACTGAAACTGCGAATTAACTCGACAATGTTAACTTTATAATTAACACATTGCAATAAAAATTTTGTTTATACTATTTGAGAAAACAAAACGCGACTTACTACAACTTTTATTTAAACACGCATGCTACTTGAAACGATCATAAATTTACCGAAATCAGTGTAGCCAGGTATTGAGATGGGAGCGTCGAAGAAGTGAAGAATTGATGAAATAAAGGTGAAAATGGAGAAATTATTCATTTTTCTACTTCATATATCCATTATTCAATCAAAAGAAATTTGATTAATCATTATAAATCCGAAATTTAGGTTATTTGTGTGATAAACACTTGCGAACTATTTCCAATATTTCTTTTTGTTCATTACAAAATGGTTACATTGAGAAGTTTTAACGTGACACGCGAATGAACCGAATTTCATTGATCGCTTTTGATCAGTGTTGCCAGAAAATAAACTTTTTATAACGAGATTGTCCTAGATTTTACTAGAATGTTGAAAAAATTTTATTTTAATTTTAAGCGTTAAATTTGAACAATATTAATTTATAACAACTATAAATAGGTATTTTATCACGTTTTTAGATCGGAAATTCGTTTTAAATCGGAAAAAAACTAATTTAAAATTTGGAAAATTCAAAATCCAACTGACTAAATTTTCTAACTCAAAAGTCAAGAAAAATCAAATCTGAATTGTTTTGAATTTCGTTTTTCTTTTCAGCCAAAATTTCATTTATTTTTCCACTAAAAACATTTAATTTCTACTATATTTTATATAATTACATCTTCCCATTATTGAAATAAGGTGAGTAAATCAATCTAAATTGATCTAAAGCTTGTAAGTTAATCATTCAATCGATAATTACTTTTCATCTGATGCTGTAATCATTTCTCTTATCAATGGCGGGAAACTTTTTATGGGTGAAATAAGTGTCTATTTTTCCATTAAATTTGAAATAAGCTAGTAACTTTTATATTTAAAGTTGTGTTATGATTCATCGCTACGCGAGCAAGAATGGATAGCTCTATTGTTCATAACGTAATTGCTGAATTTCCTGGTCGAGAGAATCAGATCAATCAACTATATAAATTCATATCAGAAGAAGTAAGTTGGCAAATTGATTACAGATCTGTATGTAAATTCGTTGAAGTAATAATCTTTACCTTTTTATCGTTAGGATGACTTAACAACTATGGATTTCCTTCTGCATGGGCCTCCCAACACTGGCAAAACATCAGTTCTCAAGAAACTCCTAGAATTATCGAATAAGACGTACGTTATTGTCGACTGTAATGAATGCTACCACCCAAGATATCTTTTTCAAACAATTCTTACTCAAATATGTGGAAGTTAGTTCCGTCTAACTGGTTATGTTGTGAAGTAATTTCAGAATATTGGAATTATTTGTGATTTTTGTTTTCTTTTTAGGAGAAGCGGAGGAAAAAGAATGTAAGAGTATAGTCGGATTTATGAATCGTTTCGAATGTACAGCACCATCTGATAAAGCGAGGATTGATTTTATTGTAAATTTTTCACTTTTTTGGAAAGAAGTTGAGTCTTTGTATTTCAAAGTGTTTCTATGTTTTAGATTATAAAAAATTGTAGCTCAATGGGTGAATATTACGTTGAAGCTTTTATGAACCTGCGATCAAACTTTTCTATTATTTTCATCGATCAGCACCCTGAAATCTACGTGTCTACTCTCGGGAGTCATATCAACAAAATGTATTTTCCAGCTTACTCCAAAGGTTCGCTTGAAATTTTGTTGTATATTGTTTATCGAAGAATTTCCAGTTTTTCATCGTTTTTTTTTTTGTTTACGCAGATGAGTTGTCTAGAATTATACCATTGTTGAGACCTAACAATGATCCAGATTTATTTAAGAATTTTCTAATATTTTTCCTGAGCTGTGTGTATCATATACATCGAGATGTTTTCGAGGTGTTGCAGTTGGTGAGTTTATTTGTGCAATGGATTGGTACGTTTAAAAGGCATTATTTTTTAATGTTTGATTGTTTCACAGGTTGACGTATTTTTCGCAATCTACAAAAAACCTATTGATGAAGGAGTGATGAGCGTAAATGACCGTCAAGGATTATTTAATAGACTGATTCCACATTTGAAAATGAGTTCTAGTAATTTAGTGTTCTCTTTTCCTCAAAGGTTGGTAAAATATTGATTTTTTTTTCTTTTTCAATGATGTTCTGTGTTTGATACTAATATTTTATTATTTTATTCTAGTAAATATCCCCATGAAGAAAAATATGAATCGATGCAACTTTCTATGGACACTGATATGTCTAAAAATACTAAATATTTACTTATCGGAGCATACATAGCGTCTTTCGTATCTCCCAAACACGATAAACGATTATTCTGCATTAAATCTTCAAAACAGAAGAAAAAGATACAGATTCCTAATGGAAATAATACCGAAAATAAAGTCGCGTCGTTACTAGGTCCGAAACATTTCACTTTGAATAGACTTTTATCCATATTTTCTGCCTTAGCTGGTCAACGCAGTTGTTTCACTACCTCTATTCTGCAACAAGTAAGAATTCCAGTGCTCTGTATGCTTATTCTTTACTGTTAAACATTCAAACAATGATATTACTTTGTTGTTATTTCAGATTACGTTTCTGGTTGAAATTAAGCTATTGGCTGTGGTTGGAAATGACGACTGCAATTTAGATAATCCTCGTTATAAATGCATTGCTGATTTCGATTTTGTGGTTAATGTTGCTAAGTATGTTAAACATTATCTATAAAAAATTTATTTCAAAGATGGTAAAATTAATGTCAGTTATTATTTTTTTTTTACAGGAGTGTCGGATGTGATCTAGAAAGATACCTAGTAGGTTGAATAAATTCTGTACCCATGCTCCAAATTCGCGAGGTTTGAATTTTTTTTTAAAATTTAATGACTAGAATTTTTATCGTAGAGGTATTAATGCTGTGATATTATTATGCAGTAGAAAAATACTTTGATGTTGATGCCATTTAAGTTTTATTCTGTGTCATCGATGAAATTTTCAACTCAATAATTTTTTCAATTCGAATATAATTTGTTCTCATCTATGAATTTTTTTTCCTCTAGTTCTTTTCTCAGGTCCAACATTTCTTCAACTGTGATATTTTTATTAAAACTACATCTTTTTCAACTCTTTAAATTATTTTTCAGTGTATAAATTTTTCTCAAAATTTTAATCTTTACAGCTCTATTAAATTTTTTCCAATTCTTTGAAATTTCTTCCTCAAAAGTTTTTAACCTCGGTTTTTTACCAACCCACATTCTTTCAAATTGTTTCTACAAAAAATATTTGTTAACTCTAAACCATATTTTTCATCAAAAATCAAACTTGGTCTGAATATTTTTACATTTTTTTGAAAGTTGAAAATATTTCATAAAATCAAAGCATTTTCTTGCCGGAATTCTTACGGTTTTACAACTCAGTTTTTTCATCGTAGGTGATTGTTGACGCTTAAGTTTTTTTTGAAAAATTGTTTACTTTCACTTCGTTTCAGTTTGTGCGTATCATGAAATAAAATTTCACTTCAAACTAAAAAAAACTTGACGTGTAAATTTCCTCACAACCATCTTCTTTTTGCTTTTTTTTTGTTATGTAATGGAAACTGATAATTGAAATTGTGAATTATACCTATAATACTTTACATTCTAATTCTTTCAATTCTACCCCCTCCCCCCAAGGAAGGTCTATGTTACGTTATTGAGACATACTCTTTTAACGGAACCGACTCTTGCTCAAAAAATTTGTAGAAGTGAGGTGGATAATTTTTAACAGGGATATGTTTTTATGCTCAGTCGACAGGTTGAGGAAGAACAGAGAGATAGTCCACGCGGTATTTTAATTTTTCAAAAAAAAATACTCACTAGATTATTTCTGAATAAGATTCTCTTAACTATACCTACCTATAGATTGGGAAAATTGATTAGGAAGAATGCATTGGTCAACATAATAAATCTGTTATCCATTTCAGGAACAATTTTGATTATTTATGGTTTCTCGATACGTGACAATTCATCAATTTTTTTTTTATTTTAACGATTGTGACTAATGGTCTCGATAACATCATACTGGATAAGAAATCGTTTAGTCGTTCGTGTTTTATGATTTTTAGCAGGTATGCTTACTCTCTATGGAATTTCAGTACCTCTCACTCAATAGTTGAAAAGTGTTCATTTTGCACCATCCTTCTGATGAGACCTTTTAATTTTTCATCAAAAATGCACTCAGGTGGTTGAAGAACGTGGATTTAAATAAAACCTGTTCATTGGTATTTTTAGGTTCATTGTGAAATGTTCCCAAAATCTATGCTATTGCTCATGAAAAAAAATCAACGGAATTTTCATGCTCCTCGAGAAATTTTAACTTTCTTTAATAAATTACTTATCCGCTTGAACAAATATTCTGTGGATTCCATATTCTGATGAATTTGTCTGAACGCAAAACTTGAAAATTTCACTATTGGTAATTCAATTATGTACTGTTGTCCCAAAAATTGTTAAAAAATTGACATTTTTGCATGCAGACTATTTCCGCATTTATTTAAATATTCATTTTTGAATTTTTAAAAAATTTTCTGAAGCTCTATAGAGTCTTTAAAATGATTTTTTTGATGAAAACTGACCAATATCAGAGCAAAAAAATATTCAAAGCACTATATCCAGGGTGAAAAAAATCACATCCAACACAAGATAATTTTTTACCAAAATATTTTCAACACCTCCCTCCCCCTCCCCCACCCCTCAATAACTACGAAAATGGGAGTTTTGAAACTCAATTCTTCATCGTGCCAATTAAAAAACTCAGAATGGGCATTTTTTTTGATTTTTGACCCTCATACAAACGATAATTCAACCGATTTTTTTTTTTTTTCGAAAAAGCCACACAATTTTTAATTTTTATTAATGGGACTCTTGCAGTGAGAAAGTACCTAAAATCGAAAAACATAATTTTGCGCTGGAGCCAAAAATATGCAAAATGGAAAATTTTTTCAAAAAATTTTGTTTTGCATTTTCAAGCAGTTCAGACCTTTAAACGTGTTTTTCTCGTGTTTTTTTTTTTTGGAAGTCATGATTTTCTAATTTTCAAATGCCTCTATCTCTTCGAAAAATTGGCCTAGGATACTCATCTAAGTTTTAAAATGTTTTTCATAATCTCCCCATTATTTAAACCAAAAAAAATCATTTTTGAAAAATCCTACTTTAGGTACCTTTTATTTTTTCCTTCAAATCATGAACTTTGATGGATTGGAAAAAATTTCTTGATTGATGAAAAAATTGGTATTTGTTCACAGACATGTTTACTTTTCATTATAAGATTTTAAATGCAAGAAAAATGCCGAATTTTATAACACAAAACTTAATTCATAAGTCATCATAACATTTTTTGATATAATTACACAGAAGTGGTAAAAAATATTAAGTAGGTACATATCACATGTAATTAGTCTTGGCCTTTCATTAAGAAAAGAAAAAAAAAAACAGAAATACATAACATGTGTTATCATTAAGTAGTATTGTCACCAGCGTCTAATTCATAGAATCATTAGCACAGTCTCCATGTTGAATTCTGCTAACTCATTATAAAAAATTCTCATCAGCTTTACTACGATTGATCATCATCAACAACATTCGCCACATCGGTTGCGTACCCATTCGTCATTTCAATCGGATTTTCGATTCTATTCTCAAAAGTACCTTTTCTAAACGTAAAGCAGAGCCCCACAATGAACCCCATCGGATAATAAAACACATCAGCAATCTGACCGAAAATTCTTGTCAACGCAGCATCTTCCTCTTCGTCGAGTAACGCTAAAATCCCATAAATCGTATTAGGAATAATAGAAATCGCTCCGGTAAGAATTAGCAGACGTAAATGAATGACGAAATTCTTAATTATGTTCGTTCTATTCCAGCCAATCGATCGTATATACCAAATCGATACGAAAAATGGAATAACTGCCAACAAACGGAATAATAAAATTATAATTATTTTTGGTTGATGAAAAGATCCCAATGAGAAAATTACGCCGGCTAGGAATAATGAGAATACCCAACCAATAACCGAATATATGAGGAATTGGGTGTCATCTGAGAGTGGAACATGGTACCCTTTTCGACATACAATGATACACATACACGTGTTAACAGCCATAACCAATAATAGAGTAGATTCGGCTAAATGAAAGTATAAATCGGCGAATTGAAAAATTGTAGGGTAACTTTCGTAAGCATCTGTGAAAATATAGGCCAAAATTAAAGAATACACTAGAAATAAACAACCGACGTAATTAGTCAAATTCTTAATCTGTAAATTTTGTTTTTGTCTGGCTTTGAAAAATTTAGTTAGATGGATTATTACGCTGATGAGTGAAAGAAAGTACATCAAAAGATTGAAAAGAGCTACAATTATTTCAATTGTTGTGAATTCAAATGGAGCGGGATGGTCGCCAGAAATGGTCGAATTTTCTGATGTCGTATTCCCCAGTGATGAGTTCGCGGGGAGAAAAGTCGTATTTTCCATCACTGTGACGTCTTCCATTTTCAGCTAGGGAGATTTTCGGATTTTCGGTGGAGTAGGTTATGAGTTCATTGCGGAACATCTGAAGATAACCTGAAACAGATCCGTAAAATGGATTTTTAATTCGTATCGTTCAATTATTTAAATTTTGTTTTCATTTTTAGATTTTAAAAACAATTTTTTTTATCAACATTTTTGAGTACTTAATCGTGATTTTTTCCTCAATCAAATTTATACTTCAATTTTTTTATAAATAAGATTTCTACTCATGGTTATAAATTTTTAAAACTACCTTATCAAAGTTTTCATTTTTTACATCTATTTTTTGAATTTTTTTTTTCAAAATTGAATAAATTGTAAAAATTTTAACGCAGATATAAAATTTTTTCAAACTTGGAAAAATTTTGAAACCTACATAGTAATTCCTCAAGTTGGAGAATATTTTTACATGGTGTTGAACAGAGGAATTAAGAAAGAATTTTCAAGTTGGAAAACATATTAGGAGCAACGTAAAATTTTAAACAAAAAAAATACGAGTAAAAATTTTGATATTGAAGAAAAAAAATGATTTCGAAATCGTAAAAAAAATTACAATAGAAATTTTGATGATGAAAAAATAAAATTTTAAGGTAATGAAAAAATTGAATAAAAATTTTATCCAGATAGAAAAAAATTATAAGTGAAAAATTTTTACTGGCAAGGGAGACATCCCAACTCAAAGAGCATACAATTTTGAGCCCAAACAAAAAAAAATTATAAGATAACCCCATATCCAAAATTTCGAGTGCTAAAGCACATTTTTTTCTTGAATTTTGGCGAATTTTTGAAATTTCAAAATTACGTACTTACTTACTTAATTGGTTAATTTGTTTAACTTTGTGTTCAAATCCACATATTTTCTAGGCGGGAAATTTTTCTGAAAAAAAAAAAATTCGGCTCAAAAATATGAATTTAAACCTGAAGTAAGAAATTTTGGAAAATTTTGTTTTAATCGATCAAAAAAAGTCACCAATGATTATAGGTGCTGGGTGCTGGGTGCTGAAGAGTATTATGGGCCATTTTTATTTCATCACTGGAAAATTCAAAAAAAAATTGACTCCAAAAGTCTCGAAACCACTTCCAATCAATTCGACATGTCGAAAATAGGGCATCTATCAAATTTCAGTTGGGCTATTCCATGCTAAATTGGACCAAAAATGAAGCCGGGTCTTCCAATTTCGCTCATTTTTTTTTCAAAAATCTACGATAATTTCAATTTTTAAGCCTTTACGAATTACGATTTTTTGCAAAATTACCGAACTTTGAAGGCTCATATCTCGAGATAGGTTGTACTTGAAAAAAATCCGTCTGCGGAGTCTGAAAGAAAATTGATGGAAAATTCAGAAATGATAATCCTATTTTGAATAGCTTAAAATTTGAACTTTGATGATGTGAAAGTTCAAGTTTCATGATGAATTCAAATATGAAAGATGTCATTTAAAAATCTGAGAAATTACAGCTGTAATTTTTCAGATTTTCAAGTAAATAGCCCTTTTCTCCTTTTTCTCAGCTAATAAATTTTTAAGATGGATTCGTAGTCGTACACCCATGGGAAGTCAGGAGCCCACATTTTTGAACAAAATTTTTAAAAAATGGCAAAAGTAATGTAATGTATCGATTTCTATTTTGAAGGCTCCAAGTTGTAAGTTCGAAAATTACTCAGTTTTTTATCTGATACCTCTGAACGTCTGAACCCCCCTATTAGCCGCTTGAAAAGATCAAAATTTAAAAAAAAAACGAAAAATTACCTGTGACCTTTCGTGATTTAAGATTTGAGACCACTGAGTTCGAATATTTATTTATTTTTTGGATTTTACTTTTCAGTGTCCCCTTAGCCCCCAGTTTTGGGAAAAGTATGTTGAAAAATTGAAACGGCTTGCGGTACATCGATTCTCACTGATTTGAGGGCGTTGAATTCGAATTCCGACTTACTTTTTGATTCTACCCCCTTCTCGATACTGTAATCCAGTAAAATAAGTACACCATTTCCGGAACTAGATGGTCGGTTAGAGCACGAGTAACGGTTTGGGAATGGGGTTCCCGATGTTCTCTTATTGTGTAATGTGTACTTTTGATTTTTTTTTGTTTCAACTCAAAATAGTGCTCTGAGTTAGGATACCTCCCGTAGGAGCATGAAAAAAATAAAAGATAGTTAAAAATTAGCATCTTGGTAATTTTAAGTTCAAAATTCAAAAAAAAAAATACTAAAATTTGACAAAAATAACGTATCATAAGATGCAAAACAAGTTATAAACTCTAGGTGGGTATTTGAGAACCACAGCTTGAAAAAAATTCACAATTTTAAAAGCACGGTGCGAAATTGGACCATAATTAACCAAGCAGTCAGAATTTCTTTGGGGCGAAATTGAGCTATAAATTAATGACCCCGATGCGCGATTGACTTTGTCGATCAAGACATGGTTGAAATTATATTAAAGGAATTCAAAAAACCGCGATCGCACCAAACCACATATGATCGCCGCATTTGGCTTGGCAATCTTTCTCTAAACAATCGGTAAATTTTTTTAAATAAACATTCTTTTATGTAGCTAAGAGCAAAGTAAACGATGTAGCTTACATAGCCAGACGATTCATACCTACTCCTACTGATGTGAAATTGTTTAGTCAAAGTGCCATAATTACTTGATAAAACGTGATAAAAAAAAACTGCATATTTGCAAAATGAAAATTTTCCTCGAAAGAAACGTGAGATAAGACCGAAAGAAACCGAAGTATTTGTCAAGTTCCTTCTTTTTTTTTCTTAGGACAATCAGAATTTTTTTTTGAAGAATAATATAAAACAGACCTAGTTAAAAATTCTATTTAAAAATAAATTTAGCACAGACATTCAAACTTCCTACGGAGCCGATTTCTCATCTCCATGTACTTAATGGTTAATTCAACTATGTACTTTCTATTTTAAACTCGCGTGTATAACTTACATTTATGGTATCCATCTACCATAAATAGGTAATGGAATATTCGCAATCGACCTGTTCGAATAGGTATATTCTAGTGGCACAGCCAGGAGAATCCAGGGGTCTACAATTCCCTCTAATGAGGTCAAGAATTAATGTGAAAAAAAGTCATCTTGGGGCATTAAAAATCAAATACCTATGAATTATAAGGTTCCCTTTCCCCTCCTTCTTATGGTAAGTATTCAAAATCCATACTCATTTTGTACCCAACCAAAAAAAGCTTCTGTCGTCACTGTTTAGACTTAGAATTATTAAGATTAAAATAATTATCATCAGAGTGTCTTACAAGTCCTGTTGGTCCTGTTAAAGTCCTGTTTTGGAGTTTTTTCAGTGAAAAGTCCTGTTTTAAATTTATATACCTACAAATATATTTTTCTTTTCAAAATTTCTTTTCTTTCCTTCTCTTCTCTTCCGTCTCAACAATTGAATATTTTTTATGAAAAGGAAAAATTTGCCTTTTCAAAATAAGTTTTTGATAAGGGGGGGAGGAGGATTACAATAGACTTTATCCTCGAGTTTTTAAATAAATTCATACACATTTCTTACAATTAATGAAAAAAAAAAAGTTTCGAAAATTGTTTTGTCAACAGGGTTTAAAATATTTTTACTAGGAGGGGGGAGGAGGATTCATTACTACAGATTTCTTATAAGTCTGTTAGGCACCCTGATCATGGAAGTTGTATGCTTCAAAATTACATTTTCCAACTTACTCGTATATGTAGGTAACTTCGTAATATTATTTATGAAACTGGTTCAAATTTTGAATTCAATGTTTTTATACCCAATGAAAGGAAATTTTGTAAAATTGAGCGGGGATTGGACTTGAAATTTCCTTAAAAATTCTGAAATTTCTGCACCCTCCCCTCTAAAAAATGGGCTACGCTATCGTTCACAGTACCTACTAAAAAAAAATATGAAAGAATGCAAGTACTTCAATTAATTACGAGAGGATTCGATGATTCAGTTGTTATCTGATATACAAGTAATTACTAATTAGTGTGGTATTTACCATATTGCCATTCATATGACAATTGTATTTAATAATTGATGCACTTCAACGTTTAATTGTTCAAAAATTAATTGCTCGCAATGAGTTTTTAACATTATTAAAACTCAATATTTCGTTATCGTTGATTAAATACTGAAAAAAAATTAAATTTTTCAGTAAAACCCCACTTTTTTTTACAGAAATAGTCATGTGATAATTTTTTTGTAACAGGATATTATTGCTGATCAACCGAATGTGAAATCTCTCGTTAAGTCGTTATACACCTACTTAGTGCTTAGTTTGCTGATTTGATTGTTTAGAATATTACGTTGATGGCAAAATTCATACAGTGTTGAACGACTTGGAATGAGACAAATAGGTAGGTATTCGAATGCCAATCACGTTTGAAATTCCTTCTTGAAAAATTTTTCTGCCGTATCATTTACATAGTGTAGGTTTTAATTTTTCATGTCCCTGTCCACTTGAGTTGTTTTGAATTATTGAACAAATTGTCGAGATAAATTATTCATAAATAAATGCCACGAGTTGAAACATTATTTGAAGGAAAATTTTTGAAAATTTTCTGATTGAATGCTTATTAAAAATGTGAATTTGGCTTTTCGTGACTCCTGAAAAAGGAGTAGGTACCTATCAATGATTATTTGAGTGAAAACATCAATAATTACTTACTTTTACTTTTTTCAATTTTTCAACTTGAAAAATTTTCGATTTTCCCATTTTTCAACGTTTTAAATAGGTATTTTTTCCAAAAAAAAAAATAGTTTTCAAAATTCTTGAAATTTGTGACCAAATGGCTTTAAAAATGCAGCCTTTTTTCATCCCAAATGAAACATTTTGATAATTTGATGACGATCGGCGCGAAATATTGAAGAGAGTAGAGTGTTTCAAAGAAATTGCATAATTTTTACATACTTTCTTTAGAATTTCTGAAAGCTTCATTTTAACGAAAATTTGAATAACTTTCCTTCGTCTTGAAATTTCTCCAACCAAAAATACTAGTAGAATCCGCTTAGCAATTTTAAAAGTTTCATCCATATCAGAAAAATTAATTTCCTTTTTCTGGGTTATTCTGTAAAATTTGGTTAAAGATTACCTAATTGTATTTCTTTTCAAGTCTTCTGTTAGGTACTTGAAAAATTTTCATTTTTCAACTTTATTCTCTTCCTAACTGAGAAAAACCAACTACGACCCCCTTTCCCCCTTAGCCCATTAGCCAATCGGAAGCTCATTGAGTACTTACTTGAGAATATTCAAGAAAAAATTTTATGTCACCAGTCTTCTTTTAAATTTGGGTAGGTTAAAATTTCAAAAAATGTCAACAATAGCAAGATATCGTTTGTACTGTTTTAGAGACCGTCGAGTTCGAATTTATGCTCAGTTTTGTAATTAAACTTTCCCCGCCATCTCTGCTCTCGAATTTTGACCAGATTTTTCCATAGAAATTTATTAAAATATATTTCTCAAATTAGTAGGTATGTTTTTGGAAAATGATCAAAAATTTAAAAAATGCAATGAAACTATTAGGATGTTTTACTTAGGTACCTACTTTCAAGTTTTGAAAAATAAACCTCGTTTTTTTCTGCGTATCATGGAATTAAACTTCAAAGAAAATTTTTAGCATGTGGCGCCGGCGCCAATGTGCGTTAAACAAGCATCCGTTTGGCACAAGTAGGTAGTGGTGGCCTGGCTTAAGCTTTTCAGTAATTCCGAAATAGTATAAATAAATAAATAAATATATGTAAGTACACCAAGAATCTAATTGTTCAAAATCTACAAAAAGTTTGATTTGACTGTAATTCTAAAAGGATGGAAATTTTTAGAGTTTTATAACAACATATTTTTTAGCTAGAATAATGAGAAATGTACAAATGAAAGTGAAACTTATAAAAAAAATTGAAATATCGAAACATCCCTTTTCTCATTTCAATCAAAAATAATAAAAATTCAGAAACTTTCCTTTTTTTCATTCTCTTCTCAAAGAGTGTTGAAGAAAATTTTCAAAATACCACCAGTGGTTCTAAAGTTTTTAAAAGTTCTTTCTTTGAGGATTCGTTAGGTCTTCAAAGGGAGCTTTTGGAAAATCGACGCCTGATTCGTATCAAGGGTATCACTAACAGCGCAATTCTCTGGCTTTCGGATTATAATGTGTCATTAGCACACTCCTCTTTTGAATTAGGGAGCCCAAAAAATTACCAACGATCTGGATATTGTTAGATAACTTTGGAAATTTCAACATGTGAGGGGCTAAGGGTATCAAATTCAGAAATCAAAATTCGTACTCCACAATTCTAAAAATATATCGAATGATACCTTTTTCAGTTTTTATTTAACAATATTTTAATTTTTCTAGCCGTTGATACAACGAGAATTACTTATCAAAAAAATTGTCATCAACGAAGAGAAATGCCCAGTGTAATTCAGCCACTGCTGATTTTTTCACCTATCTGGAAAACCGTAGTATCAGAATTTTCCAAAATATACCATGGAAAGAAAATACCATTCGTATTAGGTTGTATTTTCAAATAAATTCTAATAATTATATTTTTGAAGGAAAAAAATTTCAAGTTGTTGAAATTTTGTTAATAATGTATTATGTTGGCGAGCTGAAAATAATTTTTTTTTGAAACCTCCATTTCCCTTATTTCGGACCAATCAAATCTGGAAAAATTGGTCGGAGAAATGTTGGAAATTTTCAAAACTTCAGTGCCATTTTTTCGCTAGAAGGGGTTTTTTGAGAAGCCAGCTGACAGTAGTTTAGGGACATTTTTATCAAATTATTTAAAACGTTTCAATCTAACGATAAATTACCGGATAGAACTATGTACCTTAAATTAATTTCAAATTAAACAGATGAAAAATTACCTACGGAATCGTAGATCGAAAAGGACATCAAAGAACGAGCACCCGATACATGCGATTTTTTTCACTCACTGTTTCAAGGAAAATATTCAAGCGAGACAATTTCCAATTTCCACCTTCGCAAATCTATTCGAACACTACTTATCGAAAATCGAAATGCGAGCCAAAAATTCGCGTATTTTTATATTTTGAATAATTTATTATTGAGATAGATAAAGCGGTAACGAATTGATGTCGCACACCACCGATCAATGCTTTACCAAAACATGAACAACTCGCATTCACATTTTTAAACCTGAACGTACTACGTCGAATGCTATGCTCAAGGATTTTCAAGTGAGCGGAGCGCGAGCGCACAATTCATATTCTATGAGTGAAGCGCAAAATTCATATGAGCGCAACACGAGTCTCAAAGCTCATTCCGCTCATCGCTCAAGCTAAATCGAATGCAAAATTTAAAAAAAAATACCATTTTTGAAAATTTTGTAGTTTATGTAACAGACCGATGCAGAGATGCAGAAGAGGAAAAGCTAATTACCTCGCGAGCGGCGAGCTTCAATTTTTTTTTTGGGGGGGGGCGGGCTTATAACGCCTGAATCTTCAGGGCCTTCCATCAAACAAAAAATTAGGTTCAACTTCATCGTAAATACGACTGACTTCTCTTTTTCTCTTTTCTTCATTCCCATAGGGGCCTAACTTTCTCTACACGGTTCTGTGTGTTAAACACGCCAAGCGCCAAGTTCAAGGAATATCATGCTATGTACATTTAGGTTTAAGTATACGTACATATAATGATGAACGTATTTTGCCAGCAATTTTGTCAACTGTCAAAAAAAATAGTAACTGCAGTAAGTGAAGTAGGTATTCAATTTAAAATTCATTATGCAAATCGACGAGCAAACAATGGTAATATAGGTAGGGCCTTACTACAGAAGACATCACAAAGTATCATTTAGACAATTGTGCATTTCATTTTATCTTTTTTTTTTCAATTTGACCTTTGTAATTCAGGTTTTGACCCGAAGAAATTAGCAGAAAACGAAATATTCACATTTATAAGTTTCAAGTCCAGTAGAGTTGTTATACCAACAGGCAACATACCCAAGCCTCCCTAAAATCAACGAGCATTTTGTCCCTATTTTTTGGGGTGAGGGAAGAGCAGGTTAAAATTTTGGTTTCTCGACGATAAAATTCGAAATTAATTATACACTGACGAAAAAATAGTTGAAACAAAAATTGTAGAGAATTAAAAAACGAACAATTTTGTTACTTTCAATTTTTTCCTAAGAAGTCATGAGGAAAGAAGGGCTATAAAGCCTTCGAAAAAAAAGTAAATTCTGGAACTTCTACGAACATAAATCGACCGAAAAAAGTTGCAGTTTCCCCAAGAATAGGTAGCTCAGTTACATTGAAAAATTCGGAAAATTGGTTCAAGCAAACGCAGAAACGGTTACATTTGGGAGTGGGAGTCTGGGAGTGTGGAAATGTACCTGATACCAGTGATACCACCTACCAATTTTTGAAAAATTCGGCAAAATCTTGGAGTACCTATATTAAAAAATAACTTGATATTATTTTTTGATAAAAATTATCCCCTTTCAGAAACCACAATTCAACCTGGAAATTACTTATTTCCCAAATCAAATTTTTTTAAAAAAAAATTGCTCTTGCTGCACTCGGTCTCGTTGAGTTTTTCCAACTATAATTTTACTTCACATGTTTTTGTTGTAATCATTGCAAAAAAATTTATTACATAATTTTAAAATTTTTTTTATGATTTTGAGTTTTTATTTAGCATTTTTGAGTCCAATCCCCCTTCCTCTCAAAAACCGCCTTTGAATAAATCTTGTACAACATTGAAAGACCATCATTTTGTAATTTTAAGAAAAAAAATTGGTGTTCAAAAATTTCGATATGTGTGTACTTAGGTAGGTACTCTTATCAATGAAAATGATCAAAAATCAATGGGAGAAAATCAGAATTGCAGATCATTACATTGATGAAAAAGAAATTCACTGAATGCAACTAAAAATTGCTTTAAAAAACAGTAAAAATTCATTGAAAAATCAATAAAATAGGTATTTGAAATTTGTTTGAAAATTATTGAAATTCTTTGAAAAATTAGCAAAAATCCTCTGAAAAAAATGTAGTAAAGTTTCCTCTGAAAGGAAATGTTGATGACATGGATATGTTTTTTCCTCTCATCCTGCCTTCTGATATCAAGTTAATTTCAAAAATATAATTTTTTAAAAATTTAATTGGCTTTTAGCTATCTGATATTTTTCTTGTCATTCTAACTTGCTGATATCAAGTCAATTTTCAGCTTCTGACTTTTTGATAGGTGTACCTATACTTGATAAGTTGATTTTGAAAATATAAAAATTGATAAATTTTTGACTTTTGGTGACGCAAAATAGGGTCTTAAAAATTGAGTCTGGAAAATTTTGAAATGACCCCCCCCCCCCCACCCAAGAGATTTTGCTAATCTTTCCTGTTCTGCAGTTCTGTCCTTTTTCTCAGTGACTTTTCAGTGATTCAAAATGAGAGAATACCTAATCCTGGTATAAAATCTATCGAATCGAGAGTCAAAAAAAGGGTTCGAGGGTTTTGAGGACATTGAACTCAATTTTTATAAATTTGGCTTGGGCCCTAAAAAATTTCTCTTTCAAAATCTAACCGAATTCGTCAAACACTGAACACTGCTTTTTTTGCAATAGCTCGCCTTCGAAATCACCTAGAAATAAAAAGGTTCTAAAAAGGCAATGTCAATCTATTTTTTTTAAAAAAACTTCAAATACATATAAAAGTTGGGAAAAAAACAGAAAAAGTATTTTAAACTGTTGAAATTGAAAAATTGAAAAAAAAAATGAAAATAATGCATATTTTTTATGTAGGGTATTTTGGTAAAAAATTAAAAAAATAAAAATAAAAAACCTGCATTAAGGTATTATATGTTTTGAAAAAAAAAAATCAAAAAATAATGAAGAAAAAGCTGAAAAATGTATTTTAAAATGTTGAAAAAGTGAAAAAAAAAATAAAAATAATACTTAGGTAAATTAATGTTCTTTTTTTTTTTTAAACGCCATATACAGCAACTAAGGCTAGTAATAAGAAGTTATGAAGTTTTGTCTCCAACGTGAATACTTTCAAACATAACCATGCATGAACAAAATTATCATAATTTTTTTTAATGCTCTAGTTTCCTCCCATGGCATCCTACGGAAGAATTGCGAGCAACGATTTCGTTTTTTATTGCTCTAAAATGTTATAGCCAAAAAACCAAAATTCGATCCTCCTCGCCCCCAAAAGGGGGACAAAATACTCGCCGATTGCAGGAAAGTTTGAGCATTTTGAAATTCATACTTACATAACTGGCCCTATATTCAAAATTTTCCCTCCCTACTAATTTTTTGGGGTATAGAAATATTTTTAGCTAAATTGACTACTCAACCATTCAGTTTGTATTTTTTCGCTTGTAGAACTTGTAGAATTTTAAGGTGAATCATTTTTGAAAATTATCTTTGAAAATTCTCCAATGGAATTTACTAATCACCACATTTCGAGTGTTTTCTTTCTTCGTAGTGACAAGAATTATTTCCAAATGTAGATAGGTGGGTATTAGGTACATCTACAACATATACTTCCTTTCTACACTTTATTGCATTGTAAATATTTTACGTACCTAAGTACCATAAGTAATTAAGAATGGATTATAGTGCCAGTTTTAACGCATATGTTTACCATATGTTGGGGTTTTTCATTTTGACACCTCGGGCTTTACCCATTTAAAAATATCTCAGATAGTTGGCGTTTAGGCAAATTGTAATTTATATTTTATGATTCAAAATTAGAGTTTCAAAACATTTCATGTCTAGATTTTCGGCAGTAAAATGGCATTTATGTTTTAAAATTGATTGGTTTCTTTGTGCATTGAACAGGTTCTCAAATGTATTTGAGCTTATCAAACAAGCTTCAATCTGTGATAGAAAATAATTCCGATTTTTGAGACACACTGAATGTAATTCTGAATTTTGAAGTACGTACCTTCTATAGTTATTTTGTCGTCCATCCGAATTTACATAGATTCTTGGAATATTTTCAGCAAAAACATGATAATTCGACGAATTTTGTATACTTCAGCGTAAAAATCGTCATTCTACAATGCTGCGAACGAGTACTGAGTATAATATAGGTATGCACTACACCTGTTTTTTTTACTATGCTTCGCAGGTAGACTGGTTCTCGTTCATTTTTTTTTTATTTTAACAGGCTCGCTTGGGATATTCAGTTACCTACATAGTTATTTTATCTTGCCAGCTGAATGGATTCTTAAATTGAAATTTCAAGGCGAACATGTAAAAAATAACAATGATCTGGAACCAAATTTATTACTTGGCCCAAAAGTCATGAGTGGGACGGCTCGTACTGGTACATACTACGTACCATAATACGAATAAACAGTTGTACAGTACCAAAAAACAAGTAAGATTCGAATTGTAAGTACGATACGTTATTAAAGAGATGCAACTATCTGTCTAAAAAGGTTCAACAATGTCACAAAAAAAATTGGAAAACGATTTTTCGTGACAATGTAGTTGACCCTTTTCACATAGATGGCCTCATATCTTATGGAAATTTTCCACGAAAATTCATGAAGTACTAGAAATATGTAAATATGCATGATAATTTTTGGGTAAAGCGAGAAGATTCTTTTACACCTTTATAGTCCTTGTTGCTGTATAAGGCGTTAAATAAAAAAAAATACCTAAGAAGAAATTCTAAGTAAATATATTGAATCATTACCAGTATTCATTGAATAATAGGTACCTAGGCGCCTACTACCTACGGAAAATATTTAAGATTTTTTAATTTTCGATCATACCTATCTATTGGAACCTCAAAACAGTACAGAATCTAGAATCGACCGAATCGAATGACCAAGTGTATTTTTTTCTGAGATACCCAGAGAAATATAAGCTGAATCATCTGGTTTTTTTTCTAATTGGAAAGAAATATTGAAAATAGATTATGATGCATGTAACAACGTTAGATACCCCTGTGATATAAATTTTGTGATTTATAACTTGAATTTTTTACGAGTAGCTTTTAAATGGGTAACATTTTTTTGAGATTTCCTTTTAATTTTTTTTTCGTATTTTATCAAATTTTGCAAAAAAAAAAATTGAAAACATTTTCTATCAAAAATTTGATCAATCTGTATAGGTACAACATCATTTCTTAATTTAACCCGCTGGCTGGATGAAATAGAAAATTTTTCATGCCGCTGAAATAGAATAAAAGACAATCATTAACAGCTAAAAAAAATCAACTTGCAAAAATTGTGTCAAAATGTAAAGAACTCAAATTAGGACGAGCACAGAATCAAAAAATCAGAGTTCAAGGTCACATTGAATTTGATAAAAAACAAATTATTTTCCAGAAAAAAACAACTATTTGAAAATAATATTTTTACTCTCCACCAAAAAAAGTTGACTCGGAAAATTTTCCCCCATTTTTGATAATTTATTCTGTAGATTTTAATGGGATGAACCTTTTTAATCAGTGCGATCTTAAAATCCAAATGTACATAAGTAAATTTCTTTCTGTGCATGCCCTTATTTTTCCATAAATTGTCAAATTGGAAATTTTTTCTCATTTAAAAATTATTCCTGACAAGGTACCTAAATATTTTTGACAGCATAGATCTTATCATTTTTGAAGAAAATTTTTTGAAAACTTTACAATTTGGACTGAAGAATATATCATTTTTAAATATTCTTGTCCTCACATTTTGACGCAAATTTTGCTCCAATTCTGTGCCCATGATTTTAGAAATTAGGTGAATTTTTAAAATTGTCTCTTTCCGAAAAAAATTGTATTTGAAGTTGATTTTTTGGCTTTCAGCTACACAAGTCGAGTCGACAAAATTTTTCTTGCTCGCTGTTTCAGTTCAGATACCTAAATTCTGAATTTATAGACATCAAAATACTATACTCATTCGTGGCTTTCAAAGTTTGCTTTCGGGGAAGGGGGTGGTCGAAAATGAGGTTTTTCGAGAACAATAAACATAAACTTTGGGGAAAAAATCTTTTTTTTGTTTCAGTCTGATTAAAAATTTAATGGCGAAACGAATGGAGCAAACCGAAGACCTCTATCTCATTCAGAAAAAAAATTTCAGTTTATTCTTTTCTAAATTTTGTGGGGGAAAAACCTCGTTTTTTATGCATTGCCCACAAAAAAGTGACATTTCAGAGCAAACGAAGCGTCTATAACGAAAATGCCCACGACAAAAATTGTAGAGAATGAAATTTCCTATCTGGTGAAAGTGGTTAGATTTTTCTGGGAGGCATAATTTTCAAGATATTTTTGAGTAAAATTTGATCATTAGTGAAGGTAATCAAGAAAAATGAAAGAAATTTTTGTGTTTTTTTTCTCAATTTTCCTCCAGTAATATTTATTTGATACAATTCAATTCTACCTTAAGAATTTATGAAGGATGAAAATTTTACGAAATCAAAGTTCTGATTTTAAAAAAATTCTCAGAAGATTTCATTTACCTTTTTTGTATCTATGGTAAGATAATGTAAGAGAAAGATTTTAAAAAACAAATGCTTGAGGAGAAAATTTTAATGAAAAGTTCAAAAAAAAAAATAATTTAATAGGTACCTAGACCTACCCAAAAAAATATCAACAACGTTTATGAATTTTTTTCACATTAGTTGGAAGGAAAAATGAGCTTAAGAGAAGCGAGGACAAAATTTTTGAAAAATTTGGATTTTGTATTTAAAAAAACATTTTGATAAAGTTTTTTTTACATCTGTTTGTACATATTTACACTTACAGTAGATACATAAACATTCTTAATTTTATAAACATGGATACAAGATGCATTGAATATTAAATCGATGGAAAATTTTAAAAAGTACACTAAGTATCATAGGCACCTAGGGCACCTACCAATTAATCCAACTACATACATATAATTTACAAATAGGTACCTAATATATTAAAATACATGATAAAATGGGTGGGTATTTATATGATCTTCAAGCCCATTTCAAAATTACTTCTCTGATCGCAATTAGGTACCTAGACCTCATTTCCTTACCCTACAATTTTCCAAAAAAAAAAAAAAAAAAAATAGAAAAATAGAAAAATATCTCAGATTCGAAATTCGATTCCCGAGGATAGAGATGGGATGGGACCGAAATTGAAAATTGTTCATCAATAATTTCAATTACATAGGTAGGAACAATTCCTCTCATCGCTGAGGGTTGACTTTTGGGTTCAAGGTCACGAGTTGAAATATTTCCAGAAATGGATTTGAATTTAAAACATTGATAAAAAATCGGGATTTTAGTACTTACTTCATTCGATAAAATAAAAATTGACGAATTTTCAATTTCAATTCTTGGTATTTTCATCTCAAGAATCAATTTTTGGTTATGGAATTCAAATAGCTCCAGAAATGAATTTAGGTGGTCATAATTCAACTTCGAAAATTATTTTTTTTTAAATAATTGAACGATTTTTTTGAGCATTTTTTAAAAAATTTTTTTTTGTTATACCTACTAACATAATTTTGAGAAACATCTGCGAGCCTGGATAAAAAATCCATTCTGGAGGTCGAAAAAATTTTTGTCCCCTAAATGTGGTTTCTACATCCAGGCTCACATATGCTTCGTTATTTTATTCATTTTTCTGAAAAAAATCACACAATTTTGAAAATAAGTAAGTAAAAATAATGATACAAAAATTGTACAATTTGAAAATAGATAGGTAGATATATAAAAATAATATTACATTGTAACGTTACCAAATTAATTTTCAATGTGCAAACACAAACACATTATTCATTTCTAATCTAATTTTCAACCTTTATATGTGTTGAACAATATTCAGTGGAAGAATATTATCGGAGCATTTACGTGGGGGGAAGTAAATATTACCCGAGGGTCTTTTATTTTTGCAAAATGTTTTTTCTCGGGGTAAATTACGAGTAGAAGCAACAGACAACTTTGGCGTTAATGTAGTGCTTAAACTTTTAGAGAGATTTTTATATCTCGTCGATCTATCCAGCTTTATCCTAAATGTGTTTTTTTTATACGTGAAAAGTATTCCAATAATAAATCCTTCCCAATAGGTGGAATTGTCGACAATAGAATCTATGAGTGCATGATCTTCGTACTCATCTTTTGCCGTTACCAAAGAAATTACGTATACTGTATTTTGTATAATAGAATATACACCAGTTATCACAAGAAGTCGCAGATATAATGTAAAATCGGTTAGTAATTTTTTTTTATTAATACTTGCTAAATTGAGGTAAATTATAGAAGCGAGAAAAAGAAACGTGCATGTAAAACGAATACTCATAATTGTAACTATTTTTGCGCAATCCCTTCCAAATAAAACATTGGTACAATTAAATTCGCTGGAAAATAATAAAAGAGAAGCGGTGAGAAATAAAGCAATAATAAATTCAATTAGCCGATAAACGAAAAATTTAAAATTATTCGATTCTGATGTTGAGACGGTAAAATGTACAACTGTATTTTTTAGACATAACCATGTATCAAAAGCCATAACAAGCAACGAAAATGATGATAAAATATTTATAAATGCATCTGTAAGGTAGCTGTAAAGCTCGATCTGTGAGCCATCTCCTGAAAACACCATGTAAATCTTCATGATGTAACATAAAAGCAGATACAAACAATAGGTGGTTAAATTCCTTGTGGCCAACGTTTGTTGTGTATTGGTTTTGGAAAACTTGACCAAATGAATGATTAGAAAAATTATTGATAGAAACCATCCCAGCCCTCCTAATTTGTTGGAAATGTCGTGTATCAATAAGCTGTCCATTGTGGGGTTTTTTCCTTTTATCCTGTTTGTTTTTTGCTAGATGAATACTCCTTCAAGTATAGGTACCTACCTATTATTCGTAAAATTAAAGATCTGTGTTCTGAAAAAACAAGATTAACAAATTAATTGAAAGGTTTTTACTACGATTGCTGACCTAGGTATTTAAATGATTAAAGCATAATTTTTCAAAATTTGTAATTTTGAGTTCAGATCCACATTTTGGGCAGAAAATTTCCAATTTTTTTCAGAAAAATGACCTACCCAAAAGTGTGGATTTGAAGTTGAAGTTACGAATTTCAAAAAATTGTGCTCTAATAATTGATCAAAAATGTCACCCTGAAATGCATTTGGACCATTTCTATCGGGTTTAATTTCTCCAACGCTGGAAAATTTAAAATTTACTGTTGACCCCATAACGTTTCAAAAGCTGCCAATCGATTCGACATGTCGAAAATAGGGTATACCTATACCAAATTTCAAATCAAATTTTCATACTTTCACAGAGTCATGCCATGAGATAATTTAGAAATTTCAAAAATTCGCCAAAATTCGAGAAATGCACCTCAGCACTTGAAACTTTGGATATGGGTTCTCTTATAGTGTAATATTTTTTTGTTGTTTGGCTTCAAAATTTTACTTCGAGTTGGGATACCTCCCTTCAGAAGTGGATTTTTCATGTTTAAGGTATGGAATAATATATAATTTCGTGTAGATAATCATCTGATACCTACGCTTCGATTCGTTCAACAAAAACAAAAATAATTCGAAAAAATATAATCTCGAGAGACGGACAGAAAATCACGAAAAATTTCATTAAAAAATATAAAAATCATTTTTATTAGTAAACATCTGCATGCATCGAAGTAAAACTTTTCATTCATTTTTCATGCAATCAAGTCACATTTTCCATGATTTTTTAATAAATTTTTTCCAAATGTCTAAAACCAGTTTAAAAAATTGTTTTCGTCAATTTTTCATGGCTGATTTAAAAAAATTGATTTTGAAAAATTTGATCGAAATGAGTCCAGAATCGCATGGGTGAGTCGTGACGGATAAATTAATTCGATTCTTTCATTAGAATTTCAGCCTCAGCACTTGCGATTCTTTGCTGACACCCTCTCGCCCTTCTCCAACCACGTACGAATCAAAATTAATTTTTATTCTGCAATTCAAATTCGGGAAGTTCATTGTACTGACCTACCGTCCCTCCCATGCTATTTTTCAGTATAATACGAGGAGTCGCATACCAGAAAAGCAATTTAGCACGTTCATTTCGTGATTTTTTTACTCCATTCGTGTAAAAATAACTTCTACTACACATATTAAAAAATAATATCATTTTTTTCTGGGGTTCCGATTCTTCGAAATTGATGGAGGAATTGGATTTTCCTGAATCATTCTCACAATCGGCGAATCGCTCCCATCTATGCTTCCAAGTAATCAAAATGTAATCAGATTCTGAAAACATTATTTTTTTCTTTATGATGATTTTTTTTCAAATTTTTCCATCCAAAAGAGAGGAGAGAAAAGGCTTGGAAAAACAATATGATTTTTACCTTATTTAGGTAAAATCTATCAGGGTGAATGGGTACCTAATTATGATGAGTGCAATACGCTTAAAGCTAATTCTTAGTCAATTTTGCCCGGAAAACATTTGGCAACAATTCTGAAAAAAAATGTGTTTGGACTAAAAAGGCTTAATTGATAGCTCTGACATTTAAATGAGAATCAAAAAAATAGCACAAAAAATAGGTACCTAAATGAAATTTTGATAGGTGTAAGTAGCAGCAATTTTTCAATCATTTCTTCTGAATTTTTTCATTATTATTGTAAAAAATGTCAAAAACCAAAAAAAAAAAAAACGGCTCCAAAATTATAACAATTTGCGTTTCGGATGTGATTCGAGAAGAAAATTTTTTTGTGTTTAATCTAGCGCTTGATTGTTTTTCTTAAAAACCGCGCAAACAATTTTTTTTTGTAATCTATAACCTCTAAAATTCAAAAAATAGGGAAGAAACGCATGCTCATTAATTAATACAGGATGTTCCGAGAACGGACGTCCGAAGTCCAAACTTTATTTTTGGATACAACCGGTGCCACTAAAAAAAAAACTTGAGATGATCATGTTGCCTATTTTGATAATTGAAGGGACAAATGCAGGTTCTAAAAAAACATCACATAAAAAATTTTTTGACCAAGGGAATGCATAGGACGTTGAAAATGGAACAGATTTCCATCTTGTAACTTTTTGCTTCACTAGAAAATTAAAGGTGCTAGGAAAAAAATTGTTCAAAAAAAATTTCTGAATAAATGAACCAACCAAGACAATGGTTAGTACGTTGAAAACTGAAAAAAATTGTTTTGTACATTTTTTGCCTAACATCGAAAATGAAGGGGCTAAGGGTTGCGCAAAATTTGGAAAACTTGAAACATTTTTGAAACCCATTTATCAGTGAGCTGTAGCTCCTTCATTTTCGATGTTAGGAAAAAAGTGTACATAAGTAATTTTTTTCAGTTTTCAAGTTCCATCCATTCCAATGGTTGGTTCATTTTTTTAGATTTTTTTTTTGTAGCTCCTTCAATTTTCTAGTAAAGCAAAAAGTCATAAGATAGAAACCTGTTCCGTTTTCAACGTCCTATCCATTCCCATGGTCAAAAAAATTTTTACGTGATTTTTTTTTAGAATTCGCATTTTTCCCTCAATTATCAAAATAGGCAACATGTTCATTTCAAGGTTTTTTTTAGTGGTACCCAAATAAAGTTTGGACTCCATTCCCGGAACACCTTGTATACCTACTACCTAACCTACATGGCTGTAAAAGTGGTTATAGAAGTGCAGAAATTATTTTTTTTTCTTGCGATTTTGATTGTGTCTTGTCTACATGCATCTACTTGCCACAAAAGCAAATTAATTTCAAAAACCAATTTTTGGCCCAAACATAAAATTATTACTGCTCGGGGCGATTCGAAAAATCATGCTCACAAAGTAATAATTTAAAAAGTAGAAAATGTCTTTCAAATTCGAGTGAAATATTGCGAATTATTGTGTTGCGCACTTTCCAAAAAAAAGTATTTTTATCAACAAAATTTTCAACCACCAAAGTAGGTAAATTTGAATCAAGTAAGTAAATGAATTTTTGAATATCTTATGAAAAAAAATCATATGATTTTTTGAAAACTTTTCTACTTCCCTCCATGAATTGGAGGAAATTTTTTGATAGGTGCAAAGTAAAAATAAATACAGACCATTGAATTTTTCACAGAAGGCAATGATTTGTGGAAAGGGTAGGAAATGAAGGGTGGGTTAAAACTGATTGGATGTTGTGAAAATAGCGAGTGTTTCAAATCGATAAATCCCATGCAGGCTTATACTCAGTCATTATGAAAATCTATTGAGTACAAGCCGAGCAAAAGTAAAAGAATTTCGTAAAAAAAAATTAGGCATCTATTTTTTGTTCTAATATTGCGGTCGTGAGAAAGAGTAATTCGCGATTTTTAATCAGGTAAATAACTCGTTCAAAACAAATGAAACGAGGGAAATGGAAAAATTTGAGGTAAGTAGGTACCTACCTAGTGCCTACATCCAGTTAAATTTCTTTTGTAATTTGTATCCAGTATAATTGAAAAAAAAAATCATCTTTGAATTGATCTGAACGAAAATTAGATCAAATGGACATCCATGGGACCTCCTTTTTTAGGTCGATAAATTTTGAAAAAATTCATTAAAAAGAAGGAAGATAGTTACACTTCATAATTCAGCGTTATTTGGTCGTGAGAAGGTGGCGAGAGAGTACAAAAAGTCTAATGAACATGGTTTAATGGCAGCCTTTGTGTAAAAAAAAAAAACTTGATTACAGAACATATTATGTAAAATATTTCTTAAAAGATTATTCATAATAAAATATTTTCGCGTCGGAAATTAATATTTACTTACAAGAATATAATTCCTTTTATTTCTGGAACAGCTACAGAATAAATCGTATTTTGAAGATTTCAAATTTAAAGTTAAAGATTTCATATGAAAAATTAAATTTCTACAATTGATTCAACGTGTTCGTTATAAGCATATCTAAATTCAAATTAATTAAAATGCGTAAGTATGATGGGGATATTTCATAAACAATATGAAACGGAATTTATTTGACAGAAGACGACAATTTTTTTACCATTTATCATTCCCATCATCATTTCTCCGGAAATTGATCCTTTACCATCTCCTGGAAAATATTGAATGATGAATTTATTTCTACTGAAACATAATAATAAACGATATGAATCTTACTCAAATTTATTTATTTACTTATTTCTAGCTGGAATCATTTCGAATTTTCGACCTTACGTAATTAGATTTTTGTGCTCCTGGCGCAGTACCATACCCACATTTTTTTTCTTTCAAGTTGATATTACACAGTGCTGTACCTCACGTCTTTTTTGAGTCTAAAAATCTTTGAAAACATTTTTCTAATCTATTTAAAGCCTTCAATTAAAACAGTATGTTTGTTTTTAAATTATCTAAACATGTTTATTATAGATATTGTTACTAAAAATACAATATACCTACGTATGTTGCACTCAATCATCATCGGAAGCGTTTGCATTTTATCGATCATACATTTCATTTTGTGACGTTATCATCTTACCTCATATTTTTTCCTATTTTTATGAAATATTTGTATAAATGATAACAGATTAGTTTCGAGTTCGCAGATGTTATCAGTTTCATGAAATACATATGATCATCGATCAATAATCTGTCAAACGATAAATTATCACCTAATTTAAACGCTTGATTCTGGAATTATTATTTGGAATAACTACATAATATAACTGGCTATAGTCAGGCAACGTAAATTGCCCATAACATAAAATTACACCCCTTGAAAAATTAATAATGATTAACCTAATAAATTTTAGGCAAAAATTCTTCTCAAAATTAATGTCTGAAGAAAATTTTCGTCGAAATCAATTTCATTTTTACCGACTTTTTTATATTTGATAAGAATTATTTAGTTTAAATTAATTTTATTCAAACTTTTTTTATATAATACGATTTTTTAATAAATTTTTTTTATTCATTTGTATAATGAAAATAATTTCTAATCTAATGAACAAATAAATCGACGATTCAAATATTACTCCATATATTGGACTAAAACTGTCTACAAAAAATGTGCTTAAAAATAAAGGTGTTTTTTTTTTTAAATATGAAATTACGATCTTCAACATCGATACAATACATTTTAACACGTAGATAATATTCACAATCAGGGAATGAAGTAGAAAGAAAATTACAATCAACGGTTTTAGTACATGCTACACAGTAGACAGACAAGACACACGAAAAAAAACCACGTGCTAGAAATGCACGTGTCAATAAAAAGCGCAGGATTACAACATCCCGATTATAGAAAGAGCGGAAAGATTTATTTAGAAAAAACAAACTCGTTATTTAATCCAAACAAAAGGAAAGAAATGCATCGTTTATGCGTTCAGTTTCACACACAAGCTACGGCTGTAAATTGGCCTTTCACTTATATTTAATTAAATGAAATTCATAATAATGATTGATAACTGAATTAAAGCTTAAATCACACATGCTAATGCAATGTACAATTGATAAATTATTAAAGCGTACAAAATTGGTAGAAAGCAATAAAAGCGGTTGCTTAATTATTATGATTATCATTTAGGAAGAGATATAACATACACAGTATAAAAAGCTTCATTATATACACAGCCGAGAAAAAAAAAAAAAAAAAACAGTATTGCCTCACACACATTCGCTACGTTTGAAAAAGAAAAAAATTCGTTATCGTCGTTTGACTAGATTAAAATTTCAAAATACATATGATTACACAGTCACGAGGAACATCGAAAAGGAAATCGCCGAAAACAAATGAATCTCGCATCGATATAAAATAACAGAGAAAAAATAGTTCACTCTTCGAACAAAATATGTGGTAAATTCTTTCTAATGTGGTAAAAGGGGGCAGGGAGGGGAGCGAACTACACTAATAATACGTTAATATGGTAGAAAGCTTCGTTAATATTGGAGAATTTTTATTGTGGTTTTTTGTTCTTCTTATTTTGTCCTTTTTTATCGCTATCCGATCCTCCGGAACTTTGCTGTCGCATTGGTAACACAAATTTTTTCTTATCAGCGGGCTGGAAATGTTCAATGTCAGTATAAAATGATTAACACGTGTACATTTCAATATCAACGAGATAATTACTTTTAGGATTTGGAAAGAACACATTAACGTTTCATCAACCGACATCATCGCTCCGGCGTTGTCAAATTCACCGCAGTAATTCGGTGCTGAAAATAAAGTTACCAGTTGTCGCTTCGAAAAGAATTCGTATCCGTCTTCAACAACCTGATGAGCTCGACAAATCAAATCGAAATCATTCTTTTGCAAAAATTTGTGCACAATTTCGGTACCAAATGTGTACGATACTCCTCGATCGTTTTCACCCCATCGTGTGATTTCCTACGAAAAAAAAAAATTTCAAAATTTAGACAAATACAAGTACCAAAGATAAAATACATAGAGGTAAATATTTACTTTATCTGGATCGGACCACAATAAATCGCATAAAAGACCTTGATCGGGCACATCGGTCGGTCGCATGATACGTCTAATATTTTCCATACTTTGCAAATCGGGGCTTAAGCCTCCATGACAACAGAATATTTTCTCGTCAACGATCGCGGCAACAGGTAGGCAATTAAAACAATCGGTGAATGTTTTCCATAATTTAATATTGTAACGCCGTTTACCTACAATTACGTAGAAATTATTAATCATCGGTGGCGTCAGAGGAAACGCGATAAACGTGAATGATACACTTACACTCATCGTAAAATCCATAAATACGATTAATACTGGCGCATTCGTGATTACCACGCAATAAGAAGAAGTTTTCTGGAAATTTGATTTTATACGCTAATAACAAGCATATAGTTTCCAAAGATTGTTTGCCTCTATCAACGTAGTCGCCGAGGAAAAGGTAATTTGAAGCTGGAGGGAATTCACCGTATTCGAATAATCGTAACAAATCATAATACTGGCCGTGGATATCACCTAGAAATACCATAGACATTGATACAACTATATAGGGAGATGAAGTATCATAAAATTAATATCAAATTACCGCATATTTTCAACGGTGCTTCCAGTTCGAGTAAGATGGGTTGTGATAAGAACATCTCCCTGGATTTAATACAAAGACTGCGGATTTCATGTTCGGCTAATTGTACGGATTTTCCAGGACGAGCACCACGTACTATAATATGAAAAGGATGTTATAATAAAGCAAACTTATAGATATTGGTGAAGATTTATGAGTATGAATGAAGTAAACTCACCTTCCAGTAACCGGGATATTATACTGTCGACGTTCAACTTATCTCCATCGGCCATTCCAATCGCGAGTTGAAGTATTATTAAACGTAATTCTTTAAATAAACACGCATTAGCGTTAATTTAACTTGGTACGATGACTCAAACGCGATTTAATTTATCGTTTGAAAGATAATAATTTTTTGCCCACCGACTATACAAACACTTAAATGAGAATAACTCAAATGACGCGAAAATTATTTCATTTCTGATGATAAGCGGCCATTAAACGCGAAGGTGTGTTTTTGTTTGCAGCATTTCGAATAGGTATTTAATTGCGCCAATAGGAGATGGTTTGCTACCTATTTCCAATGTTCTCGACCAATCAGCTTGTTTGATTTTCAAAATGAGTAGGTACCTATTTTATTTTGTTGTGTGAGTGGTGCAAAATCGATATCTTAAAAGACAAAAAAAATTGAAGCATGCTGAAAAAATGTTAAATTCACTTAGTTTGGTTCGGATAAGTTTTTATCATTTTATCAAAGCTTTTTTTGCGAAAAATCAAATATTAAAACTTGTTGCTGATTATTCGTTCAGTTTTAATTAATGTTAGTAATTTATTATTCTATTCAAAGATGAGACAGCTTTCTGACGACCATACAAAAGTCCTGCTTGAGAAATTATCCAAATAGTAAGTGTGTTTTTGTTTTAGTTTTCCCTTCATCTTCGATCATGCACATCATGCAGTACAGTTCACAAATTTTTAGACATAATTCAAAGCAAAATATTTTTTATTCTCTATTTACAGTATCGGAGGGAACACTACTCATCTTTTGGATCGTCCGGATGGCACCTACTGTTTTAGAGAGTTGAGAAACCGAGTCTATTATGTTTCTGAAAACATTCTCAAGCAAGCTTCCAACATTAACCCTGATAAATTGATTAGTATTGGCGTATGCTTTGGTAAATTTACAAAATCTGGAAAATTCAGATTGCACATAACATCTTTACATTATATAGCTCCTTATGCTCAGGTATATTTGGTTCGATCATTAGCAAATTCATTATAGAAGATGATGTATTATTTTATTATTCATATTTCTATGAATTTCAGTATAAAATTTGGGTGAAACCGAGCGCTGAACAGCAAGTTTTATATGGTCATAATGTTCTAAAGTCTGGCTTGGGAAAAATTACTGAAAGTACACCGCAATATCAAGGTGTAATTATTTATTCTTTGAACGACGTTCCTTTGGTAAGGGATTGATTAATGCGAAATTACGAATTATTTTCGATGATATTATTCATTACATTTCACTATTCCAGGGTTTTGGAGTTACCGCTAAAAGTACAGCCGATTGTAAAAATGCTGATCCGTTAACTGTGATATGTTTCAATCAAAGCGATATTGGAGAATACATCAGATGTGAAGATGAATTGTTGTAGATTATCTAGGTTTTGTCTTTTATAATAAATATTTGTATAGTTTTGTAAATGATTCTATTTTTTATTTGAAAAATTTGAATCTAAGGGGTTATTCTGATCGTTTAATCGATATCAGTGCCACAATTTTTATTCGTCGAGGTGAACACGATTCGAAATCATGATTCACTGGGTAACTGGAGTGCAGCTGACGTGACGTCTTCATATGAATGGATTCCATAAGATCAATAACACACTTGAATTACGATCTCAAAAAATTATGCTTCATGAATGGCATCCGAATCCAAATATGAAAGTCAAAACTTGACTTGCATCGAACAATCGAACTCTATTTCAAATTCGAAAACAGCAAACAGCACATGATTATAATATGAAGAACAAAATCCTGTGAATTTAGCAATACAATAATACATACGCATGCGCTTCATGTAATTTTCTTTATCCCATACCCCACCGGAGTTTGTTTGAAATTGAAAAATATTTCTGCCGTATTTTTTTCGATAGAATTAATGAATTTGCGTTATTTTCCGACGAAATTAATTAATCATCTGGTTTACACACCGTATTAGTTGAAATTTTTCGGTAATGGCGGATAATCAAAATGGTAAAATGGATCTAGACGAAGACAATGATGAAGATTTAGCTTCGGATGAAAGTATAGCCGGATCTGATGAAATTGATTCCGATGACGATGATGCTAAACAAAATGAATGGAGGGAAAAGAAAGCTAAGCTGCAAGAAAAGGTAACTTCATTTTACATATAACGAAATACTTGAGAAAATTTGAATTTATGTATTGTGTTTTTGTGCTAACAGCTTGCTAAAGACAGTACTGATTACTACGCGTACGTTGAGTTGATCGAAGTATTGAAGTCATTGGGCGAACTTGATGATTTGAGAAAAACTCGCGAAGATTTCAATGCACAATATCCTCTTACACCTGGTAATTTATTATGGTTTAAGCTATTACAGCCTAATTTATAGCAATAACTTATGAAAGGGAATATTTTTATTAACGAAATTAATTTGTCCCGATAGATATGTGGCTATCATGGATCGAAGATGAGAAGAATATAGCTACCACTGAAGAAGAAAAACAGCACGTTGTGCAATTATTCGAAAGAGCTCTGAAAGATTATTTGTGTAAGTTTGTTTTATCATCAGCTCTTCAACGAGTGAAATTCCGAATTCCAAATCATTTTTCTTTTTTAGCTGTTGACATTTGGTTGGAGTACGCTCAGTTTAGCAGTGGTGCCTTATCGGTAGAGAATTCTCGCAGTGTTATGGAACGAGCCCTCAACATATCCGGATTACATGTATCCAAAGGCAAAATGCTGTGGGAAGTGTATCGTGAAGTCGAAATTTTCGTTTTACAGACGCTTAAAGTAAGCCACTTTCGTTGTTAAAAGTCTCCTATCTCCATTGCTATAATTAAATTGTTCGTAGAAACCTGATCCTTCGGAAGAAGAAACTCAAGCTATCAACGCCCAGAAAAGACGAATTGCTGAAATAATGCGGCGACAGCTGAGTGTTCCTTTGATGGATATGGAAAGCACATATCAAGAATTGAGAGCATGGATTGATGCAGAAGAAGCAGTTAATCTTATCGACATGGAATCTGTAGAAAACGCGTATAAAAATGCGTTGGAAAAATTGAGCAGAATACTGACTTTTGAAGAACAATTGGTTGGATTCTTTCATTTTCATGCCGTATTTTACCAATTTTTAAAATTAATTTGAGTCTTTTTCATAGCTATGTAGCGAAGCGGAAGCAACGTTACCAATTTATCAGAAATATCTAGAATTTGAAAAAAATCCTGTCGAAGGAGGCAATGATCCGTTCAGAGTTCGATGTTTGTACGAAAGAGCTGTTACCGATAATGCTCTGAATGCAGCTTTTTGGTCGGACTATATCCAATATTTGTCTACCAATGTTAAAATACCTGAAGATATTTTATCAGTTTGCTACAGAGCAGTGAGAAATTGTCCTTTTGAAGCAGCGTTCTGGAGATATTATATGGTCGAGTTGGAAAGAGGTAACAGGGAGAAGACTGAAATCACCGGTGAGTAAAACTAACTTTGTGGAATAATTTAAATGATACTATTTTTCACTTGAATTCTAATCGGTGTTACAGAAGTTCTAAATAAGAGCCTCAAGAACGTCTTTAGCAGTCCGCAAGATTACAGATCTGTATGGCTGTCGTATATTTATTACCTAATGAGATATTTAAACACGATTCCTGAAGATAATGCGAAACTATGGAACAATACGATTGAAGAAATAAGAGCAGTTTTGATGATGGCTTCTGAAAATCTTACAGAATGTAATTTCCGTCAATTTTTTTTCTGAGTATTGACAAAAATTCATTTTAAAATCATGCCATGTTTTTCTCTATCCAGATTATGGTGCTGAAGGGGACCCCGAAAGTGACATTCTCATGTTATGGGCTCGATTCGAAGCTGAAACTGCTAAAGATCTGGAACGATACCGAAAAATATGGACAGATATATTAAATCTTGGTCATAAAAACTCTGTAGTATACTGGATGAAATACATAAACATGGAATGGTAATTATTTTCACCTTGATGGTCACCAATACTTAGCTTAGAGTATTGTAATACTTGGTATTGCGTTTGTGGATTTTATAGTGTATTTGTAACTGCGGATTGTTGCGCGTAGGCAATATGGTGATGCGAAACATTACAGAAAATTATGTGAAAGAGCTCTAACCGCTTTAGTAGCAGCAGCCAAGTATCCCAAAAATGTGATCACATTATGGTTGGAATTCGAAGCGTTGAAAGGATCGCTGGATTCGTTTTTGAATTGTCAGAGAATCTGCGATGAAAAGTAAGACTTAGTCAAAGATCAAAACTGATTCTTAGTCAAATCTAATTGTTCAACCTTTCCAGAATGAAGCAGTACAACCTTGCTAAAGAAAAAATCGAGAAAAAGGCCGAAAAGAAGAAACCCGCCGGCAAAGAAGAGAAAACATCCAACGCCGATGACAAACTATTCGTTAAACCAGCTCCTAAAGTCACCGTGACTAAAAAATCACCCGTTAAAAATTCCACCGCATCTTCGCCCAGCGAAGAGCCAGCTTCGAAACAAAAAAGTAATTAAATTGTTAATGTTGGATGATTGTTTGATTGGCCCTTGGAACTGAATTCTAATTTTTTTTGTAGGATTGGAAACGCCAATGGAAACTTCCGCTGGTGCAACTTTTGTACAACACGACTCTTCTAAGGACGATAGAACCGTTTTTGTTAGCAATTTAGATTTTACCGCTACCGAAGATGATATAAAAAATGCTCTCGGTGAGGTTGGCACCATCGAAGAAATCAGATTAGTCAAAGATTTTAAACAGAGATCTAAAGGATATGCTTATGTGATGTTTTCTAAAAAAGTAAGATAAAGTTTATTTGGACCAATGAGTCGCAATGTGAAATTTATTGGGCTAATTATGTTTACAGGAAGAAGCTAAACAAGCTTTGAAAAAAGATCGTACTCCGCTCAATGAAAGACCAATGTTTATTGCTGAAAGTGATCCAGATAAACAAACTCGTAAGAGTGGTTTACGATTCAATACCGGATTAGAAAAAGCAAAACTATTCGTAAAAGGTTAATAAGAAATTCAACTTTGTACATATGAAAAAAATCCTTTCGATTATTAACAAAATTTTGTTTTCTAGGATTACCACTTAATATGAAGAAAAATGAAGTTGAAAATATATTTAAAAAATATGGTATCTTAAAAGATGTGCGTTTAGTTACTTACAGAAATGGCCATTCCAAAGGATTAGCTTATGTGGAATTTGAGGATGAGGTAATTCACATCAAAATGTTAATTTCAAGTTGTAAATTAATTTTTCTTTCTTTATTGATCCTATAAAACATTTTTATGTTAATTTTTTAGGCTTCAGCAGCTCACGCTCTAATTAAAACCGATGGAATGATCATAGATGATAAAGAAATTTCGGTAGCTATTAGTAACCCTCCGGAAAGGAAAAATAATCCTTCGCTGATTCCCTCGAAAGGGACTTCGATCTCAGAAATCGCTCTAGGAGGAGGTTCCGGTGATAAAAAAGAATTCGGATTGTAAGTACTGATGAGGCCTCGTCGTGGATGATTTACAGTAACTTTGCTCTTCTAAATGACCCCATAACCTCATGAAAGAGAAATGAAAGTAGAAATTTTGAATCTGTGGAATTTTATTCCTTGTAGTTTTCCAAGTCGAATTTTCGTTCTGATTGAGGGAGGAGGCTCAATTTAATCATGATTAGAGAACGAAAAAATCGAGTATTTTTCAAACTACATATGTACTTCAGATTGAGAGTTAGGAGGATTTAAAATAATTCTAGAGGGTATTTAAACTTTGAAAGGTTCTGACGTGAGTCTGAATTTATTTTTTATAGATAATAATTTATGTTGAAAAAGTATCGAATTTGATGTCTAAATCTAATTTTATTTTTGGGACCATTCTTGAAAATACGAAAGTGACTCAAAGATGAAATTAGTGAGTCAAAATTGAAAAGTTTTTGGTTCCAAAATCCGTTTGAAGTCATTTTGATCCTAGAATCCAGTTCTGAGATTATTTCCAAAAAAAAAAAAAAAAAAAAAAAACTAATCTCAATACCCGATCCTTTTTAGTCCCCGAAAGACCTGGCTTGGATTTGGAGTTGCGGTCAAAATTGTCTCTAGAAATGGATTCAGGAGGGTTTCATCTTCCTAAATGAGAATCAATTTTCAATTTTTTTGTTTGAAATATTTTGATCAATTATTCTTTACTTTTTCCTCTCGATTTGCAATCCTATTCCCCCTCTTCCTTCAAATAAAATTTCATTGTCGCTGTAAATAGCCCGCTTTGTATTTCTCCAAGTTTAATTCTGCCAGATATAAATATCTCAAATTAATTTTTTTCTCAGGCGAGGTAAAGGCAGAACACAGCTTTCATTCGTACCCAGAGCTCTGCAAGTCAACCCAGGCTCCAATAAAATGGAAATCGGTGACAGCCAGTCGTCAAATGGTACAAAACCTATGTCCAACGAAGATTTCAAAAAGGCACTTTTCGGTAGTAAATAAACTCATTTTATTTTATCCTTCAAGTTTTATATTTTTTATTTTTCGAAGATTTCAAATTATTATTTTCTTATAAGTCAATTTTTGTTTTTGTTTTGGTGAAAACGAAATATTACGTTCATATACGTAATGTATTTTTTGTTTGTAATATAATCATTTTAATGATGAATCGTTCATTTCGTTGTATTAGAAAAATCAAAGTACCTATAAAAAACCAAAAAAAATCATAAAATGAAACTCCTATTCCAAAATCTCATTACTCTTTTGACCAATCAATAACTATTTTAAAACGAAAATAATACTGTATTTAACTACCTACACATAAAAAATACAAAATACAAAAAAAAAGTAAAGAAAAATATACAGGAGAAATCCATAAATAAGTAAATACGTATCACAAAAAAGAGAAATAAAATTATCTACTTACTACGAAGAACAGAAAAATCAAAATAACATATACATCATTAGTTTTGGTTTGACGAAAGCATACTTGCGTAAAATCTTTTTAAATTAAATATTTACAAGATGGTTACAACCGAAAAATACAGCTAAAAATTTCAAAAATAAATCAAACCAAATTTTCAGGCACTCCGTTAAATCCTATAGATTGTTTCTTAGTTCTAGGCGGTGGTACCGGGTCTTTTTGAGCTTCTTCGCAGCACGTTTTTTGATCTGGTTTTTGCTTATCGCGTTTACTACACGAACGAATGTTGGTTTTTATGGTGTTCCAACAATTAGCTTCCCGCAATCCGGACCCACCCTTGGAGAACCATTTTTGTATGGTTTCGTTGGCGTGATAATAATAAAAGTACAGTATAGCGAATAACATCAATATGACTAATAAAGAGAGAAAAACGATTGAAGCCAAGTAAACAGCGTATCGACTGGCTTCCGCTTTCGTACTTTCTTTGTGGAGTTGGTCGAGAGTTTCGTCGGGAATTTCGTTTTCGTGGATGTTGGGCGTGGACGTTTCTTCTTTTTCTTTTTCTTCTTTGATTTTTGGGGTGGTGTGATCTTCGTGGGGCCTTTCGTCGGAACTCCCCGCCCCGTCGTGTATCGAGATATCGGCGCAAGCTCGGAATTCTTCTTGCTGACCACAGCCAACGGCTCCGGTGCCATTGGGGCACATTCCCCAATTATTACCGGCGATGTAGCGCCATTGCAGAACACACTGGTAGCAGGTTAGACCCGGAGGCAAGAGGTATTTCATTTCGTATACTTTGTTCTCGGTTCCTGGGTAAAATCTGAACATAAAATACATCAAAAATTAATTAAATTGATACGATTTTTTTGGGGGAAAACTGTAGAGAGAAAAGGTTGCCTTTATTCTTACCTAGTTTCATGGAAATTTTCTTCGTCTTTCATCAACATCTTGGATCTTTTGAGTAAATATTTATCCAGACACTGCTGCGTTGCTACTTTTTTAGGAGCATTGTTAGGACATAATCTGAATTCAAAGAAACCTCTGTGATTGGCAGTAAGTTCCACTCGAATTGTGAACACAGAGCCGGTTTTGTATTTCCGGACTATCACCCCTTGGCCATATTTACCACCAGCTTCGTGTGGACGTGGCTGTTTGAAAAAAATCGCATGATTAAAAATTTCTACTATTTTGAAAGGAGAATTTGAACAAATTAAAATATACCTGAGGAGCATCCCATGCATCACCACATATCCCACATTTTCCACCATTTATTTGCCACTGTCTAGTAATACCGCCGCAATACAGTTCGTGATCGTTGAAATTTGGAGGCGTATTGAACCCGTATCTACAAAAACGTAATAAATTTGGCATGAAAATATACCCACGAAGATGATTTATATAAATAAATTATACGATTTCGTACCTCCACATCGATGCTCTGGAAGGTGGTTCTATCAGACGACCGTGACTGTTGACTTGTAGGAACTTCATTGAGAAAATCAAATATATACATGGAATGATCATGTGCGAGTTTTGTAGGATGTCGCCTGCCATCTCTCCCTGTAAAAATAGAAAACCTTTTATCATTACGTGCAGATGAGACGTGATATGAAATGGTGACAAATTTCATAACCTAATGACTCTTTCTGTATCGTATTACAAATTTATTTTTATACGTTTAAATGGATTACAACATGGCGAAATGGTGTTACTTTTCTATAACGTTTTACTACTCGACATTCACACCGAGGTGTTTTTACATCAAATTTCAATTAACGTTTATTAGTTTAACATATTCGTTCGTAAATAGCGTATTGAAAAAGGGTACCACGGATGAGTTAAATTATCGTTAACGAAAGGTGTATGCGATGTGGTTATGTAATTGTACTTTTGGTCTCATTAGGTCAGATCATCGTTGGTAATTGTCGCACTGAAAGTTCGAAGTGTGCATATTCAGTTGCTTCATCAAAATTTTGAGAAGTTCAAAAAAGTAATCTAAAAATTAAAAATTTGTTTTTTTTCTCAAAAAAATTAAAAAATTAAAAAAAAATGAACTCCATGTAATTTTTTTGAACATGGACTGGTGAGCTGTGACCTATTAAAGTAGGTTAAAATGTCGTGAGGAATCCAAAAATGTTAATGATTTTCGATTTTTTTTTTAGCGTTATCTACTATTAATTTTGAGCTCAAAATTTCATTCATGAGAATACCCACATAATATAGAAACGTATGTATTAAAATTATTTTTTGAATGCGAACTTTTGAAGTTTTGAGCAATCAAAATAAATTAAAAATTTTTAAGGGAATCAAAAATGTCAATGAATAAATTTTCAAACAATAACTACCATCATTTCAATACTCAAAATTTATTTGCGCCTACCATATCATTACAAAAGGTTTCACAAATGTGTGCTCGCGATTTGCCAGAATGGATTAAATTTTCTAACTGAATTCGAAAATGTTGGTGACATTTCAAAAATTCGATTCGCTCTTTAAAACTTCTTGGAAGAATGACTTGAAAGAACTAGCTGGTATCCCCCCCCCCTAATCGATCCGACTCTGTCCAAAAAAGATGATGGTCTAAAATTGATGACATCAGCATGATGATGGGAACATCATTTATAAATTTTTGCCAACCCAACGCCTATTCAAAAAATAGTATGGTTTGTCTTCGCACAAAATTTTTTAAATAATTGGAATTAATTTTTCAAAACTCTCATCCTTGTTTCATTTGAAACGAATCGAAATAGTTCAATTTTTTTTTTTGAATTTGAAAACAGTGTTACAATCTTCATATTTTCCATTTTGGTCCTTTTTTTTGGCAAACAAATGAGGAAATTCAACGAAAAAATCTCTAAAATTTTTATGAAAAAATTACCGTTGTCATTTTATTGGTAAAAAATAAAATATACCCTTTCGTATTTTAAATTATTGTTTTCTGTCGAAATTAGTAATCTGTTCCAAGAAGTTCGAAGTACTCACTCTGTCTCACACTGAAACGTATCGAACATAAAAATACAAATTCATTTATGGACGTTATAGAAATAATATTATACATAATAAGCATGTATGATTTACCGAACACCTCCAATACGTAGATAGGATATTGAATTGAAGAAATGAAAAACGATTTCTAGTACATATTTGTATTTCTAGATACAATACGAAAAAAATATGAGAATTTTACTCCTAACAACGCGGTTAAATAAACAATTCTTTTATTCTATAATGATCATAGTTCGTAGTTAAGAAAGAAATCATAGAAAGTAAATTGCGGCCGTTTACTGTTAATTTAATTATGAAATTTAGGTATCAATTTCAATTTGCCGTCGTTTTATATCAATTTATCGGGTACTTTATTTGTTAGTATACGAGTAGTTCTATTTGTTACAACTATTTTTTTTATTCATTTTTCTAACGAGGTTCTTATCGTCACTTTATTTAATTTTTGAATTTTTCATTTTCGTTTTCTCTCTATTATTTTTCTCTATTTCGCTACAAACTTTCCTCTCAGAGGGGCATTAAACTTTTTTGTTATTCTTGCTATTTAATATTCAATAGTATTGACTGTTCAGTTAAATTAATTCCTTCGTAATACGTTGATATTCATTTCGTTTTTTTTACATCTTTCGTGAGTAATTAATTATTTTTTTGAGAAAAAAATTCAAAACGCTCAAAAAAAATTGATTGAAAAAATCATTTTTTAATAAAAAATAAAAACGTTTGATTGGTTCAATTTACCTACTAAAATAACCTATTTAAATAAATTTTCAATTCTGATTGGTGGAAATTTTGGAAAAATTTTTTGATTGGTCGCAGTTTCCAAAATTTGTGGTGTGGTACCACTGCTTATTCTTTTGTTTCCGGTGTTTCCGTGTTTTCAAAAAAATCAGTTATCAGTTACCGGACATTTTTCCTTTTCGTTGTTAGTGAACTTTAGTGAACTTTTAATCTGATTCTGAATAATTATTTTCGCTACCTAATATTTTATATACTTTTTTCATTTATTGTCAATTTTCAATAAGTTAATCGTTTAGAATCAGTGCTACCGATTCGATATTACGTTATAGCTCGTGTCGCGAAGTGATATGATTTAGATGATTTCCTCGAAAGAAAAATCCAATTGCATTCGGATTTCAACCTCATTGCCCTAACATCACTTTTGAATCAAATTATATGTTATTCGATTGATTTTCATGCAGTTGACGAAGAATATCCACCATCGAAGTCCTCACCGATCTACAAAGAACGTATCAGCATCCGGCGCTCTACCAAGGTATAAGGTAAGCAAAGCACAGTTATTTTCTAAGTTACAACAATACTGTAAAATTTCGAATATTTCACACCATGTACGTGCTGCGTTTTTACCATCTCATCGTTTTAATTGAAATATCAACAAAGGAACTAATGAACAGTCATTTAAGAAGGTGGAAAAAGGAGCCGTTAGTGCAGAGAGCAAGTGCCGCTACGACCAGAGAACAATGGCGTATGAGAAGGAGAATCTACGAAATTAATGATTTCCCACATTAGTTCATTTTTCACGGTACCATTCAGCAGATACGCGAAGATGTATCCGAATTTTTTTCTCGAACCGAACGGAAAACCACTACGGTTAGGTAACATCGCTAGCGCCATACAGAGAACCCTACGAACACCGAAATGTGAAAAGATTCGCCGACAGAATGCAATAAATGATGCACTACAGACAACAGGTTGACATTAGTCACACGTTTTTAATTAATACGTCTCCACGTGGGTGTGAAACAACAAGTTGTGTCTAATTACCAGTGTGTTATCGATCGATGCATCGATGGTAATTGATACAGTTTTTCGTATACACGCGGAAATATGTATTGATTTACTTTCACTGCGAATATTAACGGGTTGCGATGGGTTTAATTAAACGTCATACGTGAAAGTTTATTCGTATATGAAAATTCGCAAAAAGATCACCTCTAGTAGCTTTTTCTACGCAACATGCGGATAAGTATAAATTATAGACGAGGGGGACTTTCTATGCGTATCTTTTATTGGTTTTTCGAGCTTGTACAAATACGATTTAGAAACCTTGATTTTGATAACTAGTCGTATTGGCTAGAAGCGTTAACCACTGTCCTGTACCTGTAAAATTATCAAACTTACACCGAACCGGTTAAATGCATCGGCTTGAAACTCGATCGCTAATTAAAGTTCACCGTTAATAAGAGCATAACAGTTTATAAATTTTTTTTTTTATATAAGATGTTTCGAAAATTATTTTTTAATTCGTATACATTTCTTTCAATTAAAGGCCGCGAATTAAAATTTTTCGAGGTGCTCATTACGGACGCTTGCGATATTGTAATCGTTACGTATTTTATGGGTAATTGCGTAGTGTTTATGGGTTCTCAACGAACGAAGAAGCGAGCTCTTTGACACGCGATGGATCTACTACATATACTCGAATCTTCAAAAAGATAAATACGACGTGAAATGTCAACATTCTCTCGATTCGAATGCGTGATTTACATGCACATGCGTGTAGTGTAGATTTTAGCAGCACCCAATGTCCACCTCGTACCAAGATCACTTTCTATTTCGTTTCTCTTCGACTGGTTCGAAATATGTTATTAATGCATAATTACCACGTCTTCGAGTCGCGCAGGATATTTTTGCCATTTTTTTTTCAACAGTCCGATGCTGTATCGTGAAATTTTACACTAGAGCATTTTTATTGACATTGAATAACGGTATGTAAGAGTGGTATGCATAAATATAGTGTATGCGAGCATACCAACGGCTAACAGGTGTTACGAAATGAACTCGTACATGGACTTAATCGAATCTGCTACCGTGTGTCGAATTCCCTTATCCGATGGTCTTTGACGAGTGTATTATGTGTGAGGATGTTGGACCAGTGGTGATGGTTTTCTTACGAAGATTTGAATACGTCGTAAATTGAATTGTCTTTCGTGTGGAGTATTGAATGCTGGACTGATTGGAGAAGTCACATGGTTTGATGTGATTTGATATGTTAATCGAAGTTCGAATTGGGTGGATTTTGTTGAAGATGTTGGTACCATGAGGAAGTTTGATTTTGATCGGAATGCTGATTCGTGGTTGAAAAGAAATGCTATTATTGGGAATTGACTCTTCTTCTTTTCAGTAGTTTGTTCCTGGTGTATTCTCAGTTTATTTAATTGTTTTTTTTTCGGGTTCAATGGTCCAATTTCAGTTTTTGTCAATGTACTATCGATATTGAGAAATCTTGAAAAATGGTTTTTCAATTTTCAGCGAATAAGTGTGAAAAATTATAAATTGACAAAACAAACAAAATTTTGACCCCCCCCCGCGGGGAAAAGTTTTATGCATGAGCCCACATTTGAACAAATCTGACCATACCTAATCACGCGATCAAAAAGTAGCTGGGACCAGGCAAAGAAACGCTCGTTGGATTGGTAGCAAATTTCGGCACCCTTGAAGTCTTGACGGGTTTGCTTCAACGTATTAGGGGTGGGGATGAGGGGTAGGCGAAGGATATGTAATTGCTTTAGAAATTTCTTGCTCTTGACCTTGATGATTTTCAAAAAATAATTTTAATTAGAGAGAAAATAAACTTGGATATTTTTATGCTACTAGACATTTACGATTTGAGATTAAGAATGAAATTTGTCCAAAATTACCAAATGGTTTAAAAATTGCTAAACTAGATTTTTTGTATTTTTCTCCGAACGAAGTTTGGATGGTTGAATCATTATAAGACATTTTTAAAGCAACGTACAGTACCTATATCCCCCAAAAAAAAACGAAAAATAAGGGACAGTTTTTCTGGCACATTTTTTTATGAATTACTGAAAAAAAATCATCATGTCTGAAGAAGAAAAAATTCAGAAATCATATGTGAGCCCGAATATAGAAATCACTCTTAGAAGTTAAAAATTGGTTTTTGATTTGAGGTTCCCTCTTGATTCTATTCTTTTTGAATCCCCAAAATCAGTGCCAACTCAAAAACAAATTTTTTTATCCCTAGGGATGGTTTCTATGTCCAGACTTAGATATTCAAAAGATGAGAAAACCGCATCAAAAAGGTGCTCTACTCATAGATAAATGATGCAGATGACAAGGGTATATTTGCTGTTTTGCTTCTTGGGTAGGTAAGGAAGGAGGAATGCAAAAAATTGAAAATTTTTATGAACACAAAGTCATAATTTTTGAAAATTTTCTTTACCACGTTACGATTACTACAAATGTAATTTTGCCTTTTTGTGGAAGGGGAGCTTCATCTATAGGTTCCTATTTGATACAATCCAAGTCTCTGATTCAGTTGTTCATTTTCAAAAAAATGAAAAAATAAAAATAATGAAGTTGAAGTTGTCGATAAGTCAAATCATAAATCAACATGAAATTACGTAAATAATTCGGTTATTTCAATATGAGTTTGAATTGGTTTAACTAATACGTATAGGCGTTTGAATTCAGAGATAAATATCTATCGAAGGGAGAATTTTCAAAATTTTTGAAAAAAAAAAGTCAATACTTTCCTACGTATATCTGATGAAAAAATTTATCAAACGTGAGAGTTTTTTTCCAATTCCAAACAAATTTTTTTTAAAAAAAATAATCGTTTATTTTCAAAAATTTTTTCAATTCAAAATGCAACTTTGTTTTTACCTAGATGTTCTTTGCCTCTTTCTTTCGTTTGGTTCAATTCTGGGTTCGAATTTTCCAGATTCACATGTGTTGACAAAATTACTTATGTGTAAAATATCACTCGAATCAAAAAATATTTGAAGTTTCTAATGTTTTATAAATTACCTAATTTTGTGTCCAATATTTAAAAAATTGATAATTTTGAAATTTTTTGGTAAAATGTCAGTTGATCTTTTGGATATTCAGGCACTTTCTTGATTTTTACAATTATGTATTAACTTTTATTGTATTAAAATAAAAATTTGTTGAAAAAATTTACTTACTGTTGGCATGTGTAAAAATCAAATGTTTTGGATTGACCTTTGAACCGTATTTGTCTACATTCCAATGGAGATTTGTGGACTCTGAAAGCAAAAATAAAGTAATTAAATTATTAACAGTGTGATATGACATCCAAGATAGTTTTCTGAGAATCTACGTAAATAAAATGAATCAACATTTTAATTTTTTTTTTCAAAAAAATCAATATTTCAAAATTGGGATTTCTTATGATTGTTTGTCCCGCTTCAAATTGAAATGAAAAATTCAGTAACCTTAGTGATGATTTTCTGTTGAACTACAGAATTGACGGGCTAAAATTATTAGAAGTTCTGAAGTTTTGAAGTTAAGACAGAAAAATCATCAGAAAAAGGTTTCGGTTATTCAGTTTTGGAGATACTGCCTTTTGCTCTTTGTTCAAAAAGAATGATAATTAATTAATTATTCCAATACGATAATAAAATTTTGAAAAGCTCAAAGTTGAACTTTGGCAGTGAAAACTTAACTTTCCAGACGAAAACAAAGTATGAAATCTACACAGTAAGTAGCATTTTTCACTCTCTCTTCAACCAACAAAATTTTCAAGATAGAATCTCTGAACCCCCGGGGGGAGGGGCACAGGGGTCCACAATTTTGACCAAAATTCAAAAAAATCGAAAAAGTGGAGTAACCCATCGATTACTACTAATTTGAGAGCGCTGATTCCGAATATGTACTTATTTTTCTGATTCGACCCCTCTGAACCCCCCCTCGTCAGTCCCCTTAATAGGGTCAAAATTCAAAAAATGAAAAATAACGTGTGGCATATCGTTTGTTAGGTTTTTGAGGGCCCTGAGTTCGAATATTTGCTTATTTTTTGGATTTGACTCTCCAGTGTCCCCCTAGCTCTCAATTTTGAGGAAAAATATGTTCAGGAATAAAAGTATCGTGTGACGTATCGATTCCAACTAATAATGGTTAGAAAAAAAATTATCGCGATTTTGTGAATAGACCACCAAGTGAAACTCATGAAAAAATTTGAGTGAAATCGGAAGTCTCGACTGCATTTTTGGTCCGTTTTAGTGTGGAACAGCCCATTGGTGACATGTTTGTTTAATTAATCAAAAGAACAATTTTCCAAAATTCGTATCTTCCAGTTCAAATTCATATTTTTTAGTAGAAAATTTCCCTGGAAAAACTATTGAAACTGACAAACTGGAAGTTGAGAGAGACTCCTTATGATCCATAAAAGGAATGGAATGGGATGGAGAGAGAAGGAAGTTCGATTGACAAATTTGTAAATTTGTAACTTGTATCTTCCTCTCTCTCAACAAAAGTTGTCTCATTTTATTGTTTTTTCTTCAGATGCTCTGTTGTCTAGAATTACCAAAAAAAAACACACAAATTTTCAATATTGAATTTCGTGTTTTTATTTCATATTTCGCTTAAATTCAAATTCAAAATTCCAAATGTTACGTAATATATAAAATTTCATATCACCTTTGGCTTTTGCTTCGACCATAATCGACTTTTCGTATCCCATCTGCCCTAAAATTCGTATACAAATCGACTCATTTAAATTTCCACCACGGTACGAATTTTTTCTACCATACATGCCGATTACGCCAATTTTGTCGTGCATAATTTACCTGCAGCTCCTATTCCTTATGTAATTTTTACGATCGCGCGAATTTCTCCACTTTGGTTTCTCTTTCGCGCTTAAATGACTCGGAAAAATAAAATTTTTGATTTCTTTCTCCTCCTCGAGCCCGCATCGACTCTCTTTTTATACGGAAAATTACCTCTGGTATTACATGTCGGTCATTGTAATGCTCAACAATCACGTTCGTCTTATCCATTGCCGACGGATAAATGTCTTCGGGTAAGATGAAAAGTACATCTACACGGTTGTGCTGATTGATGACACGAATGACCCTTAGAGAGTCGAGTTCAAGGGTAATCTAGTATAGAATTGCTGACCATCGGATCGATATACGACGCTATAATGAATCTCACAGTATTATAATTACAATAAATACCTCATACTGTATCGAGTGTGTACACCTGATGTACAAGATAGATAAAGACGATCGCGTGTCGTGTACTTGTACAAGAAGTACGTAAATAACGGTGCACGTAGATGAGCAAAATTTCCACTTTCTATACGCTAATCCGAGTACGTATAAAAAAAGAATTTGCGAAAAAAAATTTGAATACCTGGTTCGATGGTTTGAAAAGAGTACCTATTCTGGTCCATTTGTCTCGCAATGACCGAGTTCTGATTTTTTTAAAGCTTTCCAGTACACGTACCTTTATATTTATCTATAAATAATACACCATGAGGACGTTAAACTTGACCAAGTTGAAATAATACCAATTTTGCTCCGATCAGACGATAACCTTGGGTACAATGAGCCGATAAAGCCGATAATTATCGATCGAAAATAACCATTTTGATGTGCGAATCGATTCGATTGTATAATTTGGTGAATTTTTTTGCCCTGTTGCCATCGACAATTTGGGATGAAACTTGTTTCGATTCGAGTATGTGATTATTTCAAGTGATTGTACTTGTCTCTGTAGGCTGGTGAGAAAACCTTGAAAATGGTAATTTTTACTATAGCGGTACGAGAATTGGTGCAAAACAAAGTTATACACTTATTTAAATGCGACGACCGACGATTGCGGTAAAGATTAATTTCCATACTTTTTTCCCTTCTTATAAGTCTGTGACCGACGACGACCGACGTTATCTGCTAATTTAAAGCGTATTAGTTACGGTTGGCATTTGCCAAGAAATCTCGCCGGCTCGATATGTCGGCTAAAATTCTTCCACAGATTGCTTCAATTGTGGAACCAATTGTACGTCTAATTTGTACTCATGTACTAGGTGTACCATCGGATACGACAAGACCATACGATCTAAGAATGTAAGCATCTGTATCGTTTTGTACTGTCAATCGAGTCGGTATCTTCCATTCCCAGCGTATTCGTATAGGGTCATCTTCGTCTACAGAGTAGAAAAAGTGTCGACGAACTCGATGCAATTAGCAATTGAAACGAATTATCCACCATTCGCATATATTTCCAATTCGACGTCGAATTTTCGAAATCCAATTCTGAAACCCCGTTTGTCGTCGATCAACCGAGCCAAATATATAGAAAATTAATTACCGTGGCGTTGCGAGTCGTGTATGTCACCGTGTGAAATTAAATACCAAATGAGCTAAGCGTGTAGACTACGACACGACGGATATCTGTACGAATTGTTTTAACCAATCGTCGAAAAACGCTTGGATTTTCGACACGATTTCGTGATCGCATCGAAATTATCATTTCAATTGGAATTATTCAATTAGATTTCTGCAGTTGAACCGTTTAACGCGGGTAAAAACGTATCAAGGTCGATGGTCCGAAAAAAAAATGCCACCGTGATTCGATTGGAAAAGTATTGGTTGGGAAATCCGAGGTCGCGTACGGTAAATTGCATTCAATCGCGGGATAAATTTAACCATCGCCACCTTGGCAATGGGGCGTCGAAGAGTCCAAGATGACGACGCCCTTATTAGAAAGAGATCAAGTGGCGAAGGTATCGATGTAAATTGATTTGGTATTGAAGTGTGATTTTTATAGCATGTTTTGAGTGAGGAAGTCGAGTTTTTGATAATTTTAAAGGGAAAAATTTCAGAAAAATTGGTCCAGTGTTACGATATTGTTATTTTAAAGCCATTATCATAAAAATCAAAATTCGTAGCTATTACTTCGAATTAAAAATTTCAACTTTTACACAATTGAATGCTCATCCCCCTTTTTTGAAAAATTATAAATGGTTCAAATCGATGAATTCCATAGAAGCCAATATTGAATGATTCGTGATTCGAAATTTTTGCACTTTTCGAATCATTTCACGAATTATTTAATGAAAAATGGCCAAAAATCCCAAAATCTGGTTGAATTATTCTGTATTATTCATTGTTTTACGAATAAAAAGTAAATGAAAATGACCAAAAAAAATACCAAAATCCAATTTTAGTTTGGTATTTTTGACCATTTCCATTTTCATTAAATGATTCGAATCATTTCTTCGAAAAAAATTCGTGATTCGAATCAAAACGAACGTGATTCGGTACAACCCTGATTTCAATAGGTAGTAATCAAATTTAGAAGGAAAAGTTAGAGTGGTTCATGAAAAATTTTTTAAAAATTTCGAAAGTTATCTATAGGTAATTAGCTTTGTTTGGACACTTCAAGGGTGCGTTCACTTTGAATTTCGAAATTATGTTTTCACTCAATTTTAAATTATTATGAGTTGACAAAATGTATCGATTCGAATCATTTAGGAACGAATGTTTGTATCCTTCTTCCCCCATTTGAAATTGTGTATTCACAATTTCAAATCCAAAGTGAACCAATCTTTAAGTTCTGGGGCAAAAAATGCGAAATTTAGAAATTTTCAACAGTAATAAATTCTAAAATTTTCTGAATTTTATATGTGAGCCTGGATATCGAAACTATACCCTGAAGGGTCAAAAATTGGTTTTTGAGTTGACACTGATTTTGAGCCTCATAGAAGGAGCGAAATCAAGAAGAAATCTCAATTCAAAAACCGTTTTTTGACCCTTGCGAAGAATGACGTTGAAAAACAAAGAATTTTGTAATTTGGATTTTTTTCGCACTTTCAGACTCGTTCAGCAAAATTTGTACTTTTTTAAAATCCATTTTACTAAATTTCGTAATAATTCAACAGCTTGAGCATACTGTAAATTACGCTTATGACAATTTATTTACTTAATCACTTTTGGATTTGTCTAGACTTTTTAAATGATTTAAACCATTTTCGTTGCATAATTTTAATGCATTTTTTTTTCATGATGAATGTTTTAAAAAATTTCGTAGATGGGGCTAATGATTTTTTCGTGAATTTTTTTTCTAAAATATTGGAATAGCTTGCCATAAAAAACAGTATTTTACACCAAGAAATCGTCACAACAGTTACGTATTTTGTGCCAATCTTTCAAAAAAATATTTTGTAAAATTTGAGCTTCCTGCGAAGAGTGAAATTTTGGCAACTAAGTACGTTACTTTTTGTCAGAGTAGAAAAGAAATCGAGAAAAATGTAAAAAAAAAAAAGAATGTAGTAGAATAGTCCGAATAGTCGTAATAAATAGGCCATAAAATTATATTTGGATTAACAGAAAAAATTCTTGTTTTTGACAATGTTCCAAAAAATTTCAAATGACCTTAGAACCACATAAAAGAGGAATTCAGCAAGTCGGCATATTCAAATGAAATTCTTACGATTTATTCTCTCAAAATATCTGATTCAAACAAAAATTCTCATTTTATGGAGGAAAAAAAGGAGAACAAGAGAAGGGTAGGTCGACTAATGGAAGATATACGATTACCTATTGATACTTCATTTTTTTTTTTCAAGTTGGACACTTGATGGGATTTTCCTGGAATAAAAATTTCCAAGTGAAATTTGCAACATTTTTCCAGTAACTTAAAGTGACAGTTAATTGAATTACTAGAAAATTTAAAAAAATATCAATTCAAAAGACTCTTATGAAAATGGTTTGCAATAATTAGAAAACAAATAATTACAAAGATCAAATTTTCCTCTTATTTCAAATCATGGTGAAAAGTAACTAAAAAAGTTCAGAATTGCAGGACAAAGAAAATCAATGAAATCATTTCATTTTAAGCGGATTTTCGCTGATCTTTGGAATTTCACTAATTCTTCGGCGAGTTCCAGAGACGTTACTGGCTTTCCTGTAAATTTTCACCGACTTTTTCATAATTTTTTTTTTCATCATTTCAACTTTAGTCATAATGTTTTCACTGATTTATTTTATTACTATGCTGCAATTCTGACTTTTTTTCAGTGATTTTCGGTAATTCTTTGTGATTTATAAATGAGGGAGTAGGTTTCAAGAAACTCACATAACGAACAAAAATTCGAGTTTTGCTTTTTTCCTCCTGATTTTCGTAGGATAATTTCACAAAAAATCCGAAAAGGTTGATTTGAGAGCTGTATCATGTCCACAAGTATCTCAAAAAAAGCTCCAAAGTTCGAATATATGAATTATCTCATCAAAATTCCATTTTTATTTTATTTAGTAATTTTTGGCATTTTTAGGCCATCATGAGGTTGGATACTTCCTTCATACTAATTTTTTTAATTTTCGTTCAATTTCCTATAAAAGTTGACTATAAGAAAACATATGAAACAAATTTTTCATTAATTTTTTTTTTCGAGGGCCCTTTTGGGACATTTGAAGGCTTATTATCAGTTTCAAATCAACTTTTTCGAAACCACTTTTAAATTTCCTGTAAAATTACTCTAGGTATGTGTATAGAAAAAAAATCAGAAAAACCAAAACGTTTTATAATTTTACTGCAGAAGGTAAGAATTTTCAAAATTTTATTTTTTTTCTTAACTTTTTGAATGGCAGGATTAGATGAGGGTCCTTTTTTGGGCAAATTCAAAGCAGGAAAAATTGAATGAAAAAAAGTTGGAAAAATAGTGAGAATTTTTATTTTTCAGATTGTAACAAATACTTAAAAAATTGATTCGGTTACGTTTTACATTTTTTTTTTTTCAATTCAAGTGAGAAAGCCACGAGTTTCATTCCAATTTCTTCATTTCCACCATTTCAAAAGAGTCTTCATCAAACAAATGCCTACCTACATTGTTGCAATTAAAATCCGAAGTACCTACCTGCTAAATGTACATTATTTAACCGATTATTAATACCTACAATTCATTTGAAAGTAATTCAATCGCCTAAAGCTCTGAAATGACTACCTGTAAAATTTCTCCTCTTTCGCATACCTCTCCACTTCCTCAATTTTTATAAAAATCTATTATTTAATCCAACATCTGTACATTTTTCATCTCACATCAGCACCAAGAACCACAACCACATCCGTTTTTAAGAAACCGTTATCGAATATCTATTACAAAAGTACTACATCTCCATACCTACGACAAATGAAACAGATAGTGATACAAAAATAAAACTCAGCGAAATGAAATCCCGTCCCAAAACCAGAATCTTATCACATATAATAAATTTATAAGAGTGAAAACTCAAAACGACCATAACAACACGACAAATGGACTCGAGACGATGTAAAAAAAAGGATCTGCACTTAACACTATTCTAAAATGATCTTACTTTTATACGAAAACCAGCATAATATAGGAGAATTAGTCGAACGACGATTATACATAGGTTCAGGTACCTACGTTTAATAATCCAGCTGTAGTCTAACCTAGTTTCGGCGTATCCGGTTATTACCTTGAGATAGCCTTCCAGATATGGAGGAAGGTATACACACGGGAGGTATATGAAAAGAGGAAATTCTACGAGCATTATTTGTTATACATTTTAACGCTCTTTTATATGCAGCGTACTCGTTCATATAACAGAGCTCGAATAGATGAGGTAGCGGTGCTGGGCTGGTGGAAAATTGTATTGTAATGATGAGTATTTATACGCGATGAATGCATAAAACGCACGTAAACGGAGGAGAGAGGTGTATGGAGATTTATGTAACCTTTTTTCTTCATACCTAAGTATAAATATGGAGAACGATGACTTTATCGATTTACACACGGGTGCTATTGGGACGTATTTGCAAATACGTAGGTATACCTAAATACCTGTAATTATTTCGATCTGTCGTCGAATAAAGGTGCACGCACGGATACCGCACGAGGTTACGTAATCAACGGTGTTGACAATTTAAATCGTTTGGTGGCGACGGAGACTCGCAGAGAAAATGGAGTTTTCCTTTAAAACCGCATTCGATTCGCATAAACCGTGAATATCCATCAAGGTTACATAGGGTTGGTTGGATTTGGTCGAGACCCGTTATAAAAAATCGTTTAATTACGAATATTTTCGCGGTTTTGTACCGGAAAAACGTTGTTTAAATGGGAAATACTGGCCGCATCTGGTATATAATTCCAGAAATGTGGTAAGGTTGTGTGCATCAAGGGTATGCTGTCGCGTGGCTGGCCTAGCCAGGGCTAGCGGACCGCAAAGCTTTGGTAAGGGCTTTCAACGGTGTCAGGTTGGACGAGGTTTGCGAGAAAGTCTGACTGGAGTGATGGAAAATGGAAAACCTGAACTATCAAACTAGACTCATCAATGAACCTGTAACGATTCATTTCGAGTGATCTCAGGTCTTGTTGTGATTCCGTTAGGTAGCTTTGTAGGCTGATTAAGATGATGGAAAATCCCTATACGATCTTGTTTTTATTCTATTTTGCCTATCGACTGGCTTTTTAAGATGTCCAGTTGTCGCACGTGCCTAGCATCGTGTGCCAAACCGCGAGATGGCGAGATCGCGGGGGTTTTTGATTTGTTTTTCCAGTATTGTGAAAACCCTATTTTGCTAAGAATCGAGTTACTTGTTTGTGGAAAGCAGCGATGGAATAATTTTGTCAATATTGGGACTATTTTTGCGGTATTTTAAACGATGGCTCATTTCCAAAACCTCTTGATGAATAATACCAGGCTTCATTGTTTTTCCAGTACTGTAAAAACCCTATTTTGCTAAAAACCGAATAACATGTTTATTTGAAAAATAATGCAGGAACAATGTTTACCAACATTTTATATTTCTTGTGCTCAAAGATGACCAGAAAAACGAAATTTTGAAATTTTTCTGTATCGTGTGAAATTGTGGATCCAATCTGAATTTAGTGCACTAAATAATTTTCATCAATGATGATAAAAAATTTTAATCGAATTAAAATTTTCTAATTTTGATGTAAGATTTGCTGGAAATTGAAAACAAAACAATACTCGAGAAAAAAACTGATTTCCATATCTCTATTTCTTTTTTTTACAATCTCTACATGAAAAATGGACGTTTCAAATTTTTTTAGTATTTTAGGATGTCTAACGAGTCCTTTCGGTCCTTATTTTGGCTGAAGGGTCCTTCTGATCCTTAAAAGGTCCTTATTTTTTGCTTTTCAACAAAAAGTCCTTTTTCAAATTTTGATACTTACCCGCCAAAATAAATAGCTATTATTTGAAATGTCGTTAGTGGCAACATTGTGTGAAATGATGAAAGCTGATATGGATGTCTGAAAAAATTTCAGCTTTTGAATGCCCTTTTCTCTACAAATTTTCGCCCTCGCTTCGCTCGGACGCAGTAAATTTACACAATTTTATTTTCAAAATGATGGTAGGAAACACCCTGGACAATTGATGTTTTCCTAGTGAAAAAATGTCCTTCTCATTAATCAAAGGACGATATTATTTTTTCTTATTTTGAGAGAAAAACGCGAGCTTAAGCCCTCGAGTGATTCTGAAGAGGGAGAAAAAAAGGAAAAATTATCCCTCTTTCAGATTCTCACTTTAGGAAATTCTTAAAATGCAGTAAAAGTATTCAAAATTTTAAAATTTGAGTAACTAAAATAGTTCAATTTGATCAAAATTTCAAAAATTTGCTACTGATGCTGTTAATGTAAAAGTGATGAAAAGAGTCTGAATTTGACTCAAAAGTTCTGCATTCTTCATCAAAAATCAATATTTTTCTTTTCGTTTTTAAAAATTAAATTTTTCAATTGCACTCTCACTTTTCACATTTTTATTGCATTGGCGAATTTTTCAAAAGAATTTGAGCAGACAATATTTTTTCAATTTCTGGAATTTGGAATTTGGCTATTGCAAAATGCAGTGATGGAAAACTGGAATTGTAATTGTAACTGGAACTGATACTGAAATCATGAGAACTGAAATCTGAAAACTGGAACTGGAACTGGAACTAAAATGAATTTCAGTTTTATACCAATTCCAGCATTTTTTTTTTGCAAATTGCAGTTTCTCTTATTTTAAATAAAATTCTCACTCAATCAAAATCATATCCTCTTAAATTACACCTTTCACACCTATTTTTTTCAAATAATTCAAAGTTTTGTTAACCAATTTCCAAATAGAGTACCTAAAAAACAAAAAAAAAATCAAATTTTTGAAAATTTGACTTGAAAAAGTAGAACATTTAGATGCACAATATTCAATTGAAAAAAATTGAAAAACAAAAACGACTTTAAACGAACCTTGAAAATTTTTGTTGAAAAGTGAGTAAAGAAAAATTTTGTTGTAAATTTGAAAATTCCATGCAATTAAAAACATCCTCGCACAAATTCTTCAAATTTCAATTTTTCATTGAATAATTATTCAAGACTTAGGAAGGCAGGACCGGGAGTCTTAAAATCTCTAAAAAAAATTATTTCCCAGGTTTTTTTCTCAGAAATCTTTTGTATTGAGCTTGAATGTATGAGAAATGAAAAAAATTTACTTTAAAAAGAAAAGAAAAAACAACTAAGTTAAATTTTTGCAGAAAACTTTGGATTTTTTTCATCCCTCAAAATTAAAAAAAAAATAGAATTTTGGCACTGGAATTGAAAACTGGAACTAGAAAATATTGAAAACTAGAACTGGAATTGAAGCCTCCGTCTAAAAAACAACCATAGTCCATAAATGAAATTTTACCAGAGAGCGAAATAATATGCTCATAACGTTTCTACGACTAAAAATTAGGTTCGGCGAATGTTATTTAATTTCGAAATGTGGATTAAGGGACTATAGTGCAAGTTTGACCGTTCAAATTTTCCTGCAGTTCTCAAAAATTGAAATTGAAAATTTTCCCATACAATTTTAATCACAAGAAGTCTTCGATGTTTTCGAGCTTTTTGTTTACAGTCCACCAGCTTGATTCTGATTGGTTATTTACAACCAATCAGCGTCAACCTGATGGACTATGGTTGTTTTTTAAACAAAAAGCTCGAAAACTGTTAATTTAGAAACACAGGAAAAGGGTGAATGTCTTTTTTGAAATTCGAAATAAATAACACTATCGGTTTTCTCGTGAAATTTTACTTCAGAAACTGTAATAAAATTTTCGTGAAAATGGACTATGGTTGTTTTTTAGACGGAGGCTTCAATTGGAACCTGAAATTTGAAATTTTGAGAACTGAAACTGGAACTGGAACTACTTAATATCATTTCAGTTTTCCATCATGGGCGAAATATCGTCATCAAAAGTTTTTCAAAAATTCAGAAAACTTGTAAAAATCCATGCATTTCGATTTGGAAATTTTCTCAACCTTTTTATTTTTGTATGAGATTTCAATTTTTATTGAAGTATCTTTCCCGGACATGAAAAACTTGTAAAATTTCCATCATATTTCAACGATGATTAATTTTATAAATCTTCTGATCGATTAAACCGGTCAAATCAAGACCCACGAAATTCATCGAATTTTTTTTGCAAACTGGAGCACTCACAAAGTAATGGATTTACGGATCGAAGTATGCCGACACCCTCGTTGTTGAGACTGCAATTGCCATGCATTCCGTTTAATTGACTGCAAAATGTGAACATCGACGACAACATACAAACGATTAACCAGTTTTTATGAACTCGATTACGTACAAAATATTCGCATAAACTCTATAATCATTCCGTATTAGGTAACTCGTTCACATCATTCAGTAGGAAAGGCAGCGAACGAGAAAAAAAACACAAAACTGGTCCTTTGAAACGACGATTATAGTAATTGTAAATATGTATAGATAATAAATGCATTATGAGAACTAAATATCCAAGTAAACCGTGTACCTACTCGTAGTTCATCGACTTCCTCCTCGATCTTGCGAACAGCATATGAAAGAACTTGGACGATACCTTGGCTTTTTAATAATCACCAACTCGCTACATCTTACCGTTATTTTATTAGATTAGCATCGAAAAACTGCAACGTGCCAATATTTTCCCCAAAGAAAGTACCCATTTTCAAAGGTCATGGCCCATGGTTTAACTTAAACCTCGGATACAAGTCTTAATTACAATGGGCCCAAAGACGAGTTAATCTTATCTGATAATTGAATTTAACCGTTGAATAATAAAACATTGAATTTCTATCCGTGCTAACATGACAAAGCCACCAAACGACAGGACAACCGGTGAAAAATGGGGGAAACTCGACGTAAAGCTGGCAATGAATCGGGCACGTGGCTCGGCCGCAGCCAATTCCATGTTCACAATAGAAAATCGTGAGAACTACGGAGAAAAATTGATGTATCAAAAGAAAAGGCGGAAATTTCTAAATCACGGACGCACACGGGCACGGGTCAGCGTCGAAGCGCGAATAAACAATACAAAAACACGTTATAATTAATACGGAATCGGAATTTTGTGCTGTTAAACGTCGGTAACCATTTTGAAAAGGTGAGCATAGTGAAAGTATTTTTCTTTTTGAAACATCCCAGATCAAGCTGCTGGATAGATCTGGCTTTTTTTTACTAATGACTCGCGGATAATAAAAACCAGACGATTAACGTTCGTATATTGATATATGACTTCGATTGTGAACTACCAAACGGATCCCTTTCACTAAGCTCAGTTTTTTTTCTTCATTTTGGCGCATGTACGTGTGGTATTTATGTATTATTGGCATTCGACAACAAATGTACCCGGTTTCAAGGCTGACGTATTAAGATACATGCACATGAAGAACTATAAGAACTAATGTAGCGTTATGGTTTCTTTTTAATGCTTTGCATAGTAGGTTAATCGTTCTATTGAATTAATACCCGATACTGAAAGCTCTTTGTGAAATGCTAGGTCAGGGTAATTATAAGTCGCGATGAGTGGGAAGATCTACTCGTGTAATTGGATCATTTAACTTGTCGATTAACGTGAAAAGACTTCGATGAAGATTCGATAATCTGGAAGAAATTATAGCGTTGGAACAGATCAGATTGCTGATAGAATTCATCCATATGGTTCATGGTACCAGTATGTAGAATGGCCTTGGATTTTTATTCGGACAGATTAATTGTCGAATTGAACGTGAATGTGACAGTGGACTTATGTGTAGAAGAAATATTGTCACTTTCAACCATCTAGAAATGTTTGAATATGGTTGCATAAGTGGCTTATAGTTGAGTAATTGGAGTTACTACCAAATTCAGAGAAAGAAAATTGTTATATTGAGTCTTGAGTTTACAATACTTGATTTTGAAATTACAAATTAACATTTTGCTGAATTGAATTCGTGTGACATTTTAAAATAATGTTTTGCCAGTGGCTCACAACATGGGATTCGACCTTCCAGTTACAATAATTTATATCATTGAGGGTGAATTTGAACCAATTTTTAGATGAATTTTGCTGTCGAGAAAAGTATTTTAAACATCTGGACTAAGTATGTGGCGAGACGTATGGCAGAAAGAAAATTCTCGTTTTTACTGATGGAATTTATGATTATTGTATTGGTGTACTGTGGATTCCTTTTGGAATCCAAAGAAAGCTGCAGAAATATTCGATTTATCGCTACCTTATCTTTTTCCTGGAAAATGTGGATGGTCAGAAAAATTTTTCATTCTGGAACAATTGGTAAATTTTTCGGCTAAAAAAAAATCGAGAAAATTTGAGGATTTTTATTTCAATCCAAAGTCAGAAAAAAATTTTATAACCGCGAAATTGTACCAGGGTGATTTGAAATATTTCCAAAAATTATATTCCTCTCTTTGAAAAGAATTGATTTTTTAAAAAATCTCCAATCAAAATTTTCAAAACCTTTCACTTCACTGTACCTACTCAGCTCTATTTATTATTTCTCATTTAACCATTTCAAAATCGAGTTAATTGAATGGATAGTTCCTCATATTTTTAAAAATCCATGCAAAAAATTTAAAATTTGAGGACAGTAGAAAAACACCGAAAACAATGGATTAAATTTGTGAGGAGGCGGGGAAGGGGGTGTGAGCAGAAGCGTCGGAGCGGTCGGAGGCTTTTTTTGGGAGGGTACAAAATGAGTACCAAAACTTCGAATACCAGAAGGATTTCCGGAGTGTTTATCTGATACGATTTTTTGGCGAGGGGTACAATGTACCCCTTGTTTGTAATTTCCAATTAGCGTAGGACTGTCAATTTTTTTTTATTATTGCAGCATATAGGTACGTTAATTATGGTGTTTTTCAAAATTCATTTTTTTCAGAATTTCTACAATTTAGGATTTCAAATTGAGTCGATTTTGAAAATTTGCTTTTTGTTTGGAATTTTCCCAGGAATTTGGAATTTTATTAACCATTTTTTAAAAATAAAAGTAATGCATCTTTTTATGAGAATTTAAAAAATGGCTAGTCGAAATTTGTTTTAAAAAATATCAATCCTTTTCCCACCTTACCTAAGTATGTTATCTAAAAATTGTCAAAAAATAAAGAAACTTACTTTCATTTTTGACTTCTTGTTCATTTTTAGCAAATGATTAAGCTTCAAAAAGACGTTTTGAAGAGAATAATTTGAGAGCTACATTTTCATGAAATATTTTATTTGAGAAAATTCAGGTATTTTCGAAGAATTAGGCTTGAAAAAATGAACAAAATTATAGAGTCGAGGCTTAAAATCTCAAAATCAAAAAAAGAAACACAAGAATTGATTCAGAAAACCTGAAAAAATGAAAAATAATTTTTGAAAAATCATACTCACTTTCTTAAGCGAGAGATTTGCGTATGAATTGGGTCTATTAATATCAACTATTCCTTAATCCTTGAAAGTTGGCATCATCAATTCATCATGCTATATCTGATTTGTGAAATGAAAAGAATTTGCATTTCGGTTGAAAGTGGGAAAATCTTTTTTGACAAGGGTTCAATTGGTTTACAATTCAACTTTTTAAAGAGTCAAATCATTTACTCTAACCAGGGATTCAAAGTAGAGCAGAAGCTGAAAAGGTTTTTGAAAAAATCTCGGACCGTAGCTGGAGCCAGAGACACTTTTTTTTCAAAGTCCTGGAGCAAAAACCGGAGGAACTTTAGTCAAAAATATCGGAGTTATAGCCGGAGAAAGAAAGGAACCTCTGGATTCTTGGGACAGCCAGAAATCCGGGGCAAACCCGGAGAGAAGAGGCTTCCGGACGATTTTTTTGGAACCAGAGACAGTTAACTACTTTTTTTAAAAAAATCTCGAATCTGGAACCGGAGACATGTTTTTAAAAAGCCTTGGAGCCGGAGAGACCCGGCCCCTTTCCTCCAGATCCCTGATTTCCAACAGTTAGTCCAACTTTTCGATCATTTTTGAGTGATTTTAACTTTTTCCTATTTACTGTTTTATTGTGCTCGTTTGCTCAGAACTCATGATACATCAACTTGAATAATTTAGCAGACTTTCAGTTCATCTTTAATAATTTTTATTTTGACGTCGCTTCAACAATTTTCACAAAACGAAAAAATGAATAAATAAAAGATCTGAAAAAGAATTGTAATTTGACTTGAGAATTAGAGTTGAAACAAAAATTCTGCCACCCTTCGACCCTTCATCAACTCCATGCCAGTTTTGGAGAATATTTTGAAAGGGTGTACCTAAATCACTTAATTATCAAATATGTTGTCAAATTCAAGTATTAACGGATTTAATTAATTTCCTTTCTCAAAAAATAATTCTACTGTAGATTTAATGTTCGAAGATAGTACAAATATTTGTGCAGTGATTCATGAGCAGATTTTTATATTTTCACTATTAAAGGATTAGTCATCGTCATCAATGCACCAGAAATTATATAAGGGAAGGGCCGAGAATTCAAAAAAAAAAAAAAAAAATGGGAGAGGGTCAAAATTCAATGAAAAATTTTAGTAACCTGTTATTTCAGTGACGTTCTGTTGGCGTGGTCATGGACTTTTCTATTGGTTGATGTTGTATCGTAACTAATTATACAGATTTGAACGAAAAAAATTGAAAAATTGTGATTTTTGGATCAAAGAATCAATGCACTTTCTAAATCCAAATTAATCTACATAGTAAAATTTAAAATTTCTGATTTAGTGAAATTTTAGCTATGCAACATTGGAACTCAATGATTTTTCATTGATCTTTTGTGAAAATTTCTGAGTATTTTTTTGACAAATTGGGAATGGACTGAAAAATCAGTGGTTTTGACTGAAATGGCTATGAAAAATTGCAAAATTTCGATGAATATTTCACTGATTTGAAAAACTTTCAAAAAAAATTGGAGGTACCTAGCATTACCCGGTAGCCTCTTTTTGATTGCGCCCATGTGACCACTGATTCAGCCCTGCTATATATTTTTGGAGCAAAATCTGTCAGACTTCTTCCAAAAAAAATTATAATTCCATATTCAAGTCAAAAATGCGTAAAATTGTCTAAATCTTTTAAGATCTGAAACTCTCGAATTTCGGAAACCAAATATTGCGTAGAAATCCACCACGTAGCGTTTCCCTCCAAAACCAAACAAAGAAAAAACTTTTACTAACCAAACAATCCAGCCGAAAAACAAAATATCGTATTACCGCATTAAAATGCGAGTTTCTCGTACAATTTTCTCTATATTTGGGTTACTCGTATAGATTTTGGGTAGGATAATATATCACGCCGATATTATGGAATGTACCCAAGCGCCATCATTTTGCTTCTCGATTAAAGCCGATTGCTTGCGAATACAACCGCAAAAAATTGGCATCGATAATAATTTCACTTTTATTAGCTTTTGTTCCAATCTCCATTTCGTAATTCGATTACTTTATTCGAGCCACAGCGAACGCACCGTCGCGTATTAATACATAGAAATAAGATTGTATCTCGTTCACGTGCGTTTTGCGCCCTCGATTGCAGAACTAACGCCGTCTGCACGTCGCGGATTATTGAATTTATTATAAAGAAGGAAACGTAAGTTCTCTGCCAATGAACGTTTCGAGAGCTCAGAGGCGAACCTACCTATAAATATTTTCAAGGGCAGCTAATGAACTACCGCGATGACAAATTGTATTTACTAGAAACTGGTTATTTGGTGTCTGGCTGCGTCTAGTGAGTCATCCACATATGTTCATGTTCCACCGCTACCGAATTATAATTTTTTGTTTTCGATTTTTTCATCAATGGGCCTGCAGGAAGTGATTTTTTTCAGAAATGAATCAATGGTGCATTTTTCTTTCTAGGTATGAGTGTTGTGATCTAATAATTCGTCATGGTTAGTGAGAAAAAGAATCGGTCAAATGATTATGGGAATAGTCATTCGATTGCGCCGAAGTGTAATTTTTTGCAGATACCTCGCAATATGCCGCAGATGCTAAATTACCAGCAACCCCGCAGTAGATAATTATCTTACGGAGACAGAGCTCAATGAACTTGTAACTCACGATGTACAAATACCAAGCATTCAAGAAGCGAGTAATATATAAGAATTATCTTTAACGATGTGGAAGATTGGAAGTATAAAAGGGTTCATTAGAAAAGCCCTTAGAAAAATGCCAGCAGTATGAAGAGTTTTAAAGGTCAGAACTGAATCTATTCATAGCAATCGATGTAGTTGCGGTTTCTACAAAAGTATCTTCATACCTATTTTCTCAGCTGCCGCTATTATTAAGGTGGTTCGAATCGACAATTAAATTTGTTTTAATGCATTCTTTCGCAAATTATATCGCGTGACTATATGGTTAGGTTACCTAGGTTTTTTCTCCCAACAGTCGATGTCGATACCTTTAATATCTTTTTACGTTATTTTTAACTGCATAGTGATTGCAGAACTGGTTTCTATGCGAGTACAGCGTACGATCTGCTTCGTAGCAATGCGCGGTCTGCGATCGAATACTTTTTCTTTATTCGAATGCCTCGGAATTGTAATAGTAATGAGATGACACGCTGTTTTGGTGAATGTTTTCACGGTCGATTTAAAAGTAATTAGATGTGGGCAAAGGGTGATTTTGGAAAACAATACATGCGTATTCCTTGACCCAGATATCGGTGTAATGGTGTGAATACGTTGATTTCACCAATTGTGCTGAGATCCATTGATGGAAAAGTGATTTGAGTGGGGTTAGGGGGGAAATTGGAAGGAAATGAAGATGTGATGGAGTTTCAGTGTCTCTGGAAAAGCATATCGGAGGTTTCTAATATAGTCCTGGAAATCCTACTTTTTGATTGTATGGCCTAATGTTTTGCTTTTCCCTCTCATTTACAGTCAAAACTTGGAAATATTTGATGTATTCTTCTCCTCTTCATTCCAAAGAATTGAACAGACCGTACAAATCATACAAAAGTCGTATTATTGCTGAAAAATGAATTTTTTCCCCATTTTTCTCCTGCTTACTAATGGTCAAAAATGAGGATTCAATTTTTTTAATGCTAATTTTTTTGTTTCAAACAAACTTACCTCTCAAAAATTTCTCCAAAAAGAATCGAATAAAAAATTATTTATTGGTATGCACATTTCTCCAAGTCAGTCTTCGTTTTACTTGAGAATATTGAGGACTGACACAGTGATATTCTTGGAAGAAACAAAAAAGGAAAAATTTATTATTTTTTCTGTATGATTTTTTGGAAAAAAAATTTTTACTGCTAAAAACCCATTCAAAAAAAATCTCAAAAATATTGGCAAATTTTCAAAATATTGTAGGTATAAGTAGGTACCTTTCAGAATATTTTTGGCAATTTCACATTTCCTCGATTCATACAACTCTTAAATATTGTTGAATAGAACTTGGAACTTTACTTGTAAGGTCCACCAAATTTGAAAATAACTGATCCGTAACACTTGAATAAAATCCAAAAATTAATTTCTAGAGAGTTTCCATCCCTTCTCAGATAACAAAAGCCATCCGGGATTAATTCGTTTTTATACTTGTTTAAAAAAACCAGACTATTAAAATGGGAACTCAGCAAATAAAAGTGTCTAGTTGTCACTTTTTAAAGGCCTTGTTTCTTTTTTCATTTTTGGTGAGTTTTAGTCACGAAAAGGTCACAAGTCTTTTTTAAAAAATGCTGCACTGACCCAATTGAAGAAGGGATCAAGAAAAATGATATAAAAAAAGACAAAATTTCTGAAAATATGTAGCCAGAATTTTTATTCTTCTGATGTAATTAACTCGTGAAACTGTTTGTGGAAAATAAGGTATGAGGACCAATAGACGATTTTTAACGATTAGATTAAAAAAAAATTCAATTCAATTCAATTTTTCAGAGCTTTTATTTTTTTACAAAGTTGAGAATAATTTTTTTGAAATATCTCGTTTCTGTTTTTGAAGGATTTTTGGAATATTGTCCATTTTTTGGACATGTGTCCACATGTTTAGTCGTTTGGAAAACTGATCATGTGATCAATTTTTTGAAGAATTGACCAAATTCATACCTATATAGGTGCACACAGAAATTAATTGACGGAAAGGCTGGGAATTGGAAAAACTGAAAGACCAATGAAAAATCATCGATTTTTAAAATAAATTGACTAAAATAGCACAGGCATTTTTTTAAAAATACTGTTTGAAGAGCAAAAAATGCACCTTTTTTTACGTTTTTGTAATAAAAAAATCTTCTTTCCGAGCTAAAGGCGCTCGAGCCTCCCTGACCAAATTTCAAAAAAATTCACCAAAATTTGGAAACTCGTTCCAGTTTTGAAAAATTCTTCAATTAGGTATGGTATGGTATTTGAAAATCCGTTCGAGTTTTGGAACATCCTCAAATTTTTATTTTTTATTCAAGCTGTAATTTGGAAAAATTGTTCAGGATTATGAAGAAAACGTATCCGAGTTTTTGAACGTTGATATTGTGCAATGATTGAAAACCCATACAATTATAAAGAAATACTGTTTGGATTTTAAAACATCTTTCTAAAAACTGCCTAATTTTTTCAAAGTGTCCATGCTTTGAAAAACTAATAATTTTTTAATGATATTTTCATAAAATTGATTTGGTTTTACAAAATTCTGCTATTTTTAAAAAATTGTAGATACTAGGTACGAATTTTAAACGATTTTTTAATTTTTGGAAAATCTTCCACCTTTAAAAAAACAAAACGCTCCATAGTTATGAAAAATCATCCAATTTTTACAAAATTCTTGATTCTTGAAAAATTACTCGCGTTGCAGAAAAAAATCGTCCACTTTTCAAAAAATTGTCCACTTTTCAAAAAATTGTCCACTGTTTTGCCCTTTGAAAAAACCCCTGCGAAATTAAAAATTTTTATTTTAATTACTCTTTTGGTGAAACGAAATTTTTTCCATCAAACGTGTTCCATATCATGGAAAAATCATGCACTCTCTCATTTTGAATCAGTGAAAAATCACTGATGAATAGTCAGACGCGCAGCCCGGAGAAGATGAGCAAAATACTTTGATTTTCAGTGGATTTCTCAGCAAATTCCATTGATTTGAGATTTTACCGACTTTCCAGTGAATTTTCAATGATTTTCCAGCCATTTTTTTCATAGTTTGCTTTCAGTGAAATTTTTTTACCGATTTATTACTGTGTTGTAATTCTGCCTCTTTCCCAATAATTTTCGATCATTTTAGCTGATTCATAAATGAGAGAAAAGAAAGGTCATTTTTATGCCCTTCCTCTTCGAGAAAAATATCCTGCCAAAGTCCTACTTTTTCGTCACCAAATTTTGTTACACTTATTAAGATCAGTCATGCAGTAAAATCATAAAATGGCATCTTTGCTGCCCTTCAAATGACGAACCAGACACTTCCACATGTTTTGTAAGAGACACCATTGTCAAGAAGATCCATCCGGATATGCTTATGCAAGTGGACACCAATCATGTCCGTTCGCATTACATGAAACTATATCATCCATACATGTCACACGTTGTGCCAATGACATAGACACCATAATAAGAACAAGTAAGACAAGATCAACTCTCATGATAGATTGAATGCTGCGAGGAAAGCCATAATTCACGATTCAACTAAGCAATCAACTCGCAACCAGAAATTTCCAGCCGTATGAACTTAAAATAGACGATAACATCGTACCACAACACGAATTTGGCGACCTATAATACCACAAACGCCACCACACGTTTTATAGGCGAGCAATTATAAGAAATATACACGTGTGTATCATCTGAGGCGTTCATCTTGCATGTACGTTTGTTGACAATGCTTTTTCGCCGTGACTTTGTCCTATGGAAATGTAAAAACAATTGCATGGAGGTCAGTGTGATCGGAATAATTTTCTAGGGCGTATTCACGAGTGTGCACGATGAGCTGGTATACCAGTATATTGACCTAATCCTACGTAAACTACTTTTAACTCGTAGGTTGTTGGAAGACTGCGTGTCACAGTTCCTCGTTCACTGTAGTAAACCGAAAAAAAAAAGTAGAGACTCGGAGATGCGATTTTATGACTCTGTAGAAGTACGTTTGTTTTTTCTTAAATAAATTCTATCACCTCTGTAAGAACGCAGGAAGTAGATACCAGTTTTGTCTATGTAGGACACCACTGAGTAATCTGTGTCGTTCTCATTTAACTGCTGAGCGACGATTAGTGTTGTGCTAAAAAAAAGGAACATCGATGATCAATACAAATGCATCAGTTCGGATACGCTATTTATTGAATTGGATTGAACTATCGCGAGGGAAAATCTCGATGTCATCGTGGAAATATCGCAAGCCATGCAATGTTGTCGATGGCTCATTCAACAGAGATGATAATTAAACTGACGATGGATTGGTGGACACGTTGACGTCATTTTATGTCCTCCGGCTAAGTACATTTTCAACCTGGTCCTATCCTTAAAATCAGGAAGCCAATAAACTCGAGGGCGTTTGCAGCTTCCTGGTTTATACTCGACTAGTTCCCGCGATTGAATTTTTTTTTCTCCTGTGTACCGGTGGATTCCAGCTCAGCGGTCAGTGTTGGTTTTCCATCGAGTTTCAGGTTCATTTCACAAATGATTCGTGATATCTAATAAGTACTTTATGGATGACGGTGCTGTTTTTTTCGCATTTATGTTCGGGTTGTTGTACATGGTGTTTACACTGTGTATTGTGGTAATCTTCCTATTTTAAGTTGTTTATGAGCTGATTGACAAAGTTTTGTTTGAATTGGCCGAAGAGTTCCTTTTGCGACAAGGTCAACGTTTAACGTTTTATAAATACATAATAGGATGATTAATGAAGGTCTGAAGATTCGCAGAAGTTGAATTTATTCGTGCGGTGTGGTAGGGATTGGGAAATGGAAGATGTAGTTTCTGTGAAATGTAAATTGATAGATGAAAATGGGAAAAAGATGTGATTACAAAATTGTATGTAGGTCTAGGTATCTCCTTGATTTTTTTTTTTCATAATTGGTGGCCATAGATATCTTGTGATGGCAAAATATGGAAAATTGAATCTGTTAGTCGGTCACTAAAATTCAAAACTGAATTTATGAATTTTCGATGAATATTTTGGTAAAAGTCGGTCACTAAAATTCAAAACTGAATTTATGAATTTTCGATGAATATTTTGGTAAATTTCTGGAGTCCAGTTTTTGAACTATAGATGTTAATTTTGACGGGGTACAAAATAACAGTTTCTGAGCTGGATATTTTGACGTAGAAATTTAATAGGTAAAAGAGAGTTGAAAACTCGTCAGATTGCGAAGGCAAACAATTTTTGCACGAATTGTATCAATTTAGGTACTTTCTAAAATTCAGATCATCTGTTCTTTTTCATCATTCAAAAATGCACAAGATTTTCCTGAAGAAATGAAAAGAAAATTTGTAGGTAGGAGATAAATTAACAGTAGTTACATACAGTAGCGTGCAAATTAATGTGGACACGCACTTTTTTCGCATCTACGGTCGCGACTTCAAACACTCGTAACTTCGGCAAAAATGAACCGTTTGGGCTCGTATTGGTCTCATTCGATTCGTTAGACTCTCTGCTACAAAATGAGACCGGAACGAGCCCGGAACGTCCATTTTGACCGGAGCTACGAGAGTTTAAGTTGAAAAAAACGTAAAAATGAGGAGTTTTACGAAAATTCGCGCAGTTTTGAACCAAAATAAAATCGAGCGGTCGTTTTTACCTAGTTTTGTAGTAGACAGTCTGACGAATCGAATGAGACCAATACGAGCCCAAACCGTTCATTTGTATCAGTTTGACACGCGTCGCAAGTTGCGGTAAAATAGTGCAATTAATGTGGACATGCTGTTTTTTGGCGCATTATGAAGTTGTAACTTTAAAACCTTCGTAACTTCGGTAAAAATGAACGATTTTAGCTCGTATTGGTCTCATTCAATTCATTGGACTGTCTGCTATAAAATAAGACCAGAACGAGCTAAAATCGTTCATTTTTACCGAAGTTACGAAGGTTTTAAAGTTACAACTTCATAATGCGCCAAAAAACAGCATGTCCACATTAATTGCACTATTTTACCGCAACTTGCGACGCGTGTCAAACTGATACAAATGATCGGTTTGGGCTCGTATTGGTCTCATTCGATTCGTCAGACTGTCTACTACAAAACTAGGTAAAAACGACCGCTCGATTTTATTTTGGTTCAAAACTGCGCGAATTTTCGTAAAACTCCTCATTTTCACGTTTTTTTCAACTTAAACTCTCGTAGCTCCGGTCAAAATGGACGTTCCGGGCTCGTTCCGGTCTCATTTTGTAGCAGAGAGTCTAACGAATCGAATGAGACCAATACGAGCCCAAACGGTTCATTTTTGCCCAAGTTACGAGTGTTTGAAGTCGCGACCGTAGATGCGAAAAAAGTGCGTGTCCACATTAATTTGCACGCTACTGTATGTCAGAAGATTAAAAAACAATTCAAAAAAAAAAAAATGAAAAATGGCATTATTTTTAAAAGTTTTCTTCAATCAGGTATTCCATTCAATTATTAAAATATTTTTTTCGTATTCATAAAAAATCACTTACTCATTTTATAGGTATTTATTCTTCTTAGTCTAACGATGAAAATTCTATTTGCCACTCACCTGAAACAAAAAAATAAAAAATTGTTCATTAACATTGATTTAAAAAAAAAAACATTTTTTCCATTGGTTTTTGAGCAGGTATTTCTTAGCAAAATTTTCCAAGATTAATAATTAGGTGCCAAAGGGTTGAAAAATTGTTGAGACGTACCTACCTAAATACATACGTACAACTTATGACTATTTTTCCAAAAATTAAAAATTTTGTAAGTACGCACCTATACACATTTTGGCTACACTTACAAATATTTTGAATACAAAACAAAAGAAAAGTAATGAAATTTTATTATTTTTATTTCACAATTGAGAAATTTCTCAAACACCACCTAACTTTGTTTAAAAAATTCAAGTATTTTTGAAATTTATTTCATAAGAAGAGATCATTTTAAAATCATTAGGTTCATTTTATTCGGTTTGATTGCATTTTTCATTGATTTCATTTATTTATTCACCGGTACCTAAGTAATAAAATTCAATTTAATGGCTTTTGTAAAAAAAAAAGTGATGATGATGTAGGTATAGAGTTGGAAGGGAGGTATTTGAACTAGCCGAAAAATTGGTACCAAAAATGAAAACTCCGAATTCAATTTCTTTCGCAAAAGAATTGTTGTTTTTAAAAATTTTATGAAATTCGTTTTTGTTGAATTACGACGAACTTTCCAATTTAATTTTTTTAAAATTATGAATAGGTACCTGTTGATACTTGAAACTTGAATAATGAGAGGAAATCATTTTTACTAGCTCCTAATTTTTCTTGCCTCAAATGAAAGTTTGTAGGTACATTCAACTTCTATTTTCAATTTCTTCAATTCTAAATTTTTTAAAAAAAATTATCTAGTTTCAAGATTTTTTCAATATAGTAAAGTTTTTGAAAAATTTGAGGATAAAAAATAATTTGAAGAAATACTTTCGAGTTGAAAGAAAGTTTGAAAATATAAAGTTGAAAATTTTTCTTAAAAAGTCAAGTGTGAAAATATTCAATTTGGATTTCTTCAAACACTTCATACTTTGAAAAAAGTTTAAACTTGAATCATGATTCTAATAAATAAATTTTTTCCACTTGCTTCAGCTAAAAAAAATTATTTTTCTATTTTTCTTAAAAATGGTTAATTACATGTTTTTCAAGCTCAAAAAGTACCCAATAAGAAAAATTTTTAATAAGTACTTGATAAAATTATGAAATTATTTAGGTACCTATACAAACAGATTAAAGAAATCAAGATCATAAAAATTTTGTGTAATTTAAATTTAAAAAATTCAAACATCTCAAAAAATGACCATTTTCGATTTTCAAAATTTTTTCAAAAATCTCACGAAAAAATGTTTTACCTAAAAAATTGCATCCTTCTCCCTACAGTCGTCATCTAGATCCACGTCCCTTTATTTCATGATGAAAAAAACAATAAAAATGATTTTGAGGAATATTGAGATAAAATAAAGTTTCAGTGCACAATTTGAGTAGGTTCAAGTATGTGGTTATTTTCGAAAATTCGATGATTGAGTACCCCATTTTCTCTTCAAATCAGAGTAAATTCTCTCTGCGGATTCCATTTGTAGGCAGATAGGTACTTTCTCATTTCGAATTTGTGAAAAACGACCAATAAATAGTCGGAAAAATCATTTGAATTTCAGCGGATTTTCGCTGATTGTTCTATGATTTTTCAACAAATTTCGGAGATTTTATGTTCCAGATTTTTTTATTGTTTGCTTTCAAGTTTCAATGACTGCAATTCTGATTGTTTTGTAATGATTTCCGATAATTTTAAATGAGAGATTATGCCTAGAACTCGAGCAGTTTAAATAAATCCCCAGCTCCCTATTTTATATTTTACGAGATGGGAAATCAAACCGCCATTTCATAATTACAGACTATCATATCCAACCAACTTGGGTTTTTCAAAACATTAAAAATTTTCTCCGGCTATAAGCCCGCGACCTATAAAATTAGGTCAAAATTGAGTAGATGGGTTCACCATTCGAAAACGAAACTATGACGATATTTAACCTCATTGGTGAGGTGCTCGATCAAGATCCAAATGTTACCTCAAGCCTCCGCTTAAACCAACGATTTAAAAATATAAAAAATCAAAAGTACCTACATTATGTAAATCTGAAGCACGATACCGAACAGAGAACTTGTTAATAATCGAAATACTTCTGAAAACGATATTTCAACATTATAAATGGGTTCGCTTTTCGACTACCGCTCTCCATAATTCCATATGCATGTTGAAGAGATCGAAGAATTAAAACTGTTCAGAGCACACGACCGTGTTTCAAAATTCTCGGCCAAATCTGCCTATCTTAATCATTGTGTATTTTGTATGTGATATGCATTGAATAAACGTTAACGTTGCGTCAGCTTTCATTGCGAGCTAACCTTAATTGCCCCTTTCTTTTTCAATATCTGATTTTAATTTGAGACCTGACTGTATTAATTTTAGCCGCTGAGCAGCATTTTACGTAACCAAGTAGCGTACACCGAGATTCGAATACGACGAATATCAAACTAGAACTGGTTTTTTCCCCCTCATATTTCGGAAAATCTTGCCAAAAAAATGATGGTTTTTTGCATTGTCGTTGTAATTTCACGGAGATACTTGTCCAAGATGAGCCGACGGATTACATTGTATTGGCTGGGCAAGGCGCGCGACGATACGACGTTTATAGAATAGATAACTGTACTTGGGGAAACGTGTAGTTGTAGAGTTAGGTCCAAGTATCTATATCGAGCTGCTCAGTGTTTCTCACGTATTTGAAATTGAACGATGAAGAAATTAGATTATCTTGTAACCGAATAATTATCTTACATTGTCTTTGAGTGTAAACATGGTCCAGGTCCTAATCGATATTTTAGAGCTGTGGAAAATCGAATCGAACTCATCTTCTGGATCTATGTAGGGGAACTTTCTCGATGAAAGTGAAGAAGACGCGCGTGTTCGATCGTCGATCATTTTTTTCCTTCGGCTTTGAACTGGGACCAATTATAACGTTTGGTCACAAGTACACCTCTTTTTTTTTTTTCGTTATGTGAATTAGAATAATTACACGGTGAATTTACTCGTATAAATGATAGACATTACAGGGGCAATTAACGGTTTATCTTTATGGTAATGAAAGACATTGTGGAGAAAGGTCCTGGATGTATCGATAGGGTGATCCTATGTAGATTTCCCTTAGACCTTTGCATCTTCCGCATGTCAGATGCACCAATATTCACACGACCGCAGGCAGGAAATTTTATCGAGTTTTTCGTAAAATAAAAAACACCGCAAGAGGAAGAAAACAATTATCGATACATACTAGCGGCGATATTACGTCTGAAAAACGAGGTATATACGGTAATTGCCCCATTTGATGACCGAAGATAGTATTATTAACGAAATTAACGTCATAATTATAACCTATAACCGTAACCACGTTCGATTTTTCTTCTAACTGTAGCCAGCTCAGATAGCTATGTAACGACAAAATGATACGGTTTCCAAACACAGTCGATATGGGTTCTTGGTTGCATTATTGAAGAAAATGTCAGTAATGTAGAATTCGTAGTAGATGTCTCGATTTGGATCTTTTTTTGCCAAAAAAAAAAGGTACTAAATTTGGCATAACGATATGAAGGTTAATGACGGGTGATTTTCGATTTTTATTTGCATCAAATAGACTGATTAGTTAATTGATCCGTAAACTGACATTGTTTGCTTTGTCTTCGACCGTCTATTACAATTTAAACGAAATAGTCATTATGTATTCTGGTCGGCGTAGTCGCGTCGCCGTCGTTGTATCGATGATGTGTTTCATTGACAATAGAGAAAAGGGAAATTTTATAAGTCAGGCTCGAATGGGTTGACAGGTCATACGGTGTTTAAAAAATGTATACCTGGGTTGTTGAAAGTCTTTCTGTAAGATGTTCAACTGACCGCTAAAAATATTTGGTAGGTTTTTTTCTTTCGAGTTCAAGTTCATATCAAAAATGGTTCGGTTTTGAAAATTATTGGTTTTAGAGATATTCCTTATTATATTGATTTATTCATTGATTTTATATTCAGTGAGATTTTTTTCCAGATTAATATCTACTGCATTCTCATTTCTATGAAATAATTTCATTACGTAAAATGAAAATCAAAAATTGAATAATAGGTACCTAGCTACCTACCTATTGGAAAAATGTTTAGAAATCATCATTTTGATGAAAAAAAAAGATTCAAATAGGTATAGTCATCATTTTGAAATGAAGAAAAAAGCTAAGTTTATCTCATGGAGTAGTTGGAGGGGCCCAAACACAATTTTTCTCTTGGATATACAGTTCTCAGATTAGATGGAGGAAGAAATCTCTCTCGCCTCATTTATCTCAGTTGAATTTCAACTCATTAACATTCTTCATTTTTCAAATCGATCATTTTTGGAAATACCTAACAAAATTTGAGGGGAAATCCAACTATCCCTAATTTTTTTGAGTTATGAGTTATCTCACAGTTGAACTATCATATCCATTTTTTGATCCATTTTTTGAACGTACCTACGTCTATAGCCGTTCAGAATAGTCAAAAAACTAGATACCAATTTTCTCATTTTTTTTTTTTGGCATATGTTCCCCGAGAAATTAAGTTCGATTCTTTATTTTTACTGGAAATAAGCAAGGGTAGTAAATTTTTGATAAATTTTTCAAAAAATTGTCTCAAAAATTGTTGAAATAGGTACCTAAAAAGATTTTTAGAAAAATTAAATTCTTAATTTTTTTTACTCAGGTAATTTTCTAATAAATTTTTTGCACCTTTTTAAAAAATAATCGAGAGGTGTCAACTCTTTTCAGTTATTCTAAACCATTTTTTAATAAAGTTTTTGAAAAAATTTCTTCAGAAACCATGAAATTTTTAGTGAATTTTTTTTGGAAATGCTACCTAATAATGAAAAAAATGAAAATTCTTCTTGGCTCTCATTAAGTCGCCCCTATTCATTTCAGTAATTAAATGATAATTTTTTATGGGAATATTTTCTAAAACCTTGAAGATTTTCTCTAAAGCTTTAGATATTTTTATAGTGAACCGAAAAATTTTTTAATACAAATAAGTTGTAAGTGTCAACTTACTCTACCACCATTCAATCGCCTAACACTATTTCAATATATTTCTGGAAAAATTCCTTTGCCAATCTTGGAAATTCTATTTGAAAATGACTAAGTATGTTTAAATTTTTTCTTAAAATGAAAAAATATGACAAAAACAAAAAAATTTCTGAAGTTAAAAATCGAAAAATTGAAAAAAAATATAATATATTGAGATTGGACAATCGACGCTTAGGAAATTACCCTTTCCCCCTCTTTTTGGCTCAGTCAGCAATTTCCAAACTGATTTTTGGTCTGTCAAAAATGGTAGAATGAGGAGGAACCTCAACTCAAAAACCAATGATCTGGTGGGAGGAGGGCTCCTTCTGATGATTTTTTCGAAACTGAAGGTCTTTTTATAATAATTTCGGAGCCGGAGCCACTGGTATAAAAATTTCGGAGCTGGGGGGACCAGACCCATCCCACCTTATTTCTTGAGTGGTTTCTACATCCAAACTAATATTTCAAGCCATTCAAATCATTTTATTGGTTTCCCGTTCAACAAATTGAAAGAATAACAATGGCAGTTTTTCTTTTTTGAATGACAGAGACGTATATTTTTTGTGAGTTGAAAAGATTGTTTTCGACTTTTCGTGTCCCAAAATTAACAAACATGATTATTTTTTTTTTAGAAAATTGAAAAAATGTTCAATATTTTGAAAAAGAGAAAATTGAGAATTGTTGGGGCGTAAGTATTAAAAAATTTAATTGAGAAAAAAATTTTAATTCATTGGAAAATTTTCCTATTTTAGCACTCCCTGCTTCTTTATGATGTGAATTCTGACAATTATTCCATTAGAAGATACCGTAATTTTAAACCAGTTTGCTAAAATTTTGACGACTTATATTTTTGAATTTGTAACTCGTCATCTTACCAGTAAAATACGTTCAATTTATGAGTTTTTTTGAATAGAATTTTATGCATGAATGAAAATAATTTGTCGTGGGAGTTTGTGATCTCAGGTGTTCGAATGAATAAAGAAGGAGGCAAAAAAGAGCTTAGATACTCTTGAAAGATGAAATTATGTACTTCTTATTCTTTTATTTGGGAAAACTTGAAAGTTTGACTGTAAAAATTAGCAAAAATGATGTTCTTTTTTAAAAATTTGGGAAAACGATTTAAATGTTCTAGATATTAATTTTTTTTTGAACACCATATTCAATCATAAATTTCAATTTTCGTCCTTGACCTCACCTTTCCCTCTCCTATGATGCTACATTCGATTTTTCGCTTGGAAATGTTTGAAATGAAAATTTTCTATTGAAGAAGTCAAACTCAACAAATTTCAATTTTAAACCATTGATTTCGATACCCTTCTATTGCAATTTCAGACCATTTGAACGATCGAGCTTCATTTCTCAGTGATTTCTCTCCTCTTTTCGCCCCTCCAGCCACGTACTTACCGTTCACAGTTAACTTTCTGAACTCTGCGCAACGTTTCAACTTCCAAGGTGTGAAATACCCTCCATTAATGTTCCCGTTGTACCGCAAATACCAAAATAATATTTTAATTTGGCCGTCTCGAGTATTTTCTCGTTTTAAAATACAGTCTGGCAACTTTTGCCAGATCTATGCGTTCGTTCGGTTTAAAGACGAAATGAATTCAGCATTTCGTTACACGGTCGGCTGGCTTAAAGGAAGCATCACGTCCTTCTCACGACTCGTGGCCACGGTTAAAATTCGAAATTTCCATTCCATCCGAGAGCTGATAAAGAAATGCATAATTGAATATCTTCATTTGCGGTTTAACCGGTCTATCTCTTCCCAAGCTCAATGAGGCGTTAAGGTGTTGGAAAAATTTTCGATTGCTGGTATCTTACCTACTTATGCTCATAAAATATCGTGGTACTCGTCGAGTATACTTAACACATCCACTAGGTATACACACTTTCTAACAAACTAACAATATGTACGCTGAGTATGTATAACGAGAGGTGTCGTCTTATTTGACAATTTCCCGATATGAATATAGAAGTTTTGCACATTCATACGACAGAGAAGACAACTCCCACGTAGTACATCTATGATTTTTATACCAAGAGTCGATTTGCACGGCCACAAAATCAGCGCCCTATTGGTTAAAGTATCGTTGAAGTATATAAGAGTTGTATAACCCGTACGTGCTTGAATGTGTATGTTCGAGTCTTACATTACGAACTCGCGAGCTATGGAAGGTATTTGTTAGTAAACGAGCGTGTTTGAATACCTCTCTGGTTTCACTTTATTTATTTGTTTGCCCATTTGATATTCTAATCAGATCTGTAGAAAATTTTAACGAGCAATTTTGAGGGATGAATGGTAACAAGGTGGTTCATATAGATCTGAGTCCAGATAAGGCCAATTTTCCCAACGGTTTCGATCCACAGACGATAATTTCAGCAGAGGGGGTGAAAATAATCGCACGAATGGAGGCGACGCGGATGTGACTAATTCGGCGATTAACAAAGTACTCGAGGCGAGCGCGATTCCTCTGATAAATCGTCGCAAATATTTGCCCATTTGCGAACACGATTGAAAATGCAATCGATTTTTGTATTTCCTCGTCCACACGATTGACATTTCCAGCGCACTCGTAATCGGCTATTATCTCACGGGTATTTACGACTCGATCACGTATCCTTTCTGCGTCGACAAGTGCTCAAAAATTATATATTTGTCGAGTCAAATATGACGATTTATGGGCATCGTGTCATTGACGATACTTGACCAGGTCTCGTTAACATTATCCACGGTGCGAAAAAAAAAACACAAAATTACGCAGGAAGTATTAATTATACCGGAGTAAAAATTACAAAAACGTGAAATTCCTTTTTAACAAAATGAACCGACGAGAAACGACCTCCAATAGTCTATATTTTTATCGTATTTACTCGCAAAATATACCTAGAATGTGTTTACTTTCGCACACATCTTCGTAATATCGTCCTTCCTGGTCCGATTGATTTTTTAGTCTATTGTTCGATATTTTTAAACGATTCTCAGCAACGGAGTTAAATACATATTATTTTCAGAAGGTTATATGGAAATTGGATATTTCCACGAGATGAGCAACGTCCGTGACGAATATTTACATAATATTTTGAAATAGATACCGAATATTGTCAATTTTTTTCCACACTTGTGTTCTCTCTCATGGATCTAAATGGGTGAAACAGGTATTCGGATGCAACAGTTCTTCCCTGGGTTTTTGCGGTGTAATTATAGTCGACTGCTACCTGATGAGGTATATGGATAGAAGAAGCTGGGATAATTTTTTTTTTTCGTGAGAAAGTTATTCCATGAGTTTTTAATTATCAAGTTATGTGATGCTGGTAATTAAAGAAAACGGTCGTATAAATGGGTTCGTAAATGGACGCCAAGTGACCTTCTGGGTGTTTTGAATGCGAATTCTGCGATTTTCTCATAGTGCAGTTTCAAGACCACTGCTAAGTGAAGCAATCCTTCTAAAAACATATCAAGGACTAAAAAGGGTCTTGGAATATGATGAATGGTGCTTAATTTAGGATATTTTTAGATGATGAATAGGAATGGATACGTTTTGGGCGGTGTATGGGAACAGAAATATAGAAGTGTGTAAGGTCGAGGGAGTGATGAGATTTTGAATTTATTGAGACGTATAGGTACTATTTCAGTAGAAATGTTATTCCTACGAAAAAAATAGCTTACTTCCGTCTGTGAGAGCTGAGCTGAAGGTCTTTGAAGTAAAGTTATTCGTGAAAAAGTACAATTTTTCTCAGGAAATCAGCAAAAAATTACTGAAATTCTCTGAAAATCAATGAAATTTTCAAACAAATGAGAGAAATTTGCGGATAAATTGGCAAGGTGTTTATTGGGTCCGAAAAAACGGACAAATTTTGTTTAATGAGTCCAAAAATAAAAAAAATAGGTACTAATTAAGATTAAAATTTGTGGAAAACAGTTTGGCATTTTTTTACTTGGTTTTCTTCACGTACTTTGGCAATTTCAAAAATGGAAAATTATAACAATAGAATGAAACGTTTCAGTTATTTTTGAACAATTTTTCGTTCATTTTTTAGAAATTATAAAAGAATTGCCGATCATCTGATATTTTAACAAAGTCTCATTACCTGTGAAATTCCAAATAAATACCTGACGTTTTAATAAAAGTCATTCCTAAAATATATCTCATCAATGGTTTCAAAACTTTTTCTCTGAAAAAAAATCTTGTGTTATTTTTCACGTTAAAAGGAGAAGGGTGAATAAACCACAGAATTTTGGAAAAATTTGAAATTGTCGATCCGAACTTTTTTTTGAGAAAAAAATCATTGAAGAAATCAATAAATTACTCAGTTAGATTTTCTAAAAATTGGATTGGTAAAAATTCATTTACAAATACGTAAATTAGGTACCTAACAAATTTCAGTGATGATTCTTGTGTTGAAATTCCGTCTAAGAAAACCAGTAACACTCAGAATTTCAACGCAGAAAAAAATCAGCGACTCAAATGAAACCATATGACCTTTTTTTAAAATTATAAATCGCTTTTCTGATATTTTTTTTCGAGAAAATCAGTGAAAATTATTGATTTTTTTAAAATCATCTCATTGATTTTCTGATTTGATCATGTTTTTGAGAATCAATATCTAGAAAATGAGGAATTATTTTTTTCATTAAATTTTGATTTCCATTTTTTTCTCGATTGATGAAGTACTTGCCTAATGACTTTTCGTTGGAAATTAAGAAATAATTTTTACAAATTGATATGTGTATTTCATTTTTTGTACATCACTGATAGGTATCTATGTGTAATTACATTTTTAAATTGTTTTTTTGGTGGCGGTGGGGAGGGAGAGGCATCATTTCCAAATTTCGACCATTTCTGCGACATCTATCTAAATTAGATTTTTTGGGGACACAATGTCCAAATTTTTTTGTACCTTTTTCAAATTGAATTTTTATGGGACGCAATGTCCTAATTTAATTTTTTTGGAACGTACGTCCAAATTTTTGAGAAAAAAATTTCAAATCGGCCTAGAGACTCTTTATTATTGGTTTTTACTTTAGGCAGACTTATTTCTCGGATGTAATTCTGAGTGCTTTCTTAATGGCTTTTCACTGATTGAGAATGAGAAAGTAGTTTCTCAGGAAGGGAAAAATCAGTTTTAAATTTTCATGAAAAAAAATGAAAAATTATTGTCAGTAAAAATTATTGTCTATTGATAATTTTTTCTTGACTCAGAATGAGCGATTATTTTGGAAATTCATTGCTCTTTTTCTTGAAATCAAAAAAAAAACAAAATTTTCTGTACGAATTAATTATAAAATTTAAGTATGTAGTATCATGTATAAAATTTTTTGAAAAATTCAAGCACTTTCGATTTTTTACTTTACCTTGCTCTATACTAATTAAATTCTATAATTAGAAAATTTTTGATAAGATAATTATGCACTTTGCTGAGTCATTCTTCAAGTACGAGTATCTGCTACATTTCATTATGCGAATTTTAACAACGTATACTCGCATAATATAACCGTACTCTTCGTACCCGTGGCATATTTCATTATACAAAATTAGCAGCAAATTCGCGCATATGCTTAATTAATGGAACAAAAAAAAAGACCACGAGCCAAAGAGAGCTTTTAAATTCCTCCAGCTGTTCTCTTTTATAATTGCTCAGTTCAAAGTCCCACCTTTGATCTTGCCTGCAAATATATAAACGATGCGATGACAAACAACGCCAATAAGAGCGTTGATCTTTTTCAAAAAAAAAAAAATCGACACCTAAATATTAATTATACGCTTTACGCAAGCGTGATTTTATTTTTATTCTGCTTCGAAACAACATAATCGAGAAAGTAATTAATTTTCTATTCATGGATCAATTTCAACGTACGAGTAAATATCTAGAGGGGGCAGAGGTATGCGCGGTGAGATGCTGCGAAAAAAAAGGCCACACATTGCAACCGTATTCTCTATAAGGTAATCACTGTCTCGTTATAGGTTAAATTTTGGATCCTCTCATTATAATTCAACACGATTTTCATAGCTGTGATGTCTCACCTCGGAGGTATAGCTGAGGTGCCTATATTGTTGCACAAACATTTTGTCAACACCTGCTGGCTTAATCGTGCATCAATTTCAGTGGTCGGCGTTGCATCCTTTAGCAGCGAAAACGAGCTGTTCATTGTGGTACGAGCCGTAATCGTAATACAGCTCATGGCTAAGCATTATATGATTGAAGTGTGCGTGATCGAATCGTACTCGTAATCTTTTTTTATGGGACTTATGACTTCGTGCGAGAGTGTACGTATGATTTTGATATTTTGTTACGCCTATTTCAGAAGGACGGATATCCGTTTAAGACTCCCAGATTAGAAACACCTACTTAAGAAAAGATGTAGGTAAGGTTGATATTAAGATAATCTTCAAAATATCTAAATTTATCTCACAGTCTGAGAAAAAATTGTATTTTTGATCGGTTATGAAATTCTACTAATTTTGATTCATAGGTAGGTACCTTTGTTCTCTCGAAATTCGCACAACAAACCAATTTACGAGTCGAATTTCATCGCCATGATATTCGATTCCATTCTTACGTATTTTTTCCCAACAAATACACGCGAATACGTACCACATGAGAAGAGTGACGCGTGGCGTCGTATGTAATTCAATTTTACGAGTTTTTTCTCCTTATATTGTCAATTATTTTGGAATATTTCAAGGGCATTCCGATGCCAAAGCGGTAAAAAAAAATTTAATACTCGAGCATACATAAAAAATGCATCGCGTCGTAAAAATATACGAGTGTGATGGATTCATTATACCGCGAATCGTTTCATTAAAACAAAAAATACTGACGCGGAAAAAGACGAATTTTCGCTTTCTTCAGTACAGAAATATGATTTTTTATTCAGACGTATTTCTTCGTCTCTAATTAGCAAATTCGTTGAGGCCACGGGAAGGGCACGGGGATTCAAGAGTTCAGCTGCGATTGTACTTCCTGATTTGGTCTTCGGTGGCCAAAATACCGTGTGTCCGGTTGAACCTCGTTAAGGGTTTCCTTCTGTTGTGGTAAAGAGGAAATCGAAGGAATTATTCCGAAACGCCTTCCACCGTCGAAATTGTCATTTTAAATTTAAAAGTGATTTTTTATTTCTTACTAATTTTCAGATCCAATGGTTGACGCCGTGTTTCGATTCCGGTTCCGGTTTGGATGTGTTCAATTGGTATATAGTGTTCGATGTCGAAGTCTGAATTCTGCACTAGATCGCGGTGAGTGGAAATTTAGCTTAGAAATATTAAAAAATTTAGAATTTGGAAATGAAAAATATTATTGATTCGCTGTAAATATGATCAGTACATATAATTTACGATTATTTCGGCAAATACCTGCAGTATTGTACTATTATATTGAGTTGCCGCAGTATCAGTAAAATTGAGTTACTTGGAATTGTAATAATTTAAAACTATATAATCGCAAATTTCTAGCAATTTGTTTCGAATTTCTAGTCATTTTTTCTAGAACCACTGGTTTTTATCGGAATTACAGGCCCTGTATAATACTTACGGTAATTACTGGTCATTAATAGTAATTTATGGTGATCACTATAGTCATTGATGGCAATTACATGATATAATTACTAGACACTAGTGGTAATTACTGGTCATTGATGATAATTTGCGTAATTACTGGTCATTGATGGTATTTACCGTAATTACTGGTCATTAATGGTAATTACCGTAATTACGGGTCATTGATGGTAATTACCGTAATTACTGGTCATTAATGGTAATTACCGTAATTACGGGTCATTGATGGTAATTACCGTAATTACTGGTCATTAATGGTAATTACCGTAATTACTGGTCATTGATGATAATTACCGTAATTACTGGTCATTGATGGTAATTACCATAATTACTGGCCGTTAATGGTAATTACTGGTCTTCGATGGTAAATACAGCAATTACACTACACTGGTGGTAATTACAGTAATGACTGAATATTGATAGTAATTACGGTAATTACTGGTCATTGATGGTAATTATGGTAATCACTAGTCATTGATGGAAATTAGACAGTAATGCTAGACATTGGTGGAAATTACTGGTCATTTACGGTAATTACAGGTCATTAATGGTAATTACAGTATTCACTGGTCATTAATGGTAATTACAGTGATTATTGGTCATATATCTGGTAATTACAGTAATTACTGGTCATTAATGGTAATTACAGTATTTACTGGTCAATTGGTCATTGATGGTAATTACAGTAATTGGTGGTAATTACGGTAATTATCGATCATTGACGGTAATTACTGATCATTCATGATGCATACAGTAATTCCTAATTTACTGGCCAGTGGCCATGCGTCACAATCATAGTAATTATTGATTGTGTACAGTAATTACATCAATTATTGACTGTTTTGATGGTAATTATTAGTCATGTAATTGTAAGGTGATATCGATTTGGCGTGGTAATTATAAAAATTACTGGTAATGTTTATGAAGAATGATTTCTGGTCGTGTGTGGTAATTACAATAACTATTTGTGATGTATGGCGGATTTACTGGAGGTGTTTGGTAATTTTCGGTAATTTCTGGTAAAATATGGTAATTTGCGGTGATGTTATGGTAAATTGTGGTAATTCCGTGTAATTTTGGGTAAAATTGAAAATACAACAATTCTTGGTAGTTTCTGGTAAAATATGGTAATTCTTGAGAATTTTCCGATAATTTCTGGTAAAATATAATAATTTTTGGTAATTTTGGGTTATTCCAGCCAATATTTGTGACGCGTTTTGCGATATCATACCATATGTCGGAAAAATCGATTTTGATTTTTTTGGCTCATTGAATAGAGTATTTTTTTACCTTTCAGACAAAAAAAAAAAGCAGCCAAAATGGTTGAAACCGCTTCCAGTAGGTGAATTTTGAATATTTCGATTTTGTGTAAGTAAAAAAATTAAAGTTTTGAGAAAATGAGCTTTAAAGTTTTTGATTAAGTTTTTTTGTTTCTTTATCAATTTTTTTGAAAGTGAAGCTGGTTGCTTTTTTTTATTCAAAAGGTAAAAAAATACTCCCTTCAATGAACCAAAAAAATCGAAATCGATTTTTCCGACCTGTGGTATGGGTATCGCAAAACCGCCGACTTATGGTATGATTTCTGTTGCAAATATTTAAGGTAGAAGACGATGTCTCCAAGGGTTCTACCAAGTGTCAGCTGATAGAGTTAGGATTCATAGCATATGAAAACGCAAAAAAATTAAAATCGATTTTTTTTCAACCCAATTCGATGTTTTGCCTCTCCTGCTAAATTTACTTTTCCGACATATGGTATGATATCGCAAAACACGTCACATTTGATCATTTTTATCTTACGGAAGTTGATAACTTTTTTCGGCTACATTCAAATGGTGCAAATTATATTCAGGTACCTACTTCATTTCACATATTTTTTTCAACAAATCTTCAATATTGGGAAATATTTTTTTCAAATCGGTTTCCATCATTCTAATGCATTAAATAAACGATTTCAAATATCAAAGAAAGTCATTCAAAAAAATCTACACGTATAGCCAGCGGATCAGCTGATACTTCAAAGCACAAAAAAGTAAAAAAGAATTCAATCTCGACCCGGTTAACGAGATCAGCGTGAAATCAGCTGATTACAGTTATAGCCGGGCGAAGAATGTACGATATGTACCTATAGTAGGTGACTAGTTCGTAGCATAATTTATATACAGCATAGGTCGGTGTATTAGGTGTATCTAAACCGGAATGGAGTATATAGAGCCATAACCGTAATCGTATTGAGACGCTATTCTGTAAAAATAATCGTCTATATTTCACGCAGTCTGCTATCTTAATTACTAATTAATTTTTTCGCTTCGGAATATACCCATAGGACGACACACCGACGGACGCGAACGAATCTATTAGTAGGAGGTTAGTTTCGGGACCGAATAGACGATACCCAGGTCTTTCTACTCAATGTGTGTTATCATTATAATCATTATGATGCTATCCTATATATGTATAGTACAATACACCTTTGGAAGAAAAAAAAAAAGTATAATACACCCGGAGGCATCAATTTGCCGCGCATTGATTGTTATCGACGGCGTTAAATTGCATTATTATCGATACAATCGAATCAATTATTATAATCAACTGGCGAAAGATTCGGGATAGAATTAATTATGTAATAGGTCGAGCTGACGATCGCGCACTATCGCGCCAGTTCCGAGACAATTATTACGTTAAATAAGCAGTTTACTCGCGGAAAATTCGCCATTTACGAGATGCTCCGATTACCGGAATCGTATCGCGGAGCAGAAAAAAAACGTCGCTGAAAAAAATCCAGAATTGTATCGCGAATGAGTGATTCTTTTCAATTGATACGAACTACGAAGATGATTCATGCGGAGACGTGATCAAAGATGGGGACACGTTTCCAGTTGAAATGATCTTTCGATAATATACGCGACGATTCGCGATGAGAATCTCGGCTACATGACGATTTTGTGGATTAATCGGCGAGTCGATGATTGGCTTCTATGCTGACGAATTCATCGTAGTTTTGGTTCGTCACACCTCCGAATAGATGTATTTTTACGAAAATATGGCTCCACAATAGATTATATCGAATGGTCGAGGAAAATTTCAAATGAATCAGTTTGGAAGAGAGGAAATTCCCGTGGAGATGAGGTTTTGAGGTTCATCAACTTTTAATGTGAGAATTGATGGATTGAAAAATTTCTTCAATTTTTGCCTATTTTCGATATTGAAGGAGAAATATGACTGAAATGAAGCCCATTTTGGCTGATTTTTTCGCGACCTGTTTTGTTCCCCTGCTCTAAATTTGCGAAGAATTTTCAATAAATTTTGCCTATCTCGAATTTCCCAGCAGTATACCAACGAATCGTACCCAGCGCCGGAAGAGAAGCCCTTTGTAGCGAAAACAATCAATCCTAGGCTAGTACAATGCACACGCAATAATTCCATAAATACGTTGAATTTCATCGCTAATTTAAATATTATGCTAATCGAGTCGATTGTGAATAAACGCAACGGCTCGGTGTTGTATTGTATTTTAATAGCGTATTACGTATACTAAAATAGGCAATTTAGGTTATTAGTATCTTAAAAACGCGTGCTTTCCATAAATTGAAAAAATATATGCCATAGACTCGCCGATGCTGCACATAGTGTTTACATATCCTGTCATCGCCGCCTCAACATCGTGATTGTTTAATAAAAGGTGCAAGCGAGGCTGGCAAACTCTTACGATGCACAGGTACATAGAAGATGTTCACACACATACGAGCAATTGTACGTATAAATTATTGTTTTGGTGAAATTTTTCACTTATATGTACGTATTATAAAATTGGATAAAGCGAGTTTGTTAATTTGATGTTCCGATGTGACCGCTTCGCACCGAGTACTGGATAAGATGAAGAGATACGTACACACAAACGAATTATAATAAAGACCAAGCTCTCATAGGCACAATGCACAGTACAGCACATACCTGGTGTCATTTGAAAAGGAAATTTACACGTTTTGACCTCAGAGCTCTCGGTGTTTCCATGATTCAACGACCTAAACTATGAGACAAGTATTGCAAATGAAGAAAAAATATTTTATGAAAAAAACGCTAGTAAATGCGTGTATTTTGCGACGATATGACGACGTGAAGATACTTATGCATTTGTTTGTTTCAACATCGCGTCCATTGTCCATATAGTTTTGTAGAAAACAAGAAAAATTAGCGAAATGTGCTGTAGTGGTCGTCGCCAATTCCGCAACTTACCGGCTGAAAGTCAACTCTCACTTTTTTCTGAAAAATTACATGATCGTAAAAAATACCGAATACATGGGTTTAATTGCTAGTGAAGTGAATTTGGTGGTTTTACTGAGTGTTTTACTGAGTGTTTGATCTGAGGGTGATGGAAAATGGATTGGGTAGGTGAGATGACGTTTCGATGTTTTGTTTTATTGTAGGTCTAGGTATATAGTTCATAACTGGTTAAAAAAAGATGAGAATGTAGAAAATTTATAGAGAAAATTATTTGGAAAGACGAAAAAATGTCTAGAGAAAAAGTACTCGGTGGAGAATTTTTTTTGATGTAAGTCTAGGAAAATCGTTCAATTGTTGAGCTGAGACAACTCGAAGTCAAACGTTTGAGAAAGGCCTAAAAATTGAAAAAAAAAATGAGAATTTTTGGACAAAATTGAATTGGCAATGAGGAGGAGTTGGTTTGACCTCCTCCATGGAGAATTTTACATTTTGAATCGAAAAAATTGATTCATTCCAAATACGTATACCGTATAGAGAGCTGGAATTTTCTAATTGTGGCCTCCCCTCTCTTTGATACCTTTTAATGATGCCAAATTTAATTTCCTCTAGCTCAAAGTGAGTTTTTTTTGATTTATTGAACTCGAATTTTAAATTTTTTCCGATTTTTTTTCAAAAGAATTTTCAACTTTCACGAATTTTTCAGCTCAACTCAATTTTTTAGATTGAAAATGAATTTCGTCGTGGGAAAGTCGGACAAACTGGTCTTCTACCTTGAGAAACTTTTTGGTAGGGACTATTTGTGGAGATAGATTAAACTATTCCCATTCGTGGGTTTGTGATCCCCCCCCCCCCCCCCCCCTTAGAAAGAAGTATTGATTCGATACTGATGAAATGGAACACTGGAAATGATTTTTCCAAAGTCAGTGACCAATAAAAATTATAATGACTGTATATATCTCGAACTAAGCAACAAATTTTAAAATTTTGCAGGAAAAAATTGATTACAAAAGTCATTAGTAGCTGATCCAATTAGAGATTTAATTAAGGAAATATTTATTATTTAAGTTTTCATATCGAGTTGTTGTTTTGGATTTTCTGGGGGGAGGGGGGTAAAAATGTGCCAAAAATTTAAAAATCCGATAAAAATCGAAAAATTGCGTGACTTTTGAAAGAATAAGTGACCCTGCCAGAAAAAGGTACCTTGTATAAAAAAAAATCGATGTCATTACTTTTATGTGTTTGATCGAGATTTGATGTCATTTGGATCAAAAACGTGAAAAAAAGACATTTTTTTTACACAACGTTCCTTCTTTCCGGCAGGGTCACATGTTGTGAGAAATTACATTTGAAAAGCTAAAAATGATCGCTTTTCAACTCTTTATACTTGCAGGATACCTATATCTAAAAGGTTGTGTAAGAAGTGAAAAAGTAGTGAATTTAGAAGGAAAGATGGCAAAAAAGTTGAAAAATCCAAAGACGCAATTTTTTTTTAAATTTCAAAAATTGTTTATTTTTGATAAAAACGAGTAAGTTTTTGACTTTTTGTGAAATTGATAGCACTGTCGTGTCGAAGTAAAGATTTTTGTTCAAGTTTGAATTTTTTCTGCAATTGATATTTTTTTTATGCTGAAAAAGGGATCAATTTCTTCCTCTTTTTTTGGGTGCGAGGAGATCGAGGGTCCGAATTGAAAAAAATTAATGAAAAAAATTATTGAAAAAAGTAGTAAATTTTTCAAAAAAAACAAAAAAACTCCGTTAGATACCGTGACTTGAGTCATATGTTTCAGGTAAAATTGTTTACTCCTTTGTAAGTCTGCAAGTGATTGGATTGAATTTTGAACGATAAATATTCAATTTAAGAGACTTCAAATTGTGCGTTTGAAAAAATTCAGAAAAAATTAATTAAAAATTTAAACATTGGTATGTCAAGTTGAAAAAATTCAATAACTTGTTTTATTGCTGTGAAAACTCTGAAATGAAGATTTAGAATATACTTTTTAAACAAAGTTTCGATGTCGTTAATACGTACATAAAATAATGCGGAAGTGGAAAAGCAGAGGCGTGGATAATTTAAAACATAAAAACTTATCATCGAAGATCGAATACTAGTAAAATTCAACTCAAGTTCAATTGGTTTCATTTTTAGCAACGAATTTTTTTTTAAAAAATGGGGGGAAATCAAATTCAAAAAAGAAAGTTTTTCGTGCATTCAAAAAACACGACTGTGCGAAATCGATATAAGGGGAAAACAGTGTTCATTTCATCCTTATTCAAAATAACGCTTCGAATTCGAGTTGGAAATAGTGTCGAAAATTTCATTTGCGTCCAAAAAACAAATGTTTAGCCTTCACCGTTCCTCTTCTTCTCCCTAACTTCGGTTCATTTTGGTACATCGTTGTTTAAAAAAATTTATCAAATTTTACAAAAAGGAAATAAAAAGTCCAAAAAATTTTTGGCAAAAAGAAATATGAAAAAATTGGAATTTTGTATAATTTTTTTTTCAATTTAAAAAGAAAGAAAATTTTAAAAAATAGATGAAAACGCAAGTAAATACCTACACTGCAGATTGTAAAAAAATGTGGAAATCATTTTGTCCAATTTATGCGAAAAAAAGTTATAGATTATAAGAAAAATTGCAATTTTAAGATAAATTCGAAAAAATTCAAGACATTCAAGTTCCAAATTTTGGCAGAGACTTTGTTCAATAACCTCCCTTCTTTCTCCACTTCCAATCCAATACTTCGTTTAGATGGCAAACGAAGAGAAAAATTCTCCACTCGTCATTTCTCTTTACCCAAAATCGTCATAAAAAGTGAAACGATCTGAAAAAAATCACTTTCAAGTGCAATCTATCCAACTTCAAGCATCTTTACGATTACAATTTCTATTTTTTTTCAACTTTTTCTTCATTCACAATTTACTACCTGTCTGGGTATCGATAGAGCATTAAATTCAAACGCGTTCGTGAGGTTTCCTGTACCACACGCTATTTAATTTCATGTGATTGAGGTTGGAGAGTGCGAACATATAACGAACTACGCACGTGTACTCGTATATTTATTTTAATTACGATTTATTCGGTTTTTTTCTCCTTCGTATTCATCAAGCCAACAGCTATCGAGATTAGAAACTATCCGCTCAATTGGTCTTTGAAAAGCTCGAACAATCATACGTTGGTATTTACGAGATCATAGGTGTACTACAAAAAATCAATACTTGTGATTACTCAGCTTTCCTTGCCTCGTTCCAGAGATCCAGGATACATGAAATCGAAATATGGTCCATCTACGAGCTGTATTATTGTTCGTCGTCGATGTACTTGACAATTGAACTTTATTTACTTATACGATCATCAATATCGGATGGAATTTCGCTTCATAATAAATGATCCGTTTGACATAAGCCTTGACGTTGTAGGAGGCGATGATGGATCTCACTTATAAATAGATCTTTTGAGGAATAATTAGTCGAGTAAATATCGAATCGAGAAACGAGCCGGTATCATTTGTACCTATGCACTTTCTTATTTTTTTCATTAGGACTGGACGAGAAATGTGGAGGATTTTTCACGCTTCGAGATGATTAGTAAAACTAGACGAAGACTGCTGGGCAAGTCGAAATCTTTGGATCCTTTCGAACTCAATTCTCGATTATGATTGGTACGAAATGGAAAAATTATGTCAGCTTGTTATTTTACGTCCTAGTTGAAGAGTCGATAGGCATCGAGAGCCAGTGTTTTATAATACGAATATTACGCATAATTCGGCCCGTCAGCGTCGTCATCGAATTAGTCTGCAGATACATAACGAGCCATCGTCGGCACCGCGGTTACCATTTTGAATAAAATTACCTTACCGATCGCGCATAAGAAAACAATCGAGATAATTTAAGTGAATGTTTTAACGAGGTATAATTTCGTAATTGCGCGTACTACCTATGGGTTTTTGACTGATAGGGCACGTTTATCGTTATAAATTTCGCATGGATAGGTATCTAAGGCAGCGGGTATCTGGGTGCGATATGTGCTCGTATAAGAAGCCAGTTTACATAATTTGGGATAAAAAAAAAAATCAATTTCCAAATGTCGTATGTGGCCACGTAATGATCCAGGTACAATCTGCGTTGTTTTGGGAAGTAAACCGGAAAAGTAAACAATATTTACCGCAAATTGGCCAAGTCATTTGTGTACTCTATAGATAGATTATCTATATACCTACATCCATGTATTCTTGTACGTTTCGGACAAATCAACTGTGGTAAAGTTTCAAGATTGAGTATAATGGAGCCAAGTCAGTCGACTAAATTACATAACAATTGTATAAACATTGTTTTGCCCGTGTCTAGACAAATGTTTGGTGCTCGCGTATGTGCGATTTGCGAGACGACAAAGAAGGCAGAGGCGAAATTATAATCGTCAATGATTAAATACTCCATACGTGAAATTGGCGACGCTGATGCAGCGGAATATCGCCGATATACTTTCCATAATACGTTGAATTTCACCGGTTGCAGGAGGTGGTGGGTTTTCCTCTGTATTGGGCGCATATGTAAAGAGAGAAAGAAGACGAGAGATGACGATGCTGACGGGTAAATAGAGAGAGAGTACTTCCTTGTAATTGGATGAAGAATTGGTGTGGTATGGTTTTGTTTACGTGCATTTATCGCGCTCTGGTAACGGCTCGCGGATTTTTTCGAGTCCTTTTATCCGCGCGCGTTCTACCAGCGCAGATATTCAATACAGGTAATACATAAAATATTGGCTTATTTAAATATCAACGTCGGCCACCGGAATAGCGATCATGATCATGCATGGATAATTTGTAAATGAAGTGATAAAATTGTTACGTTTGTATATGGATAGCTGGTATAAGGTAGTGGCGTGGGTGACAGTAGCGGTAGTGTAGGGAAATTCATTTATTGGGACAGTTTGTATAACGATAGCGTGAAAATTGTTGAGAGATGGAAGGTAATCGATGAGTTTGTAAGGTGTTTGAATGGGGAAGTTGTCAAAGTATTGGCTGGATTTAGGTTTTGAAGTAGGTAATGTTTTGTGGGTCAGAGGACAGAAATTGATTTGCGAGGGTTCGAAAATTTTCAAAAAATTTTGCTGTTCTGCCAAAGTAATATGTATTTCTTTTGGAAAAAATTTTTGGAAAAGATCAGGGTCGAGCCGAACAAAAGACAATTTTTCTTTTCCCAAAAATTTTTCAATTTTCAGATCTACCTACCCTGAATAAAATGCATTTGGGTCATAGGTGCACTCATGAAATTAATTGAGGGAGGGGCTGAGAATTTGAGATTAATCGGAGGAGGGGGTTAAATTTTCAAATTAATCATTTTTTACGGATCTTTCAGTCAAAAATCATTAATTTTTTCTGACAAATTGGAAATTTATCGAGGAATTGGTGATGGTTGATTCTAAAATTGGTCAAAAATTATCAATTTTTAGTATAAAAAGACTAAAATACTGTTTGAAAAACAAAAAAATGCATTTTTAAAATATTTCTGGAATTAAAAAAAAAAAATCATTTTTATGAGGTTTAGGAGGGACTAAGCCTTCTGAGCTACCCCCCCCCCCCCCCCCGGGAAAAACTATGATTTGAGTCCAAAAATTGGATGATTTTCAATTGATGTAATTTTAGTAGAGAAATTTGTAACTGAACAAGACCGAAATTTTTTGACTGAAATTGTAATTTTGTCGACTCGTAGTCGCAAGAGAGGGTTTCTCCTGTTGAAGAAAAATTTTGAGTTGAAAAAAAAATGGATCATATCATGAAAGAACCTCACATCAAAAAATTTCAAGTGCTACAGATCATTTTTCAAATTTTGTCGAATTTTTGAAATTTTATAATCATTTTCAATACCCTGCAAAATATTAAAATTCCATTACATCATTGAAAGAAGCTAAAATTTGAAATAATACCTTATTTTCGATCTCCCGAATTGATTGGCATTGATTAAAAAAGGTTTCGAAATGTTTCGGAGCTTTCCAAAAATTTTGGAATTTTACAACTTTGGAGAAAATTTTATATAAAATTGATGTAATTGTTGATCTTCTATATTGGCGACTAAGATCGAAAATAGAGTATGTATCAACTTTCAACTATTTACCTTGATTGGTACGTTTTCGATATATTTTTTAATGTTTTCTTGGGAAGTTTTCTGCCAAAAAATATGGATTTGAACTGAAAGATACGAATTTTGGAAAATTGTGTTTAAAAAATACCTCCGGCTCTAGGTTTTTCAAGAACGGTCTCCAGCTCATCTTAAAAAAATCGTGCAGCTTCGCTTCGGATCTCTGCTCATCTCAAGAATCCAAACGCAGGGATCCTCCTCTCTCCAGCTTCGAGATTTTCGATTGAAAGATCTCCGGCTCCGAGCTTTTTAAAAAGTGGCTTCGGCTCCAGAAAAATAATCCAGAAGAGGCTCATTCACCTCCCACTTGCTCCGCTCTATATCCCTGCTGGAAAGTTTCAACATTTTCTGGAAGCTCCGAAACTTTCAAAACAATTTATAATCGACTTGGAAGGTCAAAAATAGGATACATATCGAATTTCAATGGTTTTCGTTTTCGGGATAGATCAAATTTTCACATATTCGGTGATGAGATAGTTTTGAAATTTCAAAAATTCATGATGAAGGAAGGTAAGGTTCTCCAACGAATTTCCAATTTGGATTTACCTTTGCCCTTTTACCGATTTAGCAGTTAGAAAAATACGACTTGAGATTTTCAATTTGAAATGATAGGTGGTGGTTCAAACAGTCATAATATGCAATTTTGACTCAAATTTGCGTAGATATTTTTACCGTTTTAATTCTATTTTTTGTAAAATTTTTAAAATAAATTTCACTGAAAGCAAACATTGAAAAAAAAATACAGAAAAGCAGCAAAACTTCATTAAAAATTTGGTAAAACATCTGAAATTCGCTGAAAATCATTGTGAAAATCGTTGAAAAATTGTTGAAAATTCGCTAAAAATTAAAGAATTTCACTGATTTTTCGTGTGCTGTAATTTTATCTGATGTTCAGTAAAATTTCAAAAAAATTTGTGACCTGTTTTCCAGGAGATGATTTAATCTGTCTTTTTAGAATCTTTCTTATTGAATTCGTTTTCCCTCCTTTCCAAGCAACCGAAAAACCCTGAGGTCTGAATATTTCATTTGCTCAGTTATTCCCTCTTGTAAAGGTAGCTATATGCACAGTGCATGTAAAAACGAAAAATTATTGCTTTTAAAAAACGATACCTATTACAGTTTCGTTTCAAAATTTTGAGAGATTTTTGCAATAAATTAAGTAAGTAGGTATTGACGCATTGCATTTTGGAAAACACGATCTTCTTTGTAAAAATTCTGCAATCAAAAGTTTAGTGGTTTCAGGAGATACCTACCGAAACGAATTTAGTCAAAGGAGAAGGGTAAAAACTGAAAATTTTCTGAATCAATAAAACTTTTACCCGAATTTTCCCAGGCACTCAGACTGTTTCAGTCATTTTTCTGGATTATATATTGAAAACACATCATTGGCTAATCATCAGGAAATTCTCCTACGTAATCCAAATTTTTTAGCTAAAGGGCTATTTTGTCATGTTTGAGAGAAGTACCTAATAGTTGTTTTTCTGAAAAATTTTCGCATTGATTTTAATCATAATCTGATTAAATACGGTAGATTCAATTTTGCAGGAAAAGCAAAGCATTTGCAAGTAAAGTAAAAAGTAAGATGAGGTGGGAGGAGGGGAAGGAAAATCTCAGATAATGAAGGGCCACCAAACTGTTGTATTTCAAATGATTGATTTTTATTGAATAGGGAAGGAGGAACATAAATGTCTTTGAATCTTGAAGAAAAACTATATAAATTGTTCTGTAAGTAATTTAATTATTTTGAATAGGATTGCGATTTTTGTGATGAGCAATGAAACAAAAAAATCTTTAAAAATGCAATCAAAATTTCGTTTTCTTAAAATTATGAAGCAACCGATTTTCAAAATTAGCAATAAATAGTTATTGCGAAAATCATTATGTACGTGAAAAATTTTATTACTCTCAAACAGTTCTTTTTTTTATCGACTCCTGATGTCTAAAGATATTGAATCAATATGATACAAAATACGAGTACATTTTCAACTATAGTCTTTCTTTATACATTGCAGTCGTATAACTTGTCATAAAAATGTAAATATATTTCGCCGTCTTTAGCTATACACTGTAGTATTTGATACCTATTGATTAATCTTTGTGTGGTCCGGCGATACTTGAATGAGACAATAATATTAGCGATTTATTACCCAAACAAATTCACAATATGAAATTCTCTCGAGTTTAACCTACGAGCCATAAAGAATCCAATATTGTTAATATATGGTATGATACAACACAACACATGTAAAATTTTATGACGAATAATGCAAATGCAGTGGGAAGCTGACACGAAACACTATATCGCGAATTTGCAGAGTCCCAGTTCATAAAACCGTAATAATGAAAACTCGTGTTTCGCAATTTGAGTCCATTAACCTTTTAACGTATTTAATTTATGGAATTCCTACCTAATTCAAATCCTTTGTATCCTTTGCGTAACTCGATGAACAATAAAATTCACAAATGCACTGCTAAAATCTTACGAAAAAAATTCAATCGCACTCGCGTTTTTAATCGATTTTTCTCGCCACAAATATAATAAATAGTTATGAACTCGCGAGAACCTCGAAATCGTTGGTTGTCGTGAAATCGCGACCAAAACAAAGGTAAATTAACGCGAACTCTAACTTCAACCTGCAAGGTTCGTACGATAACCGATACTGAAAACAAAACCCGCGCAGTCGATATACAACTTTTTATCAACGAGTAAACCAACCGTTACTTGGAAACCTGCTGCAACTGGAAGTAGAATCGGCGGTACTCCTACTCCGAAGAATACATACAACTATATTAACTAGGTTCGAGTTCCTCCAGAATAAATATACCTATCGGAAATAAAATTTCTTGGGTTCTCACGAGTCATCTTATTTTCCATGTGATTAAAAAAAGTAGCTTGTACCTGTCTTAAAGAAGGCTGTGAGTCATTTTTGTAAAAACTCCAATTTTCCACTTTTTCTCTTAAATTGAGTGGTTCTGAGAAAAACTGGATCAATTGGATGGAGTCATTAAAATGTATTTTTCACATCGATTATAGTAACTTAATTCAAGTAATTAGGTATGAATTTCGTGCATACAATTTTTTAAAGAAAAATTTTCAATTTTTTTGATATTTGCAAAGTGGAAATGCGAAAATGAGTTTTAATTGTACAATTGCCAAGTTTGTCGAAGGGAGTGGAAAAATTCTCAAAATGGTACAATTTTTGTATATTTTATTCCATGCCTTAACGACCACTGAGTCAGAAGCCAAACGTGAACTAAATACGAGGAATTTTTATTAGTCTCCGTTGATGTGAGATTCGAAGTAGACATGAGAAATCGTGAAAAATACGAATACCTGATGAGTTTTTTTTCCAAATAACGATCGTTTTGATGCAGTATTATTTATTTCGATTTCCTCGATGGAAAAGTAATTTCTGTGGAAGTGCATAACTGATGAGTAATAAATTGTTTGACGTTGTATTTCCATATAAAATTTAGTATTCAAAATTAATCATTTTCACGGTAAGCAAATTACGAGATTTGCTGAGACAAATTTTCAAAATCGGTCAAAAAGTGTTTGAAATGATATCAAATTTTTGAAATGGACCAAAAATTGGTTAGAATTGATATGTATGAGGAGAACTAAGCGAATATGATGAAAAATTGACGATTTTCCTAAATTTTTGTAGGTAGATTTTTTTTCAATTTTATGGTATTTTTGTTCACGTAGATTTTGTTCATAAATATTCGATTTTGCGAGAGTTTTGGACAAATTTATTATTTTTTTTTTCAAGTACATACTTAATATGGTTGTTGGTATTGTTTTGTTCATCTTCATTGCATTTTTGCTTAACTCCCTCAATTGGAAGAGGCTTGGTCATTAATTGATTTCAATTAAAGAATAGAAAATCTACTTTTTGAAACATTATTTTTTTCATAGAAATTTTTTGGTGCCTGAAGAGGGAGGGAGGGAGGGAGGGAGGGTGGAAGAAAATTTTAGGAACATACAAAATATGATTTTGTCAAATCAGCAAAAATTTTACGTCATGATTGGACTCCAATAAAATTGTTTAAAAAATTTTGAATTCGTATAGTGCTATTTTCTGTTCAGAAATTGTTGACGATTTTTATATCAATTTAATATTGCTAAATAGGTAATCAAAATCGTCGAATTTCGCAAAAAAATTAATTTCTATTTCAATAAATAAAATTTATTTTTATGAATTTTTCAACTCCAATTTTTCTTTGAAAAATTTTTATGACAGTAGAAAAGAGCATTATTGTGAAATAAAGATTTGACTATATCAAGGTATGCAGATACATAAATAACACGTCGTAACGTTCAGAAGGAACAAGTTCCAGAGATATATGTACTTAACTTACACCTAGGAAAGCAAAAGAAAATTACATTCAAATTTTTTTAAAATTCTCATTGCTTTCTTCGTTATCCCTTTCACCGCATTGACTTTTTTAAAAAAATCCGAAGTTTGAAGAAAAATTATTTTTTAGCAATAAGTACGAGTACTTTTTTGTTATCACATTTACAATCTCGAGTTGAAAAATCATTACTTCTGTCAGCTTGATACGTGAAAAGGGGTCAAATAAATAAACAGATACCCGCATCCGCATGTACAAGGTTCGATATCGATCAAAATTTGATAATATTCGTAATTTCAGAGAGTCATTCCTAAACCTTGATGAATGCTTTATCTACTAAAATAAGGTAAGGTTGAATTAGGAAATTGGATCAATACGTATGTATTTTTTTTTTTTTTACAAAAAGTATTATTGGAAGAAGAAATTAGTACTCAGTGGAGAAAATTATTTAGATTGGTTTACCTATGTTTTCAATTTGGCATGTTATATCAAAATTCATAAAAGTCAAATATTCTGTTCATCATCTCGACTTCTCGCAAATCAACTTCTTCTTTACACAATTTTTTGTAAACACATAAAATGGCACTCTTTTAAAATTTGACATTTTTCCAAAAGTTCCAATGACAGAATTCAATTTTAACCATGATATAAAACTATCAATTGATTGAAATAAAATTAGATTTAGTTTTTTTGTACGAAATGTCAACGAATGTCAAGTAAAAATAAAAAAATACTGGGAGAGAAACAAGAAAAATCTGAAAATGGCAAGAATTTTAATGATTTTTCTTTTCCAAATAGGAGTAAAATTTTCCCCAATTTTTTTAAATTAAAAGATGAAAATGGATGTTTTTGGGGCACATTTAAATCAAAGAAAAAAGAAATGAAAGTGATGAGAAAAATCCAGAAAAAGGCAAGAATTTTTATTTGTATTTTTTTAAATACAACAATAAATACCATGAAATATGTACGTATTCAAGTATTATTGAATGAAAATTAGGTAAAGATTCGTGATTATGAAAAATACGAACATAAACGAAAATCACAAATATGTATGAAAAAATTGCACAAGCTTTTGAGTAAAAGGGTCTAAAACCATAAAATTTTGGCTAAATTCCGTTCCAAGAAAATTTGAATAATTATTTTTCATCATTTCTTTTATCTCAACGTCATTTCTGTATTCACCAATTCTGCAAAATCCACTCAATTTTTTTTGTATCAAACTTGAATTAAGATAGGACTATTTTTGTGGAGGGAGAAAGGCTGAAATACTTGAGCAACCGATTTGATCTAGAGATTAACACAAAATAATCTACGAATTTTCGGTTTTTAATAATTTCTTTGCCAACCTTGACCTATTTTAAGATTAAAATTTGTTGTGAAACTTTCTGAAATAATTTTTTGCTTTTTAATCAGTTTTTTCAAAAGATTCAGTTTTTATGTTCGAGTTTTCATAAAATATTTTAGAATTTTATATAATTTTGATTTATTGTTTCTTTTTTTTTTTTGCATCATTTAAAATTATTTTTCAATTAGCTGCCTACTTTGCTCCCTCCTCTTCCCTAATCTTGTAAAATCAGTTTTCTTATGCTGCTGTCCCCGTATATATCTTTTTTTAAAAAAATGAACCCACATGGTATAACAGCTGCTGATTATGATGGAGAATAGAATACACATAGGTATATTTTATTTTAATTTTTTTGAGCCGTGGTATTTACAATTTTCAAAAATAACTATTACAAAATGAAAAAATTTAAAATTTCTTAATATCTAGGTACTTAAATAATAATTTTTACATTTTTTTACGAATTTAGAATGGCATTAAGCTAAATTGAAGAAATTTTTCCTCACTACTTTAGCAATCGTTTCAAGCGACGGTGGTGGCGACTCATCCATAATTTGTTCGCATTTTTTGTAATTCGGTTGTTCCAGAGTTTTCAGCAACACATCCCTACCAGTTTTATCACCGTTCCTTTCGCAAGTCACAGCTTTATTCCGGATTACATGCATTTCGGCCAACGATTTACAAAACAGGGGCAGCGACATTCCACTTTTTTCGATTTGTTTCAGTAAATGTTTACTTTGAGGAAGATTCATTTTGGGTAATTTATCCATCCACGTGTTGTAAATGTCGCGGATTTGTTTGACATCTTTTTCGTCGAATAAGAACAGGGCGTTAAGTTTTTCCGGAGGTGGTGTCGTTGTGCCCTGGTTCGTCGCTTCGTGTAGAGCATCCTGGGAAAAAATGGGTTATTTTAGTATTCGAATGTTAAAATTTAAAATACGTTTGATTAGTTTTTATTTTACTCGAATTACTTACCACTCTCTTACGTATTTCTTGACTTTCTCGGTCCACCTTCTTTTTACGTTCGATGATGATGTGCTGGATGCCTTGAAGTGTTTTCATTTGCTCGCCAATTGTGCTTTTAACGCTCTTCGCGAGGTGAGTTAAAATGTTATCGATGTTTTGGAGAGCGGATTTCGCTTCGTCGCATTTTTTCGATTCGATGTTTATCCACATGCCTTCGTAATGGCGCATGATTTCCGGGTCTTTGGGATTCTATTTATGTAAATTGGGGAAAAAAATCGATTAGAATTGTCAAAAAAGGGAAGGAGTAGAAAGAAGAGAATGAAAGTATGAAAAATTCGTAATCAAATAAGTTTTTGTATTATTGATTAATTTTATGAATTTTTACCAATTTTCATCAATTTTGATATTTTTAAACCCGGTTCTTTTCTTTTTCCAAAATATTGATCAATTTCTGTCCCTCTCTTATTTTCTCTGAATTAATCGACAATATCGAAAATATTACTCACAATTTTGCCTTTTCTTTTTTCAATAATGGAATCCAACCTCTTGCGTCCCTCTTCAATAGCACCACGGAATTTTTTAATAGCTTCGATCGCATCGTTTTCGAAATTCGGTATTTTGGTTAAATCTTCGAGCATTTGATGTTCAATGTTGCGTTCGCCGGCTTGCAGATTCGATATGGCCAATAAATGATTAAGGAAATTTTTCATCATTTCTCGTTGTTGGTCCGGTTTTAATTGTATGAGGTCCTTTTGTAAAGCTTTTCGATCCGATTCTTCGCTGCTACTGCTACTGCTGCTGCTGCTGCTACTGCTATCTTCAGACTCTCCGAAGAATATCTGAATTCAAAGGAGAATTAATCGTTCTGGTTTTTTTCGGCGAAAAATAATGTGATGTTGAATTTTACTTACTTTGTATTGGGTGCTAGATTGAAGCAAAACCAAAAAAGTAAAAATAGGAAGTATCATTTTGAAATGTATAGGTATCATGATGGTATTCTTATTTGATCAATATTCAAAACTAGACTGATTCCTAAAACGATCAAGAAGTAGGTAACTTCATTACTCTGTATCAGAGATATTTAATTTCATACCGTGTACGAGATAATTCATTAGATATGCCAGAAAATTAATCTAGAACTTTCTAATAATCATGATTTTTTAACCTATTTGACCCCCTAGAGGAAAAAAACAACCTCTAATAATTTTTATTTTGAAATTAATGATTTTAAATTGAAATGTATCTTTAGTTTTTTTCGAATGCTCAATACGAGATTAGTGGGAAGTAAGGAAGAAATGAAGAAGAGAAAATTCGAGACTTGCTATCATGATTGATTATAAAAATTTACCGAAATATGTGCTGATATGGTTAATTTTTTTGCTTCCCCTTTATCCCTCCTCAACTGTATTAGACTTTTCCCATGTTTAGCCATAGCCTATTACGAATAAATAAAATATACTCGCCTGCAATCATCTCGAAAAACTTGCATGAACATTTGAACTTTTATCGATAGGTACCTATAAGTATTTTCTTTCTACCATTTCAAGGGCCTGAGGTCGAAATTTTTTGCGATTTGCTCAAGTCTGATAAAAAATGTTTATTGGTCGATATTTAAAATTTCAAAAATTACAATTTTAAATTCTTGATTTAAATCTCAAATATTTTGTATATTTACAGCAAAATAATGAAAATACAAATATTAAATTATTTCTAAAAAATATTTGTTGAAAAAATCAATAAAAATATAATAAATGATGAAGATTGAAAAAAATGACATCAGGTTGTGTAAAAAAAATGACCATATTGATCGGATAAAATGAAGTACAGCAGAAAAATGATCGCTCACCAAATTCAAGATCGTAAAAAGAATTTTTTTTTGATATTTCGAGGTAGGCAATACCAGGCAAAAACATAGGAAATTATTTTTGCAACATAAAGTAATGTAATTATTCATGGAGAAGGAAATATTTTGAGGGCCACCAATTCTGCAAAAAAATCTTGAAATTTCTTAAACCGCTCTTCTTGAAACATTTTCATTACCATTTCATTACACTCTTCGTCTTCTTTCGATGCGCACTCGAGCATTATACTGGTAAGGTTAAAATACTCCGCCATTGTCTTGCAAAAAAGTTTAACGGTGTATCCTTTTTCCTCAATTGCTTCATTGAGGATTGCAATTTTAGGATTATCGGTATTTTCGAATATTTCCATCCAAAAGAAGTACTTGGTTCGAATTTCTTCGATGTCTCTTTCGGTGAGGAGCCAACGTGGTACTTGTGGTTTTTCAGATAATCCAGTTTGCTGGCCAGTTTTCTAATGAGCATTGAAAAAATTACAAGAGGGTTAAGGTTCCAAAGACTATTTGAAATCGATAAAAATTAAATCGAAATATCTTTTTAATAATTTAAAAGAAAAATTCACCTTTGCTTCACTATTTTTTCACTTTCCAAATTTTCAACCCAAAAAGTAATAATGATTTGAGGCTGGTGAAAATTAAATTCTAATATTTTCAAAGTAGAAATTTAAATTTCGTTTTTTATGGTACCTAAATTTTGATTCATGAGCTAGTTCACTTTGAACTGGGAAACTGTTAAAAATGTTCATCAGCCCAGCAGGAGAAGGAAGCTAAAAGTCCTCAAAGTGGGGTAATATTCGAAGAAAAAAAAGTTTTTTTTTTACCAGTTTTTCTTTTGAGCCATGCTACTAGGTGCAAGTTTCATCTCCTTCTTCTCCTCCCTCTCCTTATAAAAAGATTACGATTTAAATTTCTACACTTTTCTGATCTATTGACCTTGAAATTATATACAACATTTTTTTGTCCTCTAATTGGAGGTTGAAAAGTTGTGAATCTTGAATTTGAAGATTTTCTCAATTTTTATTAAATTCAAATCGCTTTCTCAAACGACTCAAAATCAAAATAAAAACAATTTTTGAATTAAAAAAAAAAAATTGTAGCAGTACTAAGAATTTGAATTTTCTGAAAATTACGGCTATAAAAGTTTAATTGGCAGCTCTGCAATGCATTTTTTTAAAACATTTCGTAAAAAATTATTGTTTTAAATCCAAAAAAATTCTAGCTCTATTTCAAAATGTTTGAATGCTTTGAATTTGCTAAAAATTGAAAATTGTAAAATCCTTGATGAAGGGGAAAAGTTAACATCCAATTTTGAGGTTAATAGTTTTGATAGGAGTAGAATTTTAAATCATAATTTTCAAGGGATGACTCGCAGAATTTTTTCCGAAAGTGATCTTACTTTGAGGCCCCCTAGCTTCTTTCCCTTTGAGTTCGATATCTTGGAATATTGTGAGAGGTTCCCCGCTCAAAGTATAAATTTCCGAAGAATTTAAGATATTTTTTTAAATTCTGCCTCACTGCTATGTACCCATTTCAAAACCTTCAATTGCATGATATTTTTAGCATTTAATTAATTACCTCCGAGTCCATGTCATCGTCTGGATCATAATTTTCCGACTTCGGCATTTCGTCCAATTGATCTTTGATCAACAAGGCTAATCTTTGTAGCCTTTCCAACTCGTTAATTTGTTCATCAATGGCGAATTTTGGTAGGGCTTCATCATTCGTTTCGTTTAAAGGTATCTTCGAGTCAAGTAAATATTCCACATATGAAATGAATAATAATTCACATCTCACCCATTGTAAAATAATTCAATTGTAAATTGATTTACCTCTGGTATATCTTTGTTATTTGAAGAGCTATGCAAAAGGTTTCTAAAATCATCTATCATATCCATTCGCGATAGACTGTGCTTATCCAACTTATATATTTCAAATTTAAGCGTTTGAAGGTGAGTCAAAAATATTACATATTCCTCTTTCAGTGATTCACTTATTTGAAAACGATAAAAAGATTCGAACAACGTGTTTTTCTCTGAATTATCTTCATTTATCTGAAAGTATAGACGTACCTAGTTTAGAAAAGCTCAAAAAAATTATATTAGTATGTGTAACGGTTTAACAGTATTTCGGAATTTCATTATGAAAATGATCGCTCTCACCAGATCGTTTTTTTTCTTCATTGATTTCATTACCGAGTAACGTAATTCTTCGATTTTACCCAACATTTTTGAATTTTGTTTTGTAGAATTCAAACTCAATCCTAAAATTTCACTAATTGTCGTCAACATGGCATTTTCGAATTTCAATTTTTCTGTCCTTAATTCCAATTGTGCATGATATAGATTCAATTCCATATGTTCTTCGAATGTTGATAGAATACTCGCATTACCATATTCTGATCCCTCATCATTAATTTCGTTCCATACATCTTTCTGGATGTTCAAAATCTAAAAACAAGAATAAATTAAAGCATATATTTGATAGGATGTCTATAAATGGTAGTCATCAATTACAAACTTTGTTTAACATTTTTTAAAAATTGAGGAACTTCAATCAAAAATTTGCTGAAAATATGCAATCATTTTGAAAATTTTCAGTGCAAAAATCAGAAAATTGAAAAGCTTGAAAATCGCGAAAGAATTCTATTTGAAATTTTTTTTGTGAAATTTCTTTAAGATGACATGACTGAAAAATAACAGAGTACCATAATTCATATCAAAAATACTTCATTTTGTAACTTACCTCCGATTTTTCTGAATTAACTGTTTTGAATAAGAGTAACAGTAACGCAAAATGCACAATTATCACATCCATGTTTGCATTTAAATACATACATTTTTTTCAATTTTAAAATTTAAAATTACTTTCAAGATATCAGTTTGAATTTATTATAATCATAATTTATTTGATAAGATAAAAAAGATGGTTTTCGAATTCACCTTATTGCATACTTTGTATGTATGTGTGTATTTTTTTCAAGGGGGGAGGTGTAAGTTCAAACGTCTATATTTTCATTAATTGAACTTTGATCACCCTTATTCCCATTTGTATGAATATTTTTTGCTGAAACATTTTTTACGCGTCTCTCTGAGTGTATCCGGTGTTTGACGAAATTTTGAAAACAATAGAACGATTAGCTTTGGTGTAGTTGGATAAAATTCAAAAAATAGGGGTCCAATATATGTACATTCGAGCAAAAAATATTCATTTAGGCCGGATTAAAGTTTCTGTAATAATGAATAAGTATGTATAAAAAAAATTACCTGCCGAGAAATCGAGCTTACTTTGAATTTCAAGTACTTTTCGATTCAATTTTTCAAAAAAAAATACAATTTTTTTGGTTGTTTATTTTCTATTATAAGTATTTTTTAAGCAGATCAATCAGCACATTATAGGCAGATCGGTTGTTCGTTTCGTTTTGAAGTGAAGAAATTGGCAAAAATTGTATTGTAGGTCCCTACATATAAGTCGAAAAAAAAATTATTTTAGTAGAAAATTACGGATTTAAAATTGCATAGAAAATGTCATTACCTTGAAAAATAAATCAACAGAAACATGAAAACTAGTTTACAGCTTGAATATTGGAGGCATAGGGCATAGAGGTGATCGTTTTGTCTTTTTTTTTTTGGAAATTCAATGTAGGAATTTAATAATTGAGTCTGTGCTACAAAACGACTTAGTAAAAAAAATACACCCTTGACTAATCCCTTGCTCTTTTTTTGTTTGAACTTGAAATTTGAAAATTTTGTTTTCAGAAATTTGTATAAGTGTTTAACGCCCATTCATGTATCCACACAATATTTTAAAAATCCATTTTTTTTTTTTTTCAATAAAAAGTGAAAAAAAGCTCATTAGAAATAATTTTTCCTAGAATAATAATTATCAGTACAACCATTTTGAATAATTGAGTATGTATTTATGTAGTGGAAAATTAAAAATAGATATTTTATAAACAAAAATTCTTCTAATATGATATTACATTGCATAAATATTCTAACCAAAAAAATCATTCGTCGTGATTTTTCACACTTTTTTCAATTTTTGAAAAAATTGCACAATACATTTTCTTCGTTTTGAAAAAAAAAATTGATTGGAGGAGGGGTAACGAATAATTATTTTTAATTATTTTATCCAGTCACAATGGTCGTACAGATATTATTTTAGGAAAAATTATTTCTATTTAGCTTTTTTTCACTTTTTATTGAAAAAAAATACAAAATTTCGAGGATAAAAATCGATCAATTTTACGTTATAGGTGGATCACTGGATACCCATTTTCTCTTTTTATCCACCAAAACAATGATAATCATGTAAAATTGCTGGGAATTCAAATTTTAATTACTGTAGTGAGAGTGAAATTTGAAAAAAATGTATATTTTGGGAGATGAAAAATAGGCATTGGGTATCTGAACGTATTTCTGAGGATTGTGGAACAATTTCTTTCTCATTTTCTCAACTTGATGCAAATTTTCCTTATTTCTTATCAATTTTCTCAAATTTTTCACCACAATTTCTGGATAACTTTTGAATTTACTTTGGGTTAAGAGGTACCCTCCTCCCACCGCACCGTTTCCATCATACTAATCAATAATCATATGTATCAAATTACCATACGATATTTCTGTCTGCTCTCTCTTCTCTCAACTGAAAATGATCAACTTTTTTCTGAATATGGCTAACGAAATAAGAAAACAACAATATAGTTTACAATTACATATTTTGAAAATATTATAAAATATTGATTGAGATCGCAAGTTATCTATTTACAGAAAAATAATGAAAGCACGACCGAGTATGCGATAAAATTAATTTTTCGATGTGATTCATAACTCCAGAAGGTATTTTAAAGGAAAATTAATAAAAATATAAAATGTTAAAAATCCTATCAAGTAAATTGAAAAACATATCTAATACAAAAAAGAAATCACGAATCATCAAAAAAAAAAAAAAGGTGCAAAATCAATAATAATAAAATTTCAATTAGGTACTGAATTAAACTGTTTGGAAAATTTTTCCCACTGTTTAGCTGTTGACAGCTTTATGGCTTATTTTCAATATTGCCTGTGACATTATGCATCAATAAAGTGGTAGCAATTTCAGAGCGTGCAATTCTTTACTTAATTCGATAAATTTTTCGAAACGTTTTTCAAACAAAACTTCAGTCATTATTTCCATACACTCGGCATCGTCTTTTGTTGCACAATCGTAATATACACTGCTAGCAACAAAATATTCCGCCGCCGTTTTGCAAAAATATTTCATGGAGTATCCGTTTTTTTCAACAATTTCTTTGACCGTTGCAATTTTTGCGGGATTATTCGTATTTTCAATTCTTTCAATCATTATGCTGTACTGGATTCGAATTTGTTCAACGTCTCTTTCAGTGAGAAGCCAACGTGGTACGTTTGGCTTTGCGGATAACATTGAAAAAAAAATGCAAAGAGATTATAGTACCTCTACCTACAGATAGATATCAGTTTCGAAATTAGTGGAATTTGAACCCAAATACAAATTTTTTCAGTGAAGAAATTTTATCTCTGTTCCTTTCTACCCACCCGCATATAATTTCCAGTCCATAAAATTTTTCCAAATTTTGTGTTGTATGGAATGGTATTTATTAATTACCTCTGATTCCACGTGATTATTTTGTTCGTCATTTTTCGGTCTTGGTAGTTCGTCCAACTGATCTTGAATTATTAGGGCAAACCTTTGAATCCTCTCCAACTCGTCAGTTTGTGCATCAATGTCGAATTTTGGTAGCTTTTCTTCATCATTTGCATCGTTTGAAAATATCTGAGTCGAAAAAAAATTTATGAAGTTTTCTCGTGATAATTTACAAATTTGGTTATCCTTTCGTTTCGTGGTCTAAAAAAAATTAAATAATTGAATACCTATTAACTTACTTCGGAGGTATCTTCGTTATCATACATAAATTTTATATTGAGTTTTCTGAAGTTCCATGAATGAAATTTATTCGTATCACTGCTCCTCCATTCGTATATCATGCTTCTTAGCAGAAGAAATCGATTCAAAAATGTTGAGTATTCATCTAAAAGCGATTCGCTTACTTGGCGACGATAGAAGTCTTCAATATGAATGGGGTTTTCCAAATTATGTTTTTTCAACTTCATAGATGTGAAAAGGAAAAAGTCATATACATTTTTGAACCAACTTTTTACCATATTGATTTGAAATTTGATTTTGAAAATGATCACACTTACCAGCCTGTTTTCCTTCTCCCACAACCTCGTCATCAAATCGTAAACTACTGACATGGCGGCTTCAATTTTTGTGTGTATTTTAGTCATGTCAGAGGTGAAATTCTGTATTTCTTTCATTCTTTCTATAATGTCTACTCCAAATTGCATTTTTTCATTTTCTAATTCCAATTGCGCATTTTGTACCTTTACTTCTACCATTTTATTAAATTTCGAGAGCATGCTTGTGTTGCTGTATTCCAATTCTTCGATATAACTTTCGAGCATCGAAATTTTCAGGTTGATAGTTAACTAGAAGAAATTGTTAACATGTAACTTTACTGAAGAAATTGCCTTATTTACGTGGTAGAAAATACAGAACAGGACAGTGTCTGTGTATTATTAGTAATAATAATTATAAATCAGCATTTTGTCCAAAAATTTCTAGGGATGAAAAATTGGATTTTTTTCTTACCTCTGCTATTTCTGATTCTCCATTGACAGTTTGAAATAGGAACAACGTTAACGTAAAATGTACAATCGTAAAATCCATGTTTGCATTTGAATATCTATTTTCGAAATAAAATTTTCCTGTGTGAAGATGAACATGGATTAATTATGATAAGGCGTTGCATGATAAGATAATAAATCTTTAAAAATTATATTTTTTTTCAAGTAATTTGTATGCAGATAGTAAAATAAATTTTGTGGACTGGTAAATTGATTTCCCTTCATCTGTCAATTTTGAAATTTTCAAGAAGTGTTATTTTTCATCTGAGGCAAAAATTTTGCCAAGAAGAACGATTCAGGTAGCAAAATGTTTAAAAATAGTTTTTGTAAAATCATTGGAGAAATTGAACTCTCTCCTTTCGAATGATCCTTAAACAAAGACTGAAGTTCATCAACATTCTAACAACTGAAATGATTTTTTCTGAACCTATTTTCCCTACTAGACATTTCTGGCTTTGCTAGGTAAATAAATTAAAATGAAATGGAATTCTCACCTTTCAAACTCTTCTATGTTTCTATTTACCATCAAATTGAAATCGTTTCATAAAATTAATAACTTTGAGAAATTACGTTTAATTAGAAAATTTTTTAAATGTTTCAAAATCAATTGTTTTGTATAATTCTGATAAATGAACATTTCTTCAATTACTTACCTATTGATATTTCTGAAGTTTTCACTTCTCACCAATTTCCATGTACCTATTTCATCTAAATCTAAAACCCTGTCTTTTATTTTTCTATTTCCGAAAGTCTATTTTATCAATTGGGTGACTTCATTTATTGCATGAGACCAGGACACAATTTTCTCATAGCCGCTGATCTGGGGAAGTCTTTTAATATTTCAACTTTACAAGGTACCCTAGGTTCATAAAATCAAAACTGGAAGATTTTGGAAAAGATAATGTAAAGAATTCGGAAAATTCAAGGAAACAGAATTTTTTCGAAATCCTTCTAATACGAATTTGTAAAAAAAAAACACGCCAAATTCAAGATTCGAATAGGTTTGCTTGTATTTTTATTACTTTTTGAGATTTGTTAAAATTTTTATTACTCATTGTGAATTTGGAAAAAAAAATGAAGTAAAGAACTTTTTTTGAAAAGATGAATAATTTTTTAGTTGAACGAAATTTTAAAAAAAGACAGGCAAAAATTTGAAAAAATCTAAATTCAATTTTTTTATAACAGATACCTACTTTTAATTTTTTTAAATTCAAATTTTCTTAAATTTTTATAATTTGGGTTTTAAAAATATTCAAATTCTTATTTCTTTGACATTTTTTCTAATTCGGAAACTTTTTCAATGGATAATTTTAAAATATCTTTCATTTTTTTTTTTTTTACAAAAATTCACTTTTGTGTTTCCAAAATATATTTTGGCTAAATAATTGAAACAAATTCATTAGAACATTATATTGAAAAAAATAATGTTGAAAAAATTTAGATTTGAAATAATTTTACTACTTTGAAATTGGAAATGGGATACAGTTTCAATAAAAATTACAATCTAAGCCATTGAAGAAATTTGAGCTCTGAAATTGGAATATATTTGGGACTTGGATTATTGGAATCCCAACTACGGTACCTAAAAATTATTAGCGACTGTCTTGTTTTAAAATGGAATTTTATTTTATTAATCTATTTTTCTGGACACTTTTTACCAAAAAATTGGTAGATGCCTGAAAAAATCTCAGTCTTTGGAAAAATAAAAATCAATGGGAGTCTGACTTTCCTTACTGCCTCTGTCACTATTCCCTTAATGATCTAAATCAGAAATTGTGGGTATTTTTGCACGAAAATAATGAAAATACAGTGCCTAATTAATTATTTTCTCAAGATGAATTTCTGAAAAAAAAAATCTGGAACAATCATTTAGAAATATTTTTGTGTAACAATAAAAGTGGTACATAAAATATAAAAGTGGATATAAAAAACATCGATTATCAGTTTGATTAAACAGAGTAAAATACAGCAGGTAAAATTTATAAAAATTTGTCGCGTTAAATTACCAAATTTTATTATCATTTTGGATGATAATTTTTTCAATATTACATAATGATGGGTTCAAAAGGGAGGCCTTATGTTCCGAGTATCCAGATCGTCGAAAATTTCGATCAATTTTTCGAACCGTTTTTCTTTTAAAATATGGTGTATCATTTCCTCACATTCAGTATCGTTCTTTGATTCACATTCGAGCATTATGCTGGTAATGTTGTAGTACTCCGCAAATATCTTACTAAAAAGTTTAACGGTATATCCATATTTTTCAAATGTTTCTTTCAATGCTACAATGCTGGGGTGATTCGATTTTTCTAACATCATCTTGAATGCGAAAAACCTGAATCGAATTTCCTTGAGATCTCTTTCAGTGAGGAGCCAACGTGGTAATTTTGTCTTTTCGGGGAACTTATTTTTCGAATTGGGTTTCTGTTGACAATTTTAAAACAAGAAAATGATGAAAAATGTTGTCAAGTAACTAAACTCCAATATGAATCATATTTTCAAAAAAAAATGAATTTTAATGTTGCAGTACTCGACCTCTTTTCTCTACCCCCGCCCTATCACCGCAATCAGCCTTTATTTTGAATGATTATTTTGAAAATTTTGAAATTTTACCTCCGATTCTTCATCATTTTGCGGTTTTTCCATTTCATATAATTGATCTTTGATCATCAAAGATAACCTTTGAAGCTTCTCCAGCTGGTCAATTTGCATATCGTTGTCGAATTTTGGTGGTGGTTCAACATTCAGCTCGTTCATTCGTACCTGAGATGAAAAAAATTACTAAATTGTTTGATAATTCATTAAATCATTATTGATACCTTACTTTTGGTAAATCTTCTTCGTGGGAGATTTTTACCACAAGATCTGTCAAGTTTTCGACCGTTTGGGAATGCAATTCATTTCTTTCGTCGGAATCGTATATCTTGACTTCCAGCCTTTGAAGTTGAACAAAAAACGTTAGATATTCTTGTTTTAGCCGTCTGTGTACTTTGATGCGATTTAATACTTCAACGTCGACATTCTTCTTCGAATTTAGTTCTGCAAACTATATGAAGAGAATAGAATGAAGGAATTCTGTATGTTTACGAAGAGTTTATTTCAATATATTATTTCAATAAAATACACACTTACAAGCTCGTTTTCTTTTTTCACCAAGTTCATCATCAAGTAACGAACTTCTTCAATATCGCCCATCATTTTCCTACATGTCTTTACCGAGTTCATGTTCAAAATTGCTATCGCATGTATATTTTTTATTATGTCAATTGTGGAATAATTTTTCATTTGTTGAAATTTCCATAATTCTTCACTTAGCAGAATTGGTCCTCGATCTTTCCTGAATGTTGACGAGAGTGTTATATTGTTATATTCTGTCCCTTCCAAAATGTAATTTTGCGATAGGTTTATAATGTTCTCCGATGGCTAGAAAAAATTGCACAAAAAAAAGTTCTGTTGAAAGAAGTTAACTATCTTTGTTGTTGTGATCGTATTACGAAATTTGACCGAAAATTTCTCAACGTGGAAATTTTTCAGTTTTTATAAATATTGGAAAGTTTTTACACGATTATTTTTTTAAAAAGAACTGAATACATTAATTAGAGAAGGAAAATGAAAAAATGTACAGGAAAAGTTGAAGAAGCGTGAGAAACTACGATCTTTTGAAAAATATCAGTTACCATAATTACTGAAATATTTACGGTAATTTACCATAATTGTTGGAATATTAACGGTAAATTACCGTAATTACTGGAATTTTCGTCGTAATATACCGTAATTGTTTGGAATATTTACGATGGTTTGCCGTCATTATTAAAATTATTACGGTAATTTCATCGATCGATGGGTAATTTACGGTAATTATTAAAATATTTCCGGTAAGTTACCGTAATTACTGACTTTTTACGGTAATATACCGTAAAATTCCAATAATTATGGTACATATATTACCGTAAAAATTTCAGTAATTACAGTAATTTATCGTAAATATTCTAATCGTAATGGTTAAAATATTTACTAAAATAATACCTTAATTATCAAAATGTTAACATAACGGTAAATTACTGTAATTATTGGAATATTTATCCAGTGGTACAAAATGTTGCTATTAATGAAGGACTAGAAACGTACGAAAATAGTACAAATTTGCCTTTTGAATTTGAGTGAAGACTATGAGAATTTTCTTAAATTGTGGGGAAAAAAATTATCTAAATATTATAGGCACTGTACGTATTCGAAATTATTCTTGATTTTTTTCACTTACCTTGCATGTTTCCGAATTAACTGTTGAAAATAAGATCAACGAGAACGTAAAATGCACAATTGTCATATCCATGTTTGCATTCGAATGTCTTCTCTTCTTTTCACTATAATTTAAACCTAGAATATCAGTTTGAATTTATTATGATCACGATTAAATTGCGTGATAGGAGTAAGATAAGAGAGTTCTGGGATTTATATTTTTGCATACTTTGTATAATTTTTTTCTGATAACTTGATTTTTCAATATCATTGCGTTGAAATGAAAATTGAGCCAGAATCAATTCATGGGTCAAATATAATCAAAAAATCTCGGAGAATGTGAGATGAAAGCTTGATCACAGCGTGAGTAATTTTTTTTTGAGAAAATTTATTCTTTGAAAAAAAGTACTTACCTCATGCAATCTCTGTTGAAAGTATTCATTTTTGAGCCCTGAACCCTTTGATGATCAATTCTGTCATTTTTCAGTCAAAAATAATGTTTAACTGATTCTCGAGTATTTCAATCGACAGTTGCTTCAAAGGTAGAAAACTAAAAACTTCTTTTACGAGAAAAACTAATTTTCATTTTTAAAACGAAGTTATATCTACCCACGGTACCAGCTACCAGAAATTTCAATAAAATTAAGTTTTCAAATTGAAATTATTTTACGTTTTGGCAAAAATTTCTGAAAAAATTTGCTTTGTTTTCTTTAATTTATCGATGGCAATCAAATTATTGATTTAAAAAATTCTCTGTAAAATTTGTTAAATTTGTTCAAAATTATGAAAAAAGTTGACGAAGGAGTATCAAAATTGGGGGTAACTCATCTCGTGGGATTCGACAATCTGGTGTTTAATTTGAAGCTTTATTAAAATTCCACAAAAATTATCAAATGTAAAAAATCTATCAAAAAATTACACGAAATACAAATAAAATTAAATTAAAGAAAGTAAATCATTTTGAAACTTGATTAGAATTGCATGAAATTTGTTGAAATGCAATATGTGTGCTTAATTGCGTAAATACCAAAAAAATTAAAATTTTACTTGAATCGATAAAAATGGTGTAAAAATTTCTGAAATGCAAATCAACTTTTGTTAATTGACTTAGGATTCTTTTCAAAAAGTCATTAAAATTATTTCAAGTTTGAAGAGAATTTTTAAATAATGTATATTGAAATTATCTACTAAAAATTGGAAAACTTGGTGTCGTTGATTAATGTTGCATCAAAATTGCATCAAATCAGGAAAAAAATTCGAATATTGCTTCAAGGTGATGAACTTCTTGAAGACGAATTCTTAAACTAATTTTTAAAATTCTTGAATCATTTTTAGTGAATTTCATGAAAATTTGACCAGTTTTTTTTCAATAATTTTATATCATTTTTATGACCTTTTCAAATGGTTCTACTAGATTTTCCTCCATTTCATTGATGTTGAATTATCAATTTCTATCAAATGTACTAGTTTCTAAATTATAAACTTCAAAATAGTACCTAAATAAGCATAAAATCATTTTCAATTGCTTTAAAAAATTGTCAAAAATTAAAATTGTAAAGATTTGAAAAATAACAGAAAATATTAATGAGAACCCGAAAAGGAATCCTTCCATTCGCTAAAAATAACGAAAAACTTTTTGAACCGTTCTTCTTGAAAAATCTCTTTCAACATTTCCTGACATTCGGTGTCATCTTTCATGTTGCATTCGAGCAGTTTGCTGGTCAAGTTATAATACTCTGCTAACGTCTTGCAAAAAAAATTAAGGCGGAACCCATTTTTTTCAGCTTCATCTTTAAGGCGTGCCATATTTGGGTCGATTTCGAACATCATAGCCCATTTGATATACTTGATTCGAATCTCTTCGATGTCTCTTTCTGTGAGAAGCCAGCGTGGTGTTTCTGAGTGTATTTTCTGTTTAACATTGCAAAAGAAATTGTATGAGAGACCTTGGTAGATTCAAGGCTGATAAAAAGTAAACTTCTTAATCGTAATGGCGTTCCGGTTTTTGAAAAAATGTAAAAGTTTTGCAGAATTTTAACAAAAGGTCTCACAATTTTGCAAAATTTTGCGAAAACGAAGTCTGCTTTTTGCCAGTATTCTATAAGAATTCTACATTGATTCTGCAATTCACACGTGTTTCGTAAGTTGCCTATCCCAGAGTATTACGTGTCCTGTCTCTCAATAGCAAAAAATTTTTCCTTTTTTCTTTCAAATTTATTGGAAACTCTTTCAGAGAAATTATTTTTCTTCTCTTATTCCCATTCCTCTTTCTTTCTGAATTATTTATCCAAATATTGCCAATTTTATGGCAAGCTGCTATTGACAATTCGTAATTACCTTCGATTTGACGTCATCTCCTTGATCCTCATTTTCCAGCTTTGGCATTTCATATAATTGATCTTTTATTATGAGAGCCATCCTTTGAAGCCTCTCCAACTCGTCAGTTGCGATTTTATCGTCAAATTTTGATGGTAGATTTTCATAATTTGCATCGCCCGGAGATATCTTGAGTTGAATGAAAATTACACGTACGCAAAATACAAAATATCCATCGTGTGAATTTCAAGTGATTTTTATTGAAAATCAACTTACTTCTGGTAGATCTTCGTCGATTATAAATTTGTTCAAGAATCTTACTACGTCATCTTCATCATTTGACTTTAAATGTGAATAATTCTCTGCAGTCCAACGGCTTATCATGAATTTCAGCGTTTGCAGTTGAATCAAGCTCGATGTGTACTTTTCTATCAGCCATTCGCTTTTACTAAGACGAAAAAAATGTTCAATGTCGATATTTTTCTCCAAATCAAATTGCTTGAGCTGCGTATATTTCGAAAATATGAAAAAAAAATCGCATACTTAAATTTCAGTCAATTTACTTCAATTTAAAATTTTATGTACAAAAATAATCACGCTCACCAGCTGGTTTTCCTTTTTCAACGATTTCATTATCGAATAACGTAGTTCTTCAACAGGACCTCCTATTTTCGTGATTCGTTTTATTGTATTCAAATTCGACGTTACTATGGTCTCCAAGTGATGATACATCTTGATTACAAAGTTGAATTTTTCTTCTTTGAAATCTAACTCTTCCCAGTTCGAAGTTTCTTTTCGATATGCATCGAGTGCGGTTATGTTTATATATTCTATTGGTCCCGTTACTATGCCTTGGAGGATGTCAAATGGCTACAAAAAATCATAAATGTGTAATTTTAGTTCAGAAAGAATATATTTTTAGAATTTTTTTCATCGATTATTTTTTTTGTTGATTTTCAGTGTGTCGAAGAATTTTAACAGAACGTCTTGTTTTTCTGACAGTTTCTTTGATTAATTTTAAATGATAAAACTAAAATGGCCTCGAGAATTTGTTCAACGATTTATAAAAGAAAAATTGCTTTTTGATCTATTGAAATATTCAAAATGTGTGAAAATGTCCGATTAATTATTTTCATTGAAAATTTTCTCAACACGAATAAAACCATTTACCCAATTTTAAGACTTACGTGTGATATTTTTGAATTAACTGCTTGGAACAGAAAAAACGATAACGTAAAATGCACAACCATCCAATCCATGTTTTTTTTCAAATACTTTTTTCTAATTTGAAATTTACATTACAGAATCTCAACTCGAATTTATCTATTATGTATTATGATCATGATTACAATGTTTAAAATGAGATCGGATATGTAGGTAGCTAGGTACGTAGACCTACCTACTTATCAAAACTTTGGATAGATAAATTGATTTTTTATCACGTATTTTGGATGGATTTTTAATATCGAGTTTAAATGTATACAGATAGTTTCAAATGGCACTCGATTTTGTATTGAAAATCTTTTATCTTATCATTGCCACGAGGGAAAAATTTAATTTGAGAAAACTTTTTCATTCATAATTTAAAATCAAAAAATAAATTTTCAATTACAAAATAGATTGAAAAAATTTATTAAAATAACTAATTCTAATTTACAACGAAGATGAAAAATTTTCGAATTTCAAGTTGATTATGATAAACCTTCACTGGACTTCCACGACGAAAAAAGTTGATCGAATTCTGTAAAATGAGGCTGATCTAGCATCGCATCCATCATTTCTATACATTCGGTGTCATGCTTTGACTTACATTCGTTCAATATGTTCGTTATATTGTTGAATTCTGCCAAGGTCTTGCAGAATAGTTTAATCGATTGCCCACTTTTTATAACGGCTTCTTTCAAAGATTGGATTTGCGAAGCTTGGGAATGTTCAAATAGTTCCATCCACGTTAAGTACTTGCTTTGAATTTCTTCGATGTCTTTGAGGGTTAGAATCCAACGTGGAAATTCGACTTCTTCGGATAGTACATTTTGGGTGTAGATTTCCTAATGGTGGAGAAGATAAAAAAAATCTGTGTTAAAATTTCTGGCGAATTTGAAACCCTTTGAAATTTTTTGAAAATAATTTCTCATTGCATACTCAAGAAGTAATTTTGAAACAATTTTTCTTATCGATTTCATACCAAATGTAGATTCTTTAGTATGGTATTGGCAGGGATGAACCAAAATCGGTATTAGTTTAGAATTAAATTTTTTCACCGGATGATTTTTTTTTTTAGATTTTTATCGACTTGAGATTAAATTTTCTCAACTAAAAATTGCTGTTTTTTTCTTCCTAAAAAGGACCTAATGTCTTTCTCCAAATTTTTTACTTCACATTAACATGATAAATATATTTTTCCGATTGAAAATGCAGAAGATCTTCTTTCCTCATCGAACTTTTCTTAAATTATGAAATCAAAGAAAGACCCTATTTCCTCTCTTTCGTCCAGAAAAATGAAAATTTTTAGAAAATGACAATTTCATTATAGAAGTTCGAGAATTGAAATTTTAAATGATTTTTTGCTCTAATTTGTCTAAAAATTCTCAAAATTAAAAAAAATCAGAACTTTGAAAATTGAAATTCCTTTCCATTCTACATCTACCTGTATTTTATACCTTTTATTTCGCTTTGACTGCCTTGAGAACTTCATACTCCATAGTTAACGATTTAGTAAGTACTTATTTTTTTACCAATTTCATGAATAAATCGTCTATTTTTGTAATTTGAAAAAAAAATCATAAATCTTTCAGAGAAGAAAGTAAGATTTTAATATTTTGACCAATGCATTTTTTTCTACTGTAATGTTGCAATTGAATATGTAATCCTGACATCAATAAAAGTTTTTTCACTCACCGCTTCCACTGCTTGTTTGGTTCTATCAGTTCTATCCTTTGGCTTCTCGTTATATTGATCATTCGTCGTCGATGCAATCTTCTCAAGCATGTTCAACTCCGGATCGTCCTCGTCTGTATTGAAATTGGATTGCGAATCTCCACTTTGGTCACCGGGAGGTTTCTTGATTTTGCAAGAAGTGAAATAATTTTAAACATTTTAAAACTTTGAAAGAAAATTATAGACTTGACCTATTTTTTCCATTCTCTATTTTCGTTTTCAAGACTACAAAAATTACTTCAAAATAATTTTACAATAGGAATTTTCATTCAGGCCTTCTTCTCACTAAAACAGAGATTCTGTTGCTGCTATACCACGATGGGCAATTTTGAAATAATTTTTCGTTATGTTTCTGTCTCTTCCTCAATTTTTCACCCTCTCCAACTTTTCGAAATGACTCGTATGAAGGGTTGAAAAAATAACGATTTTATTTATAGAAGTATTTTTTTTAATTTCTTGATTTTGGCATCTGTATCTCTTCTAGATGCCAACAAATTTTCCCTTCTTGAAAAATTTAGAAAATTCCCCATAAAAATGTTTAAAATTTCAAATGAAAATTTGATCTAATCTAATGAAGGAAAAGTTTTGAAATTTGGTATGTTTTTCGACTCCGAAATCGATTGTAAGCAGTTTTAAAACATTTCTGAATAATGTTCAGAAACTTTTGGAATTTTCAGCTGTCTGTGGTAGAAAAAATCCCATAAAAATGATTCATACGAACTTCAGCTTCTAAGTATAATCGCGTATAATATTCGTGACTGATTTGATCAGTTAGAGCAGAATTTTACACAATTATAACTCAATGTTTAAAAAAAATAAAATTCATATTTTTTGGCGGAAAATCGAATTTTTCCAGGAAAATTTGAACTTGAACTTAGATTTGTGAAATTTAGACAACTCTACTTGATCAATTAGGCCACCGATACTGGTGATTCACAATTATTTGCGATAAAATTCATAAGAACCATTTTTATGAGCTTTTCTCCAGCTCTAGAAAATTCAAAAATTTTCTTAAGGCTTCGAAACGTCTTGAAACCGCTTCCAAAGGATTGAAGAGTTCGAAAATAGGGTATGTACTAAATTTCAGCCCTTTTCTTTGATTAGATCAATTTTTCATATTTTCAAGGTTGATGAGATAATTTTGAAATTTCAAAAATTTGAAAAATCAGCTTCAACACCTGAAATTTTGGATATGGAGCTCTTTCAAAATGTACCTACTTTCGATTAATTTTTGTTTAGGATCAAAATTTTTCATTGAGTTAGGATACCTCCTTGTTAGATTTAGTTAAATTTTTAAAAATAAATTAATAATTGTAATTATTTACTTCCGATTCAAGTTCGTCCCGTGAAAATTTATCAATTGTCGTCGCAATTTCAGAAGATTTCTCGATTTCTAATTGGATGTCCTTGCACCAAGCGTATAATTTAATTTTCAGCGTTTCGAGTTGATTGAACGATTTTTCATATTCTTTCGACATCTTTTCACGTGTCTCAAAATTGAGTATATCATCAAGAAGCAACATTTTCATTTCACTTTCTTTGAGCTATTTTTGTAACAAAAAAGCATGTCTTATAACTCGTTTAAATTTTATCAAGTAGCAATATTCTATAGATTCATAGGTATACGTAGTAGGTAACTAGCGGTACATACCGGACCCATTTTTTTCTTTGGTAATCTCATTATCGTGCGCTGAAAATTTTCAATTTCTTCTAACATTTTTGAGAGATGAATCGTCGTATTTGTTCTGAATTTGGTTATTTCGATTAAATGTTCGAGTAGTTGATTTGATAACTGTAGCTTTTGTCTTTTAAGTTTTAATAACTCATCGTCTAGGATTTGTTCTGGCCCGAATTTTGATGCAAAGGTTGAATTCTCATTTTCTGAAGACGATGGGGTATCCTCACTGCCTAATGTGTTTAATGCATCTTTTATTATTTCTGATAGCTGTGAAAAAATATATGTTGTTAAATCCAATTTGAAAGATAGGTACCTATTTTATGATTTTTGTATCTTACCTGTATTTCATCTGGTTTAACTGCCTGAAATGTGAAAAATAATAACATAAAAGATACCACGATTGACGAATCCATACTTAATACTTTTTATTTTATAATTTTCGAAATTGAAATATTTAGTTTTGTAGCATGATGAGAGATCATAAGATGTCTTTAAATTCACACTCTCTTCTCATGAGCACCACATACTTTGTACGTGTATGAAATGTTTGGGTTGATAAATTAATTTTTTTTATCAAATTTTAGATTCGTGTAAGCAAATAAGGTTTGACTGTGAGGAATTTGTTGGTTGAATAATGCGATATGTTATCGATTTCAAATTAAATTATTGTGGAATCTACGAGTATACTGGCTTCATTTATCTTGTACCTGATGATAATATTGATTTTTAAATTGCACTTGTTGGATGTTGGATTAATCTTTTAAAAATTATTTTTCATGCTTTTCGTATCTCATTTTCAAGTCTTTCAGTCAAACGAAAGTTTTGTTCTTACTTTCACTTTTTTTCAATAATGAGACATAAAAAACAAAAAAGAAACTAGAAAAATGTATTTGACATCTGACATAATTTAGGTATTTGATAGAAATGAATTTTTGAAAATCTGAAAAAAAAATTGAATTACGTTCCTTATTGACATTCTTTAAAGATGCGTCTTCAGTTTATGAATTCTTCAGAAGTTTCAGGATTTTTTACTTTACAATGAAAATTTAACTTGTTCGAAACCTAAAAAAATGAAAAATTATGATTTTTTTGTTTGGAGTTTTTTAAAGCTTTTCCAAACTTGACAAAATCTTAAAATCAATTTTTAGATTTTCAATACTTATTAGTTGAATTTAATATTTCCATCAACTTTTTGACGTTTGATTAGCTATTATTACGTACTTCATCAATTTGTCAATGTTTTCTGCCTTTTTATAACATTTAATGAAATATCACGAAATCAATGGGGTCCAAAAATTAGCAGTTGTTAATGGATCTTCATCACTAAGGTGTGTAATATCTTGGTAAAAACGTTTTTTTTTCTTCAATTCCAATTTTTCTAATAAAATTGTCATCTTTTCTGAATTCTGAAATTCTAAAGTTGTATTGTACCTACTTAAAGCTACATATAAATGAATTTTCTTTTAAATTCAGTCCCCTCAAAATTTTTTATTTAAAAAAAAAAATCTAAAACGTAAAAAAACAAATTAGAATTTAAAAATTTTGAAAAATTTTCACCAGTGTATTCACTAGTGACATTTTTCTCAAATTTTGGTGGTTTCATTTCCTCCTCTCCTCCTCTTCCTCCCCCCTGCTGTTCGTTTACTCTAAAAATGGAACTCCAAAATTTTTATCTCATTAAAAAAAAGGCAAGGCTTTTAAGTATTTCTTGAAAATTTAAAAACATGGTTCAATTTTGATTTTCAAGGATGACTTTTAGGCCTAGGGAACTATTTTAGGGGCAGAGAATAATTTATTTTAACCATTTTTTTGCAATTTGAGAGTTCCTCAAATTCATTAGAATGGTTCGTTTGATGCAAAATATTCATTTCTAAAAATCAAAATTTTTTCATATTTTCAGATTTTCGGAGAATATTCAAAAATTTTGCATAATTTTGATAATTTCCCCCTATTTTTAATTTTTTTTTGTATATTATCCTGTTAAATCCCCCCTACCCTCCTTAACAAAGAAAGAAGAGATTTGGTGTTGGAGGCTAAAATTTTAGAAATCTCATTTTTTGAAGAAAATGAACAACCTCGAGAATGAGCCTTTAGGATTTGACAATTAGATTCAGGATTTTTTTATCCTCTTCTTTAAAATTAAAGATGGTTGGATTTTCGATGTGTAAGAAAAATATCTCCAGAAGGAAAGGGAAGGGAAGAGAAAGGTGAGGGATGAAAAACTAGAATGAGAAGTACTTGTGGTACGAATAACATTTTGATTGCATTACTTTCAACCAAATTTGAATGAAACGCCTCTGCGGCCATCTTATGATTATCAAAGATGTCTTTCTAAATGCAGGAATGGATTCTTCCCTTAAAAAATTTTCATTCGGTTCATTTGGAATTGAAACCACTTTTCTGTCCTTCTGTTTACGAATTAAAACCCTCAGACTATTGATGAAAAATGTAAAAAAATTAACTCAAAAATCAGTCAAATATATTGTATGAAAATTAACTTTAACAATAGAATCAATTGATATAGGAACAACTTAATTATTAATTTTCGAAGAACAACAGGTACGTATTTTTTTACCATCTCAGTTCAAGGAGTGATTATTTAAGATTCTTCATTTTTAAGATTTCATCGCATATTCTCATGGTCTCTTCATCATGATGCAATTTCCCAGACGCGTCTTCATTCTGCAATTCGAGCCAGCTCATCCCTGACGACCTATGTAAAATTTTGCAGCATTTTACATATTTCGAGTTACCTATAAATTGCACGAATTCTTCGTTTTCGAAGAAATTTATTTCCGATGAACGTCCCATTAGTTTATCAGCGAGTACGTACAATTCTGCCACCGATTCACAAAAAATAGGGATCGTCAAATGCTCTCCTTCGATAATTTGAACAAATTGCTTCATATGAGGAAATCCTAGCTCAGAGTGGGTCTCAATCCGTGTTAACCATTGCATGTGTTGTTTGGTGACTTGTTTTTTATCGTTCGCGTCAAAGTCCCAAATTGATGGTGTTGCTTTTTCTGTATCGGTTTCAGATTTTTCTTTTCTAGGGATGATCATGATTATCGGTGTTATTTGTATTTGTTGGGAAATTTCGTCAAGTTTCCAAGAAGATGAGATGTTCTTTTTCGGTTGCTCGATTTGGATTATATGCTGAAGTTTTTCGAAAATTCAAAATTTATCGTATAGTTGAAATGTAATTTTTTAAATTTACTTACCTCAAAGTATATAATGAATTGATAAATTGAAATTGAAAAAACGACTATCAAAATTGTTATTGAAAAGTAAACCAATCTTCGCGAACGAGTTGCCAATGCTACGAAAATCACCAGAAGTAAGATGATGCAGATCCAAATTTTCATCTTGGAATATTCTTCTCTCTCGCGGAGTTATGATTTGAAGTACTTGATGATGGAACAAATACACTTGATATGAATGAAAACTAGGTTTATTTTGATAGATATGTACTTGAAAAAATTATCTCGTTTTTTAATCAAGATTTTCGAAAATATTGCAGAAAGCAGTGGATGAATCAATTTTTTATGCTGATTGAAGTTTCAGGCTGCAACATTGTAGATTATTTCATTTTAAAATCAATTTCTGTTTATAAAATTGATAGCATTAGAATCTAAAGTCAGAGATTAATTTGAAGATTCTTGAGGAAATAAGAAGTATTCAATTAAGTAGAGGAATATTAAGTATGTAAAAAATTGATAAGAAAATCTAATTTAGTAGGTATTTATTTTTAACGTAGTAGGTATCTCCAACCAAAGATAATGAAAATTTTTGAAAAATTAAATAGGTACCTACTGAAATACAAAACTTATAAATAAATTTTTACAATATTGGCATTATTTCTATCTTATTATTTTATAACAAAAAAAAAATCTGCATTAATCTAACAATTTGCTAACATCGAATAAGAAAGTATTGGCCTGTTTGCGAAGCTTATCCTTCATTTTGTCGTCGCCTGGCATCAAATTCAACGCACTTTCTTGGAAAAGATTCCAGCACCTTTTGAAATCTGGCTGATTCAGAGTGTTTTTCAGAATTTCCTTACCCTCTTCGTTGTTGTGTAGCACACAGCTGTGGAATTTGCCAACCATATTCTGCATTTCTGCGAGAGTTTTGCAGAAGTAAGGAATCGACATTCCTGCCTCGTCTAACAAGCCTTTCAGTTTAATCGCTTCCGGATGTTTGGCTTCTGGAATAACTTCCATCATTTCTTGGAATTGCTTTTTAATACTTTCGATATCTTCGGCGTTCAATAACCAGGGAGCTAATGTGGTGGTGGAGGCGTTTTCAGAGTCGATCTGGGGGATAGCTTCCTGAAATTGAAAATGGATTTTTTAAAATAGAAGCGGATTTTTCTGAAAATGGGATGAATTTGATCTCTATTTTTTTCTTCGGCTATATTTTTGAGTTTTTTTAGTCGTAGGATTTCTAAAAAAATTTTCAAATGAAGAGAAATTTTACTCACAAGTTTCTCACGAAGCTCTCGACTTTGTTCATTAATCGTGTTAGTACGTTCGTCGATCAAATGATCGATGGCGAAAGCAGCTTTGCGTTGTTGGTCGAGCGAAGGTAGCAATTTAGTTCCAAGTTCAACAATCTCATCGCTGATTTTTTGGAACACCAACATCGCCTCGTGGAATTTCTTTTTCTCGAGTTTATCCCAAGCTTGTTCGAAAAATTGTAAAACTTTGGGTTGTTCGGATGGTTTATCGGATTTCTGTAGAAAAATTCAGTGTGAAATTGTTATCATTTTTTGAGGCTTGAAAAGGTATTACTTACGGTTAGGTTTCTTTTTTGTTCCAGAATTCGGCTCAATACTAATGCACCCCTTTCGCAAATTTTGAGTAATTTTTTCCATGTCTCGGTGTGGTTCATTTTGGCCTTGAAAATGTTGGGCAGATGGTGACGCATTGCGTAGGCAATGAGACGTTCTTCAGCTTGCAGTTCCGAGATGGACATTAAATGTAGCAGGAATTTTTGTACGAATTGTTTTCGTTGCGTTCCGTCTAATTTTTTGAGATCGGCGTGGCCATATTTTTTAGGTTTTTCTTCGCTGCTACTACTACTGCTGCTGCTGCTGCTACTGCTGCTGTAGCTGCTACAACTTTCTTCGCTGCTTTCTTCGTAATCATCGCTACTGGTTTCTTCTGAGGTGGTCTGGAGTTTTCAAAAAATGGTTAAAATTCAATGAATTTGTAAAGCGGAAAAAATTACAAACGAGAATATATATATTTGTTTGGAAAATGTCGATTTCATCTGCTTTTTAAAAGGTGTAAATAAATATTGGGGTAGATTTTGTATGTAGGTTTAAGTACTTACCAAAAGTTGGGTAGAAATTTGGAATAATAGTAGAAATGTACAAATCGAAATTATTATCTTCATTTTAAAAGGTTTATTTTTTGCTTACGTTGGATTCGGCGTACGTGCGGAATGAAGATGATTTTTCTCGAAGAACTATATACCAGGAAAAGTTTTACAAGGTTTTAGATATCTATTTATGAGATGAAGATGATAGATATGCTAAATTTGATGTGAACTTTTGATATGGGTAGATTTATCTGTAAAATGGTTGGTCCTATTTTTCGAAAGTTTTTTTTTTTTTAGTAATTTCACGTTCATTGCATCTTGAGTTATCAACTTATCTATGGTGTGATCCATTTAGTGCCTCGAGCAAGTTCTAGAAATTGAGCACTTTGGATCCAAATATTTTTTAATTTAAGTATCTGTTTTTTTTTTTCAAGCTGCTGATATGTGCAGTATTTCATAAATATTTATCATTGAATAACCTTGAAAAGTCCGAAAGTGTTACAAGTTGAAGCAGAGAAAATTCTCTTAATGAAAATAAAAAAAATCATTGATTTTTTTGATAAACTGGAAAGTGATTAAGGAATCAGTGATTTTCTGCTAAAAGATCGATGAAAAGGCGTTAACTTCAAAAATATATCAAAATATACGGCCCTAGCGAAGCGAGGGCGAAATTTTTTTGAAAAATACCTACCGTTTGAAGAGCTAAAAAATGTACTTTTCAGATTTTTGTAATTAAGAGGGCTTGAACCCCCTGAGCTCTCTTTGTGCGTGCCTCTTTGCATAATTACATTGCATCAAGGGGCGCGAATCAGTGTTAACAAACTTTTCAATTTGAAATTTATTTTATTCATAATGAATTATAAAAAATACAAATTTTTGAATTTTTCGCTTTCAAAATTTTTGCGCCCCCAAAATCTCTGCGCCCTATACTAGGCTTCCTGGTTCATAGAAATGACATTTCAGTTTTTCAAACTTTCACAACCACATCCACACAATTACCACAAAAAAAAAATGAGTAAATGATCACAAATTCTACTTCTTTTTTATGAGAAAAGTTCCGTACCTCAACTTGACTAACAACGTTTTTTTTCACTGAGTAAGTATTCTCACCAATTCGGGGTGATTTGATCCTTTGAGAATTGTTTTCGAAAGAATCGCTCTTTGAGGAGAGGAAAATATCGTACATTTCTTTATTTTTTTTCTGTTCGGACTCTATACCTACTCGGCTGTGTTGATATTTCGGATCCTTGAGTATATCAATTTCCAATATATATTTGTTTTGGGGTTTCAAGGAGTCTGCATGGGTGTTTCGAGGGCTTTTCCGGTGAATGAAACCTCTAGAAAGTTCTAGAGGTTTCATTCAAGAAATCGGCTTTTAGGTCGTCGATGCTTCTGGTCCAATGGAGATTTCATTTTCCAATTCAGATATAATGTAGCATCGATTATCTAGAAATTGAATCGAATTACCAAGTTATCATTATTTATTCTATTCCTGGTTTAAGAAAGGGGGAGCGGTAAGGAATTGTACTCATATTTGCTGCCTTCATTTCTTTACAATAATATTTGCTACAAAATTAATAAAATTATCTCATTCACTATTTGATATGCTTACCCTAAAAATAATTGTAATTGGTTTCGCAGCTATCTCAGGGCACTGTTCAATATCCAAGTTCGTTGAGTCTTCGTCAATAATGGGAGTCAACAGAGCGGAGTCTTGAGGATACCTTGAATCATTTAATTTAAACAAAATCATGGAACGTGACTAGTGTTCTTCAAAAACAAATAGGTAATTCTTTTTTTTTGAAATATCCAAACCATAATTGATCAGCATATATATGTTAGTATTGATTATTTCCAGTTTTGCGCTAAAATAATCATATAAACGGTTAGAAAAAATAGATTTTTTGGTTGGGAAATACAAACTGAGTAAAAACACTAAAAGGGAGCTTACCTGGCATACATTCAAATTAACACAGTAGTGCTATCTTCTACGCTAATATTGAGCGGTTTTCTCGCATATTCATCCCATAAAATTTGTCATTCAAAAAAATTGTCAATTTTTTTTTAAAAGATGAAAGATATAAAATAATTTACTTACATTAATTCAGCTCCCACATAGCCATTTTTTAAATCAACGTTTCGAATTCTAAAGCATATTTTTGTTCTCGAGTGACTTTTTTCAACAGCGATACCAATTTATCAACTGCTTAAAAATAGAATAAAACTAGTAATCATACGGTAGCGAATTTCCTGAATTTTCATTCCATTACTACCTTGAGAGCAGCATCGTGCTTCGTTTCATTTTCATACTTTAAGTATCACGTTTTAAAAGTATTCTTTACAGCATCTTTGAATCCTACTTCTTTGATATTAATCAACAGAATCATGTTTCTAACACCTTCGTCGGCACCAAAAAGATCAAATTGTTGAGCTACTTTGAAAAATTTGATGGCTTCAAAAACCTCGGCCGATGGCCGGCTCATCATTTATTCGCTGATGATCTTGATAACTTAACTCATCGTTTCAACAAATCGAAGAAAATCCTTTGAAACAATATACAAATGATAACATAGGCGCACCCAGAAATTAATCAATGGGGGGGGGCTCAGAATTTGAGAAAAAATGGGGAGGGGTCAAATTTCAAATTGAGTCATTTTTCACTGATATATTTCAATCAAAAATCATCAATTTTTTCTGACAAACAGAGAATTTATTGAGAATTTGGTGATTTTTGACTGAAAAATCAATCAAAAATTGTCAAGTTTTGAAATAAAAGTATTAAAATACTGCCCGAGCGAAGCGAGGGCGAAAATTTTTTGAAAAAATATATGTACTTTGAAGAGCAAAAAAATTGAATTTTTTCTCATTTTTGAAGCAAAATTTATTTTTTCTGGGCTTAAGGGGGGCTCGAGCCCCCTGAGCCCCCCCCCCCTTGGGTGCGCCTATGATACCTTCCATTACCTAATTTGTTCAGTGGTGCATTTGGGTTTTCAAAGAATTCAAATTGTAGAGATCCGATCAATTCTATTTTCAATCTGAATGTTACCTCTTATAATTTATGAAAATTTGATCATTCAATTATTTTTTTAAAGAAATTTCACATGTCAAATTTATTCGTTTCAAATACAATCATTCTTTTTCAGTATCATCCTGTTAATCAAAAATTCAATTAATAAATCATTTTTTTAAATTTTCTAATCTATCCTACCTTGTTTCATGGGCTGATATACCTAGTACTCTGATGACACCACCCCTCCCCCCCAAAAAAAGATTACACAGGGTCAAATTAATTTTTTTGAGGAATGCCCCTGATGGATTCAATTATGTATTCCATATTTAAAAAAAAAAAAGATTCACCCTTTGATTTAAAAATTTTAGTTGATAAAATTTTTCAATATTTACAGAGGATTTGACCTTGTGTTTAAATCGAAACAAATTCTTCAAAATTTTTTATGGGAAGGGTATGTATTCAAAAAAAGAATTAAATCCTCCAGATTTAATCATTTTTTTCAGTACCATAAAAATTCAATCAATAAATTATTTTTTAAACTAAAAAAAGTGGTACCTCTACCTATATCGATTCGACAAAATATTTTCACAATTCCTTAATTTCAATCAGTGCAAGTATAGGATCAATTATTTATGATTTTCAATTTTTTTTTTTTAATTTACACTGAAGTAATCAATTTTATACCTAAACACCACAGGTAGCCAAGATGAATTCAATTTTTTTTGAATAGCTCTCACATTAATAAAAAATAAACCAGTTGGTTCAATTTAGATTTTATCATGTCACATTAAAGTTGAGAAAATTTGAAGGTTTGTAATTTTTTACAATTGAAAAAAAATGATCAAACAAAATATTTTGGTAATTCAAATTTCAATCATTGCAATTTTTTTGAAAATATGAAAATTCTAATATATGTGCCTGCCTTGAAAAAATCATAATTTCAACTTGAACAATTTTTTAAAAAAACATTGCTATTGGACAGACTTGAACCCTTGACATGCCCTAAAACTGTGTCAAACTCCGAGAATTTAATTTTACTTGACACTTTTCCAAACTCAGCAGTTTTTTCAAATTTTTCGTTATTTTCCAGTCTACCATAACCTCAATTTTTTTCAATAGATATTCAATAAATATTCAATAAATGATTCAAATCCGAATAGAAGATTAATTCACCCTCTGATTCAAAAAATAAAAAATGTTTTCAATTTTTTACAATTGAAAAAATTATCAAAATATATGTAATTACCCAAAGTCGAATTATTCTTGTCTTTATTCACTAAGAAAAATAATTTTAAAAAACTGATCAATTTTCAAAACAACATCATTTGAAAACAAAATGATTTTTAGAATGATAATTCATTTTTTCTGAAGATTCACTAAGAAAAATTAACTTGAAAAAAAAACTGATCAATTTTTAAAAGAACTTTTTTTTATAAAAAAATTGTTTTTAGAATGATATTCATTTTCTTTGAAGAAGTTCTTCATCTTGGAAAACGCTTTCATCTCAATTTTTTGTTTTGTATTTTGAAAAATTGTTTAATTTTTTCAAATGTATTCTTTGAAAAAACAATAGCCAATATGAACCCAAAGCGAAATGAAAAGGTTTTTCTTTTTAAAAAACATTCTATTTTTTAAATAAATTGTTCAATTGTTTAAAAAATTCATTTTGTGTTAAAAACGGGTTAATTTTAAAAAGAAAAATTGTTTTGAAAAAAATTCATCAATTTTAAAAAGAAGTGTTTTCATCTTGGAAAAAGGTTTTCTTAAGCTTTTCTTTCAAAAGAAACCTGTACTAAATCTTGCAAAAAAAAACTGATTTAAAATAATCAACTTCATCATGTTGAAAAAAATTTCCTCCTGATCCGGGGCTCGAACGAGGCCTTGGCGCTGATTTGTGACGTCACGATAGGAAGGCAGAAAATTACATTGGTTTAAATGGGAGAATACAGGTTTTTCATTTTTAACTCAATACAAAGGGGAGTTTTCGTATTTTTTTACATCGTATCTAATGTAAAATTCAACGAGCTTTCCAATGGTGTAATTGTTTTTGGATTTCGTGATAGTTTTCCTTCAAATTGAGATAAACTAAAAAAAAAAAAGTGGAAGTGTCGATGATTTATTGAAAAATGAAGAAGAAAAATTGCTTATGAAAAAAAACCTGATATACCATAAGAAAGAGCATGAAAAATGCTACATTTTGTCCATTGAGTGTATTTTTCCAAGTGTTATACTTTTTGAGTTACGCTTTCCCAAAAGTTTGAGTTGAAATATTTCAAAAAGTATAACACTTGGAAAAATACACTCAATGGACAAAATGTAGCATTTTTCATGCTCTTTCTAATGGTATATTAGTTTTTTTTTTCATAAGCAATTTTTCTTCTTCATTTTTCAATAAATCATCGACACTTCCACTTTTTTTTTTAGTTCATCTCAATTTAAAGGAAAACTATCGCACGAAATCCAAAAACAATTACACCATTGGAAAGCTCGTTGAATTTTACATTAGATACGATGTAAAAAAATACGAAAACTCCCCTTTGTATTGAGTTAAAAATAAAAAACCTATATTCTCCCATTTAAACCAATGTAATTTTCTGTCTTCCCTACGTGACGTCAGAGCCCGTTTTGATAACAGCGCCGAGGGCTCGAACCACCTCCCTTTAGGATGGAAATCCATGCGCCACACAACGCGGCAGTGATGGGCCGCTCAGCGCTCATGAGCGTGCGCTCTTAAACGCTGAAGGGTTTTAGAGTGAACGTGAGCGGAGCGCGAGCGCACAATTTATTTATGTTCCATGAGCAGGGCTTGAGCGGAGCGTAAAATTCATATGAGCGCAACATGAGTTTCAACGCTCATTTCGCTCATTTCTCATGCTAAATTTGAATGCAAATTTCGGAAAAAACATGATTTTTTGTAAAAAAAAAAAAAAAAAATCAAAAATACACATTTTTCATTTCTTTGTATTTTTATTTATAAGAAATTCATTAAAAAATGTATATTTTTGAAACAATTACACAAGATTAGGTTTTTTTTTGAAGTTTGTATTATTTATAGATGAACGTATGTAATGAGCGTGAGCGTGAGCGCATGAAAATGTGATTTTCACCACATCTTCATCATAAAGAAGTTCTCAAAAAAAGTAATGAAACTAGGGTTACGACCCATCAAAATGAGTTGAAATTTTGCATGCGAAACGAAATTATTAGAAAAATTGATTTTAAACTCTTTCGACCTTTTATGAGTCAAAAATTGAGCTCCACTATTGAGTATTTTCCAAAAATGGCATGCGACCTATCAAAACTGTTTTTTTTTTATATTTCATTATTTGATCATTTCTTCCCCAAAAATCATGAAAACGCATACCGAAATGATATTGTTGTGGCAGAATATTCAAGAAATGATCAAATGAAAAAAACGATGTCGGATTCGTTTTCAACAGGTCAAAATACACCGATAAACACCCTTTCTGCGATCGTTTTGCCTAAATTTTCAAAATTCATTTTTTTCACTGATTTTTTATGACAAAAATAGAGAATTTCGAGGATTCAAGTAAAACGATCATGAAAATGGTATTTATCGAGGTATTTGACCAGCTGAATACGAATCCGACATTGATTTCCACGGTGAGTTTTAATTTAAAACTTCAAGTGGCCGAAAAAAGGTGAAGGAGTGCACGAAATTTTTTGTAAAAAATAATGGTAAATAGGTATACACCTCTAAACGTCGGTATGCATATCCAGTACCTAGGTACTCGTATATCATTTGGTTGGTTTTCCCAATAAGTATTTCTGCACCTACATACAAAATTATAACACGGTGAGATGTAAGTACCACACTTCTCATAAGATATGAAATTGAAAATTCTCATACAGCCAAAGGACACTGATAGAAAAGTTGCCTAATCACATTGTATAGGTGCACGGAAAAAACGGAAGTTACGAAAATGAATACTTTTATCCCAAAAATGATGAATTTTATCAAAAAAAATGAATGAATTTTAATCAAAAAATAATAACGTGTCTCAATTCACAAAATAGGTGAAATTTGTTCTAAAAACTACTATTTTTTATCAGAAAAAATGATAAAATTTGTCAAAAAAAATGAATAAATATCAAAAAAATAAATTTTATTCACAAAAATGATAAAGTTGATCTATTTTGAGAATTGGGACACGTTATTATTTTTTGGGGTAAATTTTATTTTATTATTTTCAGTGTGCAGTACTTTTCATTATCAAGATGTACACCGAACTGTCACTGCAACCGTGAGGGAAGACTACCCCTCCAACTTTTTTTTTTTGAAAAGTAAAAAAATCTTTTTAAATGTGAACGTTTTTTTGACAGGTCAAAAATTCTAAAAGTGTGCTGATTCTTGACGAACTTTGCTGGCTTTTTGAGAAAATATGCCAATTTATTTCAAAATATGCAAAATTTCAACGAAATCTGTCAACGTTTTGAAAAATTTTCTCTTGAAGTTGACAAATTTTGATTCAAACGTAGTAGATACGTACACAGAAAGTTGGAAAAGGAATAACTTTTTACTGTTGCAAAAAAAAAATATGAAAAAAGCACGAAATTGTATTTTTTTTTTTTTTAAACAGAGAATCGGAAAACGTTTATGCCAAAAATATAATTTTTCTGACTATATATGTAGGTACGAGTATATGTACATAAAATGAAACCCAATGTATACGAAGGGTTGGGGTTGAGAGTTTTAAGAAAATTCGGATACTGTTTTTTGAAACATTTTGACCCAGACGTAGTAACTTTACGCAATTTATTTTCGTAATAGTGATATGAACCTTCTTCCTTTCCAGCCCAAACAAATGAAAATTTTCCAGTGAAAAAAAAAACCTTATTCACCAGAAGGCTCGGTGACAATTTCAAATGCATTTTTCAGAAAAATATTTCGATTTCTTTGTACGGTGGAGAGCTCATTATGGAATGTCGTTTTTTTTTTGTAAGTCAAAAAAGTAGGACGAAAAAAGTACAAATGAAAAAATTTCAACTTCTGAGTGCCTTTTTCTGTAAATATATTTTCGTGTTTGCTTCGCTCAAGATCGATAGATAAATTTACACCAAAATGATTATTTATAAACTGTTTTTCCTTCCATTCTATTCCAAACAATTTGAATACATATTTTGAAATTTAAAAAAATGTCTGTCTCTTCTCTATCAGTGTACTAAGTGGCGCATGGCGTTCTTCAATAGAATTTCTAATCAATTTTTATTATTATTTTGAAAATGTATGGGTCAGAAAATTTCTCACTTTTTACGAACATTATTTTATGTAGCAAATTCTTCACTCTCAATATTTTCGCCAGAGTTTTGTACTTACCTGCGCTACGTGCCACCAAAAACCTTCAAATTGGAAATTATTTTTGCAGACTTGACTCATTTCTTTCTTAATTAAGGAAGTTGGAAAATATATAAAAATTAAGATAACGCATATGATTATATATTTCTTTTATTTATTAAATCAAAAACGAATGATTAAATAAGTACAGGTATATCTGCCACCATGACACATCTGCCACGTTGACACACCCTTCATAACTTTTTTTCTATAAGCGCTTCTGGCGTGAAAAAAATTTACAAAACGTAAAATGATATGACCCATTATATATCTATCATTCGCAGAGATCCATGGAAAACTTTTGAAAAGAAAAAATATTTTATGAAAAAAATGAAAATTTTTTCACCAAAGTAATTTTTTTTCAATTTTAATTTCTGCATTGGAGAGGCCCAATGAGAAATAAAATAAAAATGTTACATCTCGTTGGATTCGTCATTCAATTGCGCATCTTTTGGCATAAAAGAGAGTTGAAAATGAAGACTTGGTAGGTTGGTAATACTGCTTTGAAAAAAATTCGACTGTGTTGCCACCTTGACACAAATTGGTAGTTGCCACAATGACACAGTATAAAAATTGCGATAATGATGCAAATTTTGATTTTTCATCCATTTTTGTATAAAAATGTTTGTTTCTAGCTTGATTCACATTTATATAGTGAAAAAAATCAACCAAAACTTCAATGAAGGATTTGTATCACCAAAAATAACTGTGTGGCACTGTGTCATGGTGAACACTTTGAATTTTTGTTTGTGTCATAGTGGCAACTATAAAACCAATGTATTTTAAATCTGTGTCAACGTGACAACAGCTTGTGTCATGGTGGCCTATGGTGTTGCCACCATGACACAGAAATTTTTAGTTTTTATTTTTGTCATATCTTCAACGTTTATGAAGCAAAATGTCTGAAAATTTTATCCAATAAACCTTATGTATAGATCTATCGAATGGCGCAAAGAAATCCAAAATTCATCAAAAATTACCAAAGTTATGGCCAAAACAAAAAATTTTGTGTCATGGTGGCAGATATTACTGTACATTGAATATTACAACTACGTTCTCTGAAAAATGAAAAAAAAAAAAAAAAATCAGTATATTATGCAACTAGGGAAATGAAAGTGATTTTCGACGAATTTTTGAGGTTTACCTATTGCTCGAGCGAAGCGAGGCAAATAACTCAAAAACGTCGAAAATAAGTTATTTCCCGGGTTGCATTCTATGGAAAAAAAAAACGCGAATTGAAGCATCGCGAGAAGGAATAAAGTAGCGGTTTTCTCCCTCCACAACGAAAAGGTACTTTATTGTTCCCATTTTGCCGGTAAGTATATCTTTTGCCGTTATATAAGGAAATGTTTGCGTTTTAACATTTTGTCAATCTCATTGCGTGTATAATTACCAATGAGAGAATTGTAAGAACTAGAGTTACGAGTAATATTTACAACGGATTGATAGAGTATGTCGCCTACTGTAGTACGGTTTCCATTAGCTGTTTTTTTTTCTAGCTCCGACATCAAAGGTACGACTTCAAAACTGAGAGATTCGATTGGTACTTTGAATTTCTGAGACGCATTACGTATTATTTGTTCGAATTCCTCGATTAAATTGAGCACAGAGACTCTCACATCAGTGGAATTTACATATGACACTGATGGCGTGGGACTATATGGCCTTACTTTGGTTACCCATCTGAAAAGGAAGTCAGCCCAAGTTAGCCATTCGTAGATGTTGAAATTGAAACCCCTGATGGCAGAGATGCTTCTTGCACGTCGACTTGTGGTCAACATTCCGCCAAATTTGTAATATTCACTCAGATCATTTTTGCAAGCTTTTGTATTCTGCTGAATGTGACTGCCTCGGCCTTCCAGTGCCACATCGACGGTTAAATTTTGGAATTTTTTCAATTGTTCAAAATTACGATTGTTTTCTTCAACAGAGGCACCAGTTCGATTCTGAAGCTGGATTTCCCAATCAGCGTATGGGCTAAATATAGGTGAATTTTCACGAATTAATCTGGTCGTTTCATCAATATAATAGTACTGAGGCTTATTTCCAATACCATTTTCAGTATTCACCGAATGAATCATTGTCATTTTATTGTGATTGAAAATGTAGTATTTACTACCGCAGCCATAGTGAGAATTACCCAAATGACTCATCTCGACCATAAATTTGCTCATCAATTCTTTTAATTCGCTTTGAGTTGTTTTATTTTGTAACAGAAATTGAATACCTATTTCTTTGAATTTGACAGCATTAGGTGCCAGATGGTTTTGCAAAATGTTAGCTTGTAATGTTGCTCTGCGTCCTTGTAGTAGTTTAGATATTTCTGCTTTATATGTGTCATATTGCCATATGAAGAATGGTTTTTGCTCAACATTCTGGATATCAAATCTTACATCGGAAAAAACAGTGTCGCCATGCTGTGATACTGTAGTGCTCATAAAAATGATATCCTGCCTCAGTTGTCTGATGTCTTGTCGAATGGCACTGACACGATTTTCTACATTGCCTGGTTTAAGATATGGTGAAATGTTGAACCTAGTTAGATAAATTTGGGCGAATGGGAAAATGTATTGTTTGTATATATTTAAGACTTGTTCATATTCTTGAAAAATTAGATTAGACTTGGTTTGGATTTCTAGTTGGTCAATGTCTGCTTTCAAGTCAGGATCATCATTGTCAGTGTCTCCTGTACTGAGGTCAGCAATTAACTTGGCTAGTTTGGCCTGATCGGTATAATCCTGTATTCGATCATATATCTGAAGAGTGGTTGAAATACCATTTTCTAGTTTATTAATGCAGCCTAGTACTCGTTTTCGAATTGGTACCAAGGCATCTTGATTCAGGGATGAAAGCATGATATCGATTTCAACTGTGAAGTCACTTATAAGGTCCTTGAGTAGGAAATTATTTCTATCAAGGACAGCATGTGGTTGATTGGCAGAATGAACCAGTACATCAGTAACATTTTTTGCAATGTGGTCTATCTCAGGGACCAGATTATCTCGGATACTTTGTTCATTGTCTTTCAACTTGTTAATGAGTTTGTTGACTTGATCAATTTGTGAATCTATTCCTGAAATTACTTTTTCACTGTTTCTGTAATCCTTAATGGCATTAATGCCAACTTCGGCTACACTTATGGCCGTTTGTACCTTTGAGAGCCATTTATCAATGGCGCCAATTTTTTTCAACTTCTTTTCAGCATCGGGATCATGCTGAGACTGTTCCTTCTCTTTCTTCAATTTCTGCTGATATCGTTCTAAATGGTCTTTGGTATGAGTCTTTTCTTTAAAATATTCCTTTTCAGTGACAGATTCTTGGTCAAGTAATTGATCAAACGAATTTACCACCCTGTTCATTTTTTTATAATCATCATCTTTCAAAATTTTCTCCATTATATCTGGCGATTCATTTATTTTCTTGACACTTTTGAGTAGTTTTTGAAGGCTTTCCTTCTCTGACTTATAATAGTTTTTTAAACTATTCACCATTTCCTTGGAAGCTTTGACCATTGAGGTAGCTGCTGAATCACTAGGTTTCAAGTACCCTTCAGCAGCACTAATTATTAATCCAGATGCACCAGCTGCAACAGCTCCTTGAGGACCAAAAAAACTTAATGCAGCTGTGAAGACTTTCAACATTTGCAAGAAAGCTAGTATAGGCAACTGTGCTGCAAGCTTATTTCGCTGTTCTGTCAACTCTTTTAAATTCTGTTTGGCTTGCTTTTCTAATTCCTCAATTACTTCAAGCAGTTGTTGAATTTGATCATATATCTGATTATATACTTTGTCAATCTCTGGCATAATAGATTCCTGTATTATAGCAAACGCCTCTAAAATTTGTTTATTTATGGTGTCTTCATATTGAGCTTTGTAGGTGCGAATTTGTACATTTTTCAGGGCCTTTGTATAATCATCAAGGTGCTGGTCAACCAAAGTAAAGTATCCTTGGATGTCTACAACCAGATAGTCCTCTAAACCATTGTTGATGTTACAAATTCTACTCGCCGTCACTAACCTCAAGTAACGCAATGCTTTGAAGTCTCCGAAATATGTTTCATTTTGAGATCTTTTCTCAATGTACCGTTCAACTCTACCATCTAATGATTTATAAAAAGGTAAAAACCAGGTGCGATTTTCTGCAGTATACAGTTGCTTTTCTAATAGATATAAATCATTCAGGTATCCTCTGGTGCCATAAAGGTCTTCAATTGAAGGTTTGTTATCATTTGATGAATAATTCCCATTGCATAACAAATTGGATTTACGATAGACAATTGTCACATTTGCAACAGTTTTTACACTATTGAGTTTGAATTCAGTAAGAGTAATATTTTTGATATCATTGTATTGAAAATATAATGGTTCTTGAGGATCTTTCAACAAAAATCGCTTCAAATCTGTATCTGATACTTTTTTATTCAAATCTTTGTTAGTGATATTGTAAATACCCATGTCTCTGCTGATGTTGCAATTTAGTAATCTGTCATATAAGCGTTTTATAAACAAATACCAGATATGAGAATCTCCCAGATGCTTGATTACATTTTTCAAGCCTTCTGCACATTCCAGCTTAGTAGATTGACCAGCAATAGTCTGCAGAAAGTAGAAAGCTTCACATTCATCCAAGGTAGATGATAAATGGAGTTCGATAGAACTACTCATGTTAGCAACACCTTTGATAATTTTAGTTAAGCATTCTTTAGGGTTTTCTACAATTGGATTTGTACTTATAGACTTTTCAATTGCCAACATGTTCTGGTATCCTAAATATAACTCTTGCAACACATGTTTTATGCTGAGATCAAAGGGAGCCTCATTTGATGGTGGTAGTTTTTCTTTATCTTTGAAAAAGTTTTCAATCTGTTCACCACCTCTTGCAACATCCTTAGTTATAATGTAACGTTCTTCTTCTGTTATTGCGATGATATCATAAAGCGAAGCCTTGGGTACATTGTAGGCAAAATCCTTGCTATTTGTTTCAGTGAACAGAAGATTCTGAAGAGTTTTCCCTACTTGTTTCTTGTTCTCTTGCAGCAATGAAATGTTTCTCAATGAAGCTTCTTTGTTTGGTGATCGAAATAGGGCTATTCTGGGATATGTTTGGCCCGCCTTTATGGTCAACTCGTTGAGAAATTTCAACGCTTTTGAATTATCAACATTTATTTGCTCAACTAAGTTTTGTTTTACCAATTCTATATAATTAACCATGGGATAAACGATTTCGTTGTCATCAAGGTTGGAATATTGATTGTTAACTTTGGTGGCAACTAGAACTATACTTTTTTGAAATTTTTCAACGTTTCCAACCAACCTAACGATTTGTTTTATGAAATTGGTAAATTCATCCCTGGTTCCCCCGCTGGTTATGGCAGCGTGATTAATGAGGAAACACATTTTAACATTGCTAAAATTTTCGATGACTTTTTTGGTGAAGTAGGTAGAGGCTATGACGTAAGGTACCCCTCTAGGATCAAAAAATCCTGAAAAGTCATAGTAAATCTGGCTAGTGTTATCCTCGGTCACCAATTCAGGGACACACGTAGGAGAAGAGGCGCCTACCAGACCATCTGGATCAAAGATTATATATCCGCCCGGAGTTGTAAGGTCTTTTTTTGATTCAAATTTCGCGTCTTTTTCCGCCATCCATCTCGCAAAGGCCGTTTTTCCGGATTGAGCATTCCCTAATACCAATATTGCATTTGAATTATTTTTATGATGTTTTGGTTGGCAAAATTCGTCTTCTCCTTCCGCCAGAATGGTGAAAATTTTCTTCACGTCGGCGTTTTTTGTGGTGTTGACAATTCGGTGGAAATTGACGCCTTGTTCGCACATTTTTACGAGTGGTTTTGTTGAAAATGGGTGAATAGAACGGATATGCTGAATTGAGTGCAGTGTGGATCGTTGTCGCGTTAATATTCAAGTTGATATTTTTTTTGAGGGGAGGGGGAATTGAAAATTCATTCAGTGTTCCAGAATATGGAAAATCGACTCATCCGAGATTGTGTTTTCTTGTTTATCGTCACTTCAGTATTTTCGGCAATCTGAAAGAAAAAAATACAAACAAAAAAAAGAGAAGAAAATTAATATTATTAAAAAGTATTACACACACTATTTCTTTCAATTCTTGTATTTTTAAAATAACTCGAAAGATTAGTTAGGTACAATTCGTGTGGGACGTTCAAAAAATGTTGACTAACGGATTTGAGGTGTGTAATATGGGGTTCAAATATTTAAGTATGACCCTCCCCATCCCCCGTCCTCCCAGTACCTAAAATCTGAAATTATCCGTTCAGTCCGTTCTCAACTGTGTCCCCAGGGACGATTTAAATTATGACATTTTATGATGGAAAATATAAAAATCGAGGAAAAAATTACAATTTTTTTGAATACCCCTATGTATGTACTTACATGGCAAGTTTGATAATAATTGTTGGTTACATGGATATGTGTTTTCCATTCAACTTGTTTTTAATTCAGAAATTGATCTTTTTCTCAAGTCTAACATGATATTATTGTGTCTCATCTAAAATCACATTTTTTTACAAGAGTTTTCTAGGATCATGTCTTGAAATAAAAATAAAGTTCTTATTCTAAAATCTAAATAATATCATTATGTTTCATCTAAATTTCATTTCCATTCTCACTTTCTAATATTAAGTTGATTTCGAAGCTATAGAGAGTTTTTAAAAGTCGGCGTGGCGCAATTCTGAAATTTGGAACAATAATCAAAAATTGGAGAGTTTCTGTTCGTCATCATTAGTGACTTTCTAGTATTAAGACCCTATATTTTGCGTGACCGAGATTTGCGTCACGCCATTTTGTGTTTTCAAATGTCAAAAATTTGAAAAATTTTATATTTTTGAAATTAACTTGAAGTCAGAAAGTCAGAAAAATTTTTGAAATTCAGTCGATGACTTTTAAATGTGTAGGTACTTATAAATTTTCATATTTCAAAATTAACATCGTATCAGAAAGTCAAAATCCTACCATTAAACAATTACTTATTAATATCATGAGTAACGAGTAAGGATGAGTGGAAAAAACATATCCATGTTATCAACATTTCCTTTCATAGGAAACTTACTTTCATTTCTTTCAAATTTTTGAAAGGTTTTTAGAGATTTGAAAATTTCAGAAATTCGTAAAAAAAAAAAAAAGAAGTTGGAATTGCTTCTAAAAATTTCAAGTATTGCCAAATAAAAAAGTTATAACCAAACACTTTGAAAGCCTCATCTTCTTCCTCCTGCGAATTTTTTCAAATGTGAAAGTTAACCTTGGTGCTCTCACCCATCAACATACAATCGATGGAGAACCTCCCCAAAATTCATGAAATAATTCTTTTTTTATTTCAAGAAATTGAAATGTTTAGTTCATAATAATTTTTTTCCGATTATAAAAGTAAAGTGAAAACCCATTTTAAAAAGAAATAATCCGGGCCGTGCAGAATCATTTCGTTCAGCGAGCATTCGATTCTTTTTTACGTCTTATCACGTCTTATCAGTATCTGAAAGAGGGAAACTGGAAAATGACGAAATTAACAGTTTCCGATTTCGTCATCTTTTGTACTCGGAATGGCTGAATTGGTATAAATTATCAAATATTATTCAATAATTTGTACTAATTTAGTCATTTCAAGTACAAAAAGTGACAAAATCCGAAACTGTTAATTTCGTCATTCTCCAGTTTCCCTCTTTCAGCTACTGATAACAGATGACCCGTTCACGAACGAAATGATTCTGCACGGCCCGGATTCATTTTTTGGTTCCTACTTCAAAACAATTTTTAAAACTTTCCTCATCATCAACTTTTTAATGTTTCCATAATTATGATTCAAAAAAAAAATATTAAAAGTGCATTATTTTTGTGAAATCTACCGTATAAATTTTTTGATCTGATATCTGATACATTTATATCTAATCAAATGAGTACCGTTTTTCCAAACTGAGCTAACTTGCAAAAAATGATTTTTCAGGACACACAAAAAACTGTCCATAGAAAAGAGTAATAATTGTTTGAAGCTGGTAAAAAGACTAATGTAAGGAGGCTACCTTTCGACATCATGTGGTCTAAGTAGAATTTCAAAATTTTCGAGTGTGGCGCCATGAGAATCAGAAGAAAATGAAAAATAGCGAAGTTAGCTCAGTTTGGAGAAACGAAAAAGCGTTTTTTGCCTCTGAGCGCCACACAAGTATCGGATTTTTTTTCTACGTCGCACATGTACGGATGGTAGAGGAGAACACTTTCCAGCAAAAAAAGAAAAAAAATCTTTTCACTTCGCTGTACTGGAATGAAAAAATATCATTTTTAGTAGTTTTTCCAAACTGAGCTAACTTCGCTATTTTTCATTTTCTTCTGATTCTCATGGCGTCACACTCGAAAATTTTGAAATTCTACCTAGGCCACATGATGTCAAAAGGTAGCCTCCTTACATTAGTCTTTTTACCAGCTTCAAACAATTATTACTCTTTTCTATGGACAGTTTTTTGTGTGTCCTGAAAAATCATTTTTTGCAAGTTAGCTCAGTTTGGAAAAACGGTACTCAAATATAAAGAAAAAATTAATTAAATTTTTCGACTTGATATATTTTTTTCAATTGTGGGATATTTCCTTTATTCCCCAATTTTTTTTTGAAAATTCGAGAACATTTCTTTCTGTCAGGCGAAATGGCTCAAAAATTTCGAATTGAATTTCGCTCAGGAAAAAATGTAGAAAAATATAACAACATATAATATACTTAATACTAGCGGTCTACGCTCCCGGTCCGCTCCGCGGCTTCATCCCTTGGCTAGCGCCCTCGCTACGTCCTGGGAGCTCACTACTTTCGTTTAATTAAAATATTTTTGTGGATACTCTTACTCTCTTACATCGAATCAGTGAAAATTGACTGATGAAATATCTAGATTTGAACCAATGCAGAAATCAATGCAAAACAACTGCTTCAATTAATATATTCGATTTTGAATTAGTAATAATGGAAAAAAATTACTAAATCAAAAATTTATAATTCATTAATTTTGAATCGAAAGTTTTTCATTGATTTCTGCAGTGACTCGGTTTCATATTTACCTAATCAGGAAGTTTTCGCTGATTCAATTTTAGAGAGTATCCTGGTGGATTCACAAGCCCCCCCCCCTCCTATACCTTATCCTTCTATTTGGAAATTTTAGAAAAAATTTTGATTAAAAAATCATCAACTGTCGTCGAATATTTTTTAGACCCGTTTAAAATAATTATTCAATCCAAAACCGAAAAGTAAAACATGTGCGCAAATGCCCTGCATTACTGGTTACTGCAACGCCACGCCCACCACCCCACAACGTACTCGACTTGACTGTAGCGAGGAGAAATGCGGAACCGTTTTGACGACTTTTTTGGGCAATTTCGGGCGATTCGGTCGCTTGAATTTCCAACAATTACGCGTCGCTGGTCAGTTGTTTCATAACAAATTCATAATAAACCTATTTGTCATAAAATTTTGAAACTTTCCCTCGCTTACACTACACCTTTAGCTCGTTTAGTTTTCGAGTTATTTCAATCCGAAAATTACGCTCGGTTTTTCAAAAATAACTCAAAAACTAAAAAAGCTAGAGGGTAAGTGTAATCGACCGAAATACACTAAATTTCACGCCCTTCGATTTAAGACCACTCCCGAGTCTGTAGCGTTCATAGTTTCCGAGTAATTTTCAAAAAAATTAAAAAAATTTGTAATTTTGATGTTTTGGGGCCCCAAATTTGAAAATTTTTTGACCTAAACGTTTCATGGCTAATCTACACGTCGGATGGAAGGCATTAAAAAAAATGAGCAAAATCAGTTCATTAGGAGAGGCTGTACCATTGGACATAGGTTTCGCGTTTTTACAACCTCCAAACATCTTTTAATATATGTACATAGATATAGATTATGGAATTATCAATTCTGCTTACTTAGGTAGGTTTCCTACGTAGGTAGAATTATGATAAACTTTTCCCGCTGAATTTCCACGCTCTTCTTCTGCTGCAGTCAATGTTTCAGTTGGTTTCGTTTCAGTCAATTGCGAAGCATCTTGGGCACTCCTATTTGATGAAGAAAGCTGAAGGCTTTTAACATCTATATCTCGTATTCACATTTTAATTACCTGCGACTAATTTGATTTTGAAAAATTTCGTGAATAGTACATACATAAATGTAAAACGCTAATCAACGTGTGTTAGATATTGTCAGGTTAAGATGACGACAATGTGTCGCGGTTTAAGAAAAAAAATTATTATTATTTCTTACGTGGAGGTCATACTTGTATACTGCAGTATTTGCGTAAATTATTCATTAGAATTCAATCATACATGTTAACTATTTGCAGTCTGAATAATAATTAGGAAAAAAATTGCTTAATTTTGATTGAAAATTTTTCAATGATTGTAACCACTCCAAATAGCTTCAATCGTTTTTTTTTGTTGTTGTTGTTTTCCTGGAAGAAATATCCCCTTCTGTCAAATATGTATTGGAAAATGTTAAAGAGGAGGAGAAGAGTTTTGAAAAATTCGAATAAAAGTCCTGTCTTTTGATTTCGGTGTGAAAAATCTTTAAGTTTACTCGCAACGGTTACGAAATTATTATGAATTATGATCAATAAAAAACAATGAAAAATCATTGAATCAATATTTTCATTTTATAATTGATCAAGTCAAGGAGTTTTCGTAGGTAACAGTTTTCTTTTTGCTTAGAAATTCTCTACGTAGGCGGGACAAAAACATTGGTCAGCATAGCCGGCGTCTATGGTGTAGCGGGTGTAGCGATTGCTACACCCGGCAAGATCCAGGTGTAGCGGCGCTACACCCGGGAAAATGAAAAAAACATCCCAAGCAGGGGCGTAGCTATGTGAAAAATGTCTGTTTTGAACATTAAAAATCCTATTTTTTTCAAGACTTCGCCCTCGCTTCGCTCGGGCATGAATGAAATCATGGTTATATAAACTATATAACGCTGAAGTACGAAAGAGGCTCTTTCTATTCTACCCCCTCTTCAGCACCACCCCCAAAAACATTTTGGTTTTTGTCTTTGTACCCATTTTGCACTACCCCCCCCCCACAAAAAACACCAAAACCCACTGGTTCTGGCCCCTCCTTTTCAGAGGTTTCTGGCTACGCCATTGACGCCAATTTTTAAGTTTCAATTTTACATTTAATTTTCTAATTCTATGACATATGAATTTGTGAGGTTTTTTTTCGCTACACCCGGGAAAAATTTAAGTCGCTGGCTCTGTTGGTCAGTAATTCTATTATTCATTCCTAAATTTCAATTCGTACGGTATTCCATTTTCATTTGGCCATTAGAAAAGTTCGAATGATAGATACAGAGCCGGCGAGGCCAATATTACAACATGGGTGTCAAATTGCAAATTTTTTTCTGCTCCGTCCCCCCGGCCAATATTAAGACATGGATGTTGAAATGCAGGGTTAAATTTTTTAAAAAATTATATTTTTGAAATTAACTTAATACATATCAGAAGTCAGGATGAGAGCTTTCAGAGGAAACTTTACTTTTTTTTTTTTACTGATCTATCAGTCAAAAATCATTAATTTTTTGTGACAAAGTGGTAATTTATTGAGGAATCGGTGATTTTTGCCTCGAACATTAATCAAAATTTATCAATTTTTAATATAAAAAAACAAAATATTGCCCGAGCGAAGCGAGGGCGGAAATTTTTTGAAAAAATTCTGTTTGAAAAACAAAAAAATGCACTTTTTCAAATATTTTTGCAATAAAAAAATCTTTTTTCCGAGCTCGAGGAAATTTGGAGGGTTTTATCCCCTTAGCCCCCCCCCTTTCGAAAAATTTTTAGTTTATACTTTTCACCATTCCTCCCTCACCACCACCCCTAAAAAATATACTATGAGATCAGTAAATTCATAATTTGAAACATTTTCCTTCATAAATGTATCAAAAAATTACAATCAAAGTACATGATTCTTACTTCTTATAGGTACTTACAATTTGAATAAAATATTTAGAGAAAAAACTTCGATAAAGGTGTAATTTTGGAACAAGCAACTTTCAAACCAATCATTTGGACTTTACAAAACGAAAATAATTACAGAAACTTCAAGCAATAGTGTCAGAAGCTTTCTTTATGAAGGTATAAAGTGGGTATGGAGATTTAAAATACCAAGATGGAGCCTTTTTCGCATAATTATTGTAAACAATTTAAATAATGAGAATTTCTTTATGCCCGAACGAAGCGAGGGCGATGCTTAGAGAAAATTTGATTTTTAATATCTTAAAAGGCCTTTTTTCACGTAAATTTTTGACCTCATGGGGGGAGGGGAGGAGGTTCAAACCCCGCTATTTTCCGATGTGTAGCGTCGCTACACACGCTACGCCGTAAACGCCGGCTATGGACAGATAAGGTTTGTTTATCCATTTCGGAATCGGAATTCCTTAAGAAAAATAATCATGAGAAACGGTAAATGATGAAAAGTTATTAAAGTTGGTCGCGGGAGGCGATGTAACGAATATGACCAACGGATGAAATAAACCTATATTTTGGGTGGTATTTTTTCAATTTTTATTTTCTTGAAATTGAGATTGAATGCAAGCATCACTTTTTTATATCGTGCATGAACAGATTTAGCGAAGAAAATTCGTCAAAAAATTGCGAATTCTAACAATTTTTCACTGATTTTTTAGACAGAATTATTGATTTTTCTGACAAATTTGAAATTGACTGTTGATTGAAAAATCACTGATTTTTCAATTTTGACTGATAGATCAGTGGAAAATCCTTACTTTTCAATAAAAATCATTTCATTGATTCTTAAAGGCAGTAGGTATTTCAATATATGTAGATAGATTCCGATTTCACATTTCAAGAGCTATGCTTATTAAGAATTAAAATATTGCCTGAGCCAAGCTAAGGTAAAATTTTTTGGAAAAATTGCCTTGGTAGTTGGTCTTGGTACCTGTGTTTAAAGAGCAAATAATACACTTTTTTAATATTTTTGTTGTAAAAAAAACTCTTCTTTTCGAGCTTCCCTGGTTGCTCCGATAATGGTTGCTGAAAAAAAAAGTAGCCGAATCGTAAAAAATTTCTGCAAGGTCATATTATGAATTTTAACCCCGTTTCGGAACTCTGATCCATGAAAAAATCGAATACCATGAAATAACACACATCAGAGCAATTCTGTCGGCATGGGTCACATATACCTACATTATTTCCTGAAAAATGTGGTGTTTTAAGAAAGCGTTTAACGTGTAAGCCTAAAGTTTAATTACGGAAATTGAACCAAATTTTGAAATCTTTGTTTTGAAGTGTAGGTAGCTCTATGTTGACTCCACTTACTTACCCTTCGAATTTTAGCTCAGTGGAGGTAACTTTTGTGTAACATAAAAATGTAGCACGTAGCATGATACTACTCTTGAACACAATTTGCTACACGCGGAAAAAGTTTACTATCCGTGAAAAAATATATATTTATAAATTTTTCTAAACAAGAAGGTACCTTTTTATCAACAATGTCTACTAACTCAAATTGACTCAACGTCATTCGCGAATTTAGTAATATTTCGGACGAAGAGAAATCATGTGGTACAATATTGAATGAGGAGCAGAGTATTAAATTCTCTGAACTCAAACAAGAAATTTTCAAATATAGAGGCAAGCTGCACCTTGCCTTCTTTGGTACGATCATGTTTTAAACGTTGAAAATTTTCGCTACCCTAACAAAACTTTTGATTTTTCTCTTCTGAAAAATCCCGGCTTAGCTACTCGCAGAATTCGCAAAATAAATTCAAGTTGCCGCAACTGTTTCTGCTTTTGGTCGTTGAAGTAATTCGCTGTAGTCTAAATGATTTTGATCGCAACTTTTTTAAAAGAAAACTAGAGGTCTTATGTTACTTTTTTTTTATTTTTCATCTCGAATACCTTACATCGAAAAATTTCTTGGAAACTTGAAAATGATAGATATTTCGTTTACCAACCACTGACAAAGGATTCAGATATCACCTTTACACGTAATAGCTATAGTAGATATTCATTAGAATGGAATAATGGAATAATATCTTCTTGTTACTTAACTATATTCATGGTTTGAATGAAAATTGAGAAAGGGTATGGCCGGGTTAGGGGTGAATTTGGCCCTTGCTCCGATTTTCACTTTAACCCCCTTAAGTGGTGCCCCTTGATGTAAAAACATTCTAGAAAAATTTTTGACCCCCCCCCACCCCTCCCTTTCGGAGATATGACCATTTTATTGGCTGATTTTCATGAATTTTTAATTCCAACGGAAGTGAACGTAATTTTCTGTTCTTTGGCACAAAGTTACATCTAGTAGAGGTATATTTGTGATAATTTTTTCAAAAATTTTGGTGCACTTCTTCATGTTTTTTCGGCTATTTGAAGTTTTCAATCGTAAAAAACACTGTATAATCGAAGAGCGACCACCCTGGAAAAATTACTAAAAAAACCTGTTTTTTCATGTAGAATTTCGCAGTGCATCCGGTTTTGGCCGATTCTGTGAACTAAGGGCCGAAAAATGCGAAAAATCGTACAGAAACGTAGTTATTTTAGCATGGCCTCTTTGTATCTGTGATGAGCTATGGGATAGCAATATGGGGAGGACACCATACAAACCTACAAAAAATATTCCAATTACAAAAAAAAGCAATTCGTATAATTTTTGGTCTTGGTTATTATGAATCTTGTAAGAATACTTTTGAAGAACAAAAATTGATCACATTACCTAGCCTATACATTCTCAATATTGCAGAACTAGTTCATAATAAAACAATTAAGTATATCCAAACATCAAACCCACCCATATAACACAAGAAATAAAGAAAATCTAATTCTTACACAATTCAAATCCCAAATATTTCACGCTAATATCGATACTCAAGCAGCTAAAATCTATAATAAATTACCCAACAAATTTAAAATATTACCCCTTGAAAAATTTCGGCCAGCACTAAAGAAGTGGCTTGTAGACAATGTAATATATTCTATTCTCTCTTTCCTATCCTCTGAAAATCACCAATCCATTCATACCTCCCAAGATCCCTCAATCCCCCTAATAATATGAGGTATGTATAAGTGGACTTTGTAAAACTGGTGTAACTATACATTACAAAAAAATAAAGGATTTGATTTGAGATTTTTCAAATTTTTAGCGTTTCACAAAGAAAGAAAGGGTCAAATGAAAAAACCAATACCATATTCGTGTTCAGTGGGTCAAAATACCCCGATAGACACCCTTTTTGCAAGCGTTTTGCTTGAATTTTCAAAATTGACTTTTTCACTGATTTTTCATGGTAAAAAAGCTGGAAAAGGGTGAATTTCGAGACCTCGAAAGAAACAATCGCGAAAAGAGTGTTAATCGGGGTATTTTGACCCACTGAACACGAATATGAGATTAGTTTTTCATTTTTTGGGTGTACCTCTTGCATCAACCCTCCTCCTCCTCCTCCTCCTCCTCCTCCTCCTCCTCTCCCCCCCCCCCATAACATAATCAATAACGAATGAATTAATTTTGTGAGGCGCAATAAGATGCCAGAATGAAAATTAAGAATTTGAAAACAAATCCAATCATCGTTCATGCCCTACTCTTCTTGTCGTGAAATTTTTTCGATCTCAATCTTCTATGTTGCTGCTGGTGAAAAACTTGCAAAAAATGTCTGTTCAAATTCTGGTCTAGCAGCTTTGTAGGTATCCCTTTGGCACGGTTCAATGTCAAAGACGTAACGTAAGTGCGATACATAGCATATGTATGCATGTAATGTGACTCTATCTAAAATCAGAAAAATTCAATTTTTGACCAATTTTGGGTCGTAGAATAGGAATATCGCATTAATCACTTTGCATTTTAATTTTATTGCTCAAAAGATCCGATTTAAACTTAAAAATGGTGAATTTTCAGGGAAGAAATGACTAAATGAAAAAACCAATCCCACATTCGTGTTCAGTGGGTCAAAATACCCCGATTACCACTCTTTTCGCGATTGTTTCTCTCGAGGTCTCGAAATTCACCCGTTTCCAGCTTTTTTACCATGAAAAATCAGTGAAAGAAGTCAATTTTGAAAATTCAATCAAAACGCTTGCAAAAAGGGTGTCTATCGGGGTATTTTGACCCACTGAACACGAATATGGTATTGGTTTTTTCATTTGACCCTTTATTTCTGTGTGAAACGCCAAAAATTTGAAAAATCTGCTAAAATAACTACGTTTCTGTACGATTTTTCGCATTTTTCGGCCCTTAGTTCACAGAATCGGCCAAAACCGGATGCACTGCGAAATTCTACATGAAAAAACACGTTTTTTTTAGTAATTTTTCCAGGGTGGTCGCTCTTCGATTATATACGGTGTTTTCACAAATATACCTCTACTAGATGTAACTTTGTGCCAAAGAACAGAAAATTTCGTTCACTTCCGTTGGAATTAAAAATTCATGAAAATCAGCCAATAAAATGGTCATATCTCCGAAAGGGAGGGGTTGGGGGGGGTCAAAAATTTTTCTAGAATGTTTTTACATCAAGGGGCACCACTTAAGGGGGTTAAAGTGAAAATCGGAGCAAGGGCCAAATTCACCCCTAACCCAGCCATACCCTTTGTTTGAATAATTTTTTTAGAATTGAACCATTACCCGTTTACAATATTCATAGTTTGAATAATACATACATACATAATATTTTCTAACAATGAGAAAATTAATTATAAAATATCTAGGTACTCATTAAACAATTAAACAGGTTTGCTATTGTATTGAAAACGTTTTTGAGTACAAACTTTACGTTTTTTTATTTGAGCAAGTAACGTATAACCAAGTAGATTCGTTCCAGTTTAGTGGGTCTCTGTGTCTCGGTACAAAATATAAATTTTCAAATGTGAATCAGTATAGAATTTTGTTTTCGACAACGCTACATTGGTTTTCCATTATTTTTTTCTCAATTTTGTCAAACTCCTTGGTTTTGAACTTTCTTGAACAAAAATTTTGTTCATTTTTGGGTTTTGAAATAAAATTTGATGAAAATGGTCTACGATCAATTGGCTTCAAAATTAAGAAAACCTTGTCCACCTGCAAATTACCTAAGTACATATATCTACTTTATACAAAAATAGGGTATAGTATGACCACTTTTTTTTAAAAAAATTTATAAGGTATCTTTTCAAAACATATTTATAACATAACTATTTATATTTTATAACTCTCCCAAAAATTTTCATTTTGAATTGTTTTTGTTTAAAAATCATTTCAGGAGTGAAGATGAATGTAATTTGGAAATGAAAGGGTGAAAAGGGTGAGAGTGTCAAATATTCAAAAATTTACAAAGTATTGTTTTTTATTATTGAAAGTAACATTTTAGGTCACTTTCAGCCTGTTTGAATCAAATGCTATTCACACAATTTCGTAAAATGTGTGGTTTTTTTCGAGAGACCTTACAATTTTTTCTCCTGATTTTCTTTCATTCTCATACAAAATTTCCAACTCTCTTTTTAAATTGGATTGAAACCATTTTTTGGCAACCATGTCTTGAAATTTTGTTTTAAAACAAATACTTGAGTACCTAATATATTAAATAAATAAATCGGTTACAAGATACAACTACTTTCAAGTTGAATAGGTTCGTCTTCATATCTATTTATTTATACTTAGCTATACTTATTCCTCCCTCCCCCCCCCAACTTATTCTAACTTGTAATTTTCTTTCATTTTGTAGCCAGTACTATTAAAGTCAGATCCGGCAACAATTCCAATACGAACATTGTTCATCAACTGATTTTCATTATCAATACAAAAGTTGTACAAACTCCGTCCTTCTGGACTAGCTAACACTTGATTGATTTTGGGATACATATAATTTTCAAAATAGATGTAGTCCAATTTGCCCTTGTTCTTAATTGATTGGTACAGTATTTTTGAAATTTTTCTGTAATTTTGATTACGTAGCTCTTTGTCCAGCTTGGAAATCAAAACAATAGGATTAAATTCAAACCATCGGCGTTGGGGTAAGCCAAGTTTAACTGCCAATTGGGTTAGTATTTTCTCAAATTCTGTCACAATATTCAGGGTGTGAGCTCTAATTTCTGAGAAGTTTGTCGGATTTTCCATACTGTCATATGGTTTTACTTTAGTAACACATCGAATCAAGAAATCTGCGAATGCTAGTGAGCTGTTAGTGTCAATTCTTTCAAATGTAATCGAAGAGCTTCCATTGGTATGACCAGAACTAGGAAGAGGAATGAAAGAAGTCACATATTTTGATTGACTCGAGGACAATAAAGATGACGGGCCTCTCAACATCGACCCAACAGTTTTTCTTAGAGTTGGATAGAAGTATACGAAGGGCGCAGAGAAATTATGGAAGAGGTTAGTGGTGGTCTTTGAAAACAAATGGAGTGTGTGTATGGAGGTGTTGGTGCCAATAGTAGTATTTTGCCACTTTGGCGATGGTGTTACTTGATTCAGATCCACATCCACACTGCGACGTTGTCTAGGTGGATTTTGAGTTTCAAACATTGAACCGTCCAGCTTACCCAAGAAATCCCTCAATTCAAACTCTCTCATATTGTGGAATAAGTTTTCCCTCAAATAAACTTTGAATTCATTTACAATATTGGATGTGTTTAATAATTTACCTGGCTCTTTTGGATCTTCCCTGCCATCTGTATTAGCACCTTTTACCCCATCTTTCCCTCCAGATGCCCGACCTCGGTCACCTAGAAGAAAGGCACTACTTACTGTATCACTTTCCCAAAAGAATTGGGCTGTCTTTACTTCTACCTGTATATCTTGACCATTTTTACCTCCATTTGCTCCTGAGCCTGCGTTACCCTGTTGCCCATCAGGTCCCACATTCCTCTCAGTTTTCAAATTTATACCATTTGATGAAGTTGGTATGAAAATATAATCACCAGGATTTGCACCTTTGCCTTCCTTTCCTCCATCACCGCCATCACCCCCATTTCTACTATCTTTACCAGCGAGTATATAGGTTTCTGCAATTCTACATAGGGAATTGATTCCAGGGCACATACCCCATCTGTCACTGGACTGTCTTATGGTATGACCCGCAGATTCTTTCGGAAATTTATGCCTATCTAACTTGATGTCATTAAATGCGTCACTTCCATCGCTTCCTGCAGCACCATCACCACCATGTTGGCCTGGTCCACCTGAACCTCCTATTAAAGAGAGGACAAAGTCGGCAAAATTATAAAATTTGTCACCAATACCAAAAAAATTCCCTCCTGGGCTTCCAGGTAGTCCGGGCTTTCCAACTTTACCAGCATTACCAGCAAACTGTCCATTGGGAGCTTTTAGAGGATCGTGTGGTTTGCCAGATTCGCCAATCAGTACTAATTTTCGATTTCCTAAAACATCCCACTTTGGAGCTATAATAGAAATTTGAACTGTATTGTTTTGTTCCATGTCTTTGTCAACAAACACTTTATCTAAGGCAAATATTTTTACAAACTTAGGAGGCATTTGACAGGTGTTACCTTTTGCAATAATATCACCAAATTTCACGTATTGCCCTTTGATGATTAATTGATTTTTGTATTCGCACAATGTATTCAGCCGATAATTCATAGTCACATTTAAGAGATTGCGTAGTGCAGTAAATTTTGGTTTATCCATCGTTATGTTTGAAACTGTTTGAAAATCAAATTGAGGACTACAGTCTTTCACATATTTTTCCAAAACATCACTCAGTTGGTTTTCTTTGCCTTCACCTTCAATTACAAATTTAGCGAGACTGTTACAAGCGCTACCCCCAGTGTCCCTTTGCACCTCATATGTGGAAAGCTTGTTCGTATAAAGATCCAAGAGAAATTTATACCATTTTCTTGATTTATCAGCATACTCAATGACATTGTTTAGTCCATCAGCACACTTAAATTGAACACCAATTTTGCTAACAGTTTGTACAAATGATGAATAATCAGCATTTTTTGTGGCATTAGATAAACTTTCACGAGCTGTTGGACTGCTTATATAAGCCAGACTATCACTAATTTCGCTTACACATTTTGAAGGCTCTTCAACATACAGATTTGCCCTTTTCTTTGTTTCAACTAATTTATTATATGTTGGTGTAGCTTGGTTGTATAGTGCAATAATGTCATAGAGTGTAAGTTCTTCATTATAGAAATATTTCTGTGCTTCTTGTCCAAAGCGTGTCACACTGGCAAATATACGTTCGTTCATTGCTTCTATCATAGTACGAGCATCAGCAAGAGACTGTTTTGGTACGCCGTAGCCAAAATCTTCATTACGGGTTTGCACATAATCAAATTTATCTAATGCTGCTTGCATGTTGTATTTCCTTTCTACTACATGAGGCATGTCATTTAAAGGTCCAGTTTGATTTACACCCCTGAGACCTGAGAGCCATATATGTGAATAGGTATTTCCATTTTTTTGCAGTAATCCATCAATTAACTTTTGAGCATTTGGATTACCCTCTAGTTGTTCTCTTGCATTTGTGATGAAGTTCACTATAGGTTCAACAATATCTCGATCAGGAAGGTAAGAAACCGAATTAGGTATTTTGGACACAATCAGAGTAGTACTATTTTTATACTTATCTGAGTATTTGATAAAATCTTTAGCATGAGTTACAAGTTTTACAAAGTCATCTCTAGTTCCTTGACCAGTTACAGAATTATAACTAACTATAAAAATCATTTTCACTTTATCAACACTTTCCATGACTTTTTTAATAAAGTAAGCAATGGCAATGTCATACGCCGCCCCTCTAGTGTCTATAAATCCGGCAAAATCATAATAAGCAGCTTTTGTTTTACTGTTGATCACCAAATCTGGATATACAGTTTGTGATTTTGTTGGATTTCTCCCTATTTTACTATTGGGATCTGTAATTACAAATTCACCTGGAGTGAAGCGATCCTTTTCTGCAGTCAATCTGTCATAGTCAGCAATCCACCATGTGAAGGTGCTTTTACCACTTCCTGTATTACCCAAAACCATGGTTGCTTCTGAAGGTCGAGTTTGATTACCAAGGATCTGTTCTCCATCTTCTAAAAGTTGGAAAAGTTTTTCTAGTTCTTCTTCTGTTGCATTACCCTCATATTGCTGCAAAATTGGGTTTACTAGCGCCATATCTGTTTTTACTTTTCTGAAAGGAAAAACAAATGAATATTACATACCTAAAAAAATTATTTGAAGAAGTAGGTACCAAAATGTTAAAATCAAGAGCAATTTATATTTTATGAACATTGCAGATTTGATCTCTTAAAATGAAATTTTTCAAAAATTTTAGTATTTTCATGGTACTGATTTTTTGAAATATGTATTTGATTTTACAATGTGAAAGTTTTCTTACGAATTGTTCTCAAAAGACGATTCACTTTCACTTCCAGCAGGAAAACTAATGGGTTACTCTCGTAGTACCAGAAAGTGTTTTCCCACTGTGCATTTCTTGGGACTAAAAAAATTACTAGACATTCCAACCGTGCTTAAATGGAGTTGGGGGAGATGAGGAAGCAGGGGTGCGGCCCAGAACGAGGACCGAGACCTGAAACTCTTAAAAGCCCCGATCTTTTATTTTCTACCTGGAAACCCAAAACCCTTTCTCTGAAAACCGTGAGCCCTAAAACCCTAATCCTTATCTTGTCTTTTCGGGAGGTGTCAAGGATTTTCTCCAAACATTCTGCTTATTCTTTTGCCTGTCAAGTTACATTAGGCTTATGGGATTTTATAAAATTGAAAATTGCTCGAAATGAGACTGATGAAGCTGTTTCAAATCTGAAATCTGCACTATCAAGATGGTCTGTTGTAGTCCTAACCCATCAGAAGAAAAAAAAATGGCCCGTAAAATCTTACGTACTTACTACAAAAAAATTTATTTGCAAATTATTGATTTTTTGTGAGAAGTCCAAAAGGAGAAATCCAACCCCTTTGAAATCATAGATCATGCCAGGTTTTGCACTTCTGGAACACGTGATATGGTGCAGGGGAGATGAGAGGTGGGATATTGTATAGGTATAATCAGGCCTGGTGAGAGGGGGTACAGGAGGTACATTTTTACCGGGCCCGCAATTTAAGAAGGGGCCATTTGAAGGAGATTTTTCAACTACCTACAAAAGCGTAAAAAAGTGCAGTATTTTTTGCAAAATTTTCACCCTCCCTTCGCTCGGGCAGTTGATATTTTAATCGTTATTATTTTGAAAATTGATACCTTTTTCAGTGACTTTTCAGTTAAAAATCTTTTTTTTCAATTACATAATTCTTAATTTGTCAAAAAAAATCAATAATTTTGACCAGAGCCGGCGACTTAAATTTTTCCCGGGTGTAGCGAAAAAAAAACTTACAAATTCGTGTCATAGAAAATTAAATGTAAAATTGAAACTTAAAAATTGGCGTCAATGGCGTAGCCAGAAACCTCTGAAAAGGAGGGGTCAGAACCAGTGGTTTTTGGTGGGGGGTGGTGCAAAATGGGTACAAAGACAAAAACCAAAGTGTTTTTGGGGGTGGTGCTGAAGACTGGGTAGAAACCTAGAAAGAGCCTCTTTCGTACTTCAGCCTTACATAGTTTATACAATTATGATGTCATTCATTCCCGAGCGAAGCGAGAGCGAAGTCTTGAAAAAATAGGATTTTTTAATGTTCAAAACAGACATTTTTCACTTAGCTACGCCCCTGAGTGGGGTGTTTTTTTCATTTTCCCGCTACACCGATTTTGACTGAAAGTCCTTGAAATATTACTGTTTTGAAATAACGTGAAAAGTGAGCGGAAAAATCACCTACTGAAGCTAAAATTTTAGTTTTTTCAAAATTTCACCAAAAATTTCCGCCCTTGCTTCGCTCGGGCTATACAATATTCTCCGTTTTCGAAATGTTCATTCAATTTTGACATGATCTAAAGAATGGAAAAATTCTTCTTTCTTTGCGACTATACTAAACCTCGGTTGTAATATCTAATACTAGTATTGTAGTATGTACAAACAAGTGTACCCGCACCTGATAGGTATACCTACATCTTTTAAATTATTCGATCACATATATGTACATACCTAATCAAGTATTATCCTGAAAAAATGAAGGGAGAAAAGTATAAAACTTATTGATTTGAAGTTTTTTCGAATGAACATTTTCCCATTTCAAATGATTTTAAAATTTTTCAGTTTTATACTTCATATTTTTTGAAAAAAAAAATTCAAGTTTGTGAAAATTTGAGAAATCTTTTTCCTATCAGGGGAAATTGTGGGAAAAGGCTCTGGTATGGTAAGTGGTCATTTAGCCCTTGGTGGAACTTTGACAAAATTTTTATACCTTTCGACTTGTCTATGTAGAGGATGATTTTAGAGCGCAAAAACGAATTTTTACCACGCTCCCCGGGGGGAAGGGGGGCAGTGGCCTCAAAATACGCGATTTTTAAGCCAAAAACTTTTAAAAATTCTATCTTCTCGAGTTTTTAACCGATTTTTTTCAAACTTGGCACGTAGGTAGAGGTACTAGAGGGGAGTAACCTGAAATTTTTTCAGATTTTCATTTTTTCGACCACTCTAACGACCTAAAATTTTCAAATCACCCTGGGAGCACCGTTTTGTCGCGGGATATGAAAAAAAAAACTTTTCCATGCTTCTCACACGTATTTTACACCATTCAGAATTTTTTCAGATTTTTTTGAATGGTGGCCTAGTGGCCTACGCGCGGCGTCCGAAAAACTGATAAATCGGTCGTTTTAGTACTTTAAAATTATGCCTTTTTTTTATAAATTTCGTATTTTTCATTTTTTTCTCACTAAAAATACATTCATACTCGCTTTCAATTAAATTTCGACCAATATTCACCGATTTCGTATGACTATGACATTTTAAGCAATTTAGTCTATAGTCTGAGTGGAAAAGTGTTCATTGAACGTGGTTTTCTTGAGCGCAAAAAAATCAATTGGTTTATTGTTGGCATGAGTCCGATCATGTCCGATGGTATGAAAAAAGTGTATTTTGGATTTTTGCCCTAGCACAATAGGAAGCTGGGACCTAAAAACTCCATTTTCTCAGCTTCACCGGGCGCAAAAAAATTTCACCGACTCCAAATATATGAGTTCTTCAAAGTGCAAGTGGCCAAAGGGTTTGGCTTGAAAAATGAAAATCGCGTATTTTGAGGCCCCTGCCCCCCCCGGGGGGAGTGTGGTAAAAATTCGTTTTTGCGCTCTAAAATCATCTTTTACATAGGCAAGTCGAATGACGTAAAAATTTTGTCATTATTCTACCAAGTGCTAAATGACCCCTTTACCACACCAGAGCCTATCGAATTGAATTTCACTGACAAAGGAGGTATCCCAACTCAAAGTACATATTAATTTTGAACCCAAACAAAAGTAATCGAAAGTACTCCTTGAGAGGACCCCGTAACCCGTAACCAAAGTTTTAGACGCTGAAGTGCATTTTTCGAATTTTGACGAATTTTTGAAATTTCGAAATACCATACATAGCTTGAAAAACACCAAATAGAGTGTAACGCGTGCCGCGCCGTAGGCGTACTTTTGAACTTTTTCTAGAAAAATTTTCTTCCCGAAATTGCAAATTTGAACTCAAAGTTACAAATTTTGGAAAATTGTGCTCTAATCGATTAAATAGGTCACCTATGTAAGTATTGGGTAATCCGCGATTATAAGTGCTGAAGTGTGTATTGGGCCATTTTTATGGGCATTTCTCCAGCGCTGAAAAATTCTAAAATTTTCTGGCGACTCCGAAACGTCTTGAAACCGCTTCCAATCGATTCGGCAGGTCAAAAATAGGGAGTATACCAAATTTCAATTCTTTTTCGTTGATTAAATCAAATTTTGGTATTTTTCAGGCTGGTATATTTATTTCGAAATTAACAAATTCGCCAAAATTCGAAAAATTCATTTCAGTACCTGAAATTTTGGTTACGGAGTCCTCTCATAGTGTTCTCTCGATTAATTTTTGTTTTGGCTCAAAATTTTACTTTGAGTTGGTATACCTCCCTCGTGAGAAAAAATGCAGAAAAATAACGACCGACATGTCCTTAATATTATGGAATTATCAATTCTGCTTACTTGGATAGGTATCCTACGTACCTAGGTAGATTTGTGATAAATATTTTCCGATGAATTTCTAAGCTCTTCTTCTGCTGCAGTCAATATTTCAGATGGTTTCGTTCCGATCAATTGCGAAGCACCATTTATTAAGAAGTCTTCAACGAAAGACGAATGGCGGAATGACGCGCAAAAACGAAAATTGGAATGTTGTTTTTTCCAACGCAAGGGTCATGATTAAGGGCACTCCTATTTAATGAGGAAAGCTGAAGGTTTTCAACATCCATCTCGTATTCACATATTAATTACATACCTGCGACTAATTTGATTTTGAAAAATTTCGTGAATAGTACACACATAAACGTAAAACGTTGATCAACGTGTGATAGATATGTCAGGTTGAGACGGCGACAATGTGTCGCGGTTTAAGAAAAAAAACAACATTATTTCTTGCAAAATCTGAGAGTTAAGAGGTCATACCTATGTATTGCAATATTTGCTTACATTATTCATTAGAATGCAATCATACATGTTAACTAGGTACCTATTTACAGTCTGAATAATAATTAGGAAAATTTTAAATTGTTTAATTTTGATTTTTTCGGACATTCACTTGATTCTACATGCAAGGTGAAAATTTTTCAATGATTGTATAATGTATGCATACCTACTCAAAATAACTTTCAGCTGTTTTTTTGTCAAGTTTCCCTGGAAAGAATCTCCCTTACAATTTTAAATGAAGTTTTTAGAATCTTTGATTTTTGTGGAAGGAGGGGAGCTCAGAGGAGCTCATTAAGAAATGCTGATTTTTTTGTAAGTCGAAACAGTAGGACGAAAAAAGCGCGAAGTTTAATGGAGAAATTTCAGCTTCTTGGTACCTTTTTCTTCAAATATTTTCGCGTACCTATACCTGGCTTGAAAAAGTATCGTAAATTTTGGTTTGAAAAAAATTGTCGGAAAATTTTTATGGTCAAGAACATTCTTTTAAACAAAAAGGAATTTTTCCGGTGTCCTTTAAATCGGAATTGATTCTTTCCTTTGAATTAAGGAAGTTTGGAATTATCTTGAAAGAAATTATAATTGAAGAAAATGTATAATTACTACGAATAATTTCTCTAAATTTCTAATAGTTCCGGAGGAATTATTTCTTTTTCCTTTTGCTGTCAGTCGCCACTCCTGTAACAAAAAATGTTAGGCGCTTATTAGTTTCACTCGGAAACTAAGTGAGTGCCCAAGAACCTGAGGAGAGCGACTGGGGGAGGCGAGGCGAAGGGGGCGAGCAACGCTTTACTAAAAACAATGAAAAGATTAAATATAAGTATGTATTAGGCAAGTACAACTATTTTTTTCTAAAAAATAAAATTAAAAAAGTATAAAATACTCTATTGTACCTATTTCGCCGGTTAGTTTTTGGCCTTCACATAAAGGAATTCTTGCGTTTCAACATTTTGTCAATTTCATCACGCGTATAATTACCAAGCAGAGAATTGTAAGAACTGGAGTTATTATTTATAACGGATTGATAGAGTATGTCGCCTACTGTAAGACTGTAACACGGTTTCCATCAGCTGCTTTTTTTTCTAGCTCCGAAATCAAAGGTACGACTTCAAAACTGAAAGATTCGAATCAGAGCCGGCGACTTAAATTTTTCCCGGGTGTAGCGAAAAAAAACCTCACAAATTCATATGTCATAGAATTAGAAAATTAAATGTAAAATTGAAACTTAAAAATTGGCGTCAATGGCGTAGCCAGAAACCTCTGAAAAGGAGGGGCCAGAACCAGTGGTTTTTGGTGTTTTTTGGTGGTGGGGGGGGGTAGTGCAAAATGGGTACAAAGACAAAAACCAAAGTGTTTTTGGGGGTGGTGCTGAAGAGAGGATAGAAACCTAGAAAGAGCCTCTTTCGTACTTCAGCCTTACATAGTTTATCTAATTATGATGTCATTCATTCCCGAGCGAAGCGAGAGCGAAGTCTTGAAAAAATAGGATTTTTTAATGTTCAAAACAGACATTTTTCACTTAGCTACGCCCCTGAGTGGGGTGTTTTTTTCATTTTCCCGGGTGTAGCGCCGCTACACCTGGATCTTGCCGGGTGAAGCAATCGCTACACCCGCTACACCATAGACGTCGGCTATGATTCGAATGGTACTTTGAATTTCTGGGAAGCGTTACGTAATATTTGTTCAAACTCTTCAATTAAATTGAGTGCCGAAACTCTCACATCAGTGGAATTTACGTATATGACACTGATGGCGTGGGACTATATGGCCTTACTTTGGTTACCCATCTGAAAAGGAAGTCAGCCCAAGTTAGCCATTCATAAATGTTGAAATTGAAACCACCGATGGCGGAGGTAGTTTTTGTGCTTTGACTTTCAGTCAACGTTCCACCAAATTTGTAATATTTGCTCAGATCATCAGACATTGTCGTTGTGGCCAATTTGGGGAAATGAAATGTTGATTAAACAGTTCGATCAAGGAATTTTTAACCATGCTTCGTACGAAATCTTCCAACTTTACTTTTAAAAAGTCAAGTGTCTTGGAAAAGCTTTCATCCAAAAAAAATTCAGTGTTACCAGAAACTCAAGATTAACATCTCCCTAAAATTTCATGAAATTCCCTCCATACCCGGTCAAGAAAAAAAAATAGGGAAACTTACTTTTGAGATTACCCTCGTATCAATATAAATCAACTTATAATAAAAAATTGGATTTTTCTGTGCACAGAAAACATGAATGATATCACCTAATACATAAAACCCAATGAAACTAGAAAACCACTCACAATAAGGAAAGTTTTTACACCATATAAGGATACCAGAAAATGGTGGCAGAAATTGTTTTATAGAAATGAATGCGATTATGCTGGCAAAGATGATTAGGTATCTTGAAAAGGTACCAAATACTTTATTAATTTTTCAAGTCTATATACTTATACTGTCAAGATCTATATCAATGTTTACGTAATCCAAATTCTAAGACTCAAATAAAGGAACACCGGCCTCAAATCCGACGTACCAAGTCGATTTTAAAAATGAACGAACTGGCGTCATTTTAGATTTTTCCCGCCAGTTCAAATTTTTCAAATCTTCTTTTTTTTGCCACAAATTAACTTCATTTTTTTAAGCAATAAAATTTATAAATTTATAAAAATTTCGTATGAATACGTACAAAATAAATGTTGAATATATTTTTCCACCAGTTCAGTACGTTTTGATAAAATATGACCTTGGATGACGTAGTTTCAACAACCCTATTGCAAAAATTTTCAAAAACTTAATTACTCATCTATACTCTTTGATATTACTCAAGAATAAAATTTAAAATCGGAATTTTTTTGACGAGTCATTTTTTCTCAAGATTACATTCATTTTAAACTGATAGGTACAATCAAAAACACCGTGGTCATTTCAAGTCAAATGCGATCATTTTTAGCATTAGAAAAGTACGACTTACGACCATACCTAATTTTTTTCAAGTAATAATAATTACAACGAGAAAGCGAGGAATATTTCTATGACTTACATATACATACCTTCGTTCTGATTTTTATATAGTAACGGGTAATCCCGACTTGCGAAATACCAGATCTCCGATCACAGCAAAAATATACTTTGAAAGCATTGTCTGAAGGCAGGATTGGCTCGATTTTGCGGGTTGCATTCTATGTGAACTGAATCATGACGTCATTGCTTTGGACTTGTGTTTTTTAAAATCTGTTCATTATTTTCTTTCTTTTTCGAATTTTTTTTTATTAAAAAGAAGAAATGTCAATCATAAAAGGTAAATTTGGGTGGTTTATAATATAATTGTGTTTTTGACACAATGACTACCTTATAAGTAAATGAAATGATAATAATGAAATTAAAAATGAAAAACTTTTCGCGATAAAAATTACAATTTTATACCAAGTCGGAAAAATGTGTTGAAAAAATTACGAAGTTCAGAATTTTTTGAATTGAAAATTTTAATTTGGAAAACTGTTTGAAAAAAAAGTACTCATATAATTTAATAATTTACGAAAGAATTTTCGACGTCCATTTAGGAAACAACTGCAGTTGTTCATTTTGAATTTGAAATTCTGACTTTGGTCTGTAAATAGTAAATACTTCAGTTATTTTGAAGAGAGTTTTTTTAGTTTTTCACGAAAAAAAAAGATGATCAACTCGAAAACTAGGTCTTTAACAATTTGTTGCCCGAGATGGGAAATTTTTTGAAATTTTTTTGTAGGAGTGATTCAGTTTTTCATTCATTAGTAAGAAATTCCGTGGTTTAAAAATTTTTTCAATTTTGAATTTAAATTATTGACATTGAGGAAAAAATATGAATTAAAATTAAAAATATTGTTAGAGAAAAATAACCTGAAAAAATTTGAAGTTTAAAAAATGAAGAATTAAATTTTTAGAATTTGGAAGAAAATAAATTAGGAACTCAACAGCAGGGATGGAAAACTGAAGAAATAATAGTTCCAGTTCCAATTCTCAGTTCCCAGTTCCCATCTTTACAGTTCTAGTTCCAGTTCTCAGTTCCCAATTCCCACCTTTACAGTTCCAGTTCTAGTTCCAGTTTTTCAGTTCCAGTTCTGGTTTCAGTTTTTCAGTTCCAAATTTCCTAGCTCTTGACTTTTTCCCTCATAAATCATGAGGGGGAAAATGGAAAACGTTTAGAAGTGGAAGTAGAAACTCTCCCCCCTCCCCTCCAAAAAAACAAAAGTAAATTGTTCTTCACGTGAGCCAGTTTTACAGATTCAAGTAGGTTGGTGAACGATTTTTTTTTTCAAGTCCACACGTTTTTCCAACTTCAGAATTTTTTTGACAAGGTCTAAATTCTTTTCCAAACTTCAAAATTTTCTGTTGTAAAAATTATTTGAAATTAAAAAAAAATAAAGAAAAAATTGGCTGGGAAAAATTTTTGACTTGAAGAATTGACCCGGGCTTGTTTTTACAAATTTTCTGTGACGTTGAAAACATTTTGCTGAAAAATTGTAACCTTGACAAAAAATTTCAAGTTTGGAAAAGAATTTAGATTTAGTCAAAAATTTTAAGTTGGAAAAAAAATGAGGAACAGGAAAAAATTTAGACTTTGTCAAAAAAAAATGATGTTGAAAAAAAAAGTCGGAACAAGAAAAACGTGTAGACTTGAAAAAAAATCGCTCACCAGTAAAACAGGCTCATGTGTCATACTCTCATATTTATTCGTACCTATTTAAAAAAAAAAAAGAAAACTCAAAAAAACTAAAAAAAGGAAGAAACAAAAACTCAATGAAACAATAATGTAATCTACCTTCTAAAATAGAATTTTAAACTTGAAAAAATGAAAGAAGTCAATTATTAATCTTGAGTTTTTTAACAACTAAAATAAAAACCAGAAACTCAAAAGGTAAATCATCCACTTTCAGTACTTTCACTAATCACTTTCTATACCTATTTAATTGATCTTCCTCGACCACAAGAAACCAAAAACATTTTTTGAAAAGTACAAAACAAAAGAAATCAAGACATGAAAAAGAAAATTGAAATTTCGAAACGAGCAAATTGAAACAAAAATTCTATAGGAAGAGAAAAAAGGTCTAAGGTCTAAGGGCAGTTACCTGTAGCGAGAAATCAAACATATATTAGTGAATAGAAAAACTTTTTTTTAAAAAATCGTCAGAACTGGAACTGGAACTGAAATTTCTTTCAGTTCCAGTTCCAGTTTTTCGCTTATAGTTCCAGTTTTTTCTTTTTTCCAGTTCTTAGTTCTAGTTCCAGTTCCAGTTTTCCATTCCTGCTCAACAGTCGGTGCCATTTCATTAACGTTGAACGAGCGATCTATTATAATATAAGCTGTATGATCGAACTCGAAGTACTATTTAGTGATCCTAGCCATGATATGGTACGAAGCTCGGAAAATTCGGCCATCGAGCGATCGGGGGCCATCATTTTTTTAAAATCCGCTAAAAAGACACGTGGCGTTCTCTACTAGATCTAATCTGAACTAAATGTGTTCACAAATAATGATAATCGAGTTTCACGTTATCAAACACCTTTTTTTGCCGTTTACAGCAGCCAATTTTTATTCAGTTTTGTTAAATTATTAATGAGTTTTTAAAGTTCACTAAATATTTTGGTTAATTAATAGCTCTTCTGTGATATGTAAACATCCGTTGCTCCTGAAATACATCGGAATGCCGAATTGTTCTATCAACGGTTGCAAGACATCGTCGTCGAACGCTAAAGAACGACAATTGAAGTTGTTTAGCTTCCCTAAATGTTTCGAAACTCGTCTAAAATGGGTTTCTGCTTGTAAAAAACCGTATAAATTCAATGAAAATAATGGTAAGAAGTACTCTAAATCATATACAAACACTCGAATTGGTGTTTTTGACCTTAATAACGTTCTGTTATACCCATTCGTAGCTCGAATATGTTCGAAACATTTCCCCGAAGATGCTTTCGAAAAACCATTAATTCAAAGGATGTTGAATTATTCACCTACTAATTCTCGTAAACTTAAATTAGACGCAGTTCCTACGAAATATTTACCACCTTTTGCCGAAACCGAAGTCAAGTTTGTATCTATTCTATCAAGTTTCTTTTGTTGCATTCTGTTATTTTAATATTCCTTGTTCTTGAACAGAATCGATATGTTGTGCAACGAAATCGAAAATATACCTATGGACGAAGTAGACGTAATCGAAGAAACCGATCCGTTGGATCCACTATCAGCCAGTACATCGGCTCCCGATACAACCACCACCGATGAACCAAAAGACACTAAAATGGTAAATTCAGTCGTTCAAGTAACGCCGGTTAACCATTCAGTAACAGAAGAAGAGAAGAAAATGAGTAGAGAAGTTCGTATCGCCCACGAAACCTTACTATCAACGTACCAGAAGTTTTTCGCCGAAAACGAAGAGCTTAAATTGAAAAACAAGGCGTTGAAGAGCGATTGCGATAAACATAAGAAATTATACGAGAAACGTTTACAAGAGAATATCAAATTGAGGCAGAGGAATCGAGCTTTGTTCAACGAAACTGTAAAATTACGTAATCGATTGAAGAAATACGAGCAGCCTATTAAATCCGAAGGTATTACATCTTACAATGATGATACCGTCGATATTGAACCAGGATCAGAATCTGATAGACCGAAGAAAAAGACTGCTAAGAAATAAGTAGATACATTTTCCTAACGACAATCTTTTTGGAAATGGCATAAATGTTGCTCAGAGTCACCGATTTTTAATTTTAACTCAAAGCAGATGAATTTGGATGAATTCGATGTACTCTGGCTGCGGTGTATCGTGTTCATTTCGTATTCTGTATTAGGTCAAGTTCCATTATGTCGAGTTTGTTTGTTTTTTAGTGTAATTTTGTAATGATTTTTTACTTTTTTTCATTTTATTACTTCTCTATGAATTTTAGAATGATGTCTTTTGAGAAAGTTTTTTCTGAACGACTGGTTGAGCTATTGTAACTTATAAGATGAGATTATTATAATTTTGTGACATTCGATGATTATTTTGAACTATCTTTGTGAAGATAAGAATGCTTGAAATGTTTGATTCAAGTTGAACTTGACAGCAATAAATTTATATGAAAATATTGTCTTTTTGACTGAATTTGATTATGTTCTGGAATGGAGAATTACAAATTCGGAGATGAGCAGTTGGAGTCGTCGGATATCTTATCAACTGTAATAATTTTTCACGCTTCAGTTTAGGCTCATTCGATAAGATAACCCTAATGCTGGATTATTTAGACATTCGGTACTCGGCAGCAGTCGTAATATATGTAGGACGTTGCGATTTGTGAGCACTAAGGCACCGCTTTCACTTTCCAAATAAACGGGGAAAAATTTGAAGGAACCCGGGAAGAAATCAATTCAAAATCGAATAAATTTGAATTATTGGACTCTGAAAAACAAACGAAAAGAATAAATTGATACGGTTTCGGTCAACCAAACTGATAAGGCCTAACATTTTTGAGTCTCCGGCATTCCCGCGAAATTCTCAAGTTATCACCTGTTATCACGTGTGGTGTAATGTAAGTCGTTATCATGCGGTGAGAGATTATTGCTTCATTATTCCGAACAATTTTTGCTAGTTATTGTGTAATCCATGTTATTAATTATGTAATGTCATAATTGGAAGTAATATTCCTTATCTCGATGACAAAACATACAACGCTTCTGTTAGAAAATTACATTATCTCCACCAGTTTGTCTGGTACGGTGTCGAATAAATTTAGTCTAAATGATGTTAGTTAATTCGCAAGATCATGGATGAATTTTGTGGCTCGAGTTTTTGGGTAAGTGGATCCACTAGTTGAAGTAAATATTTTGAATTTGAAAGCTTAATCTGAAGTGGTCGAATAAATTCGTTGAACTTTAATTCTGTCGAAAAGTTGTAAGATAATTAAGCCGGTAGGAAATAAGAAAATTAATGCAGATTTTATCATTTTTCTTTGTGTATTTCTAAAATTACTTGATTATGACCTCTGCTCTTAACACAAAATTGTGTGTTTTTATGATTTCAGGATTCGAAAGTTGTTTGGGATACAGATGATCCCGATTTTACGATATGTTTCGAGAAAACTGTACTCGTATGGATTCCATGTGCATTTCTTTGGATACTTCTACCGTTGGAAATATATTACCTTCGACATTCGAGATCGTTCGATATACCTTTGAATCTGTACAATGTTTCGAAATTGGTAATTTTATCAATGTGTTTTATTTCGTTTGATTTCGACACTGATACATTGTCGTTAGACTAGAACGTAAGTTTAGTGCAGGATGGATTTGTATCCGGTCATGTACTACGAAGTTATGAATATGTTGGGACGCTATTTTATTAATGACATCATTAGTTTTATTGTACGAGGCACGAGGGTTATCAATGTGTTAACCTCGTGTGTTCCAATTTAAATACCGAAAAGCACGTGGTTATGAAACCGTATCGTACTAACGTACTGATAACTGGAATAGCAGCTCGAGCTATTAATTCGCTTAATTTGTTTACTAATTATTCGATTTTATCCTTGAATTAATTTACAGATAGCAATAGCCATTTTGGCAACCCTTGCACTTACCGATATTGTGCATTACGTATTTCTCGATCACGCTTATCTTCCGGTCAATTTTTATTCGCCTTTGATTAGATTCGTTACCTACGTGAGTAATTTTCCTTTGTTTTCAATATTTGCTAATGAATTTGCAATAATCTTTTGTTGTGATTTCAGGTATTATTATTTGGATTAACCTACGCCAATGTAAAATGTGGTGTAAGGTCTTCGGCTGTGCTATTTGTATTTTCATTGTTGCTGGCGATTTGTGGGGCATTTCAGTATCGAACGGAATTTCGATTAAGATGGGCTCCGGTGAGAAATCTCAACGTGTATTCTACTCCTCATCGTATTTTGATTTTAAATTTATTATATTTTTTCCTCAGCAAGGAAACCCAGATGTGATGGAATTCGCTTCCTATGTAATTTATTATCCAGTCGTTTTAATGTTATTTGTTTTGAACTGTTTTGCTGATTCACGTCCAACAATCTTGACCTATCATGTCGATGAAGTTGGTGAAATGGAATTGAATTTTTGGGAAATTAACGAGGCTGTGAAATAATTTTGAATCAAATTCATCTATGTGCAGGATGTATGCCCTGAGAAGCAATCTTCTACTTTATCTCAGCTACTGTACACTTGGTTTGATCCTTTGGCTTGGAAAGGGTACAAGAAGCCGTTAGAAAACGAAGATCTGTGGAGTTTAGATTATGACATTTCTGCAGCTAATATCGTTCCAGTATTCGAAACGCACTGGAATAAAACCTTGGAACAAGTTAAAAAGTAATACGACATTATTCAGGATGAATAAATATCAGGATTTTTTACTGATTATTGATCAAATATGTTTTAGAACTCCAGATTTGAGAATCAGAGTTAAACATGAAAATGGCGAATTGCTGAGAAATGGAGGAGATGGAATCAGTGGAATTGAGTTTAGGAGTGATGAAAATACTTCTTATGCGTCCATTTTACCAGCTTTATTTCGAACTTTCGGTCCTACGTTTGTAATAGGAACGACATTCAAGATTTTTCTCGATATGATGGCTTTCGTCAGTCCTCAAATATTGAGGTATTCGTTAAATTATTTTAATTGATTTGTTTTTAAAACTTGAAGATTTAATGTGGTATGTTTTTATAGCTTATTGATCGATTTTGTCGGTGAAAAAGAAAAAGAGCCGATGTGGAGAGGATTCCTGTATGCAGTATTATTATTTGTTGTTGCTTTCATTCAGAGCCTGTTGACATCTCTATATGTGCATAAAATGTACATAGTTGGGCTTCAAATTCGAACATGCCTGATTTCAGTTATCTATAAAAAGGTATCTACTATCTAGATCCTTCTTTATTTCGTTAGAGAGCTTTTATAATTTGTCAGCTCCAATCGAGCCGAAATTTGGGTCACTGAAAGAGTTTCCATACTTACTTTGAAACCAAATTTCGAGCTGCTAAAAAGTATCAATTTTTGAAGAATTTTTGAAAATGGCTGAAATTTTTATAGGTGTGTTGACTTCTTATAAATTTTTTGAAAGAAATTCTAAAAATTGGTTCTCTACTTTTCTGCATCGATTTCAACCATTTTCGAATCGATTTGAATCCTTTAGCAAAAATTGTTTAATTCACTGGGAATGCTCCAAGAAAAACTGTATAATTTTATCTTCTGTGAATTCGATCGTGTCGTAAATTCAGAATTTTAAAACGAATTTGATTGTGAGGTGTGATGGAAACATTTTTCCAGTGAACCAAATTTCTATTCGATCTGGTTAGACAGATGGTGAATGTTTTCTTTTGAGTTCAGACTCCTTACATGATAAGAAAATTTTGATCGATTGTGTTTTAGGCATTACGTATATCGAACGGTGCTCGACGAGATTTTACAATAGGAGAAACTGTCAACTTGATGTCAGTAGATGCCCAAAGATTCGTTGATTTGATGGCTTATCTGTATTTATTGTTTACTACACCCGTGCAAGTTATCCTGGCGTTATATTTCCTATGGCAAATTCTTGGTAAGTAAATTAATTTTTGATTAAATTCAGTTTTGGGGGCTTCTCTTATAATGTTGTTTCATTTTTTAGGCTCCAGTATCTTAGCCGGTCTCGCTGTGATGATATTTTCAATCCTAGTCAACGGCTATGTCGCTTCTAAACTGAAAACGTTGCAACACAAACAAATGGAAACTAAAGACAATCGAGTTAAATTGATGAACGAAATATTATCTGGATTTAAAGTAGATATCTCCTATCTATTATTTTGCCAACATTTTGAGATTTTTAATTTTTTTCGATTTGATTTGTTTTTATTTTAGGTATTGAAATTATACGCTTGGGAACCTAGTTTCGAAAAGCGAGTGTTATCTGTTCGTAACAAAGAGACCCAAATTACGAAGAGACAAGCTTATTTCAGCGGTGCAACGTCTTTCATTTGGGCGTGCACTACTTTTTTGGTAATTGATATGATCCTTATTGCAGAAATATTGAAAAATTTACCATAATTTCCATTATAAATAATGTTTACTTGCAGGTATCATTAGTTACCTTCGCTGTGTTCGTGTTATCAGACGAAAAAAATGTTCTGGACGCGAAAATTGCTTTTGTATCGTTATCGTTATTTAATATTTTAAGGTTACCTTTGCTATTGTTTCCAATGTTGATATCGAATTTAGTTCAGGTAATTTTCCTCGTTGGCAGGTTAATTTTTTTTTCTATTTTCTGTTGTATTTTGATAAAAAATATGATTTTTTGTAGAGTGGTGTTTCGATCAAAAGAATAAATAAGTTTTTAAATTCGGAAGATTTGAGCTTCGGTGATGTTACACATGAATACAGATGTGAGTTTTTAATTTTACCATTTTTTATGTCGTAGGAAGTTATTAATTTTGCGCTTTTTTCCAGCTGAAGATTTGGTTATTGAAAATGGATCATTTTCATGGGAAGGAGCCAAGGGATTGCCAGTTTTACATAACATAAATGTGAAAGTTAATCCCGGAGCATTGGTTGCAGTCGTTGGACCTGTTGGTTCTGGCAAAAGCTCATTGATTTCTGCATTTCTGGGCGAAATGTATAGATTATCTGGTGTCGTGAATACAAAAGTAAAAATAAAAACCATTATTTTATTTTTATTTTAGAATACATTATTTTAAAACAAATTTCTTCGATAGGGCACCGTAGCTTATGTACCTCAACAAGCATGGATTCAGAATGCTACCTTGAGAGATAATATTACTTTTGGAGATTCTAGTAATAAAACGTTCTATGATCAAATATTAGAAGCTTGTGCCTTGAAACCAGATTTGGAAATTTTGCCTGGAGGTGACTCAACGGAAATCGGCGAAAAGGTGAAAATCACTCCATTTTTCCCAATTTAGATAATAATTGAAATGTTTAAGCTAATTGGATTTTTAATTGATATTTTTTAATCCAGGGAATAAATTTAAGCGGAGGTCAAAAACAAAGAATTAGTTTGGCCAGAGCAGTGTACTACGGAGCTGACGTTTATTTTCTGGACGATCCTTTGAGCGCTGTAGATTCTCATGTTGGCAAACATATTTTTGAGCATGTTATCGGCCCCAATGGATTGCTCAAAAATAAGGTTATTCAACGTCTCCTCATTTTTTTTGTTTATTCTTGTTTTTTCATCATTATTTTGTATATTTGTCGCAGACTCGTATTTTGGTTACCCACAGCGTTACGTATTTATCTCAAGTCGATTTCATCGTTGTTTTGAAAGATGGTTCGATTTCGGAATCCGGCTCGTTTCAAGAATTATTAGATAATAAAGGAGATTTCTCTGATTTTCTGGTTTCTTATTTGGTGGATAGTGCAGATTCAGATGAAGAAGGTTGGTTTAAAAAATGAAGTATTAGTATGAAAATTTCTCGAATTTGATTTTTTTTTTTTTTGTTAATTTTACAGATTTTGATAAATTGAAAGCAATTGTGGGAGAAGAAAAAGTTGCTAATGAACGACTAGTGAGGCAGAAGTCGAAAAATAGTGAAAGTGAATCGGTTGTATCATTCGTTAGGTAGGGGTACCTTTACATACTGATGAATTTCTGTTCATATGAATCAATCTCTAATTTCATGATGACATGATTTTTTTTAGGCAAAGATCAGCCACCAATGAAACTGAAGATTCGCAAAGAAAACGAAAAGATATTGACGAAGATATCACCGGAGAAAAATTGATCGAAATCGAACATGCTGAAACAGGCAGTGTTAGTACTCGATTTTATTCTGTTCGAAACTTGAGATCCAAAACAATTTTTTTTACTGTTGTTAATCATAATTTGACTTGAACTATGATCTCGATTTCGGGATGATCTTAAAAAAGCCTCTATGATTTTTGAGAATTTGATTTGTTTTCATATTTCAATCATTAACATATTCTCAAAATTTCTCCTCGTTCCAGATCAAATGGAAGGTGTACGCTTACTATCTACGTTCAGTTGGATATTTCGTGACTTTTTTGATTGTATTTACGAACTTCTTGATTCAAGCACTTTCGGTTGCTTCGAATATGTGGCTGTCGAAATGGTCCAGTGATACAAATGCTACTAATCCTGATGGTACTCAAGATACAGATAAAAGAGATATTTATCTTTCTGTTTACGCTTTATTGGGATTTACTAAAGGTACGTAATAAATCTACTGAGGAAAAGAACTATTTCGTCCTTGAAATAACAATAATGATTTAATTTTCAGGAGGTGCAGAATTTTTGGCTGACATAGCCATTCGTTTGGGATGCTGGAAAAGTGCCAAGATACTACATAATTTAATGTTGAAGAATATTTTTCGTATGCCACTTTCATTCATGGATGTAACACCCAGTGGACGAATTTTATCCAGATTTTCGAAGGATATCGACGTATTGGATAACACTCTTCCAGACGAAATCAGTGATTTTATTTTTTGTTTAGGCGATGTACGTATTTTTAATTTTTCATCTAGTCAGGCAATATCTTACGTGGAATTTTTTTAGGTGATTTGCACCTTATTCATCATCAGTTACACCACTCCAGCTTTCTCTGTGGTTATTGTTCCGGTCAGCTGTATTTATTATTTCGTCCAAGTGAGTCAATCTTTAATCAAGGAGAAGTCTATAGTCGTGAAAGTGAAAACTATTTTAGCTGTTCAAATTAATTTTGGTGTCTTCTGGAAAAATTCTAAAATATCAAAAAAAAAAAAAAAAAGAGTAGAAATTGCATTGAAGGTTCCTCTAGAAGAAATAGTCAAATTTTGGTTCAAGAAATTCATATTTTAATAGAGACCTAATTTTTATAGAGTTTTGTAAAAAATGATTTTAAAAAAAATATTTTTACTGTAAAAATGCATTTTTGAATTTTTTAAAATACGCCAAAAATGAAATATTACTTAAAGTTTCAGAACACCTCTGGTTATTCCTTTGATTTTTTGATTTTTTTTTTCTTCTTTAGCGTTTCTATGTTACTACCTCAAGACAACTGAAGCGATTGGAGTCTATATCGCGATCTCCTATTTATTCACATTTCGTCGAAACTGTCGTTGGTATGATTCAAAAAATATAAATTATAATATTGAGAATTTTGTCGAATTTTGATTTAAAATGTTTCAAAATTGTTCTAGGTGCCCAGTCAATTCGAGCTTATGGCCTGTCAGAAAAATTCATCAAACAATCAGAAGGAAAAGTAGACTTTAATCAGAAAAGCTATTATTTGAATCTGGTCTCCAATAGGTAAATTTTGTGATTAAAATATCTCCTTTAATTTTTTCAAGTGAATTTCTGTAATTTTTCCATTAGATGGCTCTCAGTACGTTCAGAAACTATTGGCAATATCATAATATTTTTCGCTGCCCTGTTCGCTGTTTTAGGAAGAGATACCCTTAGTCCAGGGCTTGTTGGTTTATCCGTCAGCTATGCATTGCAGGTATGTTTCTGCAGCATCTAAAATAAAATTTCAAAATTTGTATCTAATTAGATTTTTGCATTCTGTTCAGATTACCTCAACTTTGAACTGGTTCGTATTCATGACTTCAGAAGTAGAAACCAATGTCGTAGCTATCGAGAGGGTCAAAGAATACAGCGAAATGACTCAAGAAGCCGATTGGAAAAAACATAACGAACCGGTACCCCGAGATTGGCCGTCGAAAGGCGATATTGCCTTCCAAAATTACCAAGTTCGATACCGAAAAGGCTTAGAATTAGTTCTGAAAGGAATTTCGTTTTTTGTAGAAGGTGGTCAAAAGGTAATTTCTTGATTTTTGCGAGGGTTCCCAAGTTAAACGCTATTAAAATTTTATTTTTTGCCCTAGGTCGGTATCGTTGGCAGAACTGGTGCTGGAAAATCATCTTTGACGTTGAGTTTATTCCGAATTATCGAATCTGCCGGTGGAAAAATTTTAATCGATGGAATTGACATCGCTACTTTGGGATTGCACACTGTCCGTTCAAAGTTGACTATCATTCCTCAGGTAATCCTACTAAAGATGAAATTCGATAGAAGAACTTGAAAACATGTCACCAACTGAGACCATTAATTCATCTATCGCGATTTTAAAATTTATTTTTGTTTTTGAAAAAACTGAAATGATAAAAGACCTCATTTAATAGGACCCGGTTCTGTTTTGCGGATCATTACGAATGAATTTAGACCCCGTAGGAGAATATTCTGATGATAGTATTTGGCGTGCTTTAGAATTAGCCCATCTTAAATCACATATCTTCAGTTCAGATGCTGGACTTCAGTTCGAAGTGACCGAAGGCGGCGAAAATTTCAGGTATTTCTTAGTTTCTTCTTCATTTTTTTTTTTTTTTTTTTTAAATAAATTCACTATACTTCATGTAATTTTTATCAATTTTCATTTCAGTGTTGGCCAAAGACAGCTCATCTGTTTGGCTAGAGCTTTACTACGTAAGACGAAGGTTTTAATTTTAGACGAAGCCACGGCTGCTATAGATTTAGAAACCGATGATTTAATTCAAAGCACAATTCGCACCGAATTCAAAGATTGTACCGTATTAACAATTGCACATCGATTGAATACCATATTAGATTACGACAAGTAAATATTTAATCAAATTATTGATTTTGATAGATTTTTGAATACAAAAAAAAAATCAAAAATGATTTTAATTTTGTTTAGAATCATAGTTCTTGATAAAGGATATTTGGTGGAATACGACTCGCCTCAAGTTTTACTGGAATCGAAGAATTCGGTGTTTTATGGAATGGCTGCAGATGCTGGTTTAACGTAAAGTTTCAACTTTCGTAGATTCTGTGTTAATGTTACCAAGATTGTTTATTTGTTCAGAAATAGGTTTGTAGTTCGGTTAATATTTTTTGAAAGGATCAAATAGTATGAGATTTGTTGATTTGTTAATTTTTCATGTTTCTTTTTTCGAAGAGGTGTTTTTGAACGATTTTACGTGTTTTATTTATCGCGAAAATTTTTACGAACATTGTCCGATATTTTTCCAAGTCGTTTATCTTTTTTTTTTTAGAATCAGAAATTTTTATTTTAAAGAAGGTTCAAACAATTCTATGAATGGTGCATTTTTTCTCCTTTAATAATACTTTTTCACAGACCCCAAAATTTTTAATGAAGTTCTCGAAATTTTCAATTAAAATTTATTTTTAAGTAACCTTCAAATCTATGGAAGAGTTCCAGTGAAGTTCTTAGCTGAGAATTATTTACTTTAATCTTATCTAATGTATAGCTTTGAGCTAAAAATTTTACTTTTTCCTTCTGTTCCACCGTTATCGTTACAATGTTCAGTGGCATATCTACCTCTTAGTTATATCGTATAGCTGTTTCTTAAATAACAAGACCGATTAAATTTAACAATTAGTGGTAAAATAACGTCACGTTATGTTTTTTTTTTCTTTATCATCGAAGCGTTTTTTTAGGCTCTAGTGGTACGACAGTGAATTTTTGTAATTCTAAGTTTAAATTTTTATTCTATTGTTATATCGCATGGTGAATTTCACTTGAGAAATGGACGAATTTTGTGGTTCTCGATTCTGGGTAAGTGAGTTGAATTTTCACAATTAATATTTTACACCTTTAAGATGCATTTTTTCAAAACTATAGTAGTGTTCCAGCGTATTTGTGAGTTCCAATTTATTTATATTTATTTTCGAGGTTGAATTTGAGCTTCAATTGGTCTTTAAAAAATAACGAATGTGCTATAACATTGTGTTTTTATTGTTTCAGGATTCAAATATTTCTTGGAACGCAGATGATCCTGACTTGACATTATGTTTTGAAAAAACTGTCCTCGTCTGGGTCCCGTGTGCTTTTCTGTGGATATTTCTGCCTTTCGAAATATACCTTCTTCGTGGTTCAAAATCATCTGATATACCCTTTAATGCGTATAACATCTCGAAATTGGTAACGTTGATTTTATTTCGGAATTTCACTTTGAAAATTTGTTAATAGTTGGTACTTATTGAATGTGTGAAATTTTTTTTCGTAAAATATTGGTTGCTTGATTGGGCAACAAAAGAGTGATATATTCCAAAACAGGCACCAATGTATTAAAATTAATTACGGTAAAGTTATCCGGCCTCAAATTCTGTCCTGGAAATATCTTTGAGTCGAATTTGGCCTTTTTCTAACCAATTTTCAATCATTTTGAGGACTTGAATTTTAAAAGTCGATTCACTGCTGAAAAAAATGAGGAAATATCCTAAAAATAAACTTTAAAGTAAGTGTTTTGCGATAACCTTTTTTTTATTTTTCGTAAAAAGTTATAATACCCTCTGGTAGGTTCGAAAATACGACGTATACAATTTATTTTCGCAATTTCTTCTCTCATATAGAAAAAGATCCATTAGAATCAAAATTTCCCCTTCGATTCGAGTCAGAACAAAATTTTCCAACAATGTTCAATACAAATTTGAAAAATATCTCTCAAGGTCCAAGCCGAAGAAAAAAGCTATTGGAGGCAAATCGCTTTCCAATAATCAAAAATTTGCATTTTCATTTCGAAAAATTGAGTATGAAGAGCATTTTTAATGCAATACTCTTGTTCTGAGAAATTTTTTTTTTAGGTGGGAAAAATTAGTACAACTGTGCTTTTAATCGAAAAAATCAGAAAATAATTCATATCATTTGGAAATTTAAATTTGTCGGTATTTCCCCCCCCCCCCGGCTCTTGAACTGAATTGGCTTTTCTCTGCAATAAATAAACACATTTATCAGTGTTTTCAAATTTTTATTTTTTTAAGGAAGAATTATATTTCTTATCGTGTGTTGTAAATGACTGTAATACGTTTGTGCAGTCGCTAGACTTTTATGCAGAAGTTACATAAATTACAAATGAAATATAATTTGGATTTCAAAAAAACGGGCAATGAGAATTTGCGTTTGCCTTCGTCGTTGACTAGTAATTTTTCAAATTTATTATCGCGTTATTACCAAATTTCGAAGCAAGGACTTTGTTGCGATAGAATATTAAAAAATACACATGAAGCATTCGAATACGTTTTGCTGATTGTCTCCCTGGAATTTTTTTATCATACTATTATGTTGAAAATTACGTATATGGACATATGTACAATCTCATCGTGTATTTTGTAAGATTTTTGAAAGTTGTTTTTACCTGTATATAAATATTTTCAATTTTTACTTAATAGTACATACCAAATTTCTACTCTGGGGTAGAGGGTGCGAGAAAAATTGAAAATTGAATAAATTTTGTCTTGAAATGTGGAGAGAAATTTGAAGAGTAGTACAAAAAATATTTTTAATCGTCTACCAAAATTGTGTTATGATGTCATGAAGAAAGGAAAGTATGGGGAAATTTCAGTTTCCAAAATTCTGTTCTAATAAAAGGTTCTGAAAAAATTCGAATTATTGAAATTCGTTCTAGAGAAGGCCATAAAGAGAAGAATTTAAATTTGTGAAATTTTACTTGGAAGGGCGAACGTGAAAAATTACCCATAAAATTCTTTCAAATTACCAAAATTCTACCTTGAAATATGGATATGAAAGAAATTTTGAAATAATATCTGTTCTGATGGGGGCATGGAGCAGAAATGCAGGAAGAATTTGAAATCACCAGTTTCACTTTACATGATTGTATTATTGGTTTATTTGATTAATTTTAAAATATGAATTATTTTACAGATTGGAATATTCATATTGGCAGCTCTTTCACTCTCAGATATTGTAAATTATGCACTCTTGGCCGAGTCATATCCCTCGGTTGATTTTTATTCGCCTTTAATTAAATTCATTACTTTTGTAAGTATGGATTGGATGTAATTTTATATCTAATCAATTTTAATTGATTGAAAATCTTATTAAAATATTTTCAGGTACTGTTTTTCTCATTAACTTATGCTAATGTTAGATGTGGTAGTAGATCTTCAGCTTTATTATTCGTGTTCTCATTACTACTGGTGGTATTTGGAGCCCCTCAGTGTCGAACTGAAATTCGATCGAGATGGTGGAAAGTAAGTTCAGGGCATTTGAATAAAAACAGCTCAATTGTGAATCCATTGTACGAATAAGTGTGTGTGTGTGTGTGTAAAAAAATTTTTATTTATATATTTTTTTTCAGGAGGAAAAACCCGACGCGATGGAATTTATTTCTTATGTAACTCATTACCTTATTGCTGTAATGATATGCTTAATGAATTGCTTTACTGATTCACCTCCTCGAATCTCATCCCGGCCCAATAATAAAGTTGGTAATATTCTATTAGGAAGTGAAATATCTTAAATTACTTTTTTGAATTTTTTCATGTTGATTGAACAATATTTCATTATTATCTTAATATTTTGCGCAGAATGCATGTCCCAGGAACCAGTCTTCTTTTCTATCTCGATTGCTGTTCACATGGTTTGAACCTTTGGCTTGGAAAGGGTACAAAAAATCATTATTAGACGAAGATTTGTGGGATTTGGATTATTCGATATCATCAGCCAATATTGTGCCAAAATTTGAGAATCATTGGAAGAAATCGTTGGCAAAAGCTAAAAAGTAATTCGAATAACATTTGTTCATTCATCATCACGATTTTTCAAGAATTTTTGCTGAAAATACTCAATAAAATGGTTCCCTATGCGCCTGCACTCTTGAAGTTGGCAAATCTGGTTACTCGAAGGAAAAATGTATTGCAGATCAATTATACAAATTTTCTAACGAAATACAGCCTGATTTTAGAATTTAAAAAAAATGAGTTTTTCATGGTTTTTCCTGTCATCTTGTCTGGTAATGTTTCCTTTAATATTTTTCAGAATTGATGATTTGACAATGAAGATAAAATGTGAAAATGGTGAAGAAAATGTTGATAGAGTGAAATACAAATTCACAGAAAAGAAAAAAGAATACCCGTCGATCCTTACAGCTTTATTTAAAACTTTTGGTATCACTTTTTTCTTTGGAACATTGATGAAGATTTTTCTCGATTTGTTTATTTTTGTTAATCCACATGTTCTGAGGTAATAGAATCGAAAATCATTTAAAATTGATTTCAAAATCTGTATCTTTAATTTAATTCAATTATTTCGTTTACATTGTTACAGTTTATTAATTGACTTCGTAGGTAGTGAAGAACCTATGTGGAAAGGATACTTATACGCGATATTATTATTCTTCATAGCTGTAATTCAAACCGTCGGGATGGCCCAATATCAATATATAATGAGTACTATAGGACTTAAAATACGAGCTTGTCTGATTTCGATTATTTATAAAAAGGCAAGCTAATTTAATTTTTATTTCGAGAATTATTTCGATGGAAAATTATACGTAAATTTATCAATTTCAGGCTCTGTGCATGTCAAACGGTGCTCGAAGAGATTTTACTGTTGGTGAAACGGTGAACTTGATGTCAGTTGATGCCTATAGATTTGTTGATTTGCTCACATTCTCATATTTATTATTTTCTACTCCTCTACAAATAGCATTGTCGATATTTTTTTTATGGAAAATTCTTGGTAGATAATTGGTATTTTTTCTCCTAAAGGTGTAATATTTTGAAATAATTTAGTTCTGATGGAAAAAGAATGATTTTTAGGTCCGAGTGTATTGGCTGGTCTCGCTGTCTTGGTGATTTCAACTTTGGTCAATATTTACGTTGCCAGTCTAGTAAAATCGCTTCAGTTTAAACAAATGAAAAAGAAAGACGAGCGAGTTAAATTGATGAATCAAATACTGTCCGGAATTAAAGTACTTGAATCTTACATTATTTTAAACTGCCTTTGAAGTATTGTAAGAATAGATTATAGAAATAGCTAATGACTTCTTTTAAATTGCTGTTTCATTAGGTTTTAAAATTATACGCTTGGGAACCTAGTTATGAAAAACAAATTCTAAAAATCCGAAATGAAGAAATGAAATTATCCAAAAGACAGGCTTACCTGGGTAGTGTAATCACATTTATCTGGTCTTCTTCAACTTTTTTGGTAATTAAAACCTGAATATATTTTTAATGGTAAAATGAGCTGTCAAAGTATTCGGAAATGTAGGATTTTCCAAGATTTTATGCTTCTGAAAAAGTCTGAATATGGTTCCATCATCGCCCTCCTTTTAGAAAAAATTCCTTTGGTATATTTACAATCATTTTTTTGCAATATGAAACGTAAAATTGAATTTTATTATTGTTAAATTAAACAATTTTTCCAGATTTTGTTAATCTTATAAAATTATTAGAGAATTTTGATTTTGAAAAAATCTAAAAAGAGCCAAAACTAAAATACTTATTGAACAATATTTTTGAGATGAGAGATGAAAATTTTTAAAAATTGCAATTATTCTAACCAGACCAATAATTTTTTTTTTTGAAAACTTGACCTTTTCTCTCTCAAATTGAACTGTTTTTTTTTTCAAAAAAATTGGGCACCTATTTTTAATTTATTTGCCTTTTTTTTCCTGGTAATTCGAGGTTAATTTTACATTTTTTAAGGTTTCTGCTTGGAAATCTGAGCCCAGTGCCATTGAAACCTTTGCACCTTATTTCTCTTTTGTCAACCAGTACTGCTGACAAAATAAATTCATGGATGTACATTTTTTTTTAGGTATATTTCGTAACATTCGCTGTATATGTATTATCGAATGAAAAAAATGTACTGAATGCAAAAGTTGCTTTTGTTTCTCTGGCATTATTTAATATCTTGAAATTACCTTTGTTAACGGCGCCACAAATGATAACTAATTTAGTGCAGGTACTTTTTATTCAAAGAAATTATTTAATTCTACTATTACCTCCTGTGAGAATTGAATTTTAATTTTATGATTTTTCAGAGTGGTGTTTCGATCAGAAGAATCGATAAATTTTTAAATTCCGAAAACTTAAGTTATGGAAATGTTACCCATGAAAACAGACGTAAGTTTCAATCACTGACCAATAATTCACCGGTTAGGAAAAAAATTATTACCTACTAAAAATGTGTCAACTCTCAGCTGAAGCTTTGATCATCAAAAATGGATCATTTTCATGGGATGGAGCCAAGGGGCAGCCAATTCTACGTGGCATTAATGTAGAAATTAACCCCGGATCTTTAATAGCAATCGTTGGGCCAGTTGGTTCTGGTAAAAGTTCCTTGATTTCTGCATTTCTGGGTGAAATGTATAAAATATCTGGTTTTGTGAATACCAAAGTGAGATTTTTTGCCATTTTTTTTAAAAAAAGGAATGAAATATGTTTTTATTTTGTGTGTGTGTGTGTGTGTGTGTGTGTGTGTGTGTGTGTGTGTCTAGGGTACCATTGCATATGTTCCTCAACAAGCCTGGATTCGAAATGCTTCTCTGAGAGATAACGTTACTTTTGGTGAACCACCCAGAAGCCTGCTTTACAACAAGGTATTAGAAGCATGTGCTTTGAAACCCGATCTGAAAGTATTACCTGCTGGAGATTTAACTGAAATTGGGGAAAAGGTGAAAAATCTGAGTGTTTTTTTTCGATTTATTCGTATAATTGTATATTACCCATTTTGTTGTTGATTTTCTGATTGAAGGGTATAAATTTGAGCGGTGGCCAAAAACAAAGGATCAGTCTGGCCAGAGCTGTTTATTACGAAGCCGATGTTTATTTCTTAGACGATCCTTTGAGTGCTGTTGATTCGCACGTTGGTAAACATATTTTTGACCAAGTCATTGGTCCTGATGGATTGTTGAAAAATAAGGTCATTTTATTTTAATCGAGTGTCCATCTGTACTTACACATATATTCTGTCAACTGATTATTTAAAATTAAGCATATATTTTTATTTTATTCACAGACTCGAGTTTTGGTGACCCATAGTGTGACCTATTTATCTCAAGTTGACTTCATCGTAGTGATGAAAAATGGCTCAATTTCCGAATCAGGCTCATTCGACGAATTATTAGATAGAAAAGGCGATTTTTCAGAATTTTTAGTCACGTACTTGAAAGAAAATTCAGAATCGGATGGAGAAGGTTAGTTGAACTAAAATATTAAATATACCTATTTCGAATTCCAAAATTACAGCTTTTGATTGTTTTCAGATTTAGATCATCTGAAAAATATTTTAGTGGAGAAGAAAATTACGAGTGATGAATTCAAGAGACAGAATTCTATAAAAAGTGAAAATAGTTCAATTGGGTCGTTTAGAAGGTAATTTTGTTTTCCTGGCCCAGAATTGAATTCTTTTTAATGTACCTATTTTTTCTTCTTTTTTTTAATCTAAATAGGCAAAGATCAGACAATAGTAAACGTGGAGAATCTCTTCGAGAACGGAAAAAGATCGAAAAAATTGTCCCTGGGGAGAAATTAATAGAAGACGAATACACTGAAACAGGCACCGTCAGTTCCAAAATTTTCTTTTTCACATTTTTAATTGCTTTTAATTCATTATACGAGATTTGTTTCAGATAAACTGGGGTGTATATAAGCATTTCGCTCGAAGTGCTGGCATTTTCATGGTATTTATGATCTTATTTACGAATTGTCTGCTTCAAGCTTTGTCTGTTATTTCGAATATGTGGTTGTCGAAGTGGACCGATGATCCGAATGCTGTTACATCTGAAGGTATTCAAAATACTGGCAAAAGAGATTATTACTTGTCGATTTACACAGTGCTAGGATTGAGCAAAGGTGATTATGAAGCATAAAAGTTATTCGAGAATTAGTTTGGGTTGTTTATAAGTGGTGATATATTCTTCCTATTTTGATTTGATTTTAGGATTTTCTGAATTTTGTACCGATATCGCTATTCGTTTGGGATGCTGGAAAAGTGCTAAAATTTTACATAATCTTATGTTGTATAATTTATTTCGTTTGCCACTTTCGTTCATGGATATAACCCCTAGTGGACGAATTTTATCGAGATTTTCAAAAGATATCGATGTGGTGGATAGTTCTCTTCCTGATCAAATATTGGCCGTGTGTTTCTGTTTTGGTGATGTAGGTCGTTCGATTTTTCCATTTGTTGAAATAATGATTCTTATGTATTTATATTGAATTATCATTTTCTTACTTAAATTGTCATCAAATACGTAGAATTTAATTTTTTATGTATGGAATGTATTATTTTGATGGCATTTTTTTTTTAGGTGATTGCTACTTTTGTTATCGTTAGCTGCAGTACCCCAATGTTCCTTACCGTTATTATACCCATTGCTGTTTTGTATTATTTTGTTCAAGTAAGCTTTTGAAGTGAGTAATGGTCTGATTTTTTAAAAAGATGTACCTCTTAATGTAGGTATGTTCAATTTTTAAATAGAGGTTCTATGTGGCTACGTCAAGGCAACTTAAACGACTGGAATCTGTATCGAGATCGCCCATATATTCTCATTTTGTTGAAACTGTTGTCGGTAAGTTTGATGGTTTGATATTATATTTTAGTCAAAATAGAAGTTTGGTTGAAAAACTGATAGATCGTTGATTTTTTTTAAAAAATATTTATGGTATATTTTTTTACAGGTGCACAATCCATTCGAGCGTATGGTTTATCAGAAAAATTCATCAAACAGTCGGAGGAAGGGGTAGATCTGAATCATAAAAGTTTCTACTTAAATGTAGTTTCAAATGGGTAAAGATGGTTCAATGCCTATTGCTATTCCTTCGGGATGTTTCTTGTGCTTTTTTGAGAGTTGAAGACGGAGGTACGTGGCTGAGAAATTGTACCTAGGTCTCAAAACGATGTGATAACTTCCCCCTCAAATTTCATTTGATTCTTTCCACCGGAGGACCGGACCTCAACAATCTAACCAATCGTATCATTTGAATTGAAAATTTATTTTTGAAATTGTTGTAATAGTGCATTTATCAATGTGCTTACCCAAAAAATACCTACATCTTATTTTTTTAAAGGAATCTTAAAAATCACTCTTTTCTTTTCTGCGCTTTTTGCAGCCGCCGAAAAAAAAATCATTTCAACTTTAAATTGGGGTTGATGATAGATTTGAAGAAAAAAAATTAACATAATCACATTTTAGAGTTCGGTAGAGACAGGTAAATTTTATAAATATCTGGTCAGAATGGGACCCGAGAAAAAAAATAGATCCAACTGGATCTTGATTAAATCCAATTGAATCCGAAAAATGGCGCGATCCAATCGAATCCAAGTGGATACAAATTAAATCTAAATTTATCCAATTTAAAACATTTTCCTCTTGTATCTCTTTGGATCTAATTGGATTCAATTGGATAACAAATTTGGTAGGGTTATGAAATTAGATTCAATTGGATCCAAAAAGATCTGAAAGGATTCAATTGAATTGAATTTTTGTCTCAATTCAAGGGAGAAAATGTCTAAAATTGGACCAGTTTGGATTTGTGTGAATTCATTTGGATTCACTTGGATCCGATTGGATCGCGTCATTTTTCAGATCCAGTTGGATGTAATTTTTTTTCCTGGGGGTAAATTTTTATCACGTGTTGTTTTGAACGCCGCCGCTCCGGGTACAACTCTTGAGCCATTACCTCTCCAATTTTTGTAAAAAAAAAAAAAGTACAAAACGATCGCTTCTACTGTTCATGTACGGTATCACTCCTTTGTTTTTATATTCAGGTGGCTGTCAGTACGTTCAGAAACTATTTGTAATCTGGTTATATTTTTTGCTGCTCTATTTGCAGTATTAGCCAGAGATAGTCTAAGTCCCGGAGTTGCGGGATTGTCCATCGGTTTTACTTTCCAGGTAAATAATATTTCTGGTTTGTTTTTTTTTTTTTTTTTGTTAACTCAAGAAAACAAAATTTTATAATTTCAATACAGATTGCATTGGAGCTCAGTTGGTCGGTTCATATGGCATCAGAGGTAGAAACCAATATCGTATCTATAGAACGAATCAAAGAATACAGCGAGATACCTCAGGAAGCCCCTTGGCAAATACCAAACGAAACAGTGTCTCAAAATTGGCCATCGAGAGGTGATATCAGTTTCCAAGATTTCAAAGTCAGATATCGAGAAGGTTTACAGTTAGTTTTGAAAGGAATAACATTTTTTGTTGACGGTGGTCAAAAAGTAATTTGTTTCTTATTTAGTTTGAAAAAAAAAATCATTCGAAGTAGATGGGTAAATTGATTTTTTTTTTATAGATTGGTATCGTTGGTAGAACAGGCGCTGGAAAATCATCTTTGACGTTGAGTTTATTCAGAATTATTGAATCGGCTGGAGGTAGAATTTTGATCGATGGAATCGATATTTCTACTCTCGGATTACATACTCTTCGTTCTAGATTGACTATTATTCCGCAGGTAATCTCAAAATGGGTCCTTCACGAGAAAAAAATTTCCTCGTATTTTTATATTTTTGTAATAAATTAATAATAATTTTTTTCTCATTTTAGGACCCAATTTTGTTCTCTGGATCGTTGCAAATGAATTTAGATCCCTTTGGCGATTACTCTGATGACAATTTATGGCGTGTTTTGGAATTAGCTCATCTGAAATCATATATCCTCAGTTTGGATGGCGGACTTCGCTATGAAATTACTGAGGGAGGTGAAAATTTCAGGTATTCTTGCTTTTCTTTTTTGTTATTGTTGTTTACTTTTTTCAGTAACTTTGTTTCTCGATAAATTTGAAATTTCAGCGTAGGACAAAGACAATTAATCTGTCTAGCCAGAGCCTTGCTACGTAAAACGAAAATTTTAATTTTGGATGAAGCTACTGCAGCGGTGGATTTAGAAACTGATGATTTAATCCAGAGTACAATTCGTAGCGAATTTAAAGATTGCACTGTACTGACAATTGCTCACAGACTTAATACAATTATGGATTACGATAAGTGAATATTTTCATTAAAAGGTTTAATTGATTGGATAGGTATTGAACATATTCTGAAATAATTTTCCTTTCAAATAGAATTATGGTTTTTGATCAAGGATACATGATGGAGTACGACTCACCGCAAACTTTGCTCCAATTGAAAAATTCAGTTTTTTATGAAATGGCTTCGGATGCTGGTTTGATATGAAGATTCTACATCGTGTTTCAATTTTGTGTTCTTATTTCTTTTTCAAAGAAGTATTTTTCATCGAATGTGTTGTGTTTATCGCTCAAATTTTCAATATGGCCGTGTTTAATTGTACACAGTACATGAATTTTTAATGTTCATTTGAAAACTAATAACTTACTTGTTATCAACAGAAAGCCTATTCAAAATTATTCTCTTCCAAATCCTCTTGTTTTTTATTTATCCACGTTATGGATGTGCCATGATGTTTGAATGGAAGCCGAAATTTATTTTTCGGAAGCTCCAAAACGGATTATATTAATTTCTAAAAAAAGTAATTTTCTCCAAAAAAATTTTTTTTGAAAACTTATTTTCAATAATCCTGTTTTTTGGACACTCCTAGTTGCTTGTGTTGGTGACGTGGTGTCATATAAATTTTGGTGAGGTTATTACAATAGGTAGGTAAGTTATTTTTTAAAGTTTATCTATCTGTTGTTTTCCAATCACATGTTGTGTCCTTTTCTGAGACGATGGATGACTTTTGTGGTTCTCGATTTTGGGTAAGCAAACTAATTTTTCTCGTTGTTCCCAATCTTGTTTAGCAATTTTAATTTTAAAAATCATTACATTTTATAGATTCTAGTTTATATCCTTCGATGAGTAGGTACCTACCTATATTTTTTATATCTTAGATATTTTTTTATTCCAATGAAATGAAAGCGAATGTGATTTAATTCTTTATTTCTATTATTCCAGGACTTGAATATTTCTTGGAACACGGATGATCCCGACTTAACCATTTGTTTTGAAAAAACCGTACTTGTCTGGGTCCCATGTATTTTTATGTGGATATTTCTACCCTTCGAAGTGTATCTTCTTCGTCGTTCGAAATCATCTAATATACGTTTGAACGCATATAACGTCACGAAATTGGTAGGTAATGTTGATTTCATTTGACAAACTGAAGTATAATTTTATTTTTCTGAAGAAAAAATCGTTATCGAGTAGAAATATACCTACCGCTGCGCTGTGGTGCCATATTGCGTATTACCTACAATGTGAAAGTGTTTGGAACTTATATTTTTTGTAGCGTAAAAACTGAGATAGCAGGTGTTTGAAAACAATAGAGTAGTAAATTAAAGAATAGGTAAGTTGAAAATTGACATTTTATGTCCATGACTACTGCCTACTGGCATGGCAAGGAAAATAAAAAAAAAAAATGAATATAATAAGGGTTTCACCTTATTAGTGGTAAGAAAATTAAAAAATAGAAAAAATCGAGAATTTTCAACATCTTTTCCCATTTTGAATTTTCCGATGGAAGGATAAAAAAATAATTCTTTTTTGGCAAAATAGACGGGTAAAAAATTTCAAAAAATTAGTTGGAAATATCAAAAATTTGCAAAATTGTTCATTTTTTATATCGTCATTTTTGTAAGTTTTGTTCAATTTTCAACGATCAAAATTATGTTATTTGCATGGGAGATATTTATGAGGAAAAGGGTGGTTTAGTGAATTCATTATTATCTGATAATTAATTTTGAATTATTTTACAGACGACCATAATCAGTTTGGCAGCTCTTTCAATTTTAGATATCATAAATAATGTGTTTCTTGCTGATTCCTTTTTTTTGGTCGATTTTTATTCTCCATTAATCAAATTCATTACCTTTGTAAGTAGGTACCTATTGATAGAATATCGTTCTTTTGTAAAACAATAATTAAATCTTCTGTTAATATATTTTCAGATACTCTTTTTCGTTTTGACTTACGCCAATGTAAAATTTGGTAGAAAATCTTCAGCTTTGTTATTCTTTTTCTCATTTTTATTGGTGATATGTGGAGCACCACAGTGCCGGACAGAAATCAGAGAAAGATGGTTGAAAGTAAGTTTATAAAATCTGAACTTGAAAAAAATGAAAATTTGATGTAGGTATTCTAATTCATCTGTTACAACCGCTTGATAATCGTATCAATTTATCTTGTAATAATTGAAAATTATTTTTTTTTGAAATTTTTAATTCGAATTTTTTCAGAACGAGGGACCGAAAATGACAGAACTGGTTACTTACATAATTTACTACCCTATCACAGTGGTAATATTCATAATGAATTGTTTTGCGGATTCATCTCTTCAAATTTCATCTCACTCTACTGATAAAGTTCGTGATTATTACATTTTCGCTGCCTCTAAAACTTCATACTCGTTAATTTAAAAATAATAATGTACCTTGCATGCTGATTTATAAACTATTGTATGTATTTTATACAGAATGCATGTCCTAGAAAGCAATCTTCATTTTTATCTCGATTACTTTTCATATGGTTCGACCCTTTGGCTTGGAAAGGATACAGAAAATCATTATTAGATGAAGATCTATGGAATTTGGATTATTCGATTTCATCAACCAATATTGTGCCAAAATTTGAGAAACATTGGAAGAAATCGTTGGAAAAAGCTAAAAAGTAATTTGTATTTTGTCAATTCATCGTTATACCATATGTTTTAAAAATTTTAGCTGAAAATATCCAACAATATTAAATAGGAATTCTTTCCAGTTATTCCTTTTGCTCCTGTATTCGTAATGTTGAGCAAATTCATTTACACGGAGGAAAAATATATTGCAGATCATTTATCTAAATTTTTTAATGAAAACTTCTTCATTTTAACATTTTTTAAAATGATTTTTCCTTCTATATAACGTTTGATATAAATTTTTTCAGAATGGATGATTTGACAATGAAGATAAAATGTGAAAATGGCGAAGAAAATGTTGATAGAATAAAATACAAGCTCACAGAGAATAAAAAAGAATATCCGTCGATCCTCAAAGCTTTATTCAAAACTTTCGGCATCACTTTCTTCTCTTGGACTTTGCTGAAGATTCTTCTAGATTTGTTTATTTTTGTTAATCCGCAAATTCTGAGGTAATGGAATCAAAAATTATCTAAAATTGATTTTGAAATTGTTATTTTCAGTTTTATTATTTGATAATTTTCTTTACATTATTCCAGTTTGCTAATTGACTTTGTAAGTAACGACGAACCTATGTGGAAAGGATACTTATATGCGATATTATTATTCATCATAGCTGTAATTCAAACCGTCGGAATGGCCCAATATCAATATATAATGAGTACTATGGGACTTAAAATACGAGCTTGTTTGATTTCGATTATTTATAAAAAGGCAAGCTACCTATGTATGTAGTTGAATTTTAATTCCGAAAATTATTACGATGGGAAATTATTCGTAAATTTATCACTTTCAGGCTTTGTGCATGTCAAACGGCGCTCGAAGAGATTTTACTGTTGGTAAAACGGTGAACTTGATGTCAGTCGATGCCTATAGATTTGTTGATCTGCTCACTTTCTCATATTTATTATTTTCTACTCCTCTACAAATCGCATTGACGATATTTTTTTTATGGAAAATTCTTGGTAGGTAATGATGACATTTTTTTTTTTTCTTGAAAAAATTATATTGAACCTGTTCTGAGAAAATGAATGATTTTTAGGTCCGAGTGTATTGGCTGGTCTCGCTGTTTTGGTGATTTCAACTTTGGTCAATACGTGTGTCGCCAATCGAGTGAAATTGCTCCAGTTCAAACAAATGAAAAAGAAAGACGAGCGAATTAAATTGATGAATCAAATACTGGCGGGAATTAAAGTACATTCTTGAATTTAATATATTTTACACTGTCATTGAAGTATCGTCGTAAGAATAGTAAAATAGCTGATTTCACGGTTTTTTTTTTGAATTTATATTCCATTAGGTTTTGAAATTGTACGCGTGGGAACCTAGTTATGAAAAACAAATTCTGAAAATCCGAAGTGAAGAAATGGAATTATCGAAACGACAGGCTTACTTGTGTAGCGTAGCAACGTTTATTTGGTCTTTTTCAACATTTTTGGTAGGTGAAAAATCGAAATTATGAGTATTTTCATTGGTGAAGTGAGGTGACATAGAATTCAAAAATATTCGTCTTCCACTCTTTCTGTGCATTTAAAAAAATTTAATTGCTCCTTTTTTTTAAGCGTCCAAAATTTTTTAAATCGCCTACGTACCTATTTATGAAAAATACACAATTAAAAATTGTCTTTTTTCGCGTTTTTAAAATAATTTTTTCCAATCAAATGTAAAATAATATTTTTTTGTGGCCAAGTTGAACAATTTTTCCAAATTTCACCAATTCCGTTGAAATGTTGGTAAATTTTGATTTTGAATTTTTTTATTTTTTTTTTAAACCCGGAATTTTCCAAAAACAAGACATCAGATAATATTCCTCAAATATTTTGCAACACTTCAGTTATTGTGATTCGACCGTTTATTGGCAGAGATTGTTTTTTTTTTTTTTTAATTCGAATTTGATACCATCATCGCAACTTTTGCATCCTCCTTTCACCTATTATACTGGACCTGATGAAAACATATAATATTTAAATGTATGTACCTACATTCTTTTTTCAGGTATATTTCGTAACATTCGCTGTGTATGTCTTATCAAATCAAAAGAACATCCTGAATGCAAAAGTCGCTTTTGTTTCTCTTGCATTATTTAATATCTTGAAATTACCTTTGTTATCGATGCCGCAGATGATAACAAATTTAGTACAGGTAATTTCTAGTTGAAAAATAATACATAACATCCATTATTTTTACTGCCCTATTTCTCGTGTGAATGTAATAAATTTTCTATACTTACAGAGCGGTGTTTCGATCAGAAGAATTGATAAATTTTTAAATTCCGAAGACCTCAGTTCCGGAAATGTTACCCATGAAAACAGACGTAAGTTTCAATCATGCACTGATCAAATAATTCACCGGTTAGGAAAAAAATTATTACTTACTAAGAATGTGTCAACTCCCAGCTGAAGCCTTGATCATCAAAAATGGATCTTTTTCATGGGATGGAGCCAAAGGGCAACCAATTCTGCGTGACATTAATATGGAAATTAAACCCGGATCTTTAATAGCAATCGTCGGGCCAGTTGGTTCTGGTAAAAGTTCCTTGATTTCTGCATTTCTGGGTGAAATGTATAAAATATCTGGTTTTGTGAATACCAAAGTGAGATTTTTTGCCATTTTTAAAAAAAAAAAGGAATGAAATATGTTTTTATTTTTTTTGTGTGTGTGTCTAGGGTACCATTGCATATGTTCCTCAACAAGCCTGGATTCGAAATGCTTCTCTGAGAGATAACGTTACTTTTGGTGAACCACCCAGAAGCCTGCTTTACAACAAGGTACTAGAAGCATGTGCTTTGAAACCCGATCTGGAAGTATTACCTGCTGGAGATTTGACTGAAATTGGGGAAAAGGTGAAAAATCTGAGTGTTTTTTTTCGATTTATTCGTATAATTGTATATTACCCATTTTGTTGTTGATTTTTTGATTGAAGGGTATAAATTTGAGCGGTGGCCAAAAACAGAGGATCAGTCTGGCCAGAGCTGTTTATTACGAAGCCGATGTTTATTTCTTAGACGATCCTTTGAGTGCTGTTGATTCGCACGTTGGTAAACATATTTTTGACCAAGTCATTGGTCCTGATGGATTGTTGAAAAATAAGGTCATTTTATTTTATTCCGGTTCCTAACTGTAGATATATTATTTTCACTTATTGTCTGAAACTTGTTACCATCGCTTTTTATTTCATTTACAGACTCGAGTTTTGGTGACCCATAGTGTGACCTATTTATCTCAAGTTGACCTCATCGTAGTAATGAAAAATGGCTCAATTTCCGAATCAGGCTCATTCGACGAATTATTAGATAAAAAAAGGGATTTTTCAGAATTTTTAGACACTTACCTAAAAGAAAATTCAGAATCTGATGAAGAAGGTTGGTTAAACCGAAACATCAAATACCTATTTCAAATTTCAAAACTACAGATTTTGATTTTTCCAGATTTAAATCATCTGAAAGATATTTTAGTGGAGAAGAAAATTACGAGTGATGAACTCAAAAGACAGAATTCTGTAAAAAGTGAAAATAGTTCAATTGGATCGTTTAGGAGGTGATTTTGTTTTTCCTAGCCCTAAATTGAATTATTTTTTGATTTATGTTATTTTGAGGGGTTTGTTTGTTCAAATATAGGACAAGTTCAGTCAGTAGTAAGTATAAAGGATCTCTTCGAGAGCGAAAAAACATCAAAAAAATTGTCACTGGGGAGAAATTAATAGAAGACGAATACGCTGAAACAGGGACTGTTAGTATAAGAATTTTCATTTTTCAGTTTAGGTACGTTTAAAATGGTTATTTTTTCATTCTGAAATTTGTTTTAGATAAATGGAGATGTATATAAGCATTTCGCTCGAAGTGCTGGCATTTTCGTGGTATTTATTATTTTATTTACGAATTGTCTGCTTCAAGCATTGTCTGTTATTTCGAATATGTGGCTGTCGAAGTGGACCGATGATCCGAATGCTGTTACATCTGAAGGTACTCAGAACACTGGCAAAAGAGATTATTATCTGTCGATTTATACCGTATTAGGATTGAGTACAGGTAAGTACGAAGTACAAATTATTTTTGAAAAATTGTTCAACTAGTTCATGGTGATGACATACACTTCAAATTTTTATTCATTTTGATTACAGGAATTTCAGAATTGTGTACTGAGATCGCTATTCGTTTGGGATGCTGGAAAAGTGCTAAAATTTTACATAATCTTATGTTGTATAATTTATTTCGTTTACCACTTTCGTTCATGGATATTACCCCTAGTGGACGAATTTTATCAAGATTTTCAAAAGATATCGATGTGGTGGATAGTTCTCTTCCTTTTCAGATTGTGGCCATGTGTTTCAGCGTTGGTGATGTAGGTCATTCGAATTTTATTTTCGTTGAAATAATGGTCCTGATGATTCTCCTACGTGTTGTTGAGTGTTTTTTCCAAAAAGGTCAGAAATGGCCATTGACCTAGAATCGGTCAAAAGTGATCCGAAATGTGACTGTTTCCTTCTAGTAGGCATATAAAATAATTTTTTGAAAATTTTCAGTTCACATTTTTCTATTTTTTGGTGATGAAATTAATGAAAAAAATTGAAAAATAAAAATTTTATGGGTGCCATGAATGGGAATTTCTTTATTATATCTGTGAAGTGCCCATGGAGCACAAGGTATCCCAGTTTAAAGTATCCCAGTTTAAAGTAAAATTTTGAGCCGAAAAAAAAAATAAATTATTGGAAGTATTATAAAAAAATCTCATTACTATATAATAGTAATTGTCTCGAATTTTGGTGAATTTTTGAAATCTCAAAATATGAAAACAGTTTTTTAGTTTTAATTTTTTTTTAGCATATCTGTCGCACCTAATCAAATTGAAGAAAGTGAAATCTGAAAAATTTTCAATATTTTTTCCCCACTCCTTCCCCAAAATTTTTATTCTATTTTATTTTTAATTTCAGCCTCAAAAAAATTTGAAAAATGTGATCTTGACTTGAAAATTTTCAATGAATTTTCACGCATTACCCTAGATCAGAAAATAGTAAATTTGAGAGATTTTAATTATTTTTATCCACTCCTTTCAGAGATATCACATGTTAAATTTTCGATGTAGGAGGTGCTATAATTTCAGAAAAGCTGGGTGTAAGAGATCAAAAAGTTTTTGTGGATGGCTGGATGGTTTTATACTATACCTATACGTTAAAGTAACATTTTAAGTCACATTTGATCGATTATGGGTCAAGAGCCATTTTTAACCCTTAATCAAAAAAAGCTCTTTTTCAATTAAATTTTTATTTTCATTTTCTTGTTTAAATTTTCATTAAAATGGTATTCTATTTTCTATGTAAATATTGTAAGTATATAAAAGTAATATTTTGATAGAATTTTTTTTCCAGGTGATTGCTACTTTTGTTATTGTTAGCTGCAGTACTCCAATGTTCCTAACCGTTATTATACCTATTGCTGTTTTATATTATTTTGTTCAAGTAAGCTTTATGAAATGGGTAATTTTTAAAATTTTTCAAGATGTACCTGTTAATGTGTGTTCAATTTTCAAATAGAGGTTCTATGTGGCTACGTCGAGGCAACTTAAACGACTGGAATCAGTCTCAAGATCCCTGATATATTCTCATTTTGTTGAAACTGTTGTTGGTACGTTTGATATTTTAATTTAGTTAAAATGAGAGTTCAGTTGAAAAACCAAATGATTGTCGTTTTTTTGTTTCGAAAATTGTGCGAGAAAATTTTTTTTATAGGTGTTCAATCCATTCGAGCGTATGGTTTATCGGAAAGATTCATCAAACAGTCCGCAGATGGGGTAGATCTGAATCATAAAAGTTTTTACTTAAATGTTGTTTCAAATGGGTAAAGAATAGTACCAGTAGCAATAGCTAATACTTACTTAGAGTGGTCATTTTTCACTTCTTTTTGAAAAATGAAGAGGGAGGTATGTAATTGAAAAATTGTGCCTAGACTTCAAAACGACGTGAAAATTTTTTCCCACCCATCTATAATTTTCTCTTCCCCCACCAGACCATAAAACCCAACTGTATAGGTATGTTTAAAAAAAAATTTGAAAATTTAAATTAATTGACAATTTATTTTTGAATCTGGCCATTTTCTCTTTGACTTTCGTAAAAAAAAAAGAGGTGTATAGCGATAGCTCATACTATCCATGTATAAATGTGACCCTGCTGTAAAGAAGGGACCTCGTGTAAAAAAAAAAAAATCGGTGTCTTCATTTTTATTTGTTTGATCCAAATTTGATGGCATTTGGACCTAAAAGACGTGAAAAATAAGACATTGATTTTTTTACACTAGGTCCCTTCTTTACGGCAGGGTCACAAATGCATCGTATTTTCATTTCGACGATAAGTACTATAGGTACAATTTTTTATAATCCTATATTTTTATGTCAAGGTGGCTTGCAGTACGTTCAGAAACTATTTGTAATCTGGTTATATTTTTTGCTGCTCTATTTGGAGTATTAGCCAGAGATAGTCTGAGTCCCGGAGTGGCAGGATTATCCATCGGTTATACCTTCCAGGTAAACATTTTTCAAAATGTTTTTCCTAAGAAATCACTACGTATTTACTTATTATATAGAATTTTAACGATTTCAACTCAGATTGCCTTGGCGCTTAGTTGGGCAGTTCATATGGCTTCAGAAGTAGAAACCAATATTGTATCTATAGAAAGAATCAAAGAATACAGCGAGATACCTCAGGAAGCCCCTTGGCAAATACCAAACGAAACAGTGCCTCAAAATTGGCCATCGAGAGGTGATATCAGTTTCCAAGATTTCAAAGTCAGATATCGAGAAGGTTTACAGTTAGTTTTGAAAGGAATAACATTTTTTGTTGACGGTGGTCAAAAAGTAATTTGTTCCTTATTTAGTTTGAAAAAAAAATCGTTCGAAGTAGATGGGTAAATTGATTTTTTTTTATAGATTGGTATCGTTGGTAGAACAGGCGCTGGAAAATCATCTTTGACGTTGAGTTTATTCAGAATTATTGAATCAGCTGGAGGTAGAATTTTGATCGATGGAATCGACATTTCTACTCTCGGATTACATACTCTTCGTTCTAGATTGACTATTATTCCGCAGGTAATCTAAAAATGAGTCCTTCACGAGAAAAAAATTTTCTCATATTTTTATATTTTTATAAAAAATTAATAATAATTTTTTTCTCATTTTAGGACCCAATTTTGTTCTCAGGATCGTTGCAAATGAATTTAGATCCCTTTGGCGATTACTCTGATGACAATTTATGGCGTGTTTTGGAATTAGCTCATCTGAAATCATATATCCTCAGTTTAGATGGCGGACTTCGCTATGAAATTACTGAAGGAGGTGAAAATTTCAGGTATTCTTGCTTTTCTTTTTTGTTATTGTTGTTTACTTTTTTCAGTAACTTTATTCCTCGATAAATCTGAAATTTCAGCGTAGGACAAAGACAATTAATCTGTCTAGCCAGAGCCTTGCTACGTAAAACGAAAATTTTAATTTTGGATGAAGCTACTGCAGCGGTGGATTTAGAAACTGATGATTTAATCCAGAGTACAATTCGTAGCGAATTCCAAGATTGCACCGTACTGACAATTGCTCACAGGCTGAATACAATTATGGATTACGATAAGTACCTATAATTATAAACGTTTTCATTAAAAAGTTTAATTAATTGGATAGGTTGAAAATAATCTAAAATAATTTTCTTTTCAAATAGAATTATGGTTTTTGATCAGGGATACATGGTAGAGTACGACTCACCGCAAACTTTGCTCCAATTGAAAAATTCAGTTTTTTATGAAATGGCTTCGGATGCTGGTTTGATATGAAGATTCTACGCCGTGTTTCAATCATTTGTTCGGGTTGTCCAACGAGTTCATTTAAAATAGATAGGTAGATTTAAATTTGGGTCAATATGTTTTGTCCTTCTGTTAGATTATATTTATTATGTAGGTTTTTAACCTATTTTTTTCGAAGAAGTATTTTTTAACAAACTTATGTTATATTTATCGTTCTCATTTTTAAGATGACCTTGTTTTTTGTAAAAAAAAAAAAAACATGCATTTTTATTGTTTATTAGAAAACTAATACCTAACTTACGTTTTATCCACATGAAACGTATTTATGTCAAAATCATTGACCTCCCTGACTCCTTTTCTTTCTCTCTCCCTCTCCTATTTATCGACGTTGATTCCTCCATAGACATATAGATGTGCTTTAGTAAAAAAGGAGCCAAAATTTATTTGTCGGCAATTTCTATAAATAGACTTTTAATGTGTACCTATAAATTTAAAAAATCTATTGCTGGGGGAAAATTTACAATTTTTTCTACCCATTTTTCTCTGAATTTCATGCCTGGTAATACCTTTTGCTTTTCTCCTCCTGATACTATTTTTTATACTTATACGATATGATTTCATTTTAAATTTTTTTGATAGATTTGACATGTAGTTGTCGTATCGTCATAGTGTCCTGTAGATTTTTTGAGGTTTTTGCGATAAGTTATTTTTCATAGTTTATCCGTTGTTTTCCAATCACATGTTGTGTCCGTTTCTGTAGCGATGGATGACTTTTGTGGTTCTCGATTTTGGGTAAGCTTACGAATTTTTCTCGTTGTTTTTAATCTTATTTTGCGATTTTTTTTTCCTAAAATGAAGTCTGTTACGATTTTGCCAGGATTCTATTGAGATTCTGCATTGATTCTGCAATTCACACATGTTCTATAAGTTGCCTATCTCAAAGTGCTATGTGTGGAATATCTAAGCTGCATAATCTTTGCAGGAAGTCTAAGTAGAATCCTCGCTGACATTTGCACGTCGAGATAAAAGTGAGAATGTGAATTGATACTTTATTTATTTTTTTTCAGGATCCGAATATTTCTTGGAACGTGGATGATCCCGACTTCACTATTTGTTTTGAAAAAACCGTACTTGTCTGGGTTCCGTGTACTTTTCTATGGATTTTTCTACCTTTTGAAGTGTATCTTCTGCGTCGTTCGAAATCGTCTAATATACGTTTCAATTCATATAACGTCACGAAATTGGTATTGTTGATTTTATTTGACAAATTGAATTGAAATTTTTCTCAGGGAGAATTGAAGTGGAATAAGGAGGAGGGGATGGTAGGAACCGAAAGCTTTCGTTTGAAATTGACTTTTTAAAAATAATTTTTCCCATTAAAAATACAATTTTTCATATTTTTCTGACTCATAAATCATAAAAAATGAATTTGTTTTTAAAGTTTAGGAAAAGTCAACTAAAAGTGGATGAGGGGGGAGGATCAAAATTTTTCATCTATTTCAAAAAATCTGGCCCGGTAGTTCGTGAACATTTACCCCTTCCTTCTCTAAATCCTTGCCCATGCCAATTCAATCGTGTTCAAAAAATTTTAAAATGAAATACTTTTTAGCGACGTATTGAATTTCCTATTTTAACCTTTGTTTCCTCACTATACCATTTTCAAATTTGAAAAAATGAATCGTTTTTTTATTGAGTGTGGTGAAAAATTACTGTCGATAATTTTTTTGGGATACCTAAATGTATTCATTTTGGGATTATTTTTTTAAAATCCAAAAAAAAAAAGTTTCTAAGAAAGGAACTTTTTTCCAAGGAATATGCAGTATGCACGTTTCCTTTGTTTCTAGTAATTGTTCAAAAATCCTTTCAAAATTTTAGAATTGACTTTGTTTTTCTGAAAATTTTTTTTATCGGTTAGAGCGTAGGAATATATCGACCGCTGTGGTATCACAAAGCGTATTACCTATACTTACGCGAAAGTTTCTGGAACTTTTATTTTTTATTGCGTTAAAACTGAGATTGCGGGTATTTGAAAACAATAAAGTAAGGTAATCAAGGAATGAGTAATTATTATTTTCAAAATTGACGTATGTATTCTATTTATGAAACCACTGGCGAAGAAAACCATAAAATAACAAAGAATAATAAGAAAGAAAACTTTAAAATGGCAAAAAGCAAGAATTTTTAACGTTTTCCTCTTATCTTGAATTTTTTAACGGAAGGATAAAATATAGTCACTTTTTAGGTAAATTCAAAGTAAGAAAAATTGCACAAAAATGGCAAGAATTTTCATTTTCTGGATTTATTTTTAGTATATGTAGATGGACATCATGGAAACTAGAGATTAGTTATTCTAATTATTATATTGTAAGTTTTATTCACCTTCTACCATTCAAAATTATATTATTTCTTGATTGAGAAATGGCGAGGAAAAGGGTACTTTGATTGTCTCTTCAATACTCTCGCATCAAAATAATAATTACCTAAAAATTGATTTTGTATGTATTATTTTACAGACGGCTATAATCATTTCGGCGGTTCTTACACTTTCAGACTTCCTAAAAAATGTATTCCTAGCTGATTCTTTTTCCCTGGTCGATTTTTATTCTCCATTAGTAAAATTTGTTACCTTTGTAAGTGGGTACCTATCAATAGAATATGGTTCTTTTGTAAAACAATAATTGAATCTTATGTTAATATATTTTCAGATACTCTTTTTCGTGTTGACTTACGCCAATGTAAGATTTGGTAGAACATCTTCAGCTTTGTTATTCTTTTTTTCATTATTATTGGTGATATGTGGAGCACCGCAGTGCCGAACAGAAATCAAAGTAAGATGGTCGAGGGTAAGTTTATAAAATCTACATTCATAGAAAATATGATGTAGGTACCTATTTTAATTCAAATCTATGACAGCTCAATAATTGGGTCAATTTATCCTGTGTAATAGAACTATTAAAAATGAAATTTTCTAAATTGGATTTTTAATATGTATTTTTCCAGAACGAGGAGCCAGAAACGGCGGAAGTGTTTAGCTACGTAATTTACTATACTCTCACAGTGGTAATATTCCTAATGAATTGTTTTGCTGATTCATCTCCTCGAATTTCATCTCGTTCTATTAATAAAGTAAGTAATTAATTCGGCATTGCTCAAAATTTTGATTTTATTAATTTACATTTTATGGTGATTTTAAAATAATGTACTTTTTTTTATACAGAATACGTGTCCTAGAAACCAGTCTTCATTTTTATCTCGATTACTCTTCACGTGGTTTGAACCTTTGGCTTGGAAAGGATACAGAAAATCATTAGTAGACGAAGATCTATGGGATTTGGATTATTCGATTTCATCAGCCAATATTGTCCCAAAATTTGAGAAGCATTGGAAGAAATCGCTGGAAAAAACTAAAATGTACTTAATTTTTTTTTTCAGTTAATGTATTAAGTACTCGATTTTTTTTATGTTTTGTGACCAAAAATATCGAGAAATTATGTAAATTAATTTTTTGTAATATTTTCCTTATTTTAATATTCTAGGTATAATAAAATGGGCGAAGAACACAATGAAAAGTACACATCAATCCTGCCAGCTTTATTTAAAACTTTCGGTGGCGCTTTTTTATTTGGGACTTCGCTGAAAATTCTTCTCGATTTGTTTGTTTTCGTTAATCCACAAATTCTAAGGTGACCAAAAAAAAATTTTTCAAAAATATTTTGAAATTTAATCGATTTTATTTTAATTTAATTTTTACATTGCTGCAGTTTATTAATCGATTTCATAGACAGCGATGAACCTATATGGAGAGGATACCTATACGCATTAATACTATTTATCATCGCTGGAATCCAAACTTTAGTATCTTCTCAGTATCAACACATCATGTATACAGTGGGGCTTCAAATACGAGCTTGCCTGATTTCGATTATTTATAAAAAAGTAACCGATGGTCTTTATTTTATTGGTGATTTTTTGATGATGATTTTTTATTTTATTCTTTTTTTTTTTTCAATTTTAGGCTCTTTGCATGTCAAACGGTGCTCGAAGAGACTTCACCGTCGGCGAAACTGTAAATTTGATGTCAGTAGATGCCTATAGATTCGTTGACCTTCTATCCTACTCGTATTTATTGATTTCGACTCCATTGCAAGTCATGTTGTCGATATTTTTCTTATGGAAAATTCTTGGTAGGTAATTGAAAGATTTTTTCAAACTAAAACTTATTAAGATTAATTTTTGGTACCTATTCTAATATATAAATAAATAAATCATTTTTAGGTCCCAGTGTATTAGCTGGTATCGCTATTATGTTGATTTCAATTCTCGCCAACACCTATGTCGCTTCCTATATTAAATTGCTGCAGTTCAAACAAATGGAGAAAAAAGACGATCGAGTTAAATTAATGAATCAAATATTATCTGGTATCAAAGTAGGTACCTACCTAGATTTTTAAAACTACATTAGGATAATTTTGGAGTATTTCAAGGGATGATTTTGGTAAAATTTATGATTCACGGTGTGGTTCTATTTTAAATTAGGTTTTGAAATTGTACACGTGGGAACCTAGTTTTGAAAAACAAGTGTTGACGATTCGAGATGAAGAAATGAAAATATCTAAACAACAAGCTTATTTGAATGGAATAGTAACCTTCATTTGGGCTTCATCTACATTTTTGGTAATAATAAAATCCTTCTAGTGATTTAAAAACAGGAATTTCAAAAAAGTTGTAAAAAAGTTTAATAAAGATTCTATTTTTAGGTGTATTTAGCCACATTTGCTGCGTACGTATTATCGAGCGAAGAAAATATACTGAATGCAAAGGTTGCTTTCGTTTCTTTAGCATTATTCAATATTTTGAAGGTTCCTTTGTTAACGATGCCACAGATGATATCTAATTTAGTGCAGGTGATTTTTCTGTAATTTAAAATGACATCGAAAATATGTCAATTTTCCAAAATAATTGAATTTGGTATTTTTTCTTCTTTAAGAGTGGTGTAGCTGATAATAGAATTGACAGATTTTTAAATTCCGAGGATGTGGATTCTTCAAATGTTACTCATGAAAACAAACGTGAGTTGAGATTTCAGAATAATAATTCGTCATTAAAAAACTAATCGTTTGTTACCTTGTAGCTGAAGCTTTGATTATCGAAAATGGGTATTTTTCGTGGGCTGGAGTCAATGGACAGCCTGTTCTACGTAATATTAATTTAAAAATTAATCCCGGATCTTTGATAGCTGTCGTCGGACCAGTTGGTTCCGGTAAAAGTTCTCTAATTTCAGCGTTTCTTGGAGAAATGTACAAATTGAGCGGTGCAGTGAATACCAAAGTAAGATTTTTTTGTCATTTGTGGTGTTATTTTTTGAAAAAATTGAAATTTTCTGATCCAGGGAACCATAGCATATGTACCTCAACTTGCCTGGATTCAGAATGCTTCCCTGAGAGACAACATTACTTTTGGCGAACCTCCCAAAAGCCTGTATTATAACAGAGTAGTGGAAGCATGTGCTTTGATGCCCGATATGAGAGAATTGCCAGCTGGAGATTTAACAGAAATTGGTGAAAAGGTAAAGAATCTTTGATTTTTTCCACGGATATTTGTATTTTTGTTTTTGATTTTATTATATTGCTGATTTTCTTTGACGAAGGGTGTAAATTTGAGCGGTGGTCAAAAGCAAAGGGTCAGTTTGGCCAGAGCTGTGTATTACGGAGCCGATGTTTATTTATTGGACGATCCTTTGAGTGCTGTTGATTCGCAAGTTGGGAGACATATTTTTGAACAAGTCATTGGTCCAAATGGATTATTAAAAAATAAAGTAAGTAATTTTAATGTTTTGTACTGTTTTTCTTTAAATTTAAATTATGTACCTACCTACCTGTTTTTTTTTTTTCATTTTATTCACAGACTCGAGTTTTGGTGACTCATAACGTGACTTATTTGTCTCAAGTTGATTTTATCGTTGTTATGAAAAATGGCTGTATTTCCGAATCTGGCGTGTATGAAGAATTGCTAAATAGTGAAGGAGATTTCTCCGAATTTTTGGTCACCTATCTAGAAGAAAATTCGGATTCCGATGATGATGGTCTGCTGAACTACATAATATTCAAATTCCTCAAAACTTTTCTCATCGTCTATCTAATTTTTATTTTTTCAGGTTTAAAAAAATTAAAAGAAATTTTCGGAGATGGAAAAATTCCGAACCAAAAATTTACAAGACAGAATTCTATCGAAAGTAAAACTGCTTCAGTTGGGTCGTTCAAAAAGTAATGTATTGGATTTTGTTAAATTTTTAGTTAACAGAAATTATTTGTATACTTTTATTTCAGCGAACGTAGATCAAGTAAAAGTGGAGGATCTCTTGGAAATCGTAATCACGTTGAAAAAATTATCCCCGGAAAGGAACTGATTGAAATCGAACATGCTGAAAAAGGCACTGTTAGTTTTAAAGTCTTCTTTTTCATTTATGTAGAATAAAAATTAATAATGAAGATGACTATAAAATGCTTTTACAAATTTTTTTTAGATAAATCGAGATGTATTCACGTATTTTATTCGATGTGCCGGAATTTTCGCGGTTTTTGTAACAATATTAGCAAATTGTGAGCTTCAAACGTTTTCTGTTATTTCAAATATATGGCTATCGAAGTGGACAGATGATACAAATGTTACTACTCCTGAAGGAACTCAAAATATCGACAAAAGGAATTATTACCTGTCAATTTATGCTGCCTTAGGATTAAGTAAAGGTATAGAAAATAAAACTGATTTAAACATAGATTTTGATAGATAATTTTACTCTTTTGTACCTATTTCGATTTGATTTCAGGAATTGCTGAATTTCTTACCGATATTGTTATTCGAATTGGATGCTGGAACAGTGCTAAAATTTTACACAACTTGATGCTGTATAATCTTTTTCGTTTACCACTGTCCTTCACGGATGTAACCCCTGGCGGTCGTATTTTGTCCAGATTTTCAAAAGATATTGATGTAGTGGATAATTCGCTTCCTGACCAGATTTCTAGCCTGTGTTTTTGTTTCGGCGATGTATGTGGTTTTAGATTTCTCTTCTTTCAGAATAATATTTTAAATTACATTATCTACTTATATAACTGTTATTCATTTCATTCAATTTTATTTTTCTATTGACATTTTTCAGGTGATTTGTACCCTAATTATTGTAAGCTGCAGTACTCCAATGTTCATCAGCGTCATAATACCGATCACCGTTCTCTATTATTTCGTTCAAGTAAGATTTTGAAGTAATTGCAAAGTCTTAGTTGATCTTATGTAATAATTATATTTTTATGAATAGAGATTCTACGTGGCAACATCGAGACAACTAAAACGATTGGAATCAGTTTCAAGATCTCCCATTTATTCTCATTTCGTTGAAACTGTCGTCGGTAATTAAATATGACGGAAATGAGTATCTCGTCGGAAACATGTTTCATTAATAAATTATTTTGCAGGTACACAATCTATACGAGCGTATGGTCTAACAGAAAAATTTATCAAACAATCGGAAGAAAAAGTAGATTTCAATAACAAAAGTTATTATCTGAATGTTGCTTCAAATAGGTATAGGAATAGAAATGGCTAGATTTTTTTTACTACAAATGATCGAATTTGTAATTCCTCTTTTTTCAATTTTAATTATGAAGTGATGAGAGAAGAGCCCGGGAAAAAATAGATCCAATTGGATCCAAGAAATGGCGCGATCCAATCGGATCCAAGTGGATGTGGACAGTTGGACACAAATAAATCCAAATTAATCCAATTAAATGCATTTTTTTCTTTGAATTGAAAAAAAAAAAAATTGGATCTAATTGAATAACGGTAGAGTTATAAAATTAGATCCAAAAGGATCCACAAAGTTGTGCTAAGCGATCTGAATAAATTCAATTGGATCTAAAAAATTTTCCTGGGAGTCTGAAACTTATTTTGTGGACTTCAAAATGGCCTGGTTAAAATTTTAAACCCCAATTCCACCTTTACCAACCCATTCTTGAAAATTTTGAAAAATAATTTTTCCAATGACTCGAATATGGATGTTTTATTTAAAAAGATCATTGATTTACTATTTTACTTCCCCCTCATTTTTTATGAGCCTTTAAAAATGTTGTTGTAACCGATTTATAGTTCATAAAAATTATCAGCAATGATTTTCCGCAATTTTTTCCAAATTTCAAAAAAAAAATTTGATATCAATTTTTTTTTTTGAAAAATATTGTGGAAGGGGGGTATGATGTTAGAAAAGTAGAAGATCGCCACCAATAAAGTTGAATTGAAAATGAAATATTTTTTCAGGTGAAAAATTGAGGGAAAAATATTTTGTGAAATGAAAATTTATAGATACCTGCCTATAAACTTTTCATCTCGTGAAACTGAAAATTTGCCCCCTTCAGGTTCGGTTCGGACCAAAATTTAAGAAAGCGAGGAAAATTGTTCCTAATAATTTTTATGAGTCAAAATATTCGGAAAAACTTCTTAAAAATGCAAAAAAAATTTAATCGCCCATTTTTCATGTTTTTGGCTCTGACGCAAAATTATGTTTTCCTACTTTAGGTACCCCCACGGGTCACATTTTTTGAAAAATGGGTAAGTAAAAATGAAAAATGAATGTCAATGATTTTTTTAAACATCATCCGCACTTGAACCACTTTTTTTAAAAAAAATTGGAGTATAAAATTTGAATTTTTTCATTATTTTAAAAATTTTTGATCATAATTCAATTTACGACCATATACTTGCCGAAGGACAGAGTGGAGTCAGAAAAGTGAAATTTTTCTAGGTCATTAATATGTAGTTTGAGTGAAAAATGATGTTTAAAAATTGCGTTTTTTTCTCTCACCAGATGGTTTTCAATACGTATTGAAACTATTTGCAACCTGGTTATATTTTTTTCCGCACTTTTTGCCGTCTTGGATAGGGAAAATCTTAGCCCCGGAGTTGCAGGATTATCGATCGGTTATACCCTACAAGTAGGCACCTATTTATTTTTCTCATCTACCTATTTACACATTGAAAAGACGAATGAATTTTTTAATCGTTATATTATTTTTGTTTAGATTGTTACCACGCTTAGCTGGTCAGTTTACATGACTTCAGAAGTAGAAACGAACCTCGTTTCTATAGAAAGGATCAAAGAATACAGTGAAACTAAAAAAGAAGCGTCTTGGAAATCACCAAACGAATTAATACCTCAGAATTGGCCATCAAAAGGTGACATCAGATTCCAAGATTTTAAAGTTAGATATCGAGAAGGACTGCCGTTGGTTTTGAAAGGAGTTACATTCATGATTCAAGGAGGTCAAAAAGTAATTGGATTTTTTTCCCTTAGTAAAGTTACCTACTTAATTTGATTATAGAAATTGATACAGTAGTATTATTTTTTCACATATTAGGTCGGTGTTGTTGGTAGAACTGGTGCTGGAAAATCATCCTTGACGTTGAGTTTGTTTAGAATTATTGAATCTGCTGGTGGTAGAATATTGATCGATGGAATAGACATTGCTACTCTTGGATTGCATACCCTTCGTTCTAGATTGACTATTATCCCACAGGTAATCTAAAAAAAAAGGTCAACTGTCCGATGATAGAAAATAATTGCTCTATTTTTTTTTTCAATATGAAAAAATTCTTTCATTTTAGGAACCAATTCTGTTTGCTGGATCATTGAGAATGAATTTAGACCCTTTCGACGAAAATTCCGATGATGATTTATGGCGAGCGTTGGAATTAGCCCATCTCAAGTCGTACATTTTAAATTTAGATGGCGGACTTCGTCATGAAATTGTCGAAGGAGGTGAAAATTTTAGGTATCTATGTGTATCAATTTTTCAAAATTTGAAAACTGAATTTTCGAATAAATTTGAAATTTGAAATTTCAGTGTTGGACAAAGACAGCTAATTTGCTTCGCCAGAGCTTTGCTACGTAAAACAAAAATTTTAATTTTGGATGAGGCCACCGCTTCTGTAGATTTAAAAACTGACGATTTAATTCGAGACACGATTCGTAGCGAATTTCAAGATTGTACTGTGCTGACAATTGCACATCGATTGAATACCATTATGGATTACGATAAGTAAACAAAGATTTGGCGAAAAACCCCTTAACTTTTTAAATTGGGATTTCGTAATGAAACGGATTTTTTCATTTCAAATAGAATTATGGTTTTTAATGAAGGATATATGGTGGAATACGACTCACCGTCAATTTTACTCCAATCAGAAGATTCTTTGTTTTATGGTATGGCTGCGGATGCTGGATTGGTGTGAAGATTCGAAATCATTTTTTGTAGTGTTGCTATAAAGGGGAGAGGCTGTCAAATAGAAAGATATATTGATTTTACATTTTTATTTTGTGAAAGTTTTGAACAATTACGTATATAAAATTATACCCAAATGTTTTTACAACTCGAATAATTACCATGTACCTACCTATTGAATAAATTTTTGAAAAATACGTATACCTATAAAGAGAAAAGTGTGTAGGGATGGAGGGATTGTTGAAATGTCTAGATCTTTCAAGTTTTATTCAAAAAATAGATCAACTGAAGTAGTGATAAAGGCAAAAAATTTTTGAAAAGTCGTTCTTAAAACGCAAAAAAATACACTTTCTGACATTTTTATGATGAAAAATCTCCTTTTCTGACATGAGAAGAGGATACTTGAGCCCATTTGAACTCCTTCGAGCCTCTTTTTGGGAACATCTGTGTATTCGCAAACCTAACTTTTTAATTTTCAAATTCCTAGATCAAAAATACCATGAAGATGGCAAAAGATTGAAAAAGTTAATCATGAGATCGTCTATGGACGAAATTGAAAATTTTTGGATTTTTCCTGTTTATTATTATAGTAAAACCACGTAAAACTGACTAAAATTTAGATATGTAAGTTCATGGGTCAAAATTTTCGGTACCTACTTGGTTAATTTCAACACACTTTAAAAAAATAATGCGAGTAAATTTAAAAGTTATGGCGTTAATTTATGACATTGTTATATTTTTTATCATCATAATATTTTTAGGTTTCAGTGAGATTTTTACGACATTTTATGTTTCCAAGTTAAGTTTTTTTCCACTGAAATTTTTCAATGTTCTTTGATATTACTGAACAATGGATAAATTTTGTGGTTCCCGATTTTGGGTATGTGGACTAATTCGAAAACGAAAACGAATATTATAAAATACTATTTATTTATTGTTTCAGGATGAAGATATTTTTTGGAACACTGATGACCCGGATTTGACGTTATGTTTCGAGAAAACAGTCCTTGTTTGCTTACCATGCACTTTTCTATGGATAATCCTACCTTTCGAAATCTATTTTATTTTCTATTCGAAAACATCTGATATACCTTTGAATGGCTATAACGTCTCAAAACTTGTAAATATCGGTTTACTTTGGCTTGCATTTATTTTTCAATGAAATCATAAATAATAATCGTTGATTGTGTAACTTTGATTTTATTTTACAGACCGGCATAGTCATTTTAGCAGCGCACTCGCTTTCAGATATTGTAAGAAATGTACTTCTAGCTGATTCATTTTTTCCAGTCGATTTTTATTCTCCTTTGATTAATTTTTGTACATTTGTAAGTGTTTATGATGAAGCATCAAGTATGATTTTTGTGTAAAGTGATTGTAATGTTATATTGAAATATTTTCAGGTTCTTTTTTTTATATTAACTTACGCCAATGTAAAATTTGGTAGAATATCTTCTCCTTTATTATTTAGTTTCTCGTTGTTATTAGTGGTATTTGGAGCACCTCGATGTCGAACTGAAGTTCTATCAAAATGGTCAAACGTTAGTTTCTAGTTTTTACTCAAATTAAAAATCATTTTCGGTGTTGAAATTTGCATTGAAATTTTTTTAGGGCGAAAAATTCAAAACAATGGCGTCTGTTTGGTACATAATTTACTACCTTATTACTTTGGTGATATTTTTGATGAATTGTTTCGCTGATTCGACTCCTCAAACGTCTTCTCGACCTGTAGATAAAGTGAGTTGATTTTTAAAATATTACATTTCGTTGTGCTTTAATTTTAATTTCTGCCTATTTTTCACAGAATTCCTGTCCAAAAAATCAGTCTTCATTTTTATCTCAGTTGCTATTTTCATGGTTTGATCCTTTGGCATGGAAAGGTTACAAAAAATCATTAATGAATGATGATTTATGGGATTTGGATTATTCGATGTCATCAGCTAGTATTGTTCCAAAATTTGAAAAATATTGGAAGAAATCGTTGGAAAAAGCTGAAAAGTAATTACTCGTCGGAATTTTCGTTTTTTTTTTTAAAACTAAATTTCGAGTGGTTTGAATGGTTTGAATAACATAAAATTGGAATCCTGAAGAATTACGTCTTTTGCTCCAGAACACTCCAAGTTAGGCAATTTTTTGTTCGCTTGATGGGAACAAATTGCAGAACTCAAATTGACTCATTCAATTTCAGTTATTTCATTTCAATTCGATTAACTTTTTTCCCCCTTGGGTCCTTTAATTTCAATGAAAATTTATTCTTACTTCATGTATTTGTACAAACTGAAAAATCGTCGTGAGATAACTTTTTTTTTCAATTTAGTAATTTTTACCAAAAAAAGTACTCAAATTTGGAAATTTGTTCATGTTTTTCGGGCGGTGAGTTCAAATATGGACTACTTTCTAGAATACGACCACTCCATCTCAAGACTTTTTCTGTCTCATAATTGCTTTGGGGGTTTTCTTTCAATTTTGAGTGTAAAAGTGAAGAGGGGTTGTTGAGGTCGAATCAAAAAATTACTCGTGCTATTGAGCACAAGCTTTTGTAGATTTATATTGAAGCCGGCTTTTTATTAGAAAATTTTAATGTAATTAAATGTTATTCGGTTTATATCGAATATTTGAGCTCTTTTCTACTTTCAAAAATTTTTGGACAATTTTGATGAATTTAAAAGTGATATCAATTTGTGATATTTCAGTATAACTTTCTGAAATCTCGTCAAACCTAATTTTAGAAATCACTAAATTTTTTCAAGTCCGACAAAATGTTATTTTTCTATTGAAGAATTGTAATCAACCCCCAACGCTGAAAAAGTCAAAAAAATTGTAGGTACCTATTTAGGTATCTATGAAACTTCCACCTTTTTTTTTTCTAAGGAAAATATGTATTTCATATTTTTCCATAAAATGATATTGAAAGAAAAAAATTACCAAATTTTTTCAATTTTTTTTAGGTGATTCAAAATAGGTACCTTATACTTATGTACTTCATTATGTTTCAATTTAAAAAAATTTCTTCTGTTTCCACAAATTGAAACGTTTTAGTATTTTAAATCTCAATTCAACTATCAAATTGAATTTCAGGGCCAGAAATTTGGAAATCAAGACGAAATATAAAAAAGGACTAAATAATGTTGACGCAGTTGAACATGAATTCAATAAAAATAGGTTTAAATCTGCGTCCATTGTACCAGCCTTGTGTAGAACTTTTGGTATCACCTTCCTGTTGGGAACAGCGCTCAAGATTTTTCTCGACGTGTTTAGTTTTGCCAATCCTCTAATTCTAAGGTACTTTTATATCTCAATGGAAAATCATTGTTGGTTTTATGAGGTCAATTATCAGCTTCAATTCAATGAAATCATATTTTTACAGTTTATTAATCGACTACATGGCAAGCAATGAACCTAAATGGAAAGGATGTTTTTACGCAATATTATTACTTTTGGTCGCTGTTATCCAAACTCTGGGATGGTCACAATATCAGCAGCTTATGTATACTATTGGATTTCAAATAAGAACTTGTCTGATCTCGATTATTTATAAAAAGGTACCCGCAGAGTCTTAATTTAAATAATGAAATTTTACATTAAGTAAGAAAAATTTACCATTTTCCTATTTATTTTCAGGCTCTGAGCATATCTAACGGCGCACGAAGGAATTACACTGTTGGTGAAACAACAAACTTGATGTCAGTAGATGCCGACGCGTTCGTTGAAATAATGGCTACCTCATATTTATTGTTTTCAACTCCATTGCTAGTTGTATTATCGATTTATTTCCTATGGAAAATTATTGGTACCAGTTGAAAATATTTTTTAGTTGCATTGAACATTTTCTTTTTAAAAAGTAGTTACATATCTAATTTTTCTCAGGTCCCAGTGTATTGGTTGGTGTCGCCGTCCTGGTGATCTCAATTTTCGCCAACACGTATGTTGCCTCGCGAATTAAATTGCTGCAGTTTAAGCAAATGTACAAAAAAGACAATCGGGTCAAATTGATGAATCAGATATTGTCTGGATTCAAAGTAAAAACGGATAAAATTTAGGTGGAACAAATAATTTTTATATGATTTTCATTATTACCTCATCAGGTTTTGAAATTATACGCATGGGAGCCTAGTTTTGAAAAACAAGCATTGGAAATTCGAAACGAAGAAATGAAGATATCTAAACGGCAAGCTTTCCTGTACGGCATCGTTACATTTATTTTGTCATTTTCAACATTTTTGGTAGGTTATTGAGCTGAGAAAATATTTTCAAAAAGATAGCAAAAACATTGGTAACTTGATTAATTATTTCTGTTATGTTAAAGGTGTATTTCGCTACATACGGCGCTTTTGTATTAACGAGTGAAAAAAATGTACTAGATCCAAATATTACATTCGTTTCATTAGCATTATTCAATATTTTGAGATTACCGTTGAAATTGGTGCCAAAGATGATGAATAATGTAGTGCAGGTAATTTTTTTCGATAATATTGCATTATGAAGAGGTAATTTTTCGCTTGAGAATTTTCACGGTGGCAGAGGGGGGTCCTGCAACCTGAAAAAAAGTTGTTTGGTAGCATTTTTTCTCTTCCCCTGTTCTAAAGTTCAAATTATCTCACTTTTAATTTTCTTTAATCTATCTAATTCTAAATTTTTTGAAAAAAATTGTATCCGATTTAAAATTTTTCAAACGATAAATTTTTTGAAAAATTTTCTCCAATTTCATCTAAAATGTTTCAAATTTATTTTAAAATTTCTTCCAGTTTTTTGAGTTTGTGAAAATTTCAAAATAAAACATGTTTCAAATTGGATGAAATTTTTAAAAAATGTGAAGAAAAATAATTTTGAAAATCAAATTTTGAAAACATTCTAAGAAAATTTTAAAAAATTTAGTTTTGAAAAATTTTAAACTTCAATTTTTTGCAACTTTTTCTCTGCTCCATATTTTTAAATATTTTTTCAAATCGAAAATCGTTTTTAATGATATTAATATTTTTTGTAAATTTTTTTTTAACCAAGTATAGATACTTATTGAATATCTTCAGATAAAAATTTTTAAAAATCTGTTTCCACTATTAATTTTTAGCAAACTTTTCAACTATTTACTCGTAATTAATATTTTAAAGATTTTTTTGAAAATTCACATTAAAAAAATTATCATTTGAAGATTATTTTTATAATGTTGAAATAAATTTCGATTTTCATAGGCTGGTATATCGGTAAGAAGAATAAATGAATTTTTAAATTCTGAAGATTTAAGTTCCAACAATATTACCCATGAAAATAGATGTAAGTTTCAATATATTTTGACCTATTGTGAGTATGTACCTATTTGATTAACATGCGGGTGGTTGAAAAAATATATTACTATATTAAACCTGTTATTTTGCAGCTGAAGCCTTGATTATTGAAAATGGATCATTTTCTTGGGATGAAGCCAAAGGTCAGCCTATTCTACGTAATATTAATGTAAAAATCAATCCCGGATCTTTGATTGCCGTTGTTGGGCCAGTTGGTTCCGGTAAAAGTTCCTTAATTTGTGCATTTCTTGGTGAAATGCACAAATTATCCGGCGATGTGAATACGAAAGTAAGAAAAGCATTCCTCTGTTTATTCGAGAGTCCCAGAGGTCTCCATTTTGCTCCCTCACCCTGTGCAGAAATTTTTGTGAGGTAGTTATTTTGAGATGGCGTCGAAAATGAAACTTAGAAACGCAGATTTTGATACAATATACTCAATGTATTTCCGGAATTGTTGTTCATCTGCATCTTTCTTCATTTCCGTAGACCTGGGTCTGGGTTTGAGGCCAAAAAAAAAACAAGAATAGAATTCAGAGGTTTCAAATACCGGCCAAAAGCCCAATTTTTTAATTGTATGAAAATATCGATCAATCATGATTCAGGTATTTATCCAAATCAGAAAAAATAGGCAATATTTTTGAATTCTTCAAACATCGACATAAAATGACGAAAAAATCGATTTTTGATTTTCATTGATTTTCAAACTTTTTTAATCAAAAAAATTTGAAAATAAATTTTTTGAGACGTGAATTAAGCTTTTTCCAATACACTACGTATAATTTTATGAAAAGCACTCACTTCTGTCATTTAAAAATATTATCAATTTTTTTCGGCACCTCCAAAAGTAGATATTCCTCGCCTCCTACCCCACCTGCATAATTTTTATTCTACAACCTGAAAAATATGTTCTCGTAATTTTTTCTAGATAAATAGGTACCTAGCACCTACCTACTAGATATTTTGAACTTTTGAAGAGTCGAAATAGCTCGTTGTAATTCAAAATGAAATATTTCTCTACAGGGTACGATAGGATATGTACCTCAACTTGCCTGGATTCAAAATGCTTCTCTGAGAGACAATATAACTCTAGGGAAACCTCCCAGAAACGTATGGTACAATAAAGTATTAGAAGCATGTGCTTTGAAACCCGATCTTGAAATACTTCCAGGAGGAGATTTAACTGAAATTGGTGAAATGGTGAAAAATTTTGTATTTTTTTTTTTCGATTAGGTCGAAATGCTCTAGTTGTGCTCTTCTTGTTGATTTTAATCTATCTGATTTTTTTGGTATAGGGTATAAATTTGAGTGGTGGTCAAAAACAAAGGGTCAGTTTGGCCAGAGCTGTTTATTACGAAGCTGATGTCTATTTCTTAGACGATCCTCTGAGTGCTGTCGATTCGTATGTTGGTAAACATATATTCGATCAAGTGATTGGTCCGAAAGGATTATTAAAAGAAAAGGTTATTTTATTATAATCCATTATACCTATCTCTATATAAATTCTATTCACGTATCATTTTATGCTTGTTTTATTTACAGACTCGAGTTTTGGTGACCCATAGTGTTACATATTTATCTCAAGTTGATTTCATCGTTGTTATGAAAAATGGTTCTATTTCCGAATCAGGCTCTTTTAACGAATTGCTAAACAATGACGGAGAATTCTCCGATTTTTTGGTCACTTATTTAGAGGGAAATTCCGATTCCGACAATGATGGTGAATTGAGCGAAAGTGTCTTCATTCACTTAGAAATCATGGTTCAATCTAATTTTTTATTTCTTTCAGGTTTAAAAATATGTAAAGAAATATTTGTTGAGCGAGCAAAATCAAGCAAAAAATTCATTAGACGAGATTCAAATAGAAGTAAGAGCGGATCAATTAGATCATCCAAACGGTAATTTTCAATTTCAATTTTTAGCACAAATGACGTGAAATTCCACTCGAAATGAAATTTTGAGCCGAAGAAAAAAAATCGTAAATACGAACTCAAAGTTACGAATTTTGGAAATGTCTTAATCGATAAAATAGATCTCCAGTATGGGTAGGTAATTCGCGATTATTGGCGTTTGGTTTGATCGAATCGTTCATTTTCGAAACAATTTAATTATTTTATCCAATTTTTTAAGGATATGAAAATTTTCATCGAGATTTTTTGAATTTTTTTCGATATTTAAAAAATAATTTACTTATTTTGAAAAATTAAAAATGTTGTTTTTATTGTGAAGCTCATTTTAAATGGACCATTTTTATGGTATTTTCTCCATCACTGGAAAATTCCAAAAAAATTTATGGTGGCTCCGAAACGTCTTGGGACTCCTTTCAATTAATTCAGGAGATCAAAAATTTATCTTATTACAGTAAACTTTCTGCTTTTTTCTTTGAGAAGATCAAATTTTCAGAGTTTGCAGAGCGATGAGTAATTTTGATTAGCTTCGGCTCAAAATTTTTCTTCGAGTTGGGATACCTTCCTTGTGAGTTATTTTTATCGGTCGTTTTCTCCTACTCACTTTAGACGAAGAACCTCAGTCAATAGTAGAAATCGAGGATCTTTTCAAGAGCCTGAAAACGTTGAAAACCCCATCATGGGAGAGAAATTAACTGAAGACGAACGCATTGAAACAGGAGCGGTATGCCAGAGAGTTCCTAGTTTTTATTTTAAATTTTAAATAATTTCATCAATTATGCGAAAAAAAATGTACCTAGATTAATTGGAATGTATACAAGCATTTCGCTCAATGTGCTGGAATATTCGTGGTATTTGTTGTAATATTTTCAAGCTGTTTGGTTCAAGCATTGTCTGTTATTTCGAATATGTGGCTGTCGAAATGGTCAGATGATGCGACTGCTACTACTCCTGAAGGCACTCAAAATATTGGCAAGAGGAATTATTATTTGTCAATTTACGCTGTGTTAGGATTCGGTAAAGGTATGAAAAAAGAAATCAGAATGAGAGGTTTCAAATTTGAAAAGAGATTTACGGATTTGAAACAGCGAAAACCAAAAGTCTCGGGTTTTTTCGGTGAAGTTATAAGCCTTTGAAATTTATCAAGATTGCAGATGGATGAAAATTTCAAAGGTCATCACTTATAAGTATCAGTTTGACCACTTTTGACCTTGGGTCTTTGAATTCTGCTCAATTTTTTTCACAAGGTTTTCCCATTTCAAAGATTGCGGAGAACTCTCTTTTTTTGATTCTAGCTCCCCTCTAAGAACTTTGAAGGGGGTTGCTCAAAAATTTTGGATAAATTTTTTTAAAAAATTAAAATTGATAAATTGTGCATGGGATATCGTCGGTTTGTTTTTTGAAGCACTGATTTTGAATGTCAATTCAGCTAGATTTGATCTCAATGATTTCTCGGAGGGTTCGAATTTAACCTCAAAAATAAAATTTTTTGGTTCCAACTCTCTTCCCCTATCTTACCAATTTTGAATTACCTATTTATTATTCAGCTCGTTTATTGATTGAATTACAATTACAGCCGTCGCAGAATTTTTCACAGATATTGCAATTCGTATTGGATGCTGGAAAAGTGCTACAATTTTACATAATTTAATGTTGTATAATATTTTTCGTTTACCACTTTCATTCATGGATGTGACACCAGTAGGACGTATTTTATCTAGATTTTCCAAGGATACAGATGTTCTGGATACATCGCTTCCTCAACAAATTGGCAATGTATTTTTCTCCCTTGGTGAGGTAATTATACTTTTTTTTTCTGAAATTCGATCAATTCGATTAGTGTAATTTTCTCGATTGAGTAGTAGGGTGGGCCGAAAAAAACAAAATTTTTGATTTTCAAAAACATACCCTACCCCCGAAAAAGTTGTTGGCTGATGAGACTTGAAGAATATATAAAAAAAATTAAAAATTGATTCATCTCTTCCGATCTTGCATTGGCATTAAATTTTCAAAAATTGACAAAAATTCCTGATTTCCAAAAATTTTAAAAAATTTCATATTTTCAAAAATTTTAGAAAAAAAATTGAAATTCATTTGAATTGTTTTTGAAACTCATTTAATAAATATCCAAACCAAAAAGCAGAACTTTTTTGAAAAAAAAAGCATATTTTATAGTTTTTTTTAAAATACTTATTTAGGTAGGTACCTGAAGAATAATCGAAATAGATCATAGAACGCTGAATTTTTCAAAAAAAAAAAAATGCTTTTTGGTCCATGTGGTCACCAAATAAGCTCTTGAATTTTTGCTAATTTTTGAAAATTTTAACGCGATCGGAAGATATGAATCGATTTTGAAATTCATTTTTCATTCTTCAAATCTCATCAGTCAACAACTTTTGCAGGTTTTTTCGGCCCACCCTATTGAGTAGTTTCCATTTTTAAAAAATTAACTTTACCTGTACTTATATTGGAATTTTTCAGGTGATTTGTACTCTGATTATTGTTAGCTGTAGTACTCCAGTTTTTATCAGCGTTATGATACCCCTAGGTGCTCTTTTCTACATTATTCAAGTAAGTTTCAAGCAATGCAACGTTCAGTTTTTCGAAAAAAAATTTCTAATTCGTGTATATTTTTAAATAGAGATTTTACGTTGCTACTTCAAGACAACTAAAACGATTGCAATCAGTTTCAAGATCCCCCATTTATTCTCATTTTATCGAAACGATTGTTGGTACGATTCGAATGATTTAATAATCAAATCATTGTTTTAAAATTGATAGGTTGGTACTATAAATATTTTCTGTGTAAATTTTTTTCAGGTGCGCCATCTATTCGGGCATATGGTCTATCGGAAAAATTCATTAAACAGTCGGAAGAAAAAGTAGACCTGAATCATAAAAGTTATTACTTGAGTATTGTGTCAAGTGGGTAAGAAAAATACGATCAGTTTTATTTAAACACCGGATATAACACTTTGAAATTATATAATTTTTTCATTACCTGATTAGATGGCTTTCAATACGTTCTGAAGCTATTTGTGATCTGGTTATTTTCTTCGCAGCTTTATTTGCAGTACTGGATCGGGAAAATTTAAGTCCAGGAGTTGCAGGTCTATCGATAAGTTATACTCTACAAGTAAGTACCTATATTATCTATTTTCCTACTGTTTGAAATTTTTTTGAAATATTTTTTCATTTTTAATCAGAACCTATTCTCATTTTATTAGATCTCCTTGGCACTCAATCGATTAGTTTTCATGTTTTCTGAGATAGAAACCAACGTTGTTTCTGTCGAAAGGATCAAAGAATACAGTGAAATACCGCAAGAAGCAAAGTGGCGATTTCCGAACGAATTTGTCCCTGAAAATTGGCCTTCGAAAGGTGAAATCAGTTTTCAAGATTTCAAAGTCAGATATCGAAAGGGTTTGCAGTTGGTTTTGAAAGGGATCACATTTTCAGTTGATGGTGGTCAAAAAGTACTTAGATGACATTTTTTTTTATTAATAATTTAATTAATTTGAATAGTTGTGTCCGGTTAGTGGATATCCATACTACATTTTTGGAAATACTCAACTAGGTTCCACTAAAATAAACCAGATGAACACGTTGCCTATCTTGATAATTGAAGGAGCAAATGCTAACTCCTCCCTCTCAAAAAAGTAAACATTTTTTTCATCGTGAGAGTGGATTGTATTTTGAAAACTAATCAAATCTTAATCTTATGACGTTTTTCCCAATTTCAAACATTAAAAGGGGAAACAGAAAAATTTCATTGAAAAAATTGTAAAAAGAAGCGATCAAATGAATGAATAAATTTTATTTTGAAAATTTTTTGCCCGACATCAAAAATGAAGGGGCTACGGCGGGCTTTGAAACAAATTCAAATTTTCTCAATTCTAAACTTCTTGTAAGTAGCTCCTTTATTTTTAATGTTAGACAAAAAAAATCTTCAGAACAAATTTTTTCAATTGTCAACGATGTCAACGTTCTTAATTTTTTTTTTAATACAAATATTTTTGTCGCTTTTTCAATTTCAAAGCTGAGCAAAAAGTTATAGTTATGAGATAAAAATTTGTCAGTTTTCAAATAATTTTTCATTTATAAATGTTGATTTATTTATATATTTATGCTTTAAAAAACATTGAAATTCAAAATTTTCTACTCAGTTTTTTGGAAACAGCATTGTCTCCTTCAATTATCAGAATAGGTAACAATATGTTCATCTGACATTACTCTTCAGTGGTAGCGTAGTATGGTACCCGAACCCGGTTCAGCCAAAAATGAAGTACTGGAGTCAACTTATGGAACACCGTACTTTTAAAAAATTGAACGCAAATATCTAACTTTTTATTACATATTATTATATTTTTTTTCAGATAGGTATTGTTGGCAGAACAGGTGCTGGAAAGTCATCTTTAACCCTGAGTTTGTTCAGAATTATTGAATCCGCTGGAGGTAAAATATTAATCGATGGAATCGATATTGGTACTCTCGGATTGCATACTGTTCGTTCTAAACTGACGATTATCCCTCAGGTAATCTTAAAAAATAATTATGAGTGATCCCTTGATAAGAAAAAAGGAAAATTAATTTTTTTCTTGATATTTTGTATCCATTTTCAGGATCCTGTTCTGTTCGCCGGATCATTGCGAATGAATTTAGATCCTTTTGACGAATATTCTGATAATAATTTATGGCAAGCGTTAGAATTAGCCCATCTGAAGCAATATGTTCTAAATTTGGACGGCGGACTTCATTATGAAATTACCGAAGGCGGTGAAAATTTCAGGTATTTTTTTGTTTCTTACCTCACAAGCGCCTCTGAAATTTCAAAACTTTTTTCTTTTTGGTGATACATTTTTTAGTATCGATTTAATTCATGTTCATCGAATAAGGGGTATAGGTCGTCATGATTTCTTGAAAAAGCTGTTTTTCGTATTATAACCAGATTTTTTTTTTAGTTTCGAAAAGTTACACGTTTGAAAATTTTTTCTGACCAAAAAATTTTCCAGTTTTAAATATCTTTTCTATTTTTTTTTTTTTTTCGAATTATTTAGTGAATATAATTTTTTGGAATCACGATTGTGAAAAATTTGACTAAAAGTCTATGTTAATTTAAAATTTGATATTTTTTCATGACGATTAAAATTTCAGTGTTGGGCAAAGGCAGCTGATCTGTTTGACCAGAGCTCTACTTCGTAAGACTAAAATTTTAATTTTGGACGAGGCTACTGCTGCTGTTGATTTAGAAACCGACGATTTAATTCAAACCACAATTCGAAACGAATTCAAAAACTGTACTGTGCTGACAATTGCTCATCGATTGAATACCATTATGGACTATGACAAGTGAATACTATATTAACAAACCAACATTTATTAATTAAGTTTTTGGGATTATAATTTTAAATGCTTGCCTAATATTTTCATTTTAAATAGAATTATGGTTTTTGATGAAGGATATTTGATGGAGTGGGACTCGCCGCAAGTTCTACTTCGATTAAAAAATTCCCTGTTTTATGGAATGGTTGCTAATGCAGGTCTGGTATGAAATATTCCAAAAGGACGTATCGAATTTTTTTATCAAGAGTGTGAATTTGATGAGTCAATTCTTTAATAAGTACCATAAGATATGAAGTAGGTATAGCAAGAGATTTTCTGCACTCATTATTTACAAATATTTTCTATTATGAAATATTTTAAAATGAATTTCCAAATAGTTATATTTTAAAAAAAAAATAGGTATTAGGTACCTATATCTACTTATACGTATGAAAAAAAAAATAGAAAAAAATTGCATTAAATGATTCTCAATTCTTGTTTGAAAATTAATTTCATAATACGATGAATCTACGTTTAGATTGTGAACGTTTATTAATCAGGTCCATTTTTTTGTACGGGCTAAAAAAACGCACCATAGACGAAATAGTGTAGTTCGTAGCTTGATTTTTAGTTTACCTACCTATGTTGCACTCGGTCGTTTTTATCACCTTTTAAAAAATAATATGCGATTAAACTGAAAAATAAGTGTTAATTTACGTCTGTTTTGTCTTTGTTGTTGTTGTTTTTTTATCATAGCCGTATTTTTCAAATTTTAGTAAGGTCATTGAAAAAATGTCATTTTTTGTTTTACATTTTACTCCGTTAATACGTTGTTCGGTATCTCGGACAATGGACGAATTTTGTGATTCCCGATTTTGGGTCAGTGAATTAATTATTTGACTTTTTAAAAAAATTCTTATTAAAATTTTTTAGATTTTTCAAGTCGAAAATTACTTTTTAATAATTTTTTTACTAAAAAGAAATAATTGATGTAACATTGAGTTTTCTATTATTTCAGGATCAAGATACTTTTTGGAATGCTGATGATCCAGATTTGACGTCGTGTTTTGAAAAAACTATCCTTGTCTGGGTACCATGTGCCTTTCTGTGGATATTTCTACCTCTTGAAATATATTTTCTTCGGCGTTCGAAGTCATCCAATATACCACTGAATGGTTATAATGTCTCGAAATTGGTAATGTTGATTTTTTTAATTGCTGCTTTGGTTAGAGTTCAAAAGATCAAAAGTTTATGATTTTTTTCATGTGTTGTGAATAGTATTATTTGGATTGAAACTTAATTTTAGATCCCTTGAATCATTTGAAACAGTGTCCAAAATAGACCTATTTTCAAAGAGAAAGTGATTAGGTACCTGTACCTATAATTTTTTTTTCTTTGAAAATGATCCTTCTTAAGAGGCACTATCTCCATTCTCGAGAGTCGGAAAAGGCTGAAATTTTGTACGAATAAGTTTCAGCTCTTGGGGTAGATACCTATTCCATCCATAAAAATTTATGGAATTATGAATTTTCAATTTTTTACACCTAACTTGATTGTTGGTCAGCGTTAAAGAACCCAAATTGAAATCTTTACTTTAACTCGAAACAAATCTTCAAAGTAAACAATTCGTAGAAAATTGCAATAATAAATCATCTTTTTTTAAGAAATGGTTTTAAAATTCACGCGTATTCTTCGTAAAAAAAAAAGTAGTGTCAATTTTGTTTTTCTGAATTATTTTTTATTGAGATATCACCTTGTAAATTTCGTAAAATAATATAAGCTTATGAAGTCGGAAAAAGGGTGCGATGGATAAAAACTGCGGAAATTTTCACTTTTTTAAAATACTTTTATTACTCGCGCAAATATGGAAATTTTTTAAAAGTAATGATTTACGTTTATAGCTGACTCGTTAAATACGAGTATTTCGTTAGATTTTATTTTCTAAAATTAGTTTATTTTTTTTCTTGTACGTAGGTAGTAATTTATTTTTTAAATTTTCAACTCAAAATGTAGATAGGTACCTAGTAATAGACTTTGATCAACTTTGAATTATTTTACAGATTGCAATAATAATTTTGGCTGCTGTTACACTTTTCAATATTGCATATAATGTATTTCTAGCTCGTTCCTATTTCTCAGTCGATTTTTATTCTCCGTTGATCGAATTTGTCACGTTTGTAAGCAATTATATGACGTACATTTCCCACTAATTTATTTGTAAAGCAATTCGAAGTCTTGTCTTCAAATGTTGAAATTTTTCTAGGTACTTTTTTTGATATTAACTTATGCCAATGTGAGATTCGGTAGACGATCTTCGGCTGTATTATTCATTTTTTCACTGTTATTGGTAATATTTGGAGCACCACGGTGTCAAACTGAAATTCGATCAGGATGGTCGAAGGTGAATGTATAAAATTCGTAGGTAGCCAATTAGATTTCTTATTGAAATATTGATTTTTTTCTGTATTTTTTTTTTTTTTCAGGGTCAAGATCTTGAAGGACTCAAAACGATAGAATTCGTTTGCTACATTATTTACTATTCTATTACTGTGATGATTTTCTTAATGAATTGTTTTGCTGATTCACCTCCTCGAATTTCTTCTCGTCCGATTAATAAAGTGAGTAATGTGAATTGTGAATTTTGATTAGTTGAATCAATTTAAGGGTCAGATTTCGATGTATAATTTCTTTCAATTTTTCATTTTGCATTTGCACAGAATGCATGTCCAAGGAGCCAGGCTTCATTTTTATCTCGATTGTTATTCACATGGTTTGAACCTCTGATTTGGAAAGGGCACAGAAAATCATTAGTGAACGAAGATTTATGGGACTTGGATTATTCTATTTTATCGGCTAATATTGTCCCGAAATTTGAAAAAAATTGGAAGAAATCCCTTGAAAAAGCTAAAAAGTAAAAATGATTGGAATCTTGATTGCTTTGTGGCAAAATTAGTTGAAAATTAAGAGGCATGAAAAGGGTCGTGTAATGGACAACTTTTTTTTGGCTTTTTCAAAATGAAAAAGAAGGGCTGACTATTTTCACTTGCTAAAAATTTTTTTAAAGGGTTCCAAGTTGGAATGGAAACTTAGAATACAATTTTGGAGGGGGGGGTGCCCCATCGGAGCCCTCTCGGCGACACCTTTGCTTTGTAGCAATTTGACATTGAGAAATGCTGGATTGGATTTTTTCTCAAAAATTGATTTTGTTCCTGTATTGTTCAAATCAGGCAAATCTGTGTACATGAGGTAGGAATAAATTGCAGAACATGTCTCTTTTAGGGGTATTTTTTTTCAGAAATTGAATGCAAAGGTAGCTGAAATGATTTCTCTAATTTTTAAAAGTCGTAGCAACAATTTCCTTCAAAATTTGACTACAAATTGAAAAGTCAGAGAGAAATTGAAGGAATATCAAACATGGTTTAAATACTTGATATGTAGAATCTGATGCTTAAAATGAATACAATTTTCACTCATACTTATTTAATTTTCATCTCCTTTTCAACGGATACTTGAAAAAATCACTTTTTCTATGCACACGTTTTGATTCCTCCGGATACTAAAAATTAAAAAATTCTAATTTTGGGGATTCGTTAAAAATTTTCGCAATTTCTTGAAGAAATATTTAGCACCGAAATCCAGAATCGTTAAAAACGATTTTTCGAAAGATTTTTGGGTAAAAACATCAACATAAAAATCATTTTTCGTTTAAATTTTTAGGCTTTTTGTTTTTTTTTCCAATTTTTTTGATATTTATTATTTTTTTATAAACCTTTTTAATCTTTCAATTTTTATAAAAAAAATTAATACTTTCTTAAATTTTTTTTTTCAAAACTTTTTCATTAAAAAAAAAATCAACATAGTTAGTTGGATTTCAAGGGCAAGTAGAATTAGAAATAGAAAAGAGTCAGGTCAAAAATTGATATTCAGCAAACCAAGTCATTTTGGGTTTTGAAGTTCCCTACCCTATCTATCTAATTCTGAAAAAATTTAACTAAACTATGATTTTTATGTACTTAGTACCTATCGATTCACGATTACTGGTAAGAATTTATGTATTTTTTTTATTGTTGTGATAATTTGAGTTACGAATTGATTTATTGCACTATACCTACCTATATTGCAATTTTTTTTCAATGTCAAAATATAAGTAGGTACTTTCTGCTTACCTATTTAATACGAATTAATTTTTTTTGTGAAAAATACTTTCTAATTTCACCCATTTGAATTTCAGAAGAAATGATTTCGAATCCGAGATGAAATATGAAAGAAGTTTCGACGCTGTCAATAAAGTCAAATATAAATTCAATAAAGAGAGGATTGAATCCACTTCCATCGTACCAGTTTTATTTCGAACTTTCGGTTCCACATTTCTTTTTGGAACTTTGCTGAAGATTTTTCTCGACGTGTTTATTTTTGTTAATCCTCAAATTTTAAGGTAACGATGTAAAAAGTCATTAGGTATTAAGTAATTTCTCGTTATCAAAGGCAAACTTATTTAATATTATTTTTGCAGTTTATTGATTGATTTCATCGGGGGAAATGAGCCAAAGTGGAAAGGATACTTCTACGCGGTCTTATTACTTCTGGTTGCTGTAATCCAAACTCTGATGTCGTCGCAATATCAGCACATCATGTATACAGTTGGACTTCAAATTCGAGCATGTCTGATTTCAATTATTTATAAAAAAGTAACCGTCAGAGTCTTCCATTTCGATGAATAGATCATTATAGAAGAAGTTCTGTAGAATTGAGCTTTTATTTAAAGGCTCTGAGCATATCCAACGGTGCGCGGAGGAATTTCACTGTCGGTGAAACGATGAATTTGATGTCAGTAGATGCCTACAGATTCGTTGATTTGTTATCCTACTCGTATTTGCTCATTTCGACTCCACTACAAATCATATTGTCGATATTTTTCTTATGGCAGCTTTTTGGTAGATCAATTTTTTTCTATAAATTTAATTTCAACTTTGTATTTTTTTATTTTTGTAATATCGTGAATTTTTTCAAACCTGTATTTTTTTTATTATTTTTTTTCTCAGGTCCCAGTGTATTAGCCGGTGTTGCTGTTTTGGTAATTTCAATATTGATCAATACCTATGTTGCTTCTCAAATAAAATCGTTACAATTCAAACAAATGAAAAAAAAAGACGATAGAGTTAAATTAATGAACCAAATTCTTTCTGGAATAAAAGTGGGTATTTTATGCATAGGTATCTACCTACCTATCATTTTCAGACGTTATTCATGATCTATGTTTATGGCAGGTTTTGAAATTTTACGCCTGGGAACCTAGTTTTGAAAAACAAGTATTGGGGATTCGAAGCGAAGAAATGAAGATATGTAAACGCCAAGCTTATTTGAACGGAGTAGGAACATTTATTTGGTCTTCTTCGACATTTTTGGTAATAAAGACGTTTTATCGAATTAAAAAATGAAATATTTTTCATGAAAATATTATGACAAAGGTTTTTTTTAGGTATATTTCGCCACTTACGCTGCGTATGTATTATCGAGTGAAAAAAATATATTGAGTCCAAAAATTGCTTTTGTATCTCTTGCATTATTTAATATTTTAAAATTACCCTTATTATTGATTCCACTGATGATATCAAGTTTTGTACAGGTAGGTAATTTTTTTCAAAAAAATACGACGATTGTTTTTTACAATTTTTAATCGCTAAATTTTTCAGAGTGGCGTTTCAGTTGGAAGAATTAATAAGTTTTTGAATTCCGAAGATTTAAATTCAAGTGATGTTACCCACGAAAACAGACGTGAGTTTCCAAAATTACCTACCTAAATAGCTCATCTGTTTAATTTTTTTTTTCGAACTTTTAGCCGAAGCTTTAATTATCGAAAATGGATCATTTTCATGGGATGAAGCCAAGAAAAATCCCATTCTCCGAAATATTAATCTAAAAATTAATCCAAGATCTCTGATAGCTGTCGTCGGACCAGTTGGTTCTGGTAAAAGTTCACTAATTTCTGCCTTTCTTGGCGAGATGTATAAAATATCCGGTGTCGTAAATACCACAGTGAGAGGGTTTTTTTATTCGTAAATATTAAAATTATGTTTTGACCATAAATTCAAATTGAAAATTTTTTACAGGGTACGATAGGATATGTACCTCAACTCGCCTGGATTCAGAATGCTTCCCTAAGAGATAATATCACTTTCGGTGAAGCTCCCAAAAGCTCGTATTACCACGAAGTATTAAAAGTTTGTGCTTTAGAACCCGATTTGAAAGTATTACCAGCTGGAGATTTAACTGAAATTGGAGAAAAAGTCAGAAACTTGTGATTTTTTTCGAAATTATTTTTATTATAGGTACCTACGTTTGTTTTTTTATTGTGATCTGTTTCTGATTTTTTTGTACAGGGTATTAATTTGAGTGGTGGTCAAAAACAAAGGGTCAGTTTGGCTAGAGCTGTTTACTACGATGCTGATGTTTATTTATTGGACGATCCTTTGAGTGCTGTTGATTCGTATGTTGGTAAACAGATATTTGAACAAGTCATTGGTCCGAATGGTTTATTGAAAAATAAGGTCATTTTAAAATCATTCGTCGTTTCACTTCCGATTTATTATATTTCTCTATGTAAGTATATTTTATTTACAGACTCGAGTTTGGGTAACTCATAATGTGACATATTTGTCTCAAGTTGACTTCATCGTTGTTATGAAAAATGGTTCAATTTCCGAATCAGGCTCATTTGAAGAATTGCTGAACAATAAAGGAGATTTTTCTGAATTTCTAATCACTTATTTGGAAGAAAATTCAGAATGTGATGAAGAAGGTTGTTTGAACGAAACTAAAAGTCATTGGTAAATTTTTATTTGCGAATCTATTTCAATTTTTTTTATTTTTCTTTCAGATATGGATGAATTGAAGAATATTTTAGTCGAAAGAAAAATAACAAGTGAGAAACTAATTAGAGGGAATTCAATCAGAAGTGAAAAATCATTCAAAAGGTGATTATTTTGATAGGTACCTATCTAGATTGTAATTGTATGTTTATTTCATTCAATTTTTATTTTAATCCGAAATACATAGAAGGAAGTCAGTTGTTGCTGAAAATGGAGGATCTTTTCGACAACGTAAAAACATCGTGGGAACCATCACAGGAGAGCAATTGACTGAGATCGAAAGAGCTGAAACAGGAGCTGTCAGTACAATTTAATATCACCATTATTTCACAATTTCTGATAATTTTTTTGACTCGATAAATACTCGTGTTTCAGATATACTGGGATGTGTACGCCTATTACATTCGATGTGCTGGAATTTTCGTAGTATTTGCGATGATATTTACGAATTGCTCACTTCAAGGACTGTCCTGTATCTCGAATATGTGGCTATCGAAATGGTCAGACGATACGAACGCTATTACTCCCGAAGGCACTCAGGATATTGGCAAAAGAGATTATTATCTTTCAATTTTTATTTTATTAGGTTTAAGCAAAGGTTTATAAAAATTGATCAATATTATGATTTAATTTCAATTTTATTTTCATTACTCAAAAGCTCATAATAATGATTTGATTACAGCTATGGCAGAATTATTTGCAGATATTGTAATTCGAATTGGATGCTGGAACAGTGCTAATATTTTGCATAATCTAATGTTATATAGTATTTTTCGTTTACCTCTTTCTTTCATGGATGTGACCCCTCTCGGACGTATTTTATCAAGATTTTCCAAGGATATTGACGTGGTTGATAATTTACTTCCTGAGCAAATTAGCAGTGCGTGTTTTTGCTTTGGTGATGTAGGTGTTTTAAATTTTCATTCTTACGAAATGGTCATTCTAGATCTTGTTTGCAGATAAAAGAACCATTTGAGGTGTCCGCCCCCGCTCCCTAGAATAGGCAAAATGGGACTTAAATTTTTAGAAAAAGGATTTCCTTAAACTGTCGTAGTCGAAATTTCAATAGATGAAATTTTGATTTTTCGCGCCGAATTTTATTTCGAAAATAGGTACTGAAATTTCTCTAGAAGCTTCAGAATGGCTGAAGTGATAAAATGTAAATTCGAGATTTCGATATTTGGTTGTTTTTGCTTTTAAAGAAGACATGAATTATTTTAATTTACAAAAATTTCCAAAAATTGAGGTATCACTATGAGTAGCTGTGTGGCTATTAAGGTTTCAGGTCATGCCTTTTTCAAAAATCGAAGTTTTATTCTAATTGGAGGTGGACATCGAGTAGTGATCTCCTAATGAATATTTTCTGAAATTTTTTTATCCTGCTTGAAGCGTTGAAAAGTGATAAATACCTGTGTACAAACAATTCAAATTTTTTTTGAATTTTATTTTAGGTGATTTGTACTCTAATTATTGTTAGCTGCAGTACTCCAATTTTCATCAGCGTTATTATTCCCTTGGGGATTTTTTACTATCTTGTTCAAGTAAGCCTTGAGTTTGTAATCAATCACCTAATTTCATGAGAAATTTTTCATGCATCTATATCTATATTTTAAACAGAGATTTTATGTTGCTACCTCGAGGCAGCTGAAACGATTGGAATCCATCTCAAGATCTCCCATTTATTCCCATTTCATTGAAACGATTGTTGGTATGACTGGATTTATTTTATGTGCCTTTCATACCTATTTAATGTACGTTAAAAAAAGTTTGAATTTTTTTTTTGATTTTTTCGCAGGTGCTCAATCCATTCGAGCTTACGGTCTTTTAGAAAAATTCATCAAGCAATCAGCGGAGAAAGTGGATTTTAATCATCAGAGTTACTATTTGAATGTTGTTTCAAATAGGTAAATAAATAACGAGCGCGGATTTTAATATTTTATCGTACCAGACTGATATTTGAAACTACTTTTTTTTAGATGGCTTTCAATACGTTCTGAAGCGATTTGCAATTTATTTATATTTTTCGCTGCTCTATTCGCAGTAATGGATGGTGAAAATTTGAGTCCAGGAGTCGCGGGTCTGTCGATAGGTTACACCCTACTAGTAGGTATATCTATTATTTTCTATGCAGTGGTATTTTTTTGAAATATTTAATAATTTATATTTTTACAATATCTATCTCTGTCTTATCAGTTAACCATAACACTCAACCGGTCCATATACATGATTTCCGAAGTCGAAACCAATGTCGTTTCTGTAGAAAGGATTAAAGAATACTCTGAACTGCCGCAGGAAGCCCCTTGGCGATTACCGAACGAACCAGTCTGTAAAAATTGGCCATCGAAAGGTGATATCAATTTTCAAGATTTTAAAACAAGATATAGAGAAGGTTTAGAATTGGTTTTGAAAGGAATCACATTTTCTGTCAGTGGTGGCCAAAAAGTAATTCTTTACCTATTTATTTTCGAACGAAAACGTATCTTGATGTTGATAGAAATGCCTGTATTTTTTTTCGATTCCAGATAGGCATTGTTGGCAGAACGGGTGCTGGAAAGTCATCTTTAACCTTGAGTTTATTCAGAATTTTAGAATCTGCTGGAGGTAAAATATTAATCGATGGTATTGATATTGCTACTCTTGGATTACACACAGTTCGTTCTAAATTGACCATTATTCCTCAGGTAGCTATTATCAAAAATTAACATAGAAAGGAAAATCTGTTATTTCCTCACTTACCTTCCTCTCATTTCAGGATCCAATTTTATTCGCTGGATCACTGCGATCGAATTTAGACCCTTTTGGCGAGTATTCCGACGATTGTTTATGGAATGCGTTGGAACTTGCTCATCTCAAATCGTATGTACTCAGTTTGAACACCGGACTTCGGTACGAAATTGCGGAAGGCGGTGAAAATTTTAGGTTATATCTGGTTACTGCATCATTTTATTCACTTTCACGAATTTAATCCATTTGTCGTTAATAAAATGGAAATTTCAAATTTTAGCGTTGGTCAAAGACAGCTGATTTGCTTAGCCAGAGCTTTACTACATGAAACAAAAATTTTAATTCTGGATGAGGCTACAGCTGCTGTCGATTTAGAAACTGATGATTTGATTCAGAGCACCATTCGCAGTGAATTCAAAAATTGTACTGTGCTGACAATTGCTCATCGATTGAATACCATTATGGATTACGATAAGTGAGTTTTTGGATGGAATTATTTTCTTTAATCAATTTATTTCCGGATTGATGAACAACCATGTTTTTATTTAAAATAGAATATTGGTTTTTGATGGAGGATGTATTGTAGAATACGATTCACCTCAAGTTTTGCTTCAATCGAAGGATTCCAAATTTTATGGAATGGCTGCTGATGCTGGTTTAGTGTGAAAATTGACTGACGTATGCAATGATTGCTGACTGTTGTTTCTTTTTGGCGTAAACGAGATCATCTCTTACTCTTACATAATATTCGATGCATCGTTGTTGTGATGAAAAATATTGTGATATTTTCATTTTATAGCTGTCTAATTTCTGGAAAAAATTGTCCAACATATTTTTAAAATTAAAGCATTATACAATTTTCAAAAATTTGGCCAACTAGGTACCTAATAGGTACTACCTATTAGAAATTTTACCATTTTTAGAAAATGCCTAGTAATTTTATAAACTGAGGTGCAATTCTTTTATGATTGAGTTTGAGTATGATGTAGGTAAATGTATAATATAAATATTTTATAGATTATTATTATTTCCTACAAAATTATAATAATTCAGGGTCCGTTTCGTGGTTCAAAAAGGTTTAAATTTAAATTTTAAACTTCGATAGTTTTGAATTTGAATTATGAATATTGAATAATCATTCTTCATTCTGGACAATTTCATAGTTGTTATATTTTTAGGCAAATTTAGGTAATGGAAAAAATTGAATCAAAAAGATAAAATATGAATTTAATACATGAAAATAAATTACGCAGTTATTAACCGTAAATTACGTTATACTTTAGAAATACAAAGAGAATTTTTATTTTAAGCGAGAAATTTTGATCTCACTTAACAGTTGGTAACCTTGCGAAAAACGAAAACGCTCAAAATGAAAAATTCAACACCGAAAAGTCGATGCTGAAAATTTTTTTTATCTCGGAAAATTTTTCAAAAAAATCAATGTGATTACTGAGTATTTATATGGTTTATTAGTTCATGTTTTGTTTCAGTTCGGTCGCAGCTTTTAGAATATTTCTTCGTTAATCTACTAATTGACTTAAAAATCAGCCTGAAATGATTGCCCTAGAGTAACCCATACCGCACTCGAAATATCTGCGGATAAAAGCTTGCCTATTACTATAAATGGACAAATGGCAGTAATTTGAATCTATCAAACGCATTTTTAGCTCAAAGATATCCTAAAATAACCCTAATCGTACGGATTTCGTTCTCGTTTCTGCGTCCGAAGTACGCTGATCTTGTGCAGAAATACTTACATGATCAATGAAAAATGTCCAAAACAAATGCTGATACGGTAGCAGAAAGGAGATTACGACCGGTGTATGGTAAGCTAACAATTATTATTCATCTTGATTGTTGTGTTTGTTTAGTTTCTAATCTTGTTATTTATTGGGGTGTTTAGATTGGTTGGATAATGGCAATAACAAAAAAGCTATTCAAGAAGCTGATAAAGTATTGAAGAAGCAGCCCGATTTGTTGTGTGCTAAGGTTTGATAAAGTTTTCCATTGTATCTTAAGGTGCTATCGGTTTACGATTTTAATCGATTTTGTTTTCAATCGTAGGTGTTGAAAGGGCTAGCTCTTCTGCGTTTGGGCAAATGTAAAGACTGCGAAGAGATATTGGATAGTGTAAAGAAAGAAGTACCTAGTGATGATTGTACTTTACAAGCGATGACCATATGCTATCGTGAAATCCATAAACGTAAGTATATTTTATCGTATTACGATGTGTTCTAGATCGATTCTCAATGTGGTTTTTTTTTGCCATAGTCGAGAAAATATGCGATGTCTACGAAAATGCTGTACAAAAAGATCCTCAGAACGAAGAATTGAATACGCATTTGTTCATGTCGTACGTTCGAGTAGGCGATTACAAAAAACAACAGCAAGTTGCCTGGAATTTGTACAAAATCAAACCTAAAAATCCGTATTATTTTTGGAGCGTTATGAGTATCTTGATGCAGGTTGGTATATCGACGCTATGAATTCTAATCTATTTAGTAGATATTTAGTACATTTTCAACTCGATTAGGCTCAAAATAATGACGAAACTGTCGCCCAAAAAGTCACATTGCCTTTAGCCGAGAGAATGGTGAAGAAATTTATCGATGATGGTAAAATCGAAGCCGAGCAAGAAGTTCAGTTATATGTAATGATTTTAGAAATGCAGGTAAATCTGGTTTCATTTTCTATTGACGATTCTCTTTCATGTTGTATAATAATCAAAAAATTATTTCAGAAAAAATACAAACAAGCGTTAGAAACAATCGATAGCGAATTTGGCCAAAAAGTAACATCGTACTATATGTTTTCACGTAAAAGAATCAAACTATTGGAAAATTTAGAAATGTGGAAAGATTTGAACGCTTATATGAAGAAAATGATATTAGAAGAGTAAGGGAATCTCATCGTTGAACTCTGTACAGATTTTTTTGTAATATTTTTTCGTTCTTCAGACCGGATGCTTACGCTTATTACGGAATATACATCGATTCTATGTTTAAATTGTTGAAAAATGGCATATCTGGAGACGATGCTAGTACTACGGGGACGTACACATTCAAAGACGAACCAATTAAAGCAGATTGTACTTTAGAGTCTTGTATATCATTTATAAAAAGTTGCCAGAATGATGATCAACGACCACATAAGATCAGAGGGCCTTATCTAGCCATAATGTTGTTGTACAGAAGACTCAAAGATGAAGGATATGATCCTGTTACGTATTTAGGTATGATTTTTTCGAATATTTTACATTTGAAAATGGTTTAGCGAATCTAAGATGGTTTGTTTTTTTGGTATAGACAATTCTTTAGATTTATTCAAGAACTATTTTGAGTTATTTTCGGCGAAAGCGTGCTGTTTTAAAGATCTATGCCAATTTTTACCATTAATTCAAGATGATTATCAGACTTTGTTATCAGAAACATTGAAAATTATCGAAGCAAGCGAAGATAAAAGTGTAGGTGATCTTTGAAATGAATTTTTTTATCAATAGAACGTCATTACCATTTTAATTTGTTTTCGTTCTTGCAGAAAAAACAAATGATGATGTACCTAACGCATTTCCAAATCAGAAGATATTTTTGTACTTACGAGAAGTTCTCAGAGGATGAAAAAATGACCGAAATTTCAAAGCTGTTAGATTTCTATTACGATGGCCATCGATTCAATACCAATTTAATGTCGACTGATTTAGGGTACCTTAATACGAATCATTTTTCAAAATATTCATGTTCTTTGAAACGTGACTAACGAATTTATTTTTCAGATGTAATGATACGTTCATGGTGTTAGTGGCTCATTTACTGCATGATTTGTATTTAAATACCAACGATTTCAAGTACATCAAAATTGCCATTTGTTTGCTCGAATACGCTTATACGTTCAGTCCATCCAATCATCATTTTAAATTACTGTTATTGAAGTTCTATAATCTATTAGGTAGGGGAAATAATCTACGTAAAAGTAAAATTTCTTTTTGAGGAAATCACTTGAATCAAACTACAACATATTTTCAGGTGCAACAAAAGCTGGATATAAATATTTCCAATTACTGGAAATCAAACACGTCCAGTATGATTCGTTAGGATACCTCGAATGTTGGCCGCTGCTGTACAATGGGCAATATTCCTTCGCTGTTCATTTGTTGGATAATACGTTGAAATTTTTTAACGTGAATTATAAAGAGGTCAGTAATAATGGGATTATGATTTTATCAAAATCGAATGAATTAAAAACTTTTTTTTTTCAGGCTGCAGATCAGTTGACGCATGCGTATAAGTACGGTTCATTTGAAAAAGTGAATGAATTTTTAAATTTTAGAGAAAAATTGAAGAATTCGTTTCATTATAGTTTAGTTACGATCGAGCATTTAATGCACGATATTACGCATTTACCTAGTCATCATCTTACCGTTCAAGTAATTATTTTTTCAAGTTGTCTTTTGATCATGGATTCCTGTTTGCTATATTATTTTTTTGTGTTTTTTCTAGACCGCATTGCATATTTCTATCAATCCAGAAAAAAGCACCGTGGCTGAACTGGATCATTTAGTCGATAATAGAGATTTACAATTGTTCTTGAATTTCGACTCTGAGTCTAGGTATGACGTGGACCTTTTTTTAAACGTATCGATAGCTTAATTAGAGTTACGGTGTCCATAGTTTTCCTCACAGAAAAATTTAAATTACATGTAAAAAATTACCCTTCAACCAAATTGAAAAATCATTTCGATTTTCCATTGCAGAAGGATGAACGACGAGTACGCAAAATTATCATTCGACAACGAAGTATCGTTGATTCGTTTACGAACGATGATCTTGCGATGTATCGGAGCTTCAATAAATGTAAGTTTATGCTCATCAATAGCCGCAGCCCAAACACCGACGAACAAAGATACCGAAATAATCGCCAAAGATGAAATACACGCAAACACCAACGGAATTGACGAGCCTCATTTGAGACAGCTTCAAATCTTCATGGGAGTTATCGAAGAGCTCAGAGAATTGTACAAAAATTCTTTACTAAAGCCGCCAAAAAATATACCCAAAGTAGGTTTTCCATCATCGAGGATATTTTTTCCCACAATTACGATAAATTTAACATTCCATTTGATTTTTTCAGGATGTATTTAGCGGCGTTGAATCCTCCAAGTTATTTTTATACCTGAATTCGCCGTATTTCTTACCGTTACTCATCGATGCGATGACTCTGGCTTATGAATTTTGTAATCACTGTTTAACCCAGAGCTCGACCGAGAAACAGGTGGAAAAAATAGCCGAAATTTCGGCCAAAACGTTTTCCAAGCTTGTAACCGAATGTAATCAGAGAATAAAAGAGGAACAGGAATCGTACAATGAAATTGATCAAAGAGAGCTTATCGAGTTTTTGTGTTTAGCTGTCGAAGTAAGTTTGGTTTTTCATACCGAATCTATTACTTTTTCGACTAAATGATCAAAAATTAATATATTTTTGACTTAGGTTGTTTGCGTATTATGCATTATTTGTGGTAATTTGCATACCATTCTGGTACCATCGAAACAAAGGGTAACAGCTTTGACCAAACGTAAGAAGAAAAAAGGTGGAAAAGATGTGACCGCCAACGGAGCCCAAAACGAAGATAAAAATAAAGAAGTAAAACAACCAATATTTTTTTTTCATCTTGAGAATATTTTTCTTCGTTTCTATAATATTAATTCACCTTTTTTTTTTCCAGCAAATCGAAGAAGGCATTTTAAGAATATACACGCACTACCTAAGCATCATACGTGACAACATAAAAGCCTTAGAAATACATTTGTCGTATTTAGAAGGCAGTTGGTCCGAGTTGAAAACCTACGAACCTGGATTTACATTGAAACCCGTCCAAGTCGCCGAATCTGATTCAAACGAAATGTCTTCGCCGATGATCGGTATTACAGAAAATAAATGGTCGCAGTTGTTGATCGAACTTAACGACAATCTGAAAGATAGTTACGTATCGTCTATTAAACAAATTAGAAACATGGTTAAGCATAAAATCGATTATTTATCGGTATTAACGTTTTAACCATTGTGTTCGTAATCTTAATAATTTTTTTTTTTAATGAGGGTTTTTGTGAATGGTATTTTTTGTCTACGTGTTAAACAGGGTTTGTTGTAATTTTTTCTGTCTGGAATCGATGTGCGAGAAAGGTTTCCGTTGCGAGCTTTTCCCCTCTTATAACAGTTTTGAAATTTGGTCACGATAGGGTATGATCCTTTTGTAATCTATAAACCTACGTTTATTTATTTTTTAAAGTTATATCTGTGATTGTAATAAAAAGTATTGCGAACAATGTAAATAATTCCGAAACCATCTTTACAGTAGTTATCAGTGAGTTGATGGTCTTTATCGATATTTATTCGAGCGAGCGTTACATTTTTTAATCAGTACTTTTGGTTTTTATTAACCACGAAGAGTCATTATCACCGCCTAGGGCGTCACTTTTGATAGGTACGAAAAAACTATAAATTTTCGAGTTTGACTTTTTTGAAATATACTTAATTGTTATTTTTGGTCAATCGGTCTTCTTTTCAACCCTGAGAAGTGTACGTCTTTTCAACTAGATTTCAAAACTTCGTATGTATTTAGTCATTTTGGTAATACTAAGTAAATAATTGAATTTCGGATGTTAATATTTTTGAAATCTCAAATGTTTCAAATCTCACATAATTGAATAATTATATTTCTTGCGCACGAAAAAAAAATCGAAATCGGGTCATTAGTTGCGGATTGTGAATTGGAAGATTTTTTTTCCACCACTTACTCAAGCATCTCAAGTCAAAACTGAATAAAATTTTTGTGGTGATCTAAAATAATTAGCGATGAAATTTTTCATTGCTGTGCTATCGACTGGATTTTAATTTACGCAGTTTTTATAAGTTTTGGTAGCAATGCTGTTCCTGTTAAAAGTAGTGTTCATCTCAAAAGAATGAACAAAAGCACAAAAGATCCATAATACAATACATATTGAATCTACGTAGGCATGTTTGCATACCTTTTAAGCTGAAGGCACAAAATTATTATCGTGAGAAATTTTAATCTCTCGACATCATGGCTATTCGTGACCCTGAGATAATTTTGAATGTTTAACCCTAGGTAGACCACCAAAAAAAAACCACCTGGTGCCAAAAACGGCACTACAATGCTTTTTTAAGAAAAAAAACCACCTCGTGCCAAAAACGGCACTACAATGTTAAGGAAATACATTTAGTGCCGTTTTTGGCACCAGGTGGTTTTTTTTTCGAAAAATGCATTGTAGTGCCGTTTTTGGCACTGGTGGTCTATATAGGGTTAATTGAAAATTCACCTAAAATTCGAGAAAAAAATATGTAATTAACTTCACTTCCTGAAATTTCAGAGAGTGTATACGTATACGTGTTCAAATGTTACTTACTAGTTATCTCAATTGTTGGGTTGGATTGGAGACTCCCAAGAAAGTATTGCAGCTATACCTTGTAATATCCTTACCCTAGATAAATATATTTAAAAAAATGTATATTTTACCTGAAATATAAAATGAGTAAAGATTTTTAAAAGAAAAAATATAATCGAGCATTTTCGCGAGAATTTTTACATCACCTTGTTGGCTACACTGAGCGAGCGTCAATTGTCACATGTTTTCAGTTTTTTTCTTGCCGTGTTTCACCGAAATTTTGGATCATGCTTTAAATGTTTAAATTCGAGTTATGAATATTGTTTTCTTTATTCTTTGAGTAAATATCTGTATAGTTAATGACTTTATTCATCTTTCGACTGAGATGTTACAGTTTGAAGCTGAACGAAATGTGGTAATCCAGTCAAAGGATTATTGAATTTATTGCGGTATCGAAATTACAAATTTAAACAACGGATTTGAACTTCGAATTTCAAGTTTCGTATTTTCTAATCGAAATCGAACCTTAACTAATTCAGGTAAGATTCTTGCTGAGTTTCCTTTCCACATTGATCATTGCATTGCATTTGAATTTTGGTCGCCGAGTTTCTATCCTTGGTTCTTGGTTTGTTATTAGTACCGCGTGGCGCGTATACCTCCAGATGAATTACATTCATGGTCCATGCTTGGTTGTTCAGTACTAAGTATTTAAATACGAATACTCATTACGTTATTGTATGGAAAAAGCTGAATGTACCTATATGAATTTTCGAGCCGCGGAAATGATGCAGATGGATTTCTTAGTGCTTTAGGTAAGATTCTTACGTCATTTACACCTCAAAACTTGATCTGCGTGTTTCTGTAGTTTTTAATCTCGTGTTTTGGTTTAGATAAATTGCTGATCAAAAACATTATTGGTGATTTCGAAGGCCTTAACCAAAACGGTACAATTAGTTTCCAACTTCAGCTGTTTGCCGGTAAGATTCGGTACATATGTGAATTAATCAATTCTATAACATAAGAATTTGGATTTTAATCGCTGCTGGAATCAACCTCCCTGTTTTATTCTAGGAAGATTACACATCTGCGTCGGTCGATATTCTTACGTATTGAAGAAGATACTTGTTGATTTTTGAATTACCGAAATACTACAAATACTCAGATTACAACTTTGAACTTGTTCAGGTATGGTTCGTGTATTCAAACTTCAATATTTATGATCGTTTAAGTAATCAATCTTCGTTTTGTTTTAGGTAAATTACGCTTCTACTTACATATGCTTATCAAGTATAAGAATCCAAATCTATGTAAAATATCTGCAGTATCGTGTATTTATGAGTGTCGGGAGTTGTTATCATGATACCGACAGATGTATTGAATAAGATCGGTGAGCAGATCCCTGTTGTTAGTAAAACTATTATCAATACTTGAATCTCCAATCTCAATCGATTGTAGTTCGTTTTGGTACGAGTAAGCATATGATTTCGGTAACGGTTTGGTCGCTTATTGTTTGCACGTCTACCGTATTACATTCTTTAGCCCTTCCTGGTCATCTTAATTAGGTAAATGTATAATCCATAAATGGATTCCGCGTATTTATAAGTTCGAGTAGATACAAATAGACGCAGGTGTACGTGCATATTCTACTCACCTACCTGTATTCTAATCCAAATTACCGCATGAATTGTTCAATTAGGTCGTTGACTTTTTTATTCAAGCTGGTCGCGTAACAAATTCGACTACGATAAGTAGAGACGCTGCTTGTTTAATCGTTTCCTCTTCACAGATTCATAACGATGTTTAAAGACGTAGGGCTACGGCTACGTATCGTATAGATATACGTTCCACTCAAATGCCATCTCTTACGATTAGGTATTACTGAAATGAGCGGATATTTTTGTTTTCTTCCGGTGCTGTTTTGCGATTACGTTTCACTTTCGAAGATGCCCATCCAAGGGTTCAACCATTTAACTAACTGGTCAAGATTTAATATGGTTCGTGCGTTTGTGTAACATTGATGATGGGGTGATAATGATGACGTTTTGACAATTTACGTAGATTCATGGGTTTATCTTGTTAATTTCGGTATATCAATTGAAAAATTTCGTTGAAATGATTTCTTGTTCAATGTTCAGTTTTTGGTTGTTCAATTTTCAACGGACTATCCCTCTCCTTATTCATGTTTTTCTTTGGAATTTTTTTGATCAATTTTTGTAGTCCCTCCCTTTAATTTCACAGTTGAACAAAAAATCAAAAGGAGAAAATTTTTCAGTTTTTAAAATACCATCCATTCCCGGAATTGGAAAAAATGCCTACGTAATTTTTCAAGAACTAGTATTTGCCTTGTCCCTTCAATTTTTGAAATATACAACATTTTTATCTCGTAAGTTCTTTTAGTGGTATCCGATTGTATTCAAAAATGAAATTTGGATGTCGACTCGCGAAACACCCTGTCCCTTTCAAATCACTTGAAATCGTATGGATGGTATCGATGGCACCTCTAAAGTCTGTGTTTTACCAGCGCCCATATCTTTTTTTTTACTTCATTTGCCGAACGTCAAAATGTGTTTGATATTACTTTTTTGTTGTGGAGGTATTTTAAAATCGCTACGTACAAACGCCGCTACCATCCTTCGATCATCGCGCTGGCTGTCTCATCCGCAGATATTCAACTCATATGCCGTATTCGTGGAAAATAATACCTACATACCTCTATAAAAGACCACGTAGACGTACCTCCATTTTGCATGAAACTTTACCTGCCAAACGATTGAAATATCTACTTGCCATTTTCTTAAATCCTCTCTTTTCTATGAATAACTTTTAAGAATATTCATCTGTTGATATAATAAACAAAGGTAGGTACAGGTACTTACCTATACTATTTTGATGCGATGTATAGCACCTAATTTATAGTAAACTGGTAATCAAGTCTTCCTTACAAGGAATGGTCAGAATTGCAAGTCGCCGATCGGCTACAATGGTTGCCTATCTTGAAGTACCTCCGGCGCCTACGTACACAAAACAAATTTTACCTGATATGGGCTTAGTTTTTGGGCAGCAGTGTCGCCAACATGGAAAATTTATAATTTCGTAATAATATAAATTTCACAATAATTTTGAAGAAATATGGGGGTTGAGTAGAGGTCAATGAAATGTGTAAAAACTGTTGAACGGGGAAATTTAATAACTTGGAGTTTGAAATTTGGATCATTACCCCTTCAAATATTGAGTTCGGCAATTTACGTTACTTTAAGATAGGCAACCATTGTAGCCGATCGGCCATTTACAAATTCTGACCGTTCCTATTTCTCGACAGCGAAATAAAATCCATAAATGAAAAACACTCACATAGGAAATTACCCAGCAAATTGATAAGGTAACAGTAAAAAGATAGGAGTAAATATAAAAAATCAACATCGACTTTTTAGATTATTAAATTGTTAAAATTGATCATTTCAAATTTTTCCGATCCGTTTAAATACCGTTAGAAGTTACCATGTAGGTACTAGGTACCTACTACCTACCCCCTACCTAATTATCTTGACCGAAAAAAGGTTTCAAACTTTTGAACCTATACTTTCTCCCTTTATTGGCTAACCAAAGTTTTCAAAACGCAGCATTGTCATAAATTTTGAATTTTTTCATTTTTTGAGATTTGGATTTCTGTTTTTTTTTCTTTTTTTTTTTTTTTACAACATACCGAAAAAAACGGAAAATTTTTATTTACACTTGACAAAAGCAAAAAACTTGAGAATAAGAAAGAAAAATCTCAAGTAACTCGTATGCGTCTGAATTTACTTGTTTTTTTCTTCAAAATTTCTTCTTATAGGTGGCTTATGGTCAATCTTTTGAAGATGACTCAGGCCATTTTTTAAGCAATTTTTACTGGGTGGGAAACCCTTGAAAGGGAGAGGATCAGTGGCGTAGCCAGAAACGTCTGAAGGGGTGGAGGGGGGAGGGTGTCAGAACCAGTGGTGTTGGAAGATTTTTTGGGAGTGGGTGCAAAATGAGGACAAAGACGAAAAATCAGAAGTTTTTTTGAGGGGAGGGGAGTACAAAGAGCCTTTTTTCGTTCTATAGCCTTAATGGTTTAATATAATTGTGACATAATTGCCCGAGCGAAGCAAAATGTTGAAAAAATTGGATATTTAATGCTCAAAAAAAGGCATTTTTCACGTATATCCTTATTAAAAATTGCCCACTTCAAAAATATAAATTTAAAAGGAGAAATACGAAAATGCCGAATGCAATCAGACAAAATCTTTTTAAAAATTTGGTTTTCATACATCGAAAATAAGTAAGTCCCAAGTACCTACTTACAAAAAACTGACATGACCTAATAAAATTGAAAGGAATAGGTATCTTTGAAAAAAAATACGAAAAAAATCACTTCACAGTATTTTGATTATTGTAAAACCATGAAAGGAAAAATATAATTAAGGCCGAGCGTAGCGAGGCCAAAATTTTTAAAAAAATATCATATCAGAATTTGTATTTTCCTTGATTTTGAGCATTTGTGGCTGCTTGGGAAATTTTGAGAAATTCGTTTCCACTGGGTGGGAAATTTCTTTCACTGGGTGGGAAAATTCCCAAGACTTATACATATACTTAAAAAATGGCCTGAGATGACTGGTCTCATAGAAATCCTTTCTGGTCGCCAAAATGTTATCCAGGTACTTATTTTGCGATATCTCTCTCAACTTGAATCAGTCAAAATTCTTCTTTAAATCAATAATTTTTTTCCAAACTACCGAAATTAATCAGTAAACTAAAAATTTCACCAATTCAACTAGTGAGTTGAAATTTTTACTGATTCATAATTCTTTTCAGTAGTCAGGGAAATGAGTTAGGTATTAGATATAGATAGATACCTATCTGCTTGTTCAAAAATGAAAAAATTCCAATTGAATTTGTAACTTTTCACTGATTATTAGTCAAATTTCATTGATTAACAATCAGTATATGGTTAAATTATTAAAATTTTCTAGTCTTTCTCCCAAGTCTTAGGTAAATGTTACATGAAGAAACTTACAATATTTCATTATCACAAAATCATCTTATTCTTACATACCATCCATGCGCGATTACAGTTCGTCCTCCAATTTCCGAAGTACAATATGTATTTTTAATTGAATTTTCTCAATTTTTCAAGAAATCACTTGGAAGCGCCTTTCTAAAGAACAACCATAGTGTATTTTGAAAATTGTACGTTTGGAGGATTCTTGCGAAAAGAAATTTGCACCAAGAAAAATTTTAACAAAAATAATTTATTACTTATTCTAGAATATTTGAATATTTCATAGAAATAGTTACCAATACTATTTCTTTCCCAATAATTGTCCATTGTCGAAATTTCAAAATGAACTATGGTTGTTTTTTAAACGGACGTTTCACTTTATAATCACACCAAATAATTTCAAAAAAATTGTCTCCATTTCGCGTTGAAAGCTGATCATCTTCCTTGAAATTACGAGCAGGCTCTCATCACCTAAATGATGAAAAAAATTATTAAAATAATTGGCTCGATTAGTGCAGAAAGTTACATTTTCCATTACCTTAGTGTAAAAAAAAATTAGTGTAAGGTAGTAGGGTGCCGAATAGAAAAAATGTGGCTTTTTTTTTAATTAACCATAATTTTAAAAAACCGGGGATTGCGCGACGAAAATGGCGCAACCGAATCACGATGAAATTATCGGAATTCATGACAGGAGAAATGAAAATTGCAGGACAAACGGTGAACGCCGAATTAATGTGAATGAACCCTGGGCGCTGGTTTTATGACGTCATAGGTGGAAGTAGAAAATTACATTGCTTTAAATGAGGGAATATACATTTCCAAATTTTTTATTCGATAAGGAGGGTAGTTTTCGTAATTTTCGATTATATAATATTTTATGTAAAATTTACCGAGCTTTCCGATGGTGTAATTATTTTTTGATTTTGTGCAATAGTTCCCTTATCAATTGGGATAAACGAATACAATTTGACAAAATTAATTTGAAGGGGGCGTGAAGGGAGTCGTCGAATTATTGAAACATAATAATGAAGAATATTGATGATAGAATAGAAACTAATGTAGTTAGGTACTCCTTAAAAAGAACATGAAAAATGCTACATTTCGTTCATTTGATGCTTTTTTCCAAATGTTATACTTTTAGAGATAACAGCTTTCCAAACATTCCGATTGAAATATTTTAAAAAGTATAACACATGGGAAAACACACCACCTCCTCCTCCTCCTCCTCCTCCTCCCCCCCCACAAAAATTGTACGTATTCTTGAACGTCATACCGATTTCATGCAAAAGGGGGACTGGCATTCGATTCGTCTTCGTCACTTTCTTCGAAATTATTCAGTTTTATGAATCCTTGATGTTGTTGGCCTAGAAAATTTCCTAGTTTGAAGCCTTCCACTGATGACCTGCCGACCAGCCATTTCGTATTTTTACATTGTCCCGAACAACCTGTTCACAAAAGATAAAGAAAACAAATTACCAAAGATGTATAATATACATCTTTGGTAATTTGTTTTTTTTTCACTCCACCCTAATATTATTAGGGTGAAGTGAAAAAAAAAACACATCATGGATTTCGACCAAATTTGGCAGGGTGGTTTACTTTGAGTGGGAGACCTCCCAAAAAAAAATTTAGCCCCCAAGGGACAAGTGGAGGGGAACAGGGGGTGCTCAAAGTGCACCTCCTTTTGAAAAAAACGCTGTTTTTTGTACATATTTTTTTTAGTCAAAAAAGATTGCGTGAGAGGCTGTCGTAGCACTTAAAAGTTGCGATTTGAGTTTTTACGTCTCCCTGAACCATTGTCATCCTTCTCCGATCAAAACTCAGAGCGCTACCAGGGGGTTGAAAAGTTGCGGATTGCAATATTTCAATGATACGAAATTTTCGCGAAGCTGAAATGATTTTTTTTTCATCGGGGAATTGCACGAAATTTTTTTTTAAACCACTAAAAGTAAATATTGAAGAAAAAATTTTAAAATTTTATACACCAGTGCAGCCAAAAGCGAATCGTAAAATTCCAAAATACGGTATTCATATCGACTTTAAATTGATTATTTTTTCGCCGAAAAATATTATGTATTTTTTTTTTCAATCACCAAAATTATAGATATTTTGGAATTTTTTTGAAAAATTTAGTATGTCAGTGCAGCCAGTTACCAAATGTGACATGCGACACTGTGGAATTTACGTCGATCAAGAATTAAATTTTTTATCCAGTAAATTCCATAATGTCGCACGTCACAATTTGTAACTGGTTGCACTGACATACAAAATTTTTCAAAAAATTCAAAAATACCTATACTTACTTTTGGTGATTGAAAAAAAATACATAATATTTTTTGGCGAAAAAATGATCAATTTAAAGTCGATATAAATTCCGTATTTTGGAATTTTACGATTCGCTGTTGGCTGCACTGGTGTATAAAATTTTAAAATTTTTTCTTCAATATTTACTTTTAGTGGTTTAAAAAAAAATTTCGTGCAATTCCCCGATGAAAAAAAAATCATTTCAGCTTCGCGAAAATTTCGTATCATTGAAATATTGCAATCCGCAACTTTTCAAACCCCTGGTAGCGCTCTGAGTTTTGATCGGAGAAGGATGGCGATGGTTCAGGGAGACGTAGATACTCAAATTGCAACTTTCAAGTGCTACGACAGCACAGCCTCTCACGCAATTTTTTTTATTAAAAAAACACAAAAAACAGCGTTTTTTTCAAACGGAGGTGCACTTTGAGCACCCCCTGCTCCCCTCCACTTGTCCCTTGGGGGCTAAAATTTTTTTTGGGAGGTCTCCCACTCAAAGTAAACCACCCTACCAAATTTGGTCGAAATCCAAGATATGTTTTTTTTTTCACTCCACCCTAATGTATATACCTAATTATAAATTTATAAGTAGTTTTCTAATGTTTACCTGGGAGCCATTGATTAAAATTTTCAAATCATATTAAATAGTTAACTCAATACAACGCTATGCATGCAAATCGTAAATTCGATCTACTTGAAACAGTCGAAATGAAAATAATTCGTAAATAATAAATAATGAAAATCAAGCTAAACTCAAAAAACAGCCATTTAATAAACCAACAGATAAGACAACATTGAAAAAAAAATCTCTTGTACCTATAAACACACCATCTATCAATAAAGCTGCCTGCTTCATTAGTTTAATACATAAAATGAAAATACCAATATTTTTGAAAAAAAAAACAAAAAAAAAACAGCAAACATAATATTCAATTCCAAACTACTACAGCACATTTTAAAATGAAAATAAAATAAGAAACAGCAATAAAAAGCGAAGTAACAATTTCTAATACTTAAATTAAAATTTTCAAACTTCGACTAAAAAAGCAATGAAGTTGAAAAAAGTTGGCGAGCAAATTCGATTTCTATTTTTCGAAAGGCAAAAAATCAAGACACCCTCTTCTCCTTCCACACACATATAAATATTCCGGAACAGCTTTTTCAAAGCCGATTAGCCGATTAAATAATAAATTTGATTTAGATCATAACATTATCAAAAATAAAAAAAAGGAACAATAAAAATGATGAATCTGTACAAAAAAATTCAAGCTATACAAATTAATACTTAAATTCAGGTTACAAGTAGGTACACGTGAAATGACTAGTGGTGGATTTATCAAAAAATACTCTAAAAACGAGTAAGTAATTTTAAATCCATTTGTGACCCTGCCGGAAAGAAAGGACCTTATGTAAGAAAAATCGATGTTTCATTTCTCACGTTTTTGGTCCAAATCCAAATGACGACAAATCTGGACTAAACGCATGAAAATTAAGACTTCGATTTTTTTACACAAGGTTCCTTTTTTCTGGCAGGGTCACATTTGTGAATTTTTTCCATCGATATGAAAAAAAGCAGGCCAACCCGTTTGAAAATCCACTACTGATAAGGTACATAATATGTACTTGTACACTACTTGTAAAATGGACGGAGATTAAAAATTAGTTCATGGACTTGGTCTTAAAAAAAAAAAAAAAGATAATAAAATTATCAGCTTCTTTTCCAGATCACAATCAAATTGAAATAACCCATAGTAAAAAAAAATCGTATTAAGTAAATGAGTCTTCTAAAATTAACAAAATCATAAACGACAAAACGATATGAAAACGAGTAAAAGTCACAAAAATGACAACTTTATGAAGCGTAAATAAAAGTTAACCCTTTGAGGACCCAACAAGGTAAATTTGCGATTTAAAATTCTTCACGAAACTCTCCTATTGCGAATAAATGTGCCTGGGCTCAAGCATAAGATCTTCTAAAGATAAAGACCTACCACGCGTCCTGGCTCTCGAATATATTAATGCTGCGATTAACAATGCTGCTCCAAAACAAAGAACTGCTGCCGTTATAACCATCGCCATTACCAGTGTCCCAGATGATTTACCATCCGCGATAAGTTTGTTACCTAGTGAAGAAAATATGGGTTATTTATCGACTAGTCATGTATACTGACGAGAATAACGATTAACAGTAATTATTTTCAAACATTTACCTTGCGTCAAATAAGGCAATTCGTTATCGTCTGATTTTGAAGTTATTGCCAGAGGATTGATATTCAGTCCGGCTGAAATTGAAAATAAATAAAGGTGAGGTTAGAAATTTTAACCAAATATGAATCTATTTCCACCACAGGTGCGGCAACTTGGAATTTTTTCATGTATTGCTTGACATGTTTTATGTATGGGATAAGGTTGTAAATTTCGAGAAAAGTGGCAAAGGGCATTCAAAATTTAATGAAAAATAAGAGTATTCGGGCTTGGTACAAAGCTTTTTGTGGGCCTCCATTTTCCAGACCTTTAAGCTATCTGCAGTACTTGGTTAAAATAGAGTGTTCATCTGAAGTGATATTTTGAAACAAAGAAAAGGGGGTAAATTTTTTTGTTTTTTGAGACAAAATCCACTATTGCCCAAGCGAAGTAAGGATGAAATTTCAGTGAAATTTGTTTCACTGATTCAAAAAGGCAGAATTTCATCAAGTCCAATTTCGATTTTAAAAAGTAGCAATGTTCATTTTTTTAAAAAAAGACGAGTTTTTTTTTTGAAAAATCAATCATATAGGAAGGTACATAGAAAAATTCACCTGTTTGCAACATTTTCAAAATGAATATATAAATGTTTGAAGAATCTTCTTGGTGAGCTAAATTTGAGAATTTAAGCCTTCAGAGTATTTTTTGGGTGTGCCTGTTTGCCCGAGTGATGCGGAGGCAAAATTTTCTACAATGTTAATGTATTGTCAAAAATGCAAGAAAGGGATATTTTAATGATATGATTTAGATAAGCAGTGGTTTTTCAGTTTTTCTCGATTATTTTAAATGCTGCCCGAGACTATGGGCATTAGGGTATTTTCCGCCACTGTCAGGTTCATCTCCTTACATATTTTAAATTTCCATATTCGACTTGGTGCTAGTTCAGCGACGTATACTGATGTAGCATTTTTAGAAACAATTATGTCGTGTGGAGATCGAAAAGTCGTATTTGTAGGCTGGAACGATTCGACGAAACGTTCTGAATCCGCACTAACCACTGAACCGTGTGATATACCCGGACCGTTGTCGGTAACAGTGTTTACTGCGAAGAATAATCCACCTGGAAAAAGTCACGTTTTCAATATTGTTTCATACACGAATATAATTTCAATTCTGCAAAATTGGATTGGGAAAAGAAAATCCATTTCTTTTCTCCAATTAAGCCATTCACATTCAAAGTACAACTGCATTTCCATTTAAAAATTTCAGAATTTTTCCCCTCAATTCTTCAACTTTGCAATCAAATAGACTTGTTTTTCATGAAACACAAGTTCTCAATTTTCTTTTTCTACGCATGTAAATAAGTTGAATTATTTTTGCCAGCTCGTGAAGTATGAATTGAAAAATATTTATCTTTTTTTTTTACAGTACACATGTATTTCCAGAATTATGAAAACTGGTCATTAAAAAATTTGATAAATATTTCTTCATGCTTGACATTATCAATTTTTTTTCATTTCGGTGCCAAAAATAATTTTTAAAATGCAAACCGACTCACCAGCAACTGGCGTGTAACTAGCAGCATATACTTTATTGCCAACTTCTTTTTGTAAATTGATTTCGCTAACAAAGCTGCCATTATTTGTCATATAACACAAAATTCGTCCATTTTCACGATCAGATACACATATTTGATCTCTGTCTTCTAATAAAGTCAAATCATGAGGTATATTGAATTGATAAGGTGGCAAAACCACAGGATCTAGAAATACAAAATGTTTGAAACGTTAAATTCCCACTCGAAAAAAAAATTATAAGGCTTGTGATTTACTTAGTGTCAACGTTGAACGCCCCCATGACGTTAGGTAGGTTCCATTGGCATCATACTTGATAATTCTTGAATTACAGTACCCATCAGAGACGAAAAAATCTCCGTTGGCCAGAACAGCCACAGCTGTTGGTTTACAAAATGTGGTTTCGTTATGACCCAGGACAAAAGGGGTCCCCAAGACTAGGCTTGGTTTGGTATTATTGTTCTCGGGATATATCGAAGGGAATTTCATTACTTGATGAAGTGCAACGTCGGTAACCCAAACGTTATCATCTTTATCGACGGTGATACCATGGGGCAAGTAAAATCTGTAAGAAATGAACTCAATTAGTAAAAATTTTCAAATCGTTTTTTCCTAATTCGCAACACTTACATATCTTTACCCCATTTGTGCAACAAAGCGCCAGTCTCCGGATGAATTATCAAAATAGGATCGGAAGAAATTGCACCTAAGTCGCGATCTTTGTAGGTATTGTTGTTATAAAACGATTCCGCGTTCCAGGATCGATTGCATCTGTGAAACACATAAATATTCCCCCGAGTGTCTATCGAAACACCGGATACTTGTCCAAGCTCGATTTTTTTATCGGGCCAATTGCCCACTTGAGTTATTTCTGCGAATAAAAAACAAAAAAATCAGCAAAGAGTGAAATTTAACTGATATCTGGAGCCGTTTTCGAAATAATTTACTCATATCAGCTGTTTCATCAGTATTGGTCAAATCTCTTTTGTAATCCTCAGGATTAGCAGGGCTCTCATCCGTGCCCTCTTTACTGTAAACTGGTCCATTTTTACGTACAGAAACAGCCAAGCTTGCGATCTGTAATCGATAAGAAGACAATTACTATCAAAGTGAAGCAACAGTTGAGAGATGTGCAAGCCAAACACATTCCAAATCTATGGCCAATTTTAATTCAAAATGAGGAGGGAACGTATACATACCAACGATTCTCCAAATAGAATAATTATGATTGAAAACATGAGCAAAGATTTCATGTTAAAAGAAAAAAAAATTGACTGAAAATTTAAGCAATCAGAGGTAACCGTATCTGATATTACGATATCAGTAAATGGAAAATTTTGATATTGGCCCTACATTTTCACGACTGTTATTTCGTATGAATAATTTATGACGGTACGATTACACCAATTAACAGAACATTCCGCCAGCTTTTTTCGTTTCAACTTATTTATGGAGCAGAGCAAACTAACATATTAACGAAATTGTAGCCTGAAGTGAAGCATAAGCATACTAGATAACAGAATGTTTAATCATCACTTAACAAACTAAATGATTCGTTTCATGAATGTGACCTGGATGAATCAAAGGTATTCAATCGTTCACCATGAAAATGAATCGAAATTGAATGTAAATGAAGAACGATTTCGCTCATTTATATACAATTTTGTATACTTGCGCTCCGATTCATGTCGAGCCAACGAAAGAAGCAGGCTCGAGCCAAAACATTTCTGTTTGGCGGCTTCAAAGTTCAACTTGCCATTGCCTCTCCGCGGAGGACATTTGATCCAGTTTTGTTCCCAGTCTCGTCCAACAATGATCCCGTTTTTTAAAAAAATGGAAAAATAGTAGAAGTCATTCATCCCATTCTCGCCCGGCATTGATCCCGTTTTTAAATAAAATATCGAAAATAGTAAAAGTCAAAGATCCCGCCTAGAAAATAAATTAAAAATGTAAAGATTCCGGTTCACATTGATCCCGCGAAACCGTCAGACCGTCACATTTGTATTAGGCGTGTTTTATACGTTTTGCAGTACATATTTCAAAAATTTAGTTCACAATTTTCAAAGAATCTTTCATCTTTCTATTTTGGAAAATCTATCTCTAGAAAAAATGTTTAAGCTTTGGAAGATTCTTCAATTTTTAATAAATCGTCAAATTTATTAAATACTTAAAACCTCAAAATCGATTTCAATACAGCATTCAGACGTGTGGAACACGCCTGCGCCTGATACAAACGCCACGGTTTCATGAAATCAATGTCGAATGGGATCTTTACATTTTAATTTTATTTTTTAGGCGGGATCAATTACGGACGGGATAAATACAAAACTGGATTAATAACGTTAGCAGTTAGCAATGTACCCTTCGCAACATCACTGAAAACCCAAGGTCCAGCACTCGAGAGTCAATTTGCCAATGAAATGACTTTACTGATACGACGAAATTTCTTAATAAACAATGATATAATTACCTCGAATTCTGTACAAGAAAATCCCTTTTCTAGGAACGGAATTTGAACTAGACTGAGAATACTATATACCGAATTTTCTTACATTTCCCCAATAAGGAGGCGAGATTTATAGATGGGATGATGGGAAAATTCAAAAAACGAGATTTGTGTATTGTGCCATAAAAAATTGAATAATGGCGGGAATATTGAATTAATTTTCAAAACTACCTACAAAAATATTTCACGTTGGTAAATGAAGACAGAAATATTATTCGAATGAAGCGAAAGTGAAAATGTTTTGAAAAGAGGAAAAAGGCTACTTTTTCAATGCTTTATCAGCAATTATTGACATTTGGGACCCCTCCCCCCTCTTATGTAAGATCGGCTCTGAACATAATGATACGAACGAAATTAAAAAATTGGAATACTTAATAGAAATAATTATTATTGAATACGAGTTTGAGATATAATTATAATTATTTTTGGTTCACATGAAATAACTATAGGTGCTTACATTTTGTTCACACAGATTCTCGAGATTCTAGTTTTTTTTTTTTTGACTGTTAAGAGATCGAATCGAACACTATTAGAACACGAGTGACAATAAAGTTGCATATCTTGAGAATTTCGAGGCATCGTTCCACAGAGTAGGTATAAATTCGATTGATCGATTTGGAAAAAATTACAGGCCCGTAGCTACGGGGGGGCAAATGGGGGCAATGCCCCCCCTGGGACATTCATTTGCCCCCCCTGAAGAAATTTGTTAAAACCACCTTTATTTCAGTACATTGTACCTACCTCCTAAAATCCTGACGGGGATACAAAGTTTTATTTGCACCCCTCCCCCTCATCACAATAGATAGGGATAAATAATGAAAAAAATATTATTTGTGGGCATTAAAAACTCGATTTTTTCAAAGCTTTGCCCTCGCTTCGCTCGGGCATGAACAACATTACAATTCTATGAATTAATTGAGGTGACGAAATGAAAGAGTATTCGTTTTTTCGTTCATCCCTAAAAATTCTTCTAGTACGTATTACTTACAAGTTTTAATTTTAATTTTGTACTCTTTAAAAAAAAAAAGCCTCTGACGCGACGCTATCGCTGCTGTTTAAAGGCATCAAAATTTGGGAATCAGAAGTGGTTTTTGTTGTCTAGAATAACTTTTTACACCATTTTCAAAAAATGCTCGCGGCAGTACTGCCAACTGGATGTTGATTCCCGTAATTTTCATTAAATTGGCGTTGTTCATTCGGTATGAAAAGTGGACCAAAAAATTTCAGAATTTATTCTTTTTAGAATTGAAAAAAATTCTCGTAGCTTGGGAGAGAATGCAAATGTTTTGCGACATAGGGGGGGGGGGGGGTCCAACTAATTTGATATATTTTTGTTGCCCTACCTGAGATTTCATTTGCCCCCCCTCCAAAACCATCTGGCTACGGGCCTGAAAAATTATCAATCAAAAATAAAAATATCCTACCCATGCGTATGTTGAAAATTAAAAAAATGAAAACAAAAGTACATTTTCACAAAAATTTGAGAAATTTTCCCAAAACACACAAAATCGTATTTTTTCAAAAATGAAATTTCAATTAAATCCTGAAGTCATTACACGATTTTTTTCATTAACCACCAACCAAAATAATTTTGCAAGATGGCAACATTCTGAAAAATCGTAGTCAACAAATCGCTCCTGTATTAGGGTGGGGGAGGGATCACAGGAAATGGTACCTTGAAACAACAAATTGATCTTCATTCGGACTTCAGCTAGATCGTCGAATTACACCGGAAACAATGTAAAACTTCAATAAGTAAAACAGAGCTTTACACACAAACAAATAGATCAATTTCTACTACAAGATTAAAATTCAGCCATTATTTTCTGGGTCTTTGGTGCTAGTTTGACTTGAAAACGAAATCTTGGGGGATCGCACCTCTAATTCTGAAGAAACTTTTGTTCTCTCAATCAGCGCCAGCGTTGCCAACTGTACGGAAAAATCCGTATATGTACGGATTTTCGGGATGTACGGATTCACTGTACGGATTTTAGTACGGATTTTCCAAAAGTACGGAAAAAGTACGGATTTTTTGGATTTTTGGATAAATATAGGAAAAAACGCCAATTTCTTGTGGAATTTTTCAATTTTTTAAAAATTTTTTGCTCTTATTGCGTTCGGGCAACGTTTTCCCCCTATTTTTTCCTATTTCTAGTGAGACTTACATTCAAAAGGACAAAATTTCCTTCAATTTCCTTCAAAATGTCACGATTCCTTCCTTTCCCTTTGTGAATTTTTTTTGATCCAAGTCAGGAAAATTGTTCAAGTTGGAGGAAAAATTGCTAAATTTATGGGAAAATGTTGAAATTCTGCATTTTTTGGAAACGTCCTAGATATTAATGTGTGGTTTTACATCATTTTTCTAAAAAAAAAGGTCATCAGTTTTTGTACGGATTTTTTTTTAGCGTACGGATTTTTTTTTTTGGTTTTTATACGGAAATTCCGACTTTTTGGTTGGCAACACTGATCAGCGCAGTCGTCGGCATTGATGTAGTTGATGTTGTCGTATCAGTTGTCACCGCATCTATTGGCTAAAGAAACCGATGAGCATAGGCGGATTTAGAAAAATGGATCGGGGGGGGGGGCCTAAGCCCCAGGTCAATGGCATTAGAAGATTTTTTGGAAGAGTGTAAACTGCAAAATAGATACAAAGACTAGAAATACCAGAAAAATCTTACGAAGAAGTAGGAGGGGGCCTTCTTTGACACTATCATTTCAAATTATTTGAATTGTTTGTGATTTTATTTATACCCGAGCGAAGCGAGGGTGAAGCTTTGAAAAATTGAATTTTTAATGGCCATAAAAGTGATTTTTTTGTATGTTAATGATTTCAAAAATGCTATTTGATGTTATTTTAGGGTGAGAGGGAGGGAGAACATATTCGAAGTCAGTGGCGGTGAAAGCTTTTTTTGGGAGAATACAAAATTGAGGAAGAAGACATGAAGTACCGGAAGGAATTTTTGAGGAAAAGAGCATGCTTCCTCAACTTTATCTAAAAATAATTTGTGAATTGTGCTTTTGTTCATGCCTGAGCGAAGCGAGAGCGAAGCTTTGAGAAAATTGTGAATTTAATGCCCAGAAAATACATTTTTTTGATGGTACCTAGGTACATTCGAGTTTGATTGTCAAACAGTTTGACAACTAAACACGATAAAATTTTTTGGGGGGGGCCAATTTCACTCTTGGGGGGGCTAAGCCCCCTCGCGCCCCCCCTTAAATCCGCCTATGCCGATGAGGCGAACGAGTTGATAAATACTTAGGCGTAGAAGGTGCTGCTGAAAAACATGTTTTCCGATCATATGGAAATAGGAATATAATACAGTAAACCTATAGCTATCTTTGACTGCAAAAAAATCGAGACATTAAAAAAATTATCGTTTCGAAAATTCCAAATTGAACTTACTCAGTAATAAAGTGGTGATCGAAATCGATATCCAACTAAATTCTAATCGTTTAGTCAAAACACCAACTATTTCGAGCAAAAGTATGATAGTGAACCAAACTATATTTGAAGGTGGGTAGTTTAAATTGAAAATAAATTTCTGAGGGGACACATTCAAATTTGAATTTACGATCATTGTTTACTCCATTTTGGATTTTTTTTTAAAAAAAGCAAAACTATTTTTAATCTAAAAATTCTCTGGGGTGTGTTTCATTTGGGATTTGAAGGGTATGTAAACATCATCAATCTTATAACTATATGCGGCGTTATCCATGATCGGTTTCAATTTTGTAATTGCTGTGCTGTTTCAAGTGACAAAATTTCCCATATATTAAAATAATTATTGTTACCACATCTCAGATTTTCTAATATCGGGTACAATTATTTATCAAATAAAACTACACCAAAGATGAAACTTTGCATATATTTATTCGCTTGTTATTAAATGCACAACAAATGAAATAATTATAATGAACAAAATGAAGAAAAAAAGAGATTACAGACTAATATAACATGTAAAATCCCTAAAATACAAATAGGTGGGAAGAGAGCTTGATTAAAATACTGTTAATAACAACTCTTTGGCATAACTAATACTATAGAAGATAAGTAGCATGTTGAAAATGAATATTACAATGTAGAGGGAACACACTTGTTATTAAAACATATTATTTTAAACCTACATTAATTTATTATCATTCTCAAACGACAATACACATGCTTTAATGCTGGATGGTTATTGGAACAAAAACAAGGAAAACAGAAAAAAAAAAACAAATGAAAGAAACCGCCACCAAGCAGCTATCAGAGAAACTTTCCTGAAGGAAAATTTGCATACAATCGTAATTACAAGTTTACAATCGCCATCATCGAACACTCCAAAGTAAATTTTTTATACCTTTACAAGCACATAGGTATACCTACTTATTATCTAAACAAAAGAAAACGGATCAACTTATTGCGATAAAATGGTGTTAGATAAACTGATTCAATATGCTAAGGTTTTGTTGAGATGCAAAGGGCAAAAATTACCTAAATTGAAAACATTTTACTATCAGTCTTAGAATGTCAATAAAAAACATAACTTTTGCATCAATCATGGCATCACCAATCACCTTTACTACTGGATCATGGCAGCTATTTTCTGAAATGTATAACAAAGGTTTCCCAGATCAAGGATAGGATTTGAGAAAGAGGTCTGCTTATTGGACCCAGGTTGCTGGAACCCATAATGGTTCGTTTTCAATTTTGTAGACAGCCTGGAGAAGCTGTTCGAAAGCTGTAGGCAAATCTGCATTGACAATCGTTTCGTCAAACCAGTGTCCATACAGGAATTCTATTCTGCGAGAGCTTCGGATTATTTCATGGAATTCTTCATCCTGTGGAAATGAATTTGTATGATATTGGAACTCAGAATTTATTGTAGATTCACATTTTGAAATGAGACTGGATCAAATGAGAAATTGATGGAAATAACTTTTTGATTTACCGTAAAGCCTCGAGAATTCGTTTCATCAAAAGTAGACCGAGCAAAAGCTGCATTTCGAGTTTCCTTCAAGGCATCAAATTCCGGCGGCTTAATGAACACTATGTATGGCTTGACATCAGTAGTTCTTAACATTTTCAAAGCCTGGTAGATTTAATATTAGACATCATTAATGATCGTTCATGAATCAGAATTACCAGCAAAGGAATATTTACTTGATAATGAGGAGTTAGAACGCAGAAGAATCCGTCGCTAATCAGCGATTTCACTGTTTCAGCTGAGGTACCATAAAGATTACCTTTATATTCGCCAAACTCGATGAATTTACCTTCACTGATCTCTTCCTCCATCTTCTCCCTCGATACAAAGAAGTAATCTTTACCATGCATTTCGCCAGTTCGAGGAGGTCGCGATGTGTCTGCTCAAAGATCAAAGTAATTAATAATGGAATTGACAGTTTTGACCAATCTTTGACCAAAGCTACTTACATGGAGTAGGTGTCTTGAATTTATCAGGATTGGTGATCATCAACCTCCTCTTTAGCTCATTTCGTCCAATCCCCGGAGGACCAATTAATACTAAGGGTCTCAACATTCCAGGACGCGGATAGAGCTTGATTACTTCCTCATAAGTGGGTATTTCTTCACGATCAAAATCATCGCTTTCAGCTGTGTCATAGATAATTTTTTTAGTTTTGATTTTGGGAATACATCTTGGCGACCCCCCAATTTCGCCCCGATTCAATAAACTACAAATTTGCACACGTTCTGTTACTTCCTCAATAACGGGAGCGACTTTTTCAGGAAAACAACTATCGGGTGTTTTTAGACAACTGGTAATGATCTTTTCTCCTGTTAACACACAAATCCGCCATCATTTTAGTGATTTTCCCCTCACTTGGAGAGTCATAGCATGCTCTACCCACTCTTTTTTTTCATAGTACACAAGCGACATGCAACCTTGTGGCGAATATTTTCTACAGATGAAGCTAATTTTTAGTTACACATGCGACTACAATGGTTTTTTTAAAATAGTATTTTCAGTTTGATTAATATCGCAGTTACCATATGCTTCTGATCATACCAGCTTTGTTATTTATTTACCTTAATTTGAACATACAACAGGTTAAAAGACCTTTCCTCTAACTAAAAGATTAATAACAAAGTAAACTCAACATTTATTTAGGTAGCTGGTTTAATGTGTATAATGTTCAGCGCTTCAGCCACCCAGAATTTTGATTTCATAAGTTTAAGGATAATTTGTACCTGGAACAATATTGTTGAATCTATTGATCGGTATTTAATACTGACCTTTATTTTCAGCATTAGCTCGTTCTAGAAGTATTCTACGTTCTTGCAGAAGTCTACTTGGGATTAATCCAGCTCTAAGATTTTTGTCACCTTCTTTACGAGCTTGCCACCTGGAAATAATTTTGATGAAATGTTTGATAATGAGAAGAGGAAATTCAAGATTTTTTATTAGATTTACCAGTATTTATCTTCTTTGCTGACAATATGAAGGATATCTCCTTTAACAAAATCTAATCCGGCCTCTTTACAAGGAATATGGATATCATTAGAGGCTTGGTAATCAAAATGAGCTCGAACTCGTACCCTGCTTTCTCTTAGACCGTATTTGCCATCTGCTGGGATTAATTTGAAAGTTATAGTGCCTTCAGAACTTTGCTACAATAATCAAACAAAATCAGAGTCAAAAATTTAACCAGATTATATTGAGAAATTGAAGAGATGATTCAAAGAAATCAAACTGAAGAATTGAAGAACTCACCAGTATCTTGAGAACATCGTTGGGAGTTTTGCCTTCAACACAGATACCATTTACTTCGACAACTTCATCGCCAACATGAATTAATCCAGAACGATCAGCAGCACCACCATGCATTACACGAGCTATAACTATTTTACCAGTATCATCATCGGTTTTGATAGTTGCACCCTAAAAATAAACAAAGATCATTACTAAAATGAAACACAGACACACTGAAATCATGTACATACCACGATCGGTTCAGTAGACCGGTCATCAGCCTTTGTTAGCATAACAGAGAAATGTTTCCAAACGATAATGATGAATATTTATGTTGAAAACAAACTCAAATTTAACTTTGAATTGATCACAAACTTACCAAAGGTTCATTACTTTTCACTAGTTGTACTATTTTCACAGTTTCTTCATCTTCATCAACATCCTGAGGTATTTCCGGTAACCTTGGGTAATAATCTTTTTGAGCAATAGCATCGTGAGAATAAAGTAATCCCTGAAGAAAAAACAAACCATATCATCAATTTCAACATTGATATCAATTGTAGAAAAGTAAATTTCATATTGAAACTCTTATTACTTGTAAATGAGGTTTCTGCAAATGGAAAAATAATTCTTTACAATCATCGCTTTCGCTCAAGTATGGTATAATGGCATCCATAATTTCCAGAACAATTTGCATCGAACTAGCCAATACAGGGCGGTATCTATCGCTACGTTCTTTCTCGGATACTTTATTGAAAATCTTGAACAAAGCGTGAAGCTCTTTACTACGAAACATATTACTAAGGAAGCTGAATTCTTCCTCCGATGTACAAACAGTTCCGTGTGATTCTTCTAATGATGCCATGAGACCAGATAATGCTATGAATAGATGATCACATTAGCAGGCAATTGATTATGTTTTTTGATGAATGAATTGATACTTACAAGGATCCCAGTTTCTTGAAGCCATGATGGCGGTGGTCATTATGATAATAAAAAGTACAAAAATTGATATTTTAAAAGATATTTTGGATAGTTACGTTTTTATACTGATGATTACGAGGTTTATTCATAGATTAGTAGGGCACCGCTGATATCACTTTGTGTCATGAATTTAGCATTCTTATGTAAAGTAACTGGTAGAATTTAACGATGTGTAGATTTAACGAGTGCTTAAGGGTAATTTTTACATGTTATAATACTTTGAAATTCAAACTTTATTAATTTTGAAAGTTATGCCAAGATTCTGGAAATTCTTAAAAAATTGAATATGTAGATTCCATCGAAGACCAAGGTGTTTATTTTAAAGGTTCGTGAGATCGTGGTTCCGTGATTATTGGTGACGTCACTGAAAAAGTAGTCGTTTTCGTGATTTTTTGGGGGGGGAGGGGGAATCCGAAATTTTTTCAAATTATGATTTTTTTTTAAATTTTAAATTTAATTTCATAGGTATTTTTTTAAATTTTTTTTAATACTTTTTTTCAGGAAGTATTCGGGGTGAAAGGAAGTTGATTTATTTTGTACTGCCGAGGAAGAAAGTGAGGAGGGGTAAAATGCATTTTTAATTCCTTTTTGTAATTTTTGTAATTTTTTGTTTACAAACTGCGATTATCGTGATGTAAATATTATGAATCAATGAAGTGTCTTCAGTCGCAAAAATGGATCTTAATAGTTGTGAACACATTTTTCCAATATCTTAAGCATCAATCCTTATTCAAAATAGCATAATTATAACAAAAATTAACACCATTTGTAGTTCTAATTCCATCATAAATTTATTTCTCCGCGTTATTTACAACCATACAAATGCGAATACAATATACGAAGCTCTCGCGACATTCTATCGGTATAAAATAATATATACAACCCCGATTTAAAAATAAGAAGTACAAAAAGAAAAAATTCACTACAATCACGTAAAATAAAAATGGCCAACAAAAAAAAAGGAGAGAAAAGTACACAATAAAATTGAATAAAAACAAGCGTATATAACTAGTTGCATAACAGAACAGCTCCGGCAACTACAACCATAAAAATATAATCTATTTGTACGTGTTTATAAAAAGTACAACTTTGGTAATGTGTACAGGGCTAGAAATTCAGTTGAGATCGATGCTGATGTGATATTAAAGGCATGATCGAGACAGACTATGATCCCTTTGGGCTGAAAAGGTTGAACGGATGAGGTGATATTAAAGCATTATGAATAGGAACAGTATTAATATCAGTAATCCGGTTAATATACAAATGGCGACCCATTGGCTTCGATCTACAAATCAAATAATAACAATTAGTACGATGATAATTAGAATTTCTTTGAGATTAATTAGTCGATGATGGGTTACCATTCGACAGATGTAACACTTTGGCTATTTTTTTCATCGTCGAATCGATTCGAGAATCTGTGTGTTCGATCTCGCTGTGCAACTCGTTAAGCATCCTGTTAATTACGATTATCAGATGAACAGATGTAGTTAATAGGGTACCAAGTCTATGATCCAAGTACAACAATCAAAATCTTTTCATGTCTTCTGATCGCGCAAAAGCCCTAAATTCTTGAAACATTGCCAAAATTTCAATGCATGGTTTCAAAAATTTTAGAAAATTTTGAAAAAATTTGAAATTTTTCAAAATTAGTTTTAGAGCTCATTTAGTTTATCTAAACCAAAAAACACATTAAATAAAATCCATTTGGCTCAATTATTACAGCTGAGTAATAAAATTCTCCTTTCTTGGCATCATAATAAAAATAAAGTTATGATATCTACCCGTGCAGTCAGCCCCAGTAATTTCAGATTAGATTAGTGCGAACATAAGGGACAGGTTTTTTTAATATAAATAACTATGATGTCATCATGCTTTGGTCAACAATTTCAGATCGACTACAGTTTACGCAGAGATGGACCGAACGGTGGGAGGTAGGGGAAACTTTCTACTCAAATGATCACAAAATTAATTGCTTTTTTAGTATTCTTCAAATAATCATCGCGGAAAATGATCAGCAATTTTTCCCCTCTGAAAAAATCGTAATTCTCTCAGTAATGAGTCGAAAAACAAAAAAGTCCGGATTTGCAAAATACTTTTCATAAGTTTTCGCGAACAATTGAAATTTTAGGCCTCTTCGATATATCGCTCAAAAATAAATTTTACCGTCGTTTTCGAATTTTTTGCAAGATTTTACCCTATGTTGATGAGTCACAGGCCCACATTAGCGAATACTCAATTATAATTCTCAATATCGATCAATCGAGTAAAATTTTGAACTCAAAACTCAAAAAAAATTCACGGGTAATTTCAGATTTCTCGTGAAATTTTACCCTTCGATAGGTCAATGATCTTGGTAAAAATTACCAAGTACATTGTATAGTAGATTTTCTCAAATTTGCAATTTGAAAAATTTGTTTTTCAAAAGGTGTGTACTTAACGAGATGTTTTTAAAACTCAGGTTCACAATGTCACAAAAAAAAATTCAAAATGGCCATACTACGTTTAAAGGGTATAGTCGGTTAAGTATGGTGAATCTGCCCATGAAACCAATTTTAACCGCTCCTACCCCAAAAGGTCAACCATGATGAGAAAACAGGTATCACGTGAATTTCCCGCGGACAATTTCCCGCGGACAATTTCCCGCGGGAAATTCCCCGCGGGGACAATTTCTCGCGGTTAAATTTCGTGTGGCGACAATTGCTCGCAGCGAAAATTGACCGCGACGAAAATTGCTCGCAGCGAAAATTGACCGCGGCGAAAATTGTTCGCAGCGAAAATTTCCCGCGACGAAAATTGACCGCAGCGAAAATTTCCCGCGGTAAAAACTAAAAATTGCCCGCGGTGAAAAAATTCTCATATTTTTGTGAATTTTCCACAGTTTGGACAACCTGCTATTTTTATTCATAATCACCAAGTTTGGAAAATTTACCATTTTGTACTCAAATTTTTCTAAGTTAGAAAAATATTAGTACAAAAATAAAATGTCTCTAACTTCAAGGTCAAAATGGTAAATTTTTTCAACAAAGTGCTGAAAAATCAAAGGGAGAAAGAGAGCTACCCCCATCTCTACTCTTATTGGTACGCCTCTCCTTGTTTGTGATAGTTCCATGAGAATTTTTTCACCGCGGGAAATTCTTATTTTTTACCGCGGGAAATTTTCGCTGCGGTCAATTTTCGCCGCGGGAAATTTTCGCTGCGAGCAATTTTCGCCGCGGTCAATTTTCGCTGCGAGCAATTTTCGCCGCGGTCAATTTTCGCCGCGAGCAATTGTCGCCACACGAAATTCAACCGCGATAAATTGTCCCCGCGGGGAATTTCCCGCGGGGAATTGTCCGCGAGAAATTGACCACGGGAAATTGACGTAGACTCGAGAAAACATTCCGGAAAAAATTTCAGACCCCTAGCACAAGTGTTTTCGGAGAAAGGGGCCAAAATGTGTTTTTTCAATGGATTTTTTCGTTTTTTTGTAGTTTTTCGCCAAATGTAGATAAAAGTTTCGAGTTTTTTTAGATGGATTCTAGGGGGTTGGAGAAACCCTAAAAATTTTTTTTCAAAATTTTTGGGTAATTTTTCGCTGAGTTATGGCATTTCAAAAATATCGAGCGGCCATTTTGTCTTGAAAAGTCAAAGGTACAATGGAACTTTTTCCCCCAACAGATGTGCCATTCATTCATAAATATACCACAAAAATTTCAAAAAAAATCGGAGTGGTGGAACATTGTCAAAAAAAATAAAAACTAACCACCTCTCGCATGTAGTGCGTACAGTAACGTTGCATTTCCCACGGCACTCTCGTGGGAAATACGACGTTCACGGGCCTACGTTTATTATAAAAAATACAAGTCTCAAAAATACTTTCGCGAAGGGTTCAAAATTTTCGTTGGAATGTTTTCCTGTTATGGTTTACTGTTTGGGGTAGGAACAGTCAAAATCGGTTTCAATAGAACTTTCCTCCCTTACCTTGCATATAGAAATCGCTCAAATTTGCAAAAATATGAGGTAGGTAGTGAATTCTTGGGGACTGAACAATTTTTTATTCCTACCTTTTACTATTCTTCATTTCTCTACTCAACTTCGATTTGATTTTTTCTTCCCTGCAAGTTTCTTTTCGTAATAATTCTCTAAAGTGAAAATTTCAAAATGGTCCCAGGTCATTTTTTTAAAGGAAAGCTTCAGTTGTTTCATTTTTTTCCTCTTTTTTTACTTCTTTCGATTTTCTTCATTTTTTTTTTACCGATGACATGTTTCTTTTTCATTTTTAAAAATAATCTGTTCGGAGTTATTCGCATTTTTATCGATTACTTGGTCATTTTTTTCGTTTTTAAAAAAAAGTTATTTCGATTTTTTTTCATGGTTTTTTTACTTTCTTCGTTTTTTGAGTTTTTTTTTTTTTTTACCAAGGGCATGGGCATAGTCATTTTTTAGAACAATTTACATTTCACTCAAAGTTTCCGAGGCTCAGACCAAAAATAACTGGGCTATTTTTCAATTTCTTCATTGACATGTTATGAGCCCGTGAACATCGTACTTCCCACGAGAGTGTCGTGGGAAATGCAACGTTACTGTACGCGCTACATGCGAGGGGTGGTTAGTTTTTATTTTTTTTGACAATGTTCCACCACTCCGATTTTTTTGAAATTGTTGTGGTATATTTATGAATGAATGGCACATCTTTTGGGGAAAAAAGTTCCATTGTACCTTTGACTTTTCAAGACAGAATGGCCGCTCGAAATTTTTAAAATGCCATAACTCAGCGAAAAATAATTACCCAAAAATTTTGAAAAAAAATTTTTAGGGTTTCTCCAACCCCCTAGAATCCATCTAAAAAAACTCGAAACTTTTATCTACATTTGGCGAAAAACTACAAAAAAACGAAAAAAATCCATTGAAAAAACACATTTTGGCCCCTTTCTCCGAAAACACTTGCGCTAGGGGTTTGAAATTTTTTCCGGAATATTTTCTCATCATGGTTGACCTTTTGGGGCAGGAGCGGTCAAAATTGGTTTCAAGGGCAGATTCACCATACTTAACCGGCTATACCCTTTTCAATTCTTAAAGAACTTTTTCATACTTTGATCATAGACAATATAACCAAATTTCCATTCGACAACAATAATTCCTTACTCATCTTGTTCGTCCAATTCGATACCGATCCGATGGGACATATTTTTCAGCGTACCTATCGAATCAGCAATTAATTCTAATTGATCGTCTTGTTCGTGTATCATGTTACTTTGCAATGCAGCCTGAGTCTTGACAAATTGCGTATGTTCCGGGCTATCGATTTGGTTTTCTAATTTGGAATATTTTGTGCTACTGTGTGCACCTCCTCCACCCATCTTTACCGCCGTCAAATTCTCGATTAATGGCTATAAACGTAGATTACGATTAGCAATACTAATAGAAATATTAAAAACTACGTCGTCTTTTCCATGTTACTCGAAAAATGTATTTATAATTAGATATTTTGGTGCATCGATGTTTTTTTCCCTCTCTTGACGTTCATGAAATATGGCGGAAATAACGATACGACGTTAAATTTCGGTATTCAATTAAGTCATATTATTTAAAACGAGAACGTGCTTATTTTCAACGCTTGAGTTGGATTTTAAAAATTCAAGGTCGTCGACGATACGCTTTGTCTAATTTCTACCAAAATTATGTTTACAACGATTGTAGGTAAGTATAGAAATTCAGGTGTAATCGTTTCGTAACGAAAGAAAAGACGACGTAGTGGAGATTTTCACGAGTACCCACTTGTCTGGAAGTTTTATCTTTATCTACTGCTTTCGAATAGCTCAACTTTTCCCGCATACACTGTAAAAAAAACCACACAGGTATAAATTTAAAGAAGAAAGTATGCCTTTGTACAGAAGTACAAGTATCGAGTGATATGTACACAAATATGGTTTATTTGATCAATGATAAATGGTATTAATATTGAAAAAAAATTACCTTAACTTCGGCTCTGGTATCTTGGATGAACTTCCTTCTTTGGTTCAATTCATTAGCATCGATTTTAAATTTAGTCGGATTTTTCTCTACGATACGTATACAAAACAACGCATTAAGGAAAAAAATCTATAGCCTAGTTGGCATCTCTTAATTATTGCGAACTAATTAATACTCAATCAGCGATAAAAAAGGATATTGATGGTATCTTCCAAATCTTCCAAATCCCATTCAATGCTTCTCAAACTATTACGTAACTCGGTTGTAATCCATTCGATTTCTTCTCTGAGTAAATTTACAGTGATGGGCTCGGCTTGTATGTCGTTCCACCGACGATATAAATTTACCGTTTTGTTCAACGCTTTTAAAACATCTCTGCAAAGTGCAAACACAGATGGGTTTTCATTACTGTACGCGGTAATAATCGATAATGTATTAACGAAGAATTATGTACTCGAAATAGTAACGTCGATAGGTGTAATGAGCGTGTGGTTTGTACTTACTCTTTGACGACAAAAAAAGGATCTTCAAAGGTCATGACAGAAGAATATAGTTGGTCTAGCGGATTTCTATAAAGAACGTGTAATTTATTATGTCCATCGTGCTATGTACCCGAATATGTACTGAAATGAATTTGCAAACACGAAAAAAATCACCCACCCAAATTAATAATTGTAAATTGAGTTGAACCTTCGTAAAGTGTACAAACACTGCGATGAGACGGTTTATCAGCAGTACGCAGGTCTACAGAGTGACGTCATTTTTAATACTGATAACGAATGAAAACAACGCTATCTGCAGGTCATTAAGGTAGGGTGGGAAATTTGGAGGGAAACGGAAAGGGAAAATTTTTCTGCGGAATGATTTTTTCAAAATGATGGGTTTCATTTTAATCAGTTCTTCAAAATATTTGTCAAATTATATTTTCTGAATTTCTGATTTTTAAATGTTTTTCAACGCTCTCGAATGCTTGCCATTCTTTTAACAATATTTCCGAATTGATAGCCTAGGCCTAGGTTGTCGATTCAGATTTTGAATGAAAAATAAATCCATGCAAAATAGTATGAAAAAAACGTAGGTTGATCGAAAAAAAATTTCTCTTAAAAACTTGAACCGTGATTTATGAACGAACCGATGCGCTGGTTCAGCTGGTTGGATCGAATTGGTAATCACACCATTGAGTCGAGTACTATTTTAGCTTTGGAATAATGTGTTCAATAATTTTTTTCATTCAGTTTATAGTCAACTTACAGGGATTTTTTCTAAATTTTTACTCATTTTACAAAAAAAAAAATTAAAAAAAACATTTGGGACTGATGGATTATTTTTGGAAAGAACATAAAATTTGGGCCCAGAAAAGTGCAAAAAAATAGATCGCCGACTTTGATTTTAAATTATAAATAATTTTTTTGTTTTCGCGAAAAAGTCAAACTTGAAAATTTATGAAAACATTTTTTATTTTTATTACAAAAATTCGTAAAAAAAATTCGAAAAAAAGTGTTTCAGTGACAATATGTAAAACAATAAGAGTTATAATAAAATGAATGCCTATAATCGATCTAGGGTTCTAGATCAAGAGTATGTCCCTGTAAAAACATGAATCATATTGCATAATAATTTTAAACAATCATTACCTTCAATAAGTATCTGGATCTGAAATATTCAAATTTTATAAATTAATTGTCCTGAGTACACACTTCAAATATTGCAAATGAACAGTCAGTGACTTAAAATTATTAATACGTAAAATAAATTATACAATCGAATACTAATACTCAAGGACAGATTACTAATCATCACAGATACAACAATATCAATTAATGTTTAAAATAATGTGGACGGAATTGATCAGATCTTTGTTTAGTACAATGATGCAGATAAATAGATATCACATAATACTTTTTTTCATCAATTGTAATGGTCAATTGAAAATTGGTAATACATAATAAATGGCCAGGTCGTAAAAAAAAGTGTTAAAAAATCAAACATCTAAATCACTTAGTTTAAAATACATCACAAAAAAAATGATACAAAACATTACCTCATGAATCATTAACACCTAATTTACTGGCAGACGATATTTTAAGTTTCAGTCATTCGAATTCAGATTATTCAAGTAAACGTTCAAATTAAATTATACAAACTTGTTAAACCGATCAGTATCAAGCTTACAATTGAGATTTTCGAGTATAAATTAATAGCACCACCAACGTCTAAGATCTGCACAGTATAATCAGAATTTTTCCAAGGATTTGAACCGTCATCGAAATTCATTGGACACTGATCCCCTATAAAAATTGAACAAATTTATGTGAATGAGAATTGAAAAATAATTAGGTAGTAAATTTAATCGAGTTTTCAATCTTACTTTCTCTCTCATATTCTTGCAGTTCTAAAGCTACAGCTGCTCCTTCTGTATAATTCCAACTAGTAATATCTTGTTTCACGCTACAGAATGGACCAACCGCTTGAGACATCATTAATTTATTCAAATCTGATCGTTGATAGAGCTATATAAAAAATAATAATTTATTCAAAAGAGAAGATGCAAATTTTATCAGATGATTTGTATGTATTTACCCAACATCGGTATTTGGTGAATGCGTCCAATTCATCATAAGTGATTAAATAAGATTTCAAATTTTCTTTCCAAAACCCGATACATTTCATTTTATAATCAGGATCACCTGGGGAGAAAATATTCAATTAATTTCAAACCAACTTCAAAGTCGATCAACTTTGCAAACTTACTGTATATGTCGACAGGTCTTCCACGATGATCTACAGATAAACAATAATTCTCATCAATCCACATTTCTTTTTGTTCAGTATCGCAAACTGATAAATCGGAAATATTCTCTTTGCAATAAATGTTTGGACGCGGAGATTGAGTAACACCACCAAGAATACGAGTTTGGAATGGTACATCTCCCTTTTGTTTGAATTTATATTTTCCAGCAACTGGACAAGGTACAGGAACTGGATTTTTGGCTGGAATAAATATTTACAGAAAATTAATAAAAATTCTTCCACTGAAATACGATCGTCAATAATAAAATGACCAACCAAGGAACAAATCGTAATTCCATTCTTCCTTATTCGGAAACTGAACCCAGGAACATACAGTATGAAAATTATCCTTTATCACAGCTAATCCTTTCCTATATCTGATGATGTTATGATGACGAGGAACGAAATCAAAGCAAATGTAATCTTTTTGACTGAAAAAATCATCAATTGAAACAATGGCTTGTGAAATATGTAGAAACTTCCAATATTGCACTTAGACTCACCATCCATCAACGGTTAATCTAGCCATCATAAATCTTGTATCTCTCTGTTCTTGACAAATGTAAATGGTTTTTCTGTAACGTCCGGCATCTGGATACCATGTTTCGACTATATGTGTTTCATTTATTATAACGTCAGCATCTATATTGGCAGTATTTACCCACTCTCCAGTGAAATTTTGAGGTAATCTGCAGCCTGGCTCCACAACTTCAGCTTTCACTACAGAACATGATGTTTTTTAGTACTCAACAGTTTACGAAGCAGATTTAATATAATTTTGTAAACACCAACCGGGTGTAATACGTAATCTTTCAGGACTGCTTTCAGGTGACTTGAGGGTGTTACATTCGGCCGTGATGGATACTCCAATATATAAATCATCATCACGATTCTTTAGAAAACATCTGTACTTTTCATCAATTCGAGATTCCTTTGTATTGGCAACAGCAAAGTAATGATTTTTATCCACAAACCAATCTCCTAAACAGCTGTACTCCACCACTAAAAAGTATTGTGAAAATTATTCTCTGAAAACATATTTTAATCAGCAAAATCAGTCTGACTGACCTGCATCAGCTGTACCACTCATTTGAGGACATGATTTATACGATATATTGAATTTCTGATTTGTGATCAAGAACTGTGTTCCGGCAACTTGGCACGATCGGATATAAGCATCTGGATGATTGCACTCGCCAGTAAACCGGAAACTATTCTATATTGTAAGAAATGATTAATACCATGATGTCATGGTGTTGAATAATAATGTGGAATATCTGAATTACCCGATATGCGAATTGCCAAACTCCTTCAAAACTGGATCGACAATTAACAGGAACAAAATTTTCGGAAAATAGAGTAACTAGTTGCTGATCTTCTTTCAATGATCTACAAACAAAATCTACAGAAGGATTTTCGACGGAGGAAACTGTTACACAGCCAGCTGAAAAATCATGATTTGAGTGAGCACATTGGATGAAAAAAATACAACGAAGTGATGCCGAAAACCTTACTCTCGATTTTTTCCAAAATGTTCACCGTTCGTACGAGTATCTTGACACAATATAAACATTGACTTTGTTGGCTGGAAAACACGAATGTGTAATTTACATGGAATTCTTCCTTCATATCGATGCATCTGCCCTTCTGAGACATACTATTGGCATCAAATTCAGTGAATGTTTCCTTTTTCTCCCAAGAAAACCATTTCCCTCTGATGACAGGTGGGATTGTACATGATAATCGATTAGTTTCATAAGATTCGATGTATCCTGTAACCAACAAAATGAAACTCAGTGATGAGATGGTTGAATAACACTTTTCATCTATACTATTTTTTGTTTGATTTTTCAAGCCGAATTAGAAATGAAACAGCAACGGAACTTACCATAGTAAAAAATGAACAATAATGCAAAATATTTCAACATAGTGGTTAATGAAAGTTCTGTAACAGGTGTTTTTCCTCGAATTTCACATGGGAGGCGAGCAATGCACTTAGAAAGATGACTTATTTTTCAGAACATTCAATTGTTTAATAAATATATTACCAAACGAACATGGGCGTCTTTTCAGAAATTAATTTGTTAATTTAATTCAAGTAAAGAACACATTTTATAGATAACTTAGATATTTAAACAATAACGAACCTTCTACTGAGTAATCAAATGAGTAATTTGTTTTGTAAACGCCCATGTTTTCAACAACAACAACTAGCGTCTAGCCCCTGAAACGATCCTTGCATTATCAGTCTATTTTTCACCTTGCTCCATTACTTTTTGTGATGTGGTGACTTTCTTTCTCTTTTTCATCAAGTTCAGCAAGCGATCTTTTTCAGGGTACGGAATGTCTCTAGTACAGAACCACTTGGGATTGGGAGAGCAACCAAAAAAAGACCGGGAGAACCACTTTTTTCGAATTTTCAAATGAGAACCAGCGCCAGAACCATGTGAAAAAATTTATAGAACCATTCCCAATAAAGAGAACAACCAGGGAGAAATAATTTTGAAATCAACCAGAACCACAAGAACCAGAATCCATAATTCAAATTTCCATTACTTCATAAAAATTTGATGAAATTCTGCAGCCCTTAATTTGACTTCAAAATCGATGTGTTATTTTGAAGTAAAAAAATTTTTCAAGAAAAAAGAAACAAAAAAAATTACTGGAATCGGGAGAACCATTAAATTTTCTTGACTCCTGGAACCAGAACCACAACCTCCTAAAAAAAATTTATGACGGAACCATTATAGAACCAGAACCATTTCATCTTGTAGGTTGCAGAGCAACCCCAGAAGCACCAAAGACCAAAAAAATTTCAAATGGTTCCGCACCCTGCTCTATTCCAAATTGGAAAATTCAAATTCAGAAATTGCTGATTAGCAATTTTTTTTTGTCATTTAATCTATGAAAATGTTCAGAGTGATCGGCGCAAAGTCATTCCTCTAACACGAAAAAGTTTATCCTTCGATTGCATTCAGGATCTGGCCAAAGGTAGACTTCAAGTTTTAAGTTGACGGATACTGTTCTTCTGCCCCAAAAAATCACTTGAAACTCGGCTGCGCAATTCTTTATTTAAATGAAACAATCTACTACAACATTGTTTTTAATATCATTATGCGAAACATTATTAGCCTAAATTTCTACCTAATCTGATCAATGGGCGGATTAGTGGATCCGGATACATTACATCTTCTAATACTGGCCAATCCATCCACCCACAAACTACCTAATCATTCGCGATTCGAAGCTATCTGCGAAAAAATTTGTGCTATCAAAGTAAAACTCGTAAATAAAAATCAACCAAAAACAAAATCAAATAAGAAAAGAAAAAACAGAACAAAAACAAAAATCGAACACGCGTACATAGGCTTGTAAAACACGTATTAATAAATATTACATAATTAAGAATACCAATAAATACTTCTAAAACGAAACCTTACATTTGTACGAAGAGAAAATTGGCAAAAAAAAAGGGTTCGAAAATTCACCATTGGTACGTGATTGCTTAAAAAAATTTCCTAGTAATACATTACTGGTAGAATTTTTCTCAAATCTCAATAACTTACGCATTTCCGTAACAATATTTTGATGATTAAGTTTTGACTAGATAATATTATAATAATGAAAGCACTAAGGGATCGAGAGCTATCCTATCCCTTTCTACTTATCCATGAAGAATGAAAAAATTCGATTGCGTTATTCGGTGCGAAGATGAGAAATTTCATTTAAATAAAAGAGAACAAAAATTGAAAAAGATCAAAAATTCGACCGGTTCTAATCTCGATACATTTTTTAAATTAAATCCGTCGTACCGGTCTACACCTACACGTGCTCAAGCTATCACTTTTTTCCTATCTAGAATTTTTTTAAAAAAAATATATCGTCGTTAATTTACATACACATAGTACTACAATACAATACACACACATACTCACACGTACGCAGTACGCTTACGAGCGTACAGACGTTAAAACATTACAATGGTAACTGTGAATCACTAATTATGCGAGTTATTGCACGAAAACATTTAAAATATTATAAAATAAATTACATAGTAATTAGTACACAATTACACATAATAAAAACGTATCTCCAATTGAATATAAAACTCGTTTTAAACTTTGTAAAATGGAATGTAGATGAATAGGAAAAATCAATTCGAGATAAACGAAAAATAAATTAAAATCGGAATGTTAGGTTCCCTTTAAGAAAAAATTCGTTAAGCGATCGGTGATCGTAACAGAGGCATCTAAAATCAGTGAACAGCGAAACATTTTCAAGTGCAACTCGTCTCCAAAAAAATCTCAATCTCGACCTTGCCAGGTCATTAACATTCAAAAAAATTACCTTAAAAAATCAATATTGTATACACAAAACATAATGGCAGGATAACTGGATGGCATATTACTTTCAACATTTTTAATTTAATTATTTACACGACTTTGCAGCTTTCTACATCGAGGGCTTGAAAAAACACCTTTGATAGTAAACCCTCACGTCCTATACTTGGATTTAAAAAATTATAAAAATATTGCTTCTCGAATTACGCTATCTTCTGTAATAGCCTCTGTAATTGTACTTAAGACCTACGATAGCTTTTTCTTCACAGTTTTCAAATTTTTCGTTCAAAATTTGTGCGCTTTTTTTTTTAGTACGTATATATGAAAAATTAAGTAAGTCAAAATTGGTCATTCTCTAATTGACTTCATAAAGAAAAAATGAAAAAAAATTGTGAATTTACGTTTCACACGATTCAAAGATTGAAATAAAAATGCACTAAGCCCGCTGGACAGCGTGGTGTTGGTTGAATAAAAAATAAAATATTAGAAAGCCATCTCATCAGTGTCCTTTTGTAATATTTATAAAATTGGGATAAAAAAATAGGTCAAATTATCCGGTATGAAAATAAAATTGAAGCAGGCTATATATCAAAAAATTATGTAAAAATTATACGTAGGTAAATCTCAGGTGGATAAGATGTAGACGTCTATTGGAGGATTAGGAGGGGGAGAGGCGATCAGCATTTATGTCTTCGTTGACAGCTGTACGTTTGACCATTCAGATGAACGGTTCGTTGAACCAAGCGCTATTTCACCAGTCGACTGGTTGATTTGCTTTTGGCTCGGGATCGACTCAGTGATTCGCCTGTAGCAAAAAAAAAAAACGAAATGATTAAATCATACATACATAAAAATTAGAAAGCATACGTGCAATGGAAAATTGAAAATAGAACATGAAATGACCAAAAGTGGGATGAAAATTTGAAAATATCAAAAAAAGGTTACCTTTGACATTTTTATCGACCAAAGATGTCCGCATAGCTCTTCCTCTGCGATCTTGGATAAGTTTATCAGCTCTGACGAATATACCATGTTTGGGTTTAGCTTCAAAGTACTTTATACCTTGAACAGTGCCATCGTTTTTACCTGCGAAAAGATTTTCAAATCATGTAAATTTATATTAAAAAAGTGAAACATAAATTTTCAAATGCCAGTACTGATTTACGTTTAGGGAAACCATGCTTATTTTTTTGAGATGAAAAATTCAAAAATATTCGAGAGTATTTGCCTTTCTATACATGTGGGGAAATTTTTTTTCTAGTGCATGAGCATCAAAATTTGCACGTTTGTGATTTTTTTTTATTCTAGAAATTTCGCTTCTATTATTTTCAATCATCAAAATTGATTGAAATTCTCATTTCAAAAATACTGCTGTAGCTGATTTCCCACAGAGTGATATCAGTGACACGTAAACATTACTTTCTCCTCAAAAAGTGGAATAGAAAAGGAAAAAAGGCAGTATTTTTCAAATTTGAATAAAATTGAAATTTTTAAACAAAAAAAATTGAAATTTAGAAAAACAACTGAAAATTTTGACAGAAGAAAAATAATTCACGATCGAAAAAAATACAAATGTGCAAAATTTTGATGTATTAGAAAAAAAATCAAATAAGAAAACATTACGAATAGAAAATTTTGATAAAGAAAGAAATGTTTCAAGATTGAAATGAATCGAAAGTGAAAATTTTGCCGTAGAAAAAATTCTTTCAAGATCGAAAATATTACGAAAAGTGCAAGTGAAAAATTTTCAAATTTGAATCGTTTTTTCTCTCACCAGTAGGAGCATCGAGCTCGACTCCGATCCAAATACCTCCGGCGAATTCGGTCGCACCGACAAAGGAAATCACACCAGACGAATTATACGGTCTAATCAGTATACTTTCTCCAACCGTGATCCAATCTGGTATAATTTCATCGGGTATTGTGCTATCTCCATCTGTAAAAAACCATCAAAGTTACCAATAAATTTGATTAATTTTTGAAAAACATTCTAAAAATCGAGTAGCTCACCAGTTGTGCTGGTACTTTCGCACATAGGAGTAGAATCAAGCTCGCTGTTATCTATTGTCTGATCAAAACTGCTTTCCTGCAACTAAAATTCAGTCAAATTAGATACTCGACAGTCGACTTTACTTTCAATGCTTCAGGGGCTCAAAATCAAACTTACATTAGAATCATCCCCATTATCGAGCTCTTTATCCGGAGTAAAATCTCCGACGTTGCTCTTGATCGACAGAGAATCATCGTTGGTCAGATTAGAGGTAGAGAATGCTTCGGAAATGTATCCGCTGGATGAGGTACCCGGAGTCTGGAGCTGGGTATGAGCTTTATTATTGGCAAACTCAACTTCGGCTGTTTGTTCCGAATCCGACGCTGAACTTGGGTTACTCTGGAGCTTTTCTGTCTTGCAATCTTCCGTATTATCTTGATTATCGTCCTGGAAAAATTCGTAGCTCGTTAGAGCACCATGATCGAGAAAATTTCAACCATTTTAAGATATTCTTCACTTACTCCGCCGACAGTATTGATATTATTCAATTCGAGCTTCTGAGGTTTGACTGGAGTCTTGTTGAGCGAACACTCGGCTGAACTTTCTTCACTGGTTTGTTCTGCATCCGAGACAGCAGCTCCGCAATGCTCTTCGTGTAACGTAGTCATTCGAAGTCCAAGTTTTGCATTGGGTGAACCTAAATCATCAAAAATGAAACTCATTAAAATTGTAAAATTAAATCCAAGATTTTAGCAATAAAGCTTAGCAAATATTTCTCAACACGCGACTTCTAATCATTCCCATTAAAGGGTAATTCTCCTCAAGCAATTACGTATTTACAATTCACAGCCAATCAGGCATTTCTTTTCTTATTTTATCTTCAATTTTATATAAAAATTATAAAAGTAAATTCTACGAAGCCTATTATCAAATGGGAATGGTTCAATTTTATAATAAAAAAGAATTATACTACGACGCATTGAAATCGTATGGGAGTCTTTCGACTTGCACAAATAGTAAGAATGGGTTTGATGGCAATTGTTTATACAGACAGATGGAAGAAGGAAAAGATGGATGCTGCAGACCTCAACAAAGTAGCCGAATTTTTTTTTCAAAAAATTCTAGAAAATTGGAAAAATTCGGCTAATGAGTATTTTTCTGCCAATTATACGTGGTGATAGAGTGAGTACGATGATTGGGTGCATTTAACAATCTACATCTAACTACTTCAACATGCAAAATGTAAATATTCAAGTATCTACCTAGTACCTACTTCCCAACATAACTAAAAATTTTACTCTTCAATTCATTATCTAATACTAATACTACCTACATCTAAATCTATAATAATAACCAAATGAATAGGTATTTGACATAAAAATTCAGATAGAATCCATACATATACCTTTTGGTTAAAGATTTCTAACGCAACAAGCATGCATTTGCTCACACAGAAACACACAAGCATCACAAAAGCCAGCTAACTACCTGTTTGTAATCTATCAGACGAAAAATACTTCTAATTCAACATAATTAAGTAAATTGTACTCTGCAGAAGAAAAAAAAACAACGCAAAAAACCAAACGACATACATTTTAACCCAGTTTGAAGACGAATAGAATTCAAGTTCAGATTCAAATTCAAATATGTAGGTCGAGCTGTAAAAAAACAAAAACAAAAACCCAAAAAACCACACGATATTATTGGTTAAAGTTTATATTAAATGTACATGTAGGGTGAGAAAAATACCATTAGCTTATGATGATAGCGTAAGCAATTTTTTGTTTCAAGATCTATTAAAAGATCTTATTGAAAGCGTTTTTTTATGAAATGAAAGTAAAAATAATGCTTCTGAGTTTTGAATGGTTGATAGCCGAAAAATTAAACCACATGGCACTGAAATTATACCCCCACCCTTGGAAAAAAATATGCCAATGTTCAAACAACCGATTGTACAGATTTCGATCAATACTCGATCTCATAGATTTTATAGAATTTTGATTACCGATCGATCCTGCTGATAATTGAAATCAGCTATAACAATTTTTGATATTCAATCACATTGATGTTTTCATAATCAATCGATTTCGATATTGATTTTCGATTTTTAATGAATGATACAATCTATTTTTGAATTCGATACAATCCATTTTTGATAATCGACACAATCGATTATGTCGATTTTTTGGATTATCCATCATATCAATTTCAGATGATCAATCATATTGATTTTAAATGATCAATCATAGTGATTCTTGATGGTCGATCATGCTGATTTTCGATTTTTGATACTATCGATTTGATACGAGATAATCGATAGTAAGTATCAAATACTGATGATCAATCTTTACCATTTTTTGGTGATCGAAATCGATTTTCTCAATTTATGAATTCTGATTGTTGATTTTCGGTAATCGATCCTTTCAAATTTTAAATATTGATCCTATCGATATTTTAAAAGGGGTAGATTGAGAAAAGTCATTCCAAAAGGTCAGCGTAAGTCAGTATTTTTGCTCAACAAGTTTTGTTAGACATCCTGATTTATTCTAGAGAATCCATTGTATCGTTTGATAATCGATTCCATCAAATTTCATGGTCGAAATAGATTTCTGGTCCTACCATTTTTTGATAATCAATTCTATCAAACTTTGAGGATGATCGATTCTGTGCATTTCATCAATGATCGTATCAATTTTTAATTATCAACCAGTCAGTTGATCGATCAGATCATCCCAATTTTTCGATGGTTGATAGTATCGATTCTCAGATAGGTAATCAATTGGTACCTTAGTAATTTAAAATTAAAAATCAATATTTCTTCATTACCTATTTGGTTTAACGAACTTTTTTTTTTAGTTTGACTTATTATTCCAAATTCATATGTTTCATTTTAGGTGTTTTTTTTTGGTGCATTTTACACCTGATCAAAACCTATTAGTTTAGGAATTTCATTTTTGACCAAATGAAAAATTTGTGAAACCTATTAAGTTACGACAAATTTCATGATTCACTTCATCGCGTAGGAATTAATTCTGAAGAAAACTGATTAAATATAACTTCAAAATTCAAAAAAAAAGTCATGAAAAATGAATGAAAAAATGGATGAATGTAAGACAAAAAAAATGAATCCAACATCGAAATGATCAATAACATTGATTTTCCCCTCAAATTCGGCCGAAAGCTGCTCATCTTGATTTCTCTCATCTCTGATCATCGCTAACCCCTCTACTTGGTATTCTATCACCATATTACTGAACGTGGAAACTTATGATTAACCTTAAACTAAACATAGTGTTAAGCATGCGTAGCGATTAAAAGCATTAATTACCTGATAATATGGAGCCTTTGCGGTCTGTGCAGGAACGAAAATTACAGAAAAAAAAAGAAAAAAAATTACGGTTAACATAAGCAAGGGTAATAAATGTTAGAATAGCGATAGCCGGAGTTAGTTAACATTCTACCGGTAATTCGACTGAAGTACGAAAAAAATAGGTAAAAATAAAATAATATGTATATAGCTGAGAACCAATTCAATAATACAACGAATTCGATATTTTTTTCCTCAAAATAAAGCTGGTGTGAGAAACCGTACCAATAAAAATTACCAAGCTGTGAAAGCGATTCCAATTTTTTTTTCAAAGAAATGACCTAAGCTAATTATTTCCGAGAGGAAAAATACTAATGAAGAAACCACTTGATAAATGAATCCTGTTCATATCTTCCATTCGCAATTGGAATCCGCCTACGTGCGTTTAATACGATTATGGGATCGCCATTGTGTTAGGACACGGTGATGCTATTTCGACACCATCGAAGCGATAATTCGATTCGGCAGAATGAAAGAGACGCGTTTAAAAAGTATACATAGAAAGCCACCAAATACACGTAAGCTTTTATAAGCTCGCTGTATCTCGTACAAATATAAAGACTTCTTTTTTCTTCGAGTTTTGGTATGTAAATGGATGATTGGGAAAGCGAATACTGAAGTAAAAATTAAATTTCGAAAAACGAATCGAATCGAATTGAAAGATGAGAAATAAAATCGGCTGGGGTGCGCGATCTAAAAGCATACCTATTGCACCGAACGGTTTAGTCGGTACGATATCCGTGTCTGGTTTGGTTTTCTTCACTTTGGATGATGCTTCGGTTTGCTTTGTTTCGGTGTTTAGATCCATGACGCTTTCGGATTTGCTAATGCTCTTGTTGCAGACAGGACTGAGGAAGTCGAAACTGTCAAATCGCATGATCTGCGCAAAACAGAAGTAAAATTGTTAGAAACAGAAGATAAAGGATGGGGAAGTTATTATGAAAATATTTTCGTACTTGGGAGAAATTGGGTACGCTGGCTGTCTTTCTCATCGCAGCGTTTTGGTAATCGGCGGCGTTATTGGTGTTACCTCGGGCAAGCAGTCGTTCTTTGACGGCGACACTTTGACGAAGTTTATCCAAAGTCAAAATACTTTCAACGGCGCTGACACTTTTCGTGTATTTTTCTGAAATAAATAAATCGGTTGGTTAATTCGCCAGAAACAGTATTCGAAGAAATAAGGAATTTTAGAAAAAGGATTCAATTTACCAATATAAGTTTCGCCGTCGTCCAAAGACGTGTTTTCTCCAGAAGCTGCGATCTGTGCCAGCGATTCCCTTTCTTCTAATTCTTCACTGGCCTAAAAATGCAGAAAATCATTTCAACATTTAAAAAAAAATATCAGTGTTGAGGTTCGAGAAGAAAAATAAATCACCTTAGGAACATTCGACACGATCTCATAGGTTACTCCGGTCTTGGTGATTGAGTCAGATTTTACAATACGTTTCATGATACGATCGGTGAAGCTTTGCTTTTTGTAAATAATTATGCACAGACGTTTTCGTAAAATTACATCCATCGGAGCAGGATGAGACAATCTGACGGTGGTTTTCAAAATCAAATAGACACGTTCATTGCCTGAGAAAAATTTGGGAATTAGTTTGAATATTTAAAAAGTGGCAATCCTGAAACTTGAACTTACTATCGGTGACTTTATTCAAATGAGGGCAATCGTGCACCGAAGAATCCCAAGCTGCTATGGCACAGACATCTTTTTCGAAATATTTAATGATGGGTAAATTATAAAAATTCTTTCCATGTTCTTTCGATAAAATTGAGTTCAATCCGCTCACAGGCAAGTCTCTGGCTTCGCACAGATGATTGTTAACTGATAAATCATCACCTGAAAATAAAAAAATGAATGAAAGGATGAATCAAAAATTATTGTTTTTTCGGAGTTCTATGTTTAATTACCATTTAAATTAAGAAATAGGACTGGAATATGAGGTTCCATTCCAGTGGGAGGTATCCAGTCGGCCGGAGCTCCAGGGATGCCTGATCCGGCGGCTGGTACTAGGACGGCATTTCTTTCTTCCGTTAAGCTCACCCATTGCTCGACTAAACTTTGCTCGCGTTCGTGATCTTGTTCATTTTTATCTGCAAATTGGGAGAGAAAATAATTAGAATTTTATTGAAGTTTTCACATATTATTCGAACAGAGGAAAATTTCTAGTGGGAGAATGACGTAAAAATTCATTGAATGTCATTAAAATTGGACAAACTTTTTTAAAAAAAAGTCAATAAAATCGGTAAGACTTGCCACGACAAAATTTCCAGAAACAAAAAAATTCATAGACCATTAAAATAATATAAAATTTGCTAGAACATCGTTATAATGCATTTTTAAGCAATCTAAATCATTTTTTTGGTCATTTGTAGAACATCATTTACAGCAAATTATACGTTTCAAATGAATTTTATTATGATTTCAATGTCACGTCAACAATTTTAACGACCTATAGGGTGCTCGATCAAGTTTGGCTCTTCTTTGTTCATAGTAAAAAAAAAATGTTTTTTTTAATCCAGTTTTTTACAATTTTGCCTATTCAATATTGTATTAAATCAAAATGAATAAAATGTAAAAAATCACAAGAATTAAAATGACCAAAAGAAAACAATTTCCTTTCCATCTACACACTGAGATAGCCTAGAATGAATCGAGCACCTGATACCAACCATCTGGACATTGCATAAATTCTTTTCAGATCATTTTCAACAATTATAGCAATTTTTCGAACATTTTGAATGGTATTTTTCAATTATTTCATCAAATGAGCATACTTTGCTTATTGAGAAGATTCTGAATTTGTTGATCCAAGTATTGTCTTCGTCTCATCAAAGCATCGCTCCACTTTTCACGCAACATATTAAGATCTTCGTCCTGATACGAGTCCAATGGCTTCTGCAGACGACTCCTGTCGAATAAAATTCACCAAATCATCAATTTCGGGTATTTTCTAAATGAAGAAGGATTTCAATTTCTACACAGGATGCTTACCTGTTTAAAATACTACCAACGGCGATATTCGTAATAGAATCACATATTATGGGCAGTGTTCCGGAATTTTGAACCGGTTTCACCGAGATTTGTATGCGACGCTGTTGACCCTGTCTCAAATGATAAATTCCTCCAGTTAGCACATTATTGGTAACGTTCACTTCGACCGGTGAATATTCTCCTTGATCGTTAAGCTCTTGTATTTCAACCCAAAGCTCGATTTTACGCGTTAACTCGCTCCATCTGTGCACAAATTTAAATTTGGATTAAGAAAATTTTTCGATTGAAAAACTAGTTCATAAACAATTCTTACCGATCAGCCAAAGATCTAGCTTTGGCGAGCTGAGTTTGCTCGACTACCCAGGCGGGTTTAGACTTAGTAGAGGCTCCTCGATGGCCCCAAATTTCAATAGAAAGCGCTCCTTCTGTAAAAATGACAAAAAAAAACGAATTTGCGTGAGGACTACAACGAAATAGAAAATCAATTTTGAATCTTTTTTTTTCGTACCGGCGCAATGTTCGATGAATTCTTCGGTAACAGGAATAGTGAAAGTTTTCGTATGATCGAAACAAAATACGATATTATCTTTGAAAGATGTTGGTGCGTCGCTGACGCTAGTGGACGGCACAACAATACTATCATCGACACCCCAAAACGAATATTGACAAAATACCAATTTGGATAAGGACGGCGGCAATCCGGACGCTTGCTTGATTCTGACCTGAAATACGAAAGAAAAAATTGATTAATATAAATTCATCAACTTCACTTCACAATATCCCAAATAAATCGTTACATTAATCGTTATTTCTTTAGAATTGGACGTGGCATCTTCATCATTAGCCTCGTTATGTTCGCTATCGGCCGAACTCTCGGAAGCAGCTTCGCAAACCCTATCTTGAGGGAAATTACCGCTGATTCGGGCAATTTCCACTTGCAATCGGCCGGTAACTTCTCCTTGCTGATTAATAATTGGTGTCTGATAATCCAAAGTTACGTCGTGGAATAAAACCTCCAAAAATACGTTCGCTACGCCGATCAGATTGTGATTTTCTTGATTCTCGAAAAACGGATCCAGAGATTGGTTCAAGTTCTCCAGATATTCGGGGTTATTGAAGCCTCGTTTGAAGTCGTCGAACATTTCTCGCATATCGATCAACTTCGTGTCTAGTTTTTCCATCGACCAGACTTGGCTACCATTTCCTTTACGTTTAACCAAGATAGCTGGCTCACTGACAAACGTGCGACGCTGTAATATGATTCAGTTGTGAGTATTTGAGCTCGAATTGGATTTAAAAAGTAATGGGGTAAAACTCACTTTACGATTAGGGCTCAAGTTGGCCGGAGGAATTTGCAACGTAACGCTGTATTTGACTTGTTTGCCCATTTCTTCGGCAAGGTAATTGGCCTCCTGGACTAGCGAATTGGCGGTCACAATGTCCTCCTTCAGCCGACCGATACTTTTGCGGAATATTTCCTCCCTGAAGACGCAAAAAGTGATAAAATTACCATCAGTGTCTAAATCGAGTACATCTTGAGTCCAGACTATTCGTTTACCTTTCTTGAGCCCATTTTTCGACCCGCATCTGTGACGTAGGCGTACAAGGGGTCAATTTACCGGCTCGGAATGGATCATAGGGCACATATGGCGAATATGGAGTCGAAGGAGACAGGATACTGCGAAGGTGCTGGAATTGACGTTCGTATTCTTGACGTTGTTTCTCCAGAGCAACTGAAGAAATCAATCAGAATTATTTTTTCGATCGAAATAATGAAGGAAAAAAAAATCAAAAAATACCTTGTTTATCTTCTTCGTGTTGTTTTTCCATTTTAGCAATTGCAGTCTGTATTGGATCGTTGCTAAGCTCGTTCAACATGAATTCTTCTCGGGCAAAATTATAGTCTAAGGGTTGAGCTGGCGTCTGTGGCTCGGACCAAACTGTAAAAATGAAACAAAAATTCAATTTGATGACTATCTCTCGTTTAAAAATTATAAGAAACTGAAATAATGATGGATATTTTTAAACGGTACTTGTAGCACACTGGACAACGAAAATTTAACTCTAGAATACAAAAATTTTATTCAATCTTTCTAATTGATCAAAATCGATAATATTTTTTTGTACTTAACCCTTTGGTGCCCGGCGAAAAACTGACGGATGAAATTGAAAAATTTTCATGCTGATGAAATGCACCAAAGCCCAATAGTAGAAAGCCAAAAAAATATTTGCTTCGGAGGAATTGATTTATTTGGAAATGAATAATTTTTAAAAATCGTTGAAATTTGGCTATATTTGTTTCCAAATCTATAGAAGCTCCAACTGAAGTGAAAATTGCGCCAAAATGTGATGGACTGCAAATTTAATTAAATGATGTGAAAATAATACGTATTTGTTCAAAGATCGAACTACTAGAAAAAGAAATCGAATTTTTTTTTCAAAAATAAGTGGAACCTTTTCCGCCGGAAATATCAAAACTTGATCTTGCTGGAAGCAAAATTTTCCGATATAAAAATACTTTGTGGGAAAACCGAGACATTTACAGAAGGAAATTCGTATAAGTGTTTAATAATTTTTGGAATTCAGATTTCATGATCGCACTGAGTCCCATTTAAATGCATAGAAAAATTTATCGAAAAAATGAAACATTTTTTTCCGTTGAAAATTTTCACTCTTTTCTAATTAATGAAGAGTTAACTTCGGTAAGAAATGATTTTTTTTTTCAAATTATAAGTACATGATTTGGAATATCAAAAACAATTTTTTTGGATTTTCTTTTTTTGAACAAAATTTATCAATTTTTTTCAATTTTTTGTCAAATTTAGCCTTGAACCTCAATTTCCAATATTATTCAATACTTACACAAATTTCCTTCTGTAAATGTCTCGAATTTACTACAAAATATTTTTCTATCGGAAAATTTTGCTTTCAGCATGATCAAATTTTGATATTTCCGGCGGAAAAGGTTTCACTTTTTTTGAAAAAATTCTGGATTCATTTTTATATTTTTTTTCTGGTGATTCGACCTTTGAACTTATACATATTATTTTCACGTTACCTTACTAAATTTTCAGTCCTTTACATTTGGCGCAATTTTCAGGTCAGTTGGAGCTTCTGTAAATTTGGAAACGAATGTCGCCAAATTTCAAAGATTTTTAAAAGCTATTCATTTCCAAATCAATGAATTCACCCGAAGCAAATATTTTTTTAGCTCTCAGCTATTGGTCTTTGGTGTATTTCAGCAGCGTGAAAATTTTTCAATTTCATCCGTTAGTTTTTCGCCGGGCACCAAAGGGTTAATCTCCCTAAAAATCACAGGAAAAAATTCAACCCATTTTCTCAATTTGGAAAATCTGTAGTTTCTTCTAATACTCGCTAAAATAAGAAAAAAGAACCTCAGGATTTGCAGATAATTTCAGATTCTTAATCTTATTTACGACTAAATTGTCAAATATTATCCATTTTTAAACGACTAGGAGATGGACAAGGAAGGAAGGCCCGACTAACCTGATTTCGGACAATTCACTTTGAAAAAGTGATGATTTCCCCACAATATTCTGTCTCCGTGTCTCAGCAAAGTTTTACTATTTACGACGACTCCATTCACATAGCACCTCGAATTAGGCAAGGGTTCCATAAACAATCCATCTTCTTCAATGGTAATGATGCAATGTTCAGCTTGGATACCGAGCCCTAAAAATGAATCAAATTTATTATAGACTTGCGAGTATTTCTGAGTAAAAAATGGTAAAAATATTACATACCTGACAACATAATATCTCCTTTTTCCGAACCGACTAACGTTTTATCCTTCAGATAATACACCAACATCTCATTGAGCGAAGGATCAGCGTTCAAGTTGACCAAATAATATTTGCTTTTTTCTACCATAATTCCAGAAGACTGGACGCTGATACCCATACTCTCCAGGACCTCTTGACGTTCTTGTTGCAGACGTTCTACGAAAATGAAAAAAAAAAAAAAACAGCCACATTAGTTCAATCGAAATGAAGATTTATCAACACGTGAAACTGCTAGCGCGATTTTACCAGTTTTAATTAATTTCTCTTCCCACGTCTGAGACATTTCCTTCATTAATTTCTCGCTTTCGCTTAATTTCTCGTGTAAATGTTCTCGTTGCTGTTCGTAAAAGGTAAACAAAACATTGCACATGATGAAGGTATTTGATAATATTTAAAGCAATAAATTATTACGAAAGCAAAGAGATAAAAAACCGAAATTATTCTTCTGTCTTACCATTAGTTGAGCTCCGTGCTGAAAAATGGAAAAAGAAATAGAACAGATCAGTTTGGAATTTAATTAAGACCTATGATTGATTTATTTTGAATTTGAACTCACTGTAGACGAGCCGGTAGCATGGAGAAGCATTTCCCTCAAAGCTTCGACTTCTTGCCGTAATTCTCTGATAATTCTAGCATTTGGATCTTCGTTGACGACTGCATGATTGACAATACGCTTAGCTCGATCGGCGTAACGCAACGTGGATAAAGTCTCTTCGTAATTATCAGCTGCCGGTGAGATCGTAGCTACCATTACCGTTCGACTGTTACCTCCCAAATTATCCTGCAAAAAGAGAAGAAAAATTAGATTACTTCGAAGGGGGGAATGGGGGACATTGTGTGATGATTAAAATCGTGACGAAACTGTATACAGATTGAAGTTTTTTTCTATTTCGTGTTGTAACATAAATATTTATGGCGATTCGAGATGAAGTAATGGCCGAGGACAAAATATTTACACAATTTTGAATTCTTTCTTTTTTCTGGGTAATAAATCGAACCAGAAATAGGATTGGGTTCGTTATTTGGAATTTTCAAACCGCAGAGTGAAATTGATAAAACTGCATCGAAAGGGAAACATTCAGAAACTGTTTTGAAAAAATAGTCGTAATGAGGTCTACGAATTCGTTCTAATTGATCGCTATTTTACCAACTTAACAGGTCGTCGATTCTAATGAGAATGACGTATTCATAACTCGTTTATGTCAATTGAGATTTCAACCGTGGTAAGGAAGATTTGAAAAATATCGCGACCGCGAGATATTCCCAAAAGTTTATCATCAAATTTTATCAAACATTCAAAAATTTCCAAAGACTTGGAAACAATGCTTACAGATAGGTAATTTTTTGCTCAATTTTAATTTAGACTTTTAAAAAGTAAAATTGATATCCAAAGTAAGGGTTTGAACATAGTTTGGCCATGGTTTGAAAATTTTTAGGACAAAAAATCACTTTGCACTATTTCTGCATTCACATTTCGTTTGTGTTTAAAAAAAGAGCCCTACAAAGTTTCTGAGAAAATTTGAAAATCAGTGAAATTCTATTATTATTTTGAAGAAGAAAAAAAAAAAAATAGAAAATATCATTTGAAAATTGTCTCAACTTTCATTTTCAAATGAAAAAAAATCACCTGCCTACTCATTTTTAAATTTTTACCAAAAAAATTTGATAAAAGACTATATTAATCAATTTTCAAAAAAAAATTATCGATATCACGAGATGAAAATTTATTAACGAATTTTTTCGAGACCTTCGTCAAAATGTTTCCGCCCCTCTTTCCCCTCAAAAAATTGAAAAATCGATAATATGATATGGATATTTTGGAGGCCCGCTCAACTTTTTAAAAATTTCGTAAACAAAAATGAATAATGAAATAATTAGAAATTGACAATTTTAAAAAAATATGTCAGAAAAGTTGATTTCCAATAAAAAGAATCTCAAGATGAACATAGCACCAACTTGTGATAGAATCTTTTCATTACTTTTATTAATTTTAGGGCCTATTCAAATTTCAAACCTCCTTGAATACGCATTTTTACTAAAAAAAAAAAACCTTTTCAAAGTTTTTTTAGTTACATCAATAGGAGAGGACAAAATGGAAATGACAGAACTTATGAAAAAAATTAAATACCTGATTGAAAAATGGATAAGTTTTTGGAAAAATTCCAAAACGTCAAATCTAACTCCAAATTGTCATTTTTCATACCAAAAAAAATTATTATCAGTTATTACTCGAATTATCAGATAAAAAAAATAGATAATTCATTTTTACTTTTAAAAAAATGTCAAATCGTTTTCAGAGTGGAGAATGATAAAAGGAATCGAATAACATTTCGCGAAGCTTTATTTACATTCGTTGGAAAGAAGGGGATAAAGAAATACATGAGAAAATTTCAGAAAATTATTAAAATTCTGGAAATATTGAAAAATCCTACTGGTAAAAAATCATTAATTTTTTTAATTCGAAAAAAAAAATTGAAAACAACGAATCCAATCAAAAATTTATAGCCGTCTAAATCATCGATCTGAAGAAAAAATATCAGACACCACTTGAAAAATGATTAGGTAATTGAAAAATGCTATTTTTCACAAAAACAATTTCAACTCGCTTTAAAAAAAAAGCGAAAAAACATGTTGAAAGTTTTTTCATTTGAAATTTTTTGTTATCGAGAAAAAAATTGACTTTTATATTGATTTTATACCTAATTATTGTTAGTTTGAAAAAAAAAAACGAGAATTGAAACTACCTAGGTACTTGATAATTGAATAAATTCATTCAAATTAGGTATTATTTTTACTAAACAAAAAAATCCCAGTTTTATTAGAAAAAAAGTAGAAAACATTCAAATTCCCAAGGCATCAAAAATTTTCATTAAAAAATGATTCGCTTTTTTTGAAGAAAAAAATTTGAAAATTCGATCAAATAAAATATTGGTCAATCCTCCTCATCATTTTTTACACAAAAAAAAACTTATCAGTGAAAAAATTCATCAATCAAAGGAATTCTCAATTTCAATGAAAAATCAAATCCTCGCCTTGAAAAAATAGTCGAAAAAAATTTCTCAAATCAAGATAAAAACCACTTTGCTAATTTCCATTTATTTCGCAAGCCTTGAACTAGACCACCTTCCAACGAAACGAATTCGATATTGAAAGTATAATTTAGGTCACCATTTCATTCGAAAGTGAAATTTCTGATAACGTTTCGGTTACAGTTGCCTTCCATTTAAACTCGTTTATCGATTGACCAAATTCGCGACTCGAAGATTTAATATTCTCCGGGGAGAGAAAAAATATTCCAAGGAACAATTCGTTTAATAAAAAGAACTTGGGGAAAAGCGTACGATTATGGGACGAAATAATTATGCAAATAAAACGACAATAAAATACGAGGAAGAATGCGAGAAAATGATACAAAGACGTTGTCGAGGGCAAAGAAGACGACGTACAACGGGATACAATACAGAGGATAAAAACAACCGATGAAAAAAAATTTATGAGGCTTCGGGTGTAATGAAAATTGCGAAATTTTTTTTAATAAAAGAAGTCATTTCGAAAGATGCTACATTTCGTAACCATAATCTCTCTACTTTTTATCCTAATAGGCGAACAAAATCAAAAAAATCCTACACCTCTCTATTAAAGAAAAAAAGTAAATAAAAAAACAAACGCAAAAAATATTGCATCATTTCATGTTACGACACTTACCGGGACCTAAGGCGGCGAATTAATCGATAATTTCGTATAAGTACAATTAGAGCATTTCTTTTTCCAACACGGTATACTACGACGAAGCTTATCAAGCTAAAAAAACTCTAGTACATTACCTTTAAAAGCCACGTGAGAACTGAATCTCTGTAGGGTACAAATTTATCTTTGTTTTTGATACTAGACTGATCAGCTAATTTGGAAATGACTAAACCTAATGTAGTTAATGATCTGCAAACACGTTTGAATATTCGTTATAAGCCGACTAATGAAAAATAAAAGAACTAGCCCATGCTGTATCTACGACACGTACTTATTAATATTGGAACCTTCTTTCAATCTTTCTCCTATGGCACCGGTTTTGATGGCCCTTTCACTTCCGGCCAAGTCGACTAAACTCATACGAGATACTTTTTCTCCGCATACCCCTGATTTGGAATCGGTTAGGATTTGAGTCAAGATGATGGAGAATACGGCATGACTTCTGGACGATTCGCTATTCATGTTTGTAGCTGCCACGGTTCTGGATTTATTGCCCTCTGTCATCAAGATATCGATATCCTAGGGATAGATTCGAATTAGCGAACGAATAGTTCTTTGATGCGTATAATACTCGATAATTTACTTCATATGCGGTAACAGCTAATTGAGATAACCCATCGACGTAAGGACCGAGCACATTGTGCTCTCGAACTTTCAATGATTGCTTATTGGCTTTAGGATCTAAGAGATCACGAACCTACAACAAAGGTGTAAAAAATTACCATCGACGGGTCGATTTCAGTCTGAGAGAAATGAAACTTACTTTTTCGTTATATATTTCCATATAACTGACTTCGACTTTAAAAGTCAATTCGGTATTTTGTTTCTTAGCTATTCGATCAAACAGAGCGTCACAGAGTCTGGGAATAATTCCTTTATTGTCAATACTTCCCATCATCGTGTATGATTTACCAGAACCTGAATAAAAATTATCGGATCACAAATCATGTGAAAAATTATCACTCTATGGATCTAGCATCACATACCAGTCTGTCCATAAGCGAATACACAAGCATTGTATCCTTGAAAAGCATTATCTAAAATATCTTCGCCGATACATTCAAAGACAGACTGCTGAGTGGCGAAATTGTTACTCTGAGGATCAATGGAATCGAAACAACAATCGAAAGCAAATGGTTTTGGAGGTTTCCTGAAACATGACTCACAATATGAATCACAATGCCTTAAGATTGTATGCTCAAGTAGACGGCATATTTACCTGTCGTTTTTATCGGATGTCATAGGCTGGTGGAGAATAGTTTGTCTGTCTTTCATTTCGACTATACACTGTGTGCCCATCTCCATTTCTGAAAAATAAAACGTAAGTTTAGGGTGGAATATTGATAAGGTGTTTCCAGAGTATCGAACACTACTTACCTCTACGATTGAAGGGCCTCACTCGGACAGCCACTTTGATTTTATCCGAAGCCATTGCTGCTTATATTTCTACTGACGACTAGAAATGACAACCAATTAAGAAATTAGCGACGGTGATACGTAAATCACTTCATATCACCATGATTACTATAAAAAAAGGACGTGTTTGGGACAAGTATATACATTAATTGAAACACATATTTTGCACAACTTTTTGGTTGATTTTCGAAGACGACGCGACGAGTGCGAAACTGGCACAAATTCTACATATAATCACAACGGGTTTCTTTCGATATATAGGTTAAAGTACCCAAGAAAGGGTGTACGATTTAGATAGATTTTACAATAAAAACAACCACGAAAACTCATCAAATTAATGCAAAAACAAACAAGGAGCATCTAGCTTCTTTCGAGGCTCCTCGCCCGATGACTATTTTTTTTGGTGCTTGCGGGTGGAATGGGTAGAGTGGGGGGATGGGTTGTTGTGTTGCGTGGCGATCCAAGCGAATGAAATAATAACAAATTTTGAAGCAGATTTTACGAATTTTAAATTTTTTAAAAATTTTTTGAAGGAAAGGGCGCAAGGGGTGAAAAAATGAGTTGTTTTTTGAAAAAACAAGAACAAAAACAGCACCATAGTTCTTCCCTCAGCCACTCTGATGAGGAAACTTGAATTTTAAAATTTAAAGTTTCAAATTTTCATTACAATATTAATTAATTTAATATCACTTTCAAATTTAAAAAGGTCGCGGGATGAAAATATATGCAAAATTGCAAAGTACCTAAAAAAAAACAACTTCCGAATTTCGTTTCAGAATGTGCTTGTGGTTGTGGCGATCTCGGAAGAACTGGAAAAAGTTCATACGCCACATTATCTTTACACACAGAATTCAAATTTTTCAATTCTCTCAACCTTCAAGGAGGGCGGTACTGACACCCAATTTGGGAAAAATTGAAAAAATTGGCATGGGGTGGGTGTGAAATTTAAGGGGTTTTAAGTCGAGGATTTCGAATTTGGGGTCGTTTTTTCTTTCAGTCCATGGAAAAAAATGTGATATGGGTAGAAATTCTGTGGTTTTCAAGTCGAGAATTTCGAATTTGAAGATATTTTGTCTCCCAATCCTTTGGGGGAAGAGCTAACATCCAATTTTGGAAATGTTGGAAAACATGGATGTGTTTTGCTGGCATTTTTCAACTGCTAAATTGTTGAATAACTGAAAAAACGCACCTTTACAGCAAAAAAATTGATAGGCATCGTTTTACTCGCCCTTCAATACACAATTTCATGCGATTGATTTTTCATTTTCGGTCCAGAGTGGGCTAAGAAGCTTTGATCTATTCGGTCCACTGTGTGACGGGGAAATGTCAGAAGTCAGAAAAGGTGGGAAAATAAGATTTAATAGCCAGTGATTTTTTGGTCGCTGCTGATGAATATGATTTGATTTGAATGGATTATGAAACGAATGTGAAGGATTCCTCATCACAACTTTGTCAAGTTCAAATGCATTTGAATTATTATTGGGTACTGGCTGAATCATGTAGTGCGAAAAAAAAAACTCAAATCCGAAGCTATGAATTTTATTACGAATAGACAACTGATAAAGATCGCAGCTTGGGAAAAAATCTGTCAATCCAATCTTAAACTTCTTCGAGAAATAGCCGAAGCTGCATTACATTCAAAATTGATCGCAGATTTTGAATAATCAAATTTGAAATAGTAAAAATTTTTTTTTACACTTCGTATCTGATCATTTCACAACGCTGCTATCTTTTTGAAATTCCAGTTTCATTTTCTGTTCGATTGTGTTCTCATCTAGCTCCATCTGTAAATAAATTAATAATGAACATAAATAAGTATTCAACTATTTTTCATATTTACAAAATAATTTAAACACCAACTTCGTCGAATTGAAGAAATTTACTATTTTTTTCTACTTTATCAAAAGATCGAAGGTATTTTCGTCTATGAAGCAAAACAGTATCAACGTGAGTTTTATGCTTGGTGGCTAATTCAAGAGCTCTGCATAAATTGGAAATAGGTACATGAATAATGAAATATTCCTTAAATATTCAGTTAGGTTAATTACGTGTTTTTTTTTACCTAATCCAACGATGCATACAAATATTCAAATAAATAGCTCTAAAAATTAATCCATTCTGCAGTAGAACTGACTCCGCATCATCTGTATTTCCACCTAGTAAAGCAATTTCTGCTGTTTGAATCGATTTATTCTTTATGGTCTGCAAAATTTAAAAAATCAAGGTAACGGATTGGTAGGCATATTAATCCATAAAAGTGAAATTATTCATCAAAATGTATTTTACTTTTATATACTGAATGAATGATACTTTATCAAGCAAATCAATGGCAGCGTAGGCTTCTTCAGCGGTATTGAGATCTTTACCATAGATCGCCAATCCTGCCAAACAAGTCCATAGTATTTCATCCTGAAAAATAAAAAAGAGTTTCTAAATTTTGAAAAACCTTCTGTAATAAAAAAAAATCAATTTAAAATTTTACCTTCACACTGCGACATAATTTCAACGCATTTTTCCAATTATTTGAGGTTCCGTAGGAATGAAGAACTGAAATGAAAGGCGACGTACAGCTGTTGATCAGCGAACCATCAGATCTTCGTATATTGACATGATTTTGTATAAAATTAACAACGCTGGGATTTCTTCCAAATTCGCTGAAAAATTTTCATGTAGAAATTTTCAAGGTGCAAATTGAAAACAAATTATTCCTATGTGAGGCCGAAATTACCTCGTATCTTTGATTAATGTTGATCTGCGAAGTAAACCAGGATCGACGAATACGATTCCAGGATAATACCAAACGGTTAAAGTTGTTTCTTGAATTCCTGCTAAAGTGTTGTAATCGTGATTCCAAAATATTGACTGAACCATTACTCCTTGAGAGATGAAAAGAGTCTGATTATTTTACTTTTTTTTTATATTGGTAAATTATTTTGAAAATTACCCAATTTGTCTATTTTTCTCAAAGAAGATATCCCAGTTTTGGTAGGAACCGATAGTAAGTACAGATCACGATTTTTATCGATAAACGCCAGCTGTCTGTTTTGTATCAAACCTGCTTGATTGAGAGCTAAATCGGTTATGCCGATTTTATGAGTGAATGGAGGTGGATTCACATTTGAACCGATTTCTAATAAATGGATAACTGAAAAAAAAGGACAGAATGAAAAAAATTGATTTCGCCAAAATCAACTACAAAATGATGATACCTACCTTTGTCGTCGATTTGATCTCGTAAAGCTAAAGTGTCATTGCTCAATGATATCATATTATCATTGATTAAATCACACAGCATGTTGGGCCATTTAGGAGCTGATACATTTCTACCATCATAAGAGTAAATATTTATAGAGCTGGGTTCCACCAAAGCGAAAACTCTGAAAGAGATTGATTCATTTTCTCAAACAACATAGCAATTGGAGAAAGTTTGTAGTCGATCAACGTACTTTTCAGCCATTAGAATAATCATAACACAGCCTTCTTTCAGTTCCATGATATGAGGAGTATTGAAATTATTGACGTTGAAAATATAGCATTGAGTGGGTGTAGCCACGACTATTTTTTTATAACGAATTACCACATGTATGATTCTTTCAGGGAAATCTAATTTTTCCATTACTTCACCGCTTATATCTTTGACTTGTAGACATTTTCTACTCGTTAAAAGTAATTCATAATTTAACCATTCGTAACGTCTGGAATCAAACAATCGTGAATCATTATTTCAAAAAATGAAAAAGTGAAACAAAGTGCTATTAATACCTTTCTATAATATGAGCCAAGATTAAATTACCATTAGCACAAGCACAAGCGATTTGGGTACCATCGCTAGACCAAGAAATACCATAAATGCTATTGCTGTTTGGCATTTCCAAGCAATGAGACCACTGAAACGTAAAAACACGGGTGATTAAAGTGACATTATTATTGGGTTTCTTGAAAACTAATCTGAAAATGAAAAAGAAATTGATAAATTTAACAAAAAATTCATAAAATCTTACTCCAGCTTTATCACATAAACGTAACGTGTTGAAAGAACCAATGGCAAATAAATCGCCATTTGGTGCCCATTCCAAAGAAGTTATCGGATAATCGTGGACAACGCTGGAATATAACTGACGTCCATAAATATCCCATACCTAAACCATTGAAAAATTTTACTGATTTTATCTCGTCTTTGGATAGCTTATTTACATTAGTGAAATTTACTTTATATCGACAGTCTTCTGACCCAGAAATAATAAGGTTATTGTTACCATTCCATGACACTTTTAAAATCAATCCTTCGTGAGCTTTCCACTAGAATAAAAATATGAAAGATTAAATCATATTGAAAAATGATCATAATTTTGGAAGATTATTCAACTCACCCGATTCGATTTTATATTTCCAGTAAGAGTTTTTATAATGAGCATTTTATTACTGGTGTAAAGAATTTGATTAGAATCTGGACTCCAAGCAGCACTATAAATTGGTGTTGATTCTTGAACAACAGTGGATCGAAGCATTCCACTTTTAGACCAGATTTTGATTTGGCCATCCTCTCCACCTGAGACGAAATCATTTGTTTTTATTGATCTGTAATCTATGATTAATAAATTGATGGTCTAAATATTTATACCTGTTAATAAACTTGACCCATCTGAACTCCATTTTCCTACAAGAACAGCTCCTCGATGAGCATCAGCGGATTTTTCAATTCTCCCATTCTTTCCAATAATATGAAATTTTCCTAAACGAGAAATAAAATGTTGAATATTATTAGGTCGTATTGATTTTTAAAAAATCCTATATCGAGGTGAATACCATCAGCTGTCGTGAGTAAAATTTGTTCCACTTTCTGCCTCTTTAATCCTCCTTGATTTCGTACAAAACAATGCAAATCGATGGGATAAGTGTTCTCTGGAAAATCGCAAAGCTTCACCGAATCTTTGGTAACAAGATTCCATTTCAATAGACCTCTATCATCTCTAAATAAATGAAAAAAATATGTCTGAATAATTCAAACATTCCATTTTCAAAAAATGAACAAGTAAAACATACCCGCTAGAAAACACTTCTTCTGATAAATTCCATCCTACAGCACATAGCGGTTCATTAGCATCAGATTGGTTTAAAGCAGTGATTTTAAACTTCATATTTTTATGCTTGTAGTTACCATCGTTTTTAGATTTTGAGAAAATTTAGGCTTACTTCGTTTACATTGTTTATTTCACAAATTTTTCGGTATCTTATGATGAGGTTTTCTCGATAATATCCGTTAGGTGATGATATTGTTGTCATTTATCGTCACCAATGGCAACGCACATAATCATTTCGTCAATCAGCACCATGCTACTTTGATTTCCATTTTGATTCAGAAATTACTAATATACTGAAGAATTCGCTTACACTTTGATCAATCATCATGCCATCGTGGGAGAGAAACATTCTTTTCAATAAATTATGAGGAAGTGAAAATTTTCTGTCGATATAGATACATGATCTCGCGAACTGCCACCTGGTTCTAGTTCAAGCTTTATTTTGTGAGAATCAAATGAACTTTGAAGATGATTACAAAATACAAAAGTCAAAAATTTATCTTCATCTCACATTTCTGATATAATTTTTTCAATTTTCAATTCCGATATTTAAAATTTTGTTTTCAAATTTCAATTTCAAATCTGTGATAAGAAAGCGGTAATAATGTTCGGGATTCGGGAGTACTCGGTGAACTTCGCTCGCAATGTTCACATTCGTAGCACTTGAAAAAAATATTGCAACATTTTTATTTCCCTCATTTTTTCAAAATTAGATCATCATTGAATTATTTTTTGGTATTTTGGGTAACCCCCCCCCCCCTCCCAAAAAAAATGGATGGCGATTTTTTTAAGTTTACCTATAAGTCAAAAGTATTTGATTAAGAACAAAATTTTTCATCAGAAAAAAAAAACGAATTTAGGTACCTACATTATTTTTCTAGTCGGTTGATTGATTTTTGAATTTTTTTTCCTTTAAAAAATAATGATTTTTAGTGGATATGCTGTATTTTTTTTTTCACTCTGATTGCTCTGATTCACGAGTGAATTACTAAATTTGTCATCTCATTTCAATTTGACTTGGAATTTTTGAAAGAAGTTTTCAACGATAAAATCAATTTCCCACAAGGACGTACGACGTCCTTGATTTTCAAGTCAAATTTATCGACATACCCCCCCCCCTCCTCCCTCAAAAACGTGACTCCATTTTGTAAAATTTAAATATACTCAGCATGTCCAGATTCCCAAAATTTTTCTCAGATTTTTAAGTCCTCACGCGTGAATGAAGTTTTGAACCTATAGGTATCAGTATCAATGGTGGTAGTAAAAAATTAATTTCACTTACTATTTTTAAAATTCTTTATTGATTTTTAATCTGAAAATGAAAATTTTAGGAAGTTTTAAAAATATTTTTCATAAGGATGTTTTTATAATAAATCATTTTGGCATCTATTTTTCATCTTGATTCGGTTTTGCAGAGATTTTCAAAAAATATCTATTTTTGGATCTTTGATTTTTAAATTACTGTGAAAGCAAAAAATTTGTTTTGAAAATTGTTTTCTGAAATTATATTACTTACCTAGGTACTCAAGTACCTACCTAATTTGAATACATATTTATTATAATCTGTAAAAAATCATGCTGTGAAGTACCTACCTACGTAAATTCCCATTATCATGAAAAAAGCACATATCAGAGCAATTTTTTTTTTTTAAATAAAAAAAACTTTCGATTTTTTGCGAAATGATTACTCAATGAAACAATACTTGTTTTTTGAAGAACTATTTCTTATAAATTTCAAAAAAAATTACATTGAATAGGTAGGTAGAGGTACGTGTGCACTGAAAACTGGAACGTGGTGGTACTTCTGAACCTCTTTTTAAAAATTGTTCGTTCAAGTTTTCAGAATTTTTTGAACAACTTCATATTTTATTCTATGGTACTGATAATGAGTTTACAAAACAGTTATTTTTTGAGTGAGCTAAACCTAATTAGCTAAAATTCTATTTAAACTATATTAAAATTGAAATGATTCTCATTTATGAAAGTTTAATTAAGAAATCGACATTCAAAAATGAACATAATTCAGACTTACATCGATAAATTATGTTTTGATACAATACTAAACAAATTGAAAACAATTATTAAGTAAATATCACAGATCAGAATACATTATCTAACAATTTATTAAGAATTTAAATACTGCAATTTTTGCTTGAAACTCGGACTACCTGATATATTAATAATAGCTTCGTCCCAAGGCCCATAAATGTTCTCTTTATACAAATACCATTTGATAAACAAATAAGGGCACACAACATTAATAAAAAATATGATGAGAAAAAAGAATATGGTCATTATGCCGGAAATACTATACAGCACAGAAGCAGTAACACTAATCTCAAATATCAGATTATAAAAAGAAAATCCCAGCTTAGTGAGTAGTAACGGAGCCAAAGCAAAACATTGAACTGTAATATGAACAAAAGCAGTCACAGAAGCACATAGAGGAAGTCTTGATGCCAAACAAACAGCTCCAAATATCGCAGCATTCAAAGACAATGAGCTCGACACAATCAACGCTGGAACTCCGTAATCAAAAAATATTAAATGGATCAACATCATGATTACAGTCGTTGAGAAAATCGTATCAGTATCAATCGTCTCTGTCAATGTTTTCAGTAAAGGTGATAGCATGTAGCTACATATTGTGTACACACATGACATTCTAATCAACTTTATGATGTTGTGCTGGTCGTAGAATAATATAAAGTACGCCGACAGGATTACAGAATCTGTACAAATGATTAAATTCAACGGATCTATCCATTCGTTGTAAAGGTAAACGAAAGTGCAGGCGAAGATCACCACAACGCATATTTGTTGAGTGAGTAATCCGGCTCCGAAGCAGGCTTCTTTGAATGATACCTTTCGTATGTGCAGATTCTTTTTCAACTCGTCCAGGAATGATTCGTCGGTATAGTTATCAGGATAATCTTTGTTCTCGTATAAATTCTTCTTCCATGGTTTTATTTTGGCTGTAGTCGTCATTGAGATTATTCTTCTAAAGAATGATTGTGTCGTAGCTCACGAGTAAGATGAACGAAATGTGCGATTGGGAAGAACATTAATATGTGTTATGATCGACTATTTCACTTCTTTTTCCATTAAATATATCAAATTTTATGAATAATTTTTCAAATTTTGAAAATTTCGAATTCTTATCAAGATTTGATAAAAAATCAGAGTTGCCACCCTGCCAAGATCGCAATTTGGTTAAAATCAAACAAACTACTTACTTTTTTCGTGGTAATGCTGGCAACATTGCGTGCGGGTTTTTCAAATTTATTTCTTGTCCATAACCATAGGTATCCAATTTTTTATTAATATCTAATTAATAATGTTGTGGATTAACTATCAAATTAGTGTTTGAGTGTTCGTAAGTTACATATGTAGAAATCATTTAACCTCGATACATTGATTTGTGGTTGTTTATAGTTGAAATATTCGCGAGATAAAGTGTCCCAAATCCCAATTCGTGGTATCGTGGTTGATCGATCGAGTAAATTTTATGGATTTTCAAGATTTATTTTTGTTATTTGGTTGTGTGAAGTGCTTTGTATCTTCAATTATAATACCTTAGCTCTTGATGTCTTGATGCCACAATTACCTCAATATAAGGGAATCAATAGTTCAAGCTCAATACAATTTGTACATGATTGAGTTAGGTACAAGAGAGCTTCGTTGAGAAAATTTCCGAAGCAAAGAAAATTGCATAAAAACGGTCAGAAAAATCCGGAAAATATCAAAATTTTTCATTTTTCATGTTCAGTGGACATCCTGAAACCAGTTGAAATTTCAAACAGAAAATGAAATAGGTCGTAATCTTAGCCGAGGGATAAAACAGATTGAAATCTCAATACATGAGTGAGGCGGGGGGAGGGGAATCATTCCAAAATTTTTAAGATCCTAATTTGCGACATCAAAAGTCAAAAACGTTGAATTTTTATATTTTCGAAATTAACTTATACTGTAAGATCGATAAGATATGTTTTTATTCAACGCTATTTTATAAAAATTCAATATCAGAAAATCAGAATGACAGGAAAAAATCAGAGAGCTAAAAGCTGATTTTAAAACAAATGTTATATTTTTAAAATCAACTTGATATCATTAGTACCTAAGGATGACAAAAAAAAACATATTTCCTTGTTATCGGGTTTTTTCAGAGGAAACTTTACTTAAGTTACTTATTTTTTTCCCCCTCAAAAAAATAATAAATTTCCCACGTTTTTCTCTTCTCTTTTTTCCTCATTTCCTCATAAATTCCTAAAATCATGTTTTTGTTGAATTTTTTTTTTTTAAAAATACCTACCTAAAAATTGAAGAAGATTTGCGGTTTTTCACTTTTTTTTCGATCAATGGAGCAACTTTCCTACTTTCTCCTCCTTTTAGTCAAATTTTCCACAATTTACATTTTTTCCATTCTCTTTTTTTCACTTGAAATTTCCTATGATATGAAAAAATTTATAAGATTTCCCAACACTGATACCAAATTTTTATACTTAGCAATACTGGAATTTTTATTTTTTACCTCAATTCCCCTCCATTGGGCAAATTTCCTGTTATTTTCCCCATGTTTGATCCAATTCCCCAGTTTTTTCTGTTTGATCGAATTTTCCATAAATTTTCGTTTTCCTTTTTTTTTTTCATTCGAAAATTCTCATGATATGGGAAATTTCCCACAATATCATTTGTCATTATTTTTTTAAGGATTTGAACCATTTATATTTTACCTGAGCCTAACTTTGATGTTTTTTTCTTCTTTACAGATGTGGTATACTCGCAAGATCTTGGAGATGGACTTCGCATCAAACCAATTTCGTGAACAATTAATGACCAGGGGTGAGTTGATTTGCTTTATTTTTATGGATAATGTTTTATTGAAAAAAAAGGAAGGAAGGAACCAGACCAACTGGTGTTTTTAATGTTCTATGATCGTTGGAGAAATTACGAAATTTAAACACGAATGTTGAATGAAGATAAATTTTGAGAGGTGTGTGAATTTCCAAATGTTCCGTTACTTAATTTTTCTAAGATGTAAATCTGGTTACTCAATTCCTGTAGGGAGGGCTGATCGCAGTTTCAGTTTTTGTGAAAATTCTAGTGAGTCGAAGTGATGGTTTAAAGCACGACCTAGAATGTATTTTTTATATCCTTCTGACTTGAGAATAATAATGAAGATGATTTTATTTGGGATTGGGAAGGAAAAGAAGATCATGGATGTACTTGCAGATGATATAGACTATTAGATGAAATTTTCAAAACTTCCTTATAGGCCCTTTGCACAGAAACACCCGCATCAATTTTTTTCTTATTTTTGTATTGTGATCGGATTTCACATCTTTTAAATTACATATTTGTGGGCACTTCGTCGATTTTTTGTACGATTTTTCACGCAGATTATCAATTAAATGAGCTATACCCTATCGGTTTTTCAAGCTCATCAATTATCATGATCTTTTTACATTACATGTCTACGTCACAAGGAGGTATCTCAACCAGCGAAATTTCTGCTGAATTTTTGATTTGGAATTTTTTTACATACTTACTTAATTTTTTACTCAGAAAAATCACTATATTTTTGATCAGAAGTAATAGGAAATTTTTAATTTAAGCTAGACCAATTTTTCGGAACAAATCGCAATTTTTGTCTGAAATTGACGTTCTCTTGCAAGTAACGATTTCTGAATGAGGGGGGGGGGCGCAACGGAAATATGGATTCTACGAGCATGAAAACTCATCAGAAGACTTCCATTTCCCTTTTCATGTTCAATAGAAGAATTTTGAAAATTTCAGTTCCTGCTCTTTTAAATTAATTAATGAAATGTAGTTTTACCCTTATCAGCAGTAAAATTTTTCTGATTATAATTCTGGGTATTTCTTTAGCGAATTTTATAATGATTCAAATTAAATGGGTATCGGTAGACTTTTCAGTGTGTTCTCGCGAAATTTATTCTTTTTCGAGCCAGAATTCATTCAAATGGAGATTTTAGCGAGCCAAATAAGTTGCCTATCCATATAAATTGAAGGGGCGAAAATATTCATTTTTTCAACATTTTTTGTGGGAGACCTTTTAATACCTATTCTATTTTCATCGTAAATAGTGAAATAGGTGAAATGAGTTGCATTTCTGAACATTTTTGTGACCCTGCCGGAAAGAAGAGACCTTGTGTAAATAAATCGATGTCTCATTTTTCGCGTTTTCGGTCCAAATGACACCAAATCTGGATCAAGCACAAAAATAAAGACATAAATTTATTTACACAAGGTCCTTTCTTTACGGCAGGGTCACAAATGTTCAGATATGCAACTCATTTGACCTATTTCACTATTTACGATGAAAATAGAATATTGAAAATGATGCCTACCCTTGTAAATTGAAAAGGGCAAAGAAAAATTGTTTATTTTTAAATTTGAGCTATGTAGTAACGATCAAAGAGCCGTTTTTGATTGATTTTGGATTGGAGGAAGTATTTATAGGTAGGTACCCAAATTTTATATCGTGTCAGACTGATTTTGATCGATCTTTTTTTTTTTCAATCTACCAAACTTAATGACTATCTGAGTATTTCATGATCAATCAAATTGTAAAAAAATTGCTAAAAAGCGTTTTTTTAATTGAAAGGTATGATTTTGCGTTTATTCTGTTTGTTTACGCCCAATTCTACCTAAATGCAACCCATGTTGATGTAAACTCATGATTAAAATGGTCAAAATTTGAAAACTCGTAATAAAAATATTCAAATTAGGTAATCGTTTCAAAATTCAAATCTAGCGGCAAGGGCAAGATTTTATTTTGTACATCATTTTTTTTTTTTTGCAAAACGCTATGCCTACTGTCAGACCATTATATCATGACACTTTTTGCAGGGTTACCAATGAGCAAAAAGTTCTAAATTTTAGGGATTCTCAAATTTTTGAAAAAAATTAATCAGTAAATAAACAATCAAAATATTTGTTTTCTTTGAAAAATTGAACCGCAATTTTTATTTACCAGCCACCTATTTGTCAATTTTTTGTTGATTTGAGAAACCCTGCAGCTTTTTTTGCCTGCTGGTATCACTGCAAAAAGTGTCATGATATAACGGTATGACAGTAGAAATATTGAAATTTTGTCCAATTTTTAAAAACTAGATCGTAGTCGTTTTAAAAATTTTTACTTTTCGTAATGTTCGTCAATTTTTTATCGAATTTTGTGGCTAATATTTCATGGACCTGTGAAATTCAGGCTAAAGATAAATAATGAATGTTTGAGAAATCATTTTTGAAAAATTTTTAGTTCTTTAATTTAAAAGAAAAAAATCAAAAATCTTAAAATAATTTAAAATTTAAAAATTTCAACCCTAAAATTTTTACATTATTCAGTCATTTTGAGATCTAAGCACAACTTTTGAAGAAAAGAAGTGCAAAACCAACGTTCAACATGGTTCAACCCTAATAGCGGTCATCTAGGCAGTTTTTTTTTATCTGAGTAAAGTCATTTAAAATCGCTCACTTGGACACCTCAAAATCAGCCTAACATTTTTAATATTTGTTCACAATTACCTAGTCTCGATGAAATTTTTCAAAAATGAAGTTTTGAGGCGGCGTAAGTTTTCATAAAATTGCAGTTGTTAACTGCTGTGGAAAATTTCCGACAAATTAATCAAAACTCATTTTTATATTGTCATCTAAGATTATTTTTGGCTTACTTTTCAAGCCACTGAACAGTCAATTCGAATTTAATTTTTACTAAAATTGCATTTGTTGAAAAGTAGTTGGGTACCTAGCAATAATCCAAGCCACAAAAACTTTTGAAAATTTTTAATTTAAAAAATGTATGCGTGCCTCTATTTTGTGGTACCTAGACCTACCTATTGTTATAAAGTTATAGACGATTACTTATAATTTTTACCCCCTTTCCTCTCCTTACAGAGAATGAATATATCTAAATTTTAAAGTCTCTGTTTTAAGAATTATTATTTGAAAAGTAGGGACCCCCCTCCCCCAACAAGTTAAAAAACATTTCGAGGTTTTCCTTTAGCTCCAACCTCCAATCTCTTATAGACTCGAGTGCTCAAAATTTTTCTAGCAGCTTAGATTCTTCAAGGTCCCCTAGCTGTATACCCATGTAGACTTGAACTCGAAATTTTTCCAGCAGGTTCTCCACCAAAAAAAAAAAAAACTATTACCTCCCTCATTTTTTTCATAATCCAAGTCAATTTTTTTTATGCACCCAAATACACAGGAACTGTCCAAACTTCTCTGCTAGTGGCACTGGCACTAGATATCCTAAAGTAGTGAAAAAACTGGTTTTTTAAAAAATCCCCCTCCCCAGGTCTCCTAGCTCCATCTCTCTGCTGACATGTGGACTGGGAGGCTCAAAAATTTTCCAGCAAGTTCTCTGCCCAAAGTAAACTATCGTCCTCCTAATGTTCTTCATAATTCAAGCCCAAGGCATGTTTTTTTCATCTACCTAAATACGGATATGTTGGCTTCTCTTAAATAATTTGTGTAGTTAACTAGTATATAAGCAATTTTCAACCTTGAGAAGGTAGCAATGTGTAATCACATATTGTTGAAGAAATACTTTTTCGAGAATGGCTGGGTGATACCGGTCGATAATCACTTCTCATTAGATTATTAAAATCGATCAGCACAGGATTGATTATTGAATCTCATTTCATACATCGCGAGATAAAGTATAAAACCTTCAGGTTCCCATCGAAGAATTGACGCATCAATATTCGAAATAATTTCTTCTAAACGAAACAAATGAGCACGTAATCTTTAAGTTCCGATTCCTGAAATTCTTCTTCCCACACTCCCACAGTCCCAACCCAACGCCTGACATACTCATAATCACGTGATCAATCAATCGATGAATCACGTACAGACATGGAAACGTCACCATACCCAGCAGCTCAGTCACTCTTTCCTACCGATGAATTAAATCAATACCAGCAACTCTCGCAGATAAAAATTTAATAATAAATACAAGAATAATCGTTTCTTAAATTAACGTAAAATCTTTTCATTCGATCGCATTACAGTTAAAAGCTATGAACATTTAAAAAAATATTTATAGCACATGCGTAAAAAAAAAAGTAGAAGAACGGTGAGACATAAGACAGTTCGAGGGGAGGGGGAAGGGAACACTCTTAAACACGAAAATGATGATCGATAACGTTCCATTATAAAAAAAATATATTATTACGATAAAAAGTGAAAACTTTATTAAATCGATAGACATATAAAAAAAAATGCGACAAACAAAATTCAATCAGTAAAATTACAAATAGTCGTCGCCGTAATTTTCTAATATTAATTTGTTACTCGGCGCACGTTTTTACTTTGCAACATTCAATTCACAAATATAGGAATAAAAAAAGTGGAGGAAAATTTCATATAAACCGAATAATAATAACGAACGCATTAATTTTGACCACGGCCATGTAAAAAGATAGCGACTTTAAATGAAAAAATTTTAACTTATGAATTAATTTGTCGTTTCGAGTTCCGCTCTTGATATAGATATTCTGTTTAATGAAGTAAAATCGGTAATAGTATTGTTGTCTTTGTTGCGAGCACATGCTTGACTGAAACACGAGAAAAAAAGAGAAAGCTACGAATGAAAACGGTACGTGATTATACAGGCACACGAATATTACAATGGAACGTTTCGGAGGTAGAAAAATTCACCTGTTTGAGAATTTCTTGTTAGATTTGAATATACCATCGATGGACTCGTATTTACAACAATTAACTACAAACAATCTTCTTGACTTTTTCGTACGCAGCGAGCAACCTTACGTTTAAATTCTTGATAATTTTCTCTCCATTCTTTAGCAGCATCTACATTGGCAGGACTTTCATCGTTGGGGTCAGCGAGCATAGAGATCACAGATATTAATATAGTTTCGACGGTATGTACGGGAAGCCACCTTTCGCTGGCCTTTTCGTAACCGTATTTATCGTCACCGGGTTCGTGTAAAATTGAAATACAAACATCGCCATTTTTATCGACTGAAAACACAAACACAACGTTACGAATGGTCCGAGGTGATTACGATTATTCTCTTATCTACTTACTATTCGGATGCCAGATTTCGGTGACGAATTTCATTTTCGGAGGTCTTAACGGATATTCTTTAGGGAAATATAAATGTGCTTTGAAAAAACCTCCTTCGCTGTAAATCATACGAGACGTTTATTAATCCATGACGAATGCACGAGCATTATAGTACTAAAAAATATTACACGTTTACTTACTATAACGTATCTGGAGGGCCTATGATAAGTACTTCCCATCTGTATATGTCATTGTCGTCGATTAATCCCGCAGAAAATCCTTCTACAGGATTTTTATTTAATTCTGCCAACAGAAAAGTAATCGGATTAGTATAAGGTTGATTAGCCGGTATATATTTACTCGAGTACAACGAGACCATCGGCAATCTGCGATGTACGGTTGAATAAATATGTTATGCAGCTCGATCATTATGTAACAGAGGTTTCGTTAGCCATACTACAATGGTAAATTTATCAATTTACACGAAAGATCTGTACTTCAATGTATCGAGCGGTATAACGGTTACATTTTAACGTATGTTTCAACAGTAAATACAGATATTTTCACGTTTAAATTTAAACAAAAGCCTACCAACTACAAGGTTACGGAAATACGATACCGATTTCTCGGCCATTCGGTGCGATTGTATGAGTAATTACCTGCTAATTGTTTGCGCAATAAAAGAGAAGATTGTGATTCTGACATTAATAATACAATAACAGGAACACTAAATAAATTTATACATATAATACAATACTTTTTTACGTTGACAAATTGATGGCGAATTGTAGTTTGTAAGCTTAGATGACTGAGAGACAAAAAACATAAATACGCATGCACACAATGAGATCAACATGAGATTCGAGCGGAGTGGGAAGGCCAGGTGGTTGAGAATGGAAGTGATTGGTAGTATGTGGAAAGACCGCTAGGAGTGCTAGTGAAATGGAATTTGATATTCAATTTTTTTTTTTAATGCTTACTCAAGTACTGAATAATTCTGAATAAGAATAAATCCGTGCTTTTTAGTGTATCAAAAATGGTAACTTATTTTTGATTATTAATACCTCAACACCTAAAACATTGTCCATTTTCTTAAAATTTTCAATTTCAGGATTTGTCAAATTTTGAATTTTTTGAAAATTATTTGAAGCTGTAAAATCAATGTGAACTTTTGAAGCATGATTAAATAGGCGGTCTTCATCTTCATCTTCACTTCATTCGTTCATTCTTTGAAAATATTTTCACTTATCAGTCGTTAGTTATGCAGAAATTATTCAACATCGATACATTGATTTGTTTTTGTGGTTGTTTTGGTATTTAGTTGAAATATTCGCGAGATGAAGTGTCCTAATTCGTGGTTGATCAATCGAGTAAATTTTATGCATTTCCAAAATTTATTTTTGGTATTTGGTTGTGTGAAGTGGGTCGTATCTTCAATTATAATACGTTAGCTCTTGATGCCTCAATTATCTCAATATGGGAATCAATAGCTCGATACAATTTTGTACATGATTGAGTTACAAAAAAGCTTCGTTGAGAAAATTTCCGAAGCAAAGAAAATAGCATGAAAACGGACAGAAAAATCCGGAAAATATCAAAAATTTTCATTTTTCATGTTCAGTGGACATCCTGAAACCAATTGAAATCTCAAACAGGAAATGAAATAGGTTTTAATCTTAGTCGAGGAACAAAAATGATTGAAATTTCAATTATTGAGAAATTGAAATTTCAATTATTGAGAAATAAAATCAGTTGAATTCTCAAGGGAACAGATTGAAATCTTGACAAAACTGGTTGAAATTTCAATCTAGACAAAAATTGAAATCTGACCTGAGGAAAAAATAATGAATTTCCCACGTTTTTTTCTTCACTTTTTTTCTCTAAAGTTTCTAAAATTTCATGTTTTTGTTGAAAATTTTTTAAAAAATGCCTAAAAATTAATGAAGGTTTGCGATTTTTTCGCTCAATGGAGCAATTATCCTACTTTCTTCTCCTTTTAGTCAAATTTTTCACAATTTACCTTTTTTCCATTCTCTTTTTTTCACTTGAAATTTCCTATGATATGAAAAAATTTACAAGATTCCCTATCACTGATACTAAATTTTTATAAAAATACTGAAAAATTCATAGAAATTTGTATTTTTCCCCTCAATTCCCCTCCTCCCCCGTGGACAAATTCCCCATTATTTTCCCCATGTTTGATCGAATTTTCCATAAATTTTCGTTTTCCGTTTCTTTTTTTTAATTCGAAAATTCCCATGATATGGGAAATTTCCCACAATATCATTTGTCATTATTTTTGAAGGATTTGAACCATTTATATTTTACCTGAACCTAATTTTGATGTTTTTTTTCTTCCTTTTTACACATATGGTATACTCGCAAGATCTTGGAGATGGACTTTGCATCAAACCAATTTCATGAAAAATTAATGGCCAGGGGTGAGTTGATTTGCTTTATTTGTATAGATAATTTTTTATTGAAAAGAAGGAAGGAAGGAACCAGACCAACTGGTGTTTTTAATGTTCTATGATCGTTGGAGAAATTGAATGTTGAATGAGAATATTTTGAGAGGTGTGTGGATTCCCAAATTAATTTTTCCAAGATGTAAATCTTGGGATTTTTGGGTACTCAATTCCTGTAGGGAAAGCTTATCGCAGTTTCAATTTTTGTGAAAATTCTAGTGAGTCGAAGTGATGGCTCAAAGCACGACCTAGAATGTATTTTTATATTTTTCTGACTTGAAAATAATAATGAAGATGATCTTATTTGGGGTTGGGAATAGGAAGATAATCATCGTCATTTTTTAAATTTAAAAATGGATTGAAAAAAAACCGAACTGCATGTTTTTGGTGTTGGAGGGAGGGGATGTCAGGTTGTGAACAGCCCATCGCGTACACGTGTACTTTTCAAAAGAACACACTGAACACAGAACCCACCACCTAAGAAATTATCATGCAAATGAAATACCACAAAAATACTAGAAAGACTGTGAGAAAATAAAATCAAGTATAATTTATTTTTTTTCCAAAAAATGAAAAAAAAACTTGAAAACTTGAACATTTAAAATTAATCCTTGAATGGTAACATCGGATATGTTCAGAGTAATTTAAAATAATCGTTAAAATAATATTTATAGATTATACTGCATAGAGAACTATTCAAATATACGAAAAGTAAACAAGAAAACATAATAATTTGGGGCACGGAATCGAGTAAACGATAAAAATCAATGGCAATAAAAGTTCCAAACGTATAAAACAAAAGTACACAAATACGACACGAATATAATAATGTGCGAAATTGTGCACAAAGCTCACGAATTATTGAGCAAAATATTAAAAAAGAATAATAATAAAGGAATAGAAATAGGTAAAAGAGGGTACAGAGGTACATAGGAAAAATAGATATTTATGATCACACGAGCAGCTTAAAAATATCCATCACATTTGAGATCTTATGATTAAAAAATATAAGCCTTAGAATAAAAAATCATTGTGAATGAAACAACACTTGAAGGTACCAACACAGTCTATGGATCCACAGCTAGAGCTTCTCACAAGCTACAAATATAACTTTCGGTAATTAAAAAATGTAAGAGAGACGTAAAAGAAAATGATAAAATTGTATCAATGATGAAAAGCAAAGATCAAAGATAACGAAAACTCACGTTAGAATATTTGAGAACAACACAACAAACGATGTTTTCTAAGTGAACGAAATGTAACGAAAAACAACCACTAATTCCTAAATCTTGAATTGACAAAACGGGATTGAGAGCTCTCGGCTATTTTCGAGGGTGTTTGCTTGAATTCTACAAATTTTTGAAGTATTTTTCAGGTAATTACTCGAGTACGTAAAAAATACTTTAAAAATTTGTAGAAGTCAAACAAACACCTTCGGAAATAACCGAGAGCTCTCGTTCTCATTTTGTCAACTCGGGGGTTAGGAATTTGTAAAACAACCCAGCTGTGATATTTTGCAAAATATACCATTAATTTTAAAATAATGAACTACTCTATCGATCTATGCAAGCTCAGAACCATTTAAAGTGTCAAAACTAATATTTCTGATGGAAAACAGAACTATAGCAAATTCGTTTGGAATAAATTTCAAAATTTATCTATTGATTATTTTTTAAAATACTTTTGCTAACTACAGACACTTGACTATTTGTTATTGAGTGAATATAGAACTTATGGCAGATCAAGCTAAACTTTTTTGGTCATTTTGAGCAACTAACTACAAAATCAACAGAATTCAAACTACGTGAATAAGGCAACTACTCAATAATCAAATAGGTACAACAAAACCTTTGAAAAAACGCAACTTAACCCTGTTATTATACCAAAAAATATTTTGATATCATAGACAACGTTGAAAAATAATATGATTACCTACGTTTAAATATCAATCATGCAATAACTTCAATCTTAAAAATAAGATATTTGACTTAAAATATTGTAATGACTCGAATAAAGATGCTAGACAAATGTAGCAATCCATTTACCTACTAATGATCACTGGTTCTGATTTTTCTGTAAATCATGAAGCCAGTTCCACCTAAGATTATTAAGGTTGGTAATCCTAGACCAATGGCGATAATGAAAAAAACCACCATAGAAAATGCTGGCTCCGGCGATTTCCCAATTCCGACCAAGAATGACCTAAAATAAAACAAAAACTATAATAAGCACGTTCAATGGATAACGGAGGTGTTGAGTCAAATCAAACGAACCACGACGTATAATTAGTTCTCTTATAGAATCCGTCTCCGCTCCATCCAAACGATACGTTTTCAGCGGTAACTTTGATCGGAAAATTGAAAAGATTCGATCCATGAAAGTCAAATGCTAAGGTAGAGTTGAATATATCAAGGGTTTGAACATCAGTTGCATTGGCCATATCATACTCGAAAGTTTTCGTTGAATTTGATACTACTTTATTGGGCGACGTGTAAACGATCGGACGCCACTGCAGATACCCGCTGTGAGCTCTCTTTATATCTTCGTCGTTTCCAACACGTAACGTGTCTAACTGAAAGTGAAAAAATGAAAATTAGTTAGATTGAAATCGAGGCCAGAACATATAATCTAAATTGATGTTTTAGTCGATAATATGTGTTTGTGTTTTTTTAAATTGATAACATTCCCACAAAGATGTTTGTTCTTCATTCAATGACTTACTGTGAAAACTCCCGGAGTATTTTCATCGTCTAACGTTTTCTTCGCGGATAATCTCACTGTGGTGTTTGGTTCGTTTGTACCAAAGGTTATGAATTCAACAGCGAATCGCGATCCGTCGTAAAATGGCGTTAAATTATCGATTGCCAGATCGACTTGTGAGCTGTTTTCGGTATGGAGTAAACGGGGTAGATCGACAGAATGACCATCGCTTCCGAAAACATATGTCTGATTTAAAAAAAAAAAAATGAATGCAAAAAATGAAGCAAAAAACACTCTATAGTGAAAGTGCGATTCTTTACCGTAATATTTACTGCGCCATTTTTGGAAATATTTCCATGATGGTAACCGACAGCGGTGAGAGAATAGCTGATAGAATTACTCGGTAGATCGTCGAGGAACCCTTGAACACTCCAGTTGAAATATTGAGTGGGCATTTTGATAGTTTCAGGATCATCTTTGTGTAGTATTCCGGAATCATCTTTATCATTGAATTCGTAAATCTGCGACACCGAAATCACTCGATTAACGATCATAATACTATGAAAATAAGACATAGAATATGATACTAACATTGTGGATCATCACACCGAAGATGTAAGAAGGCCAGGCACTAAAACTAATGGATTTTTGTTGAGTTTTCTCATAGTTGTCCCAATTTACGGTCATGTTGGTATTCTTTGGTACTTCGAACATGGTCAATATTGGTTTTGAGTCGAAATCCCATACGTAGTAGAGAATATCTGCGGGTCCTTCGGCTTTGATAACGATCAAATTTCCACATGTTGAATTACAGTCTGGGTTGAAGAAATGGCTCAGCTGAAAGAATGGAAATTAGTAAGATTGAAATGGAGTACTAGATAAATAGTGATTATAGTACATACTTTTCGACTCGTATCACATAGGGTGTAATTTAAATCACAAAAAAGTATAAATAGAGAGACAAAGAGGTGATATTTATTGCAACGAAACATTTTAAAAATCTAATACGTAGGACAAGGCTAAAGTTCACACATGCTACTGTCCAGCATCGAATAGATCAATTAATTGATGAACAAAGAGCACAAAGAAATTGTTAGTTGACTAAGAACATATTCATTATTGGAATATTTTTATAATCGTTTGAAAATTTGTTATCTATTTTAGTTTTACAACAAACACCCCTCACCCTCTTTGCTTCTTCTTTCTACATGCTTGAAGATATGTTCACATTCAACAACACAGCGAATTTTTCTGCTCAATGCACCAATGATTTATGAACACAGCTTTATAAAATAACAATCACCCCCCGCCCCGGCGCTTTTTTTTCCTCCGGAAAATTTACCAGTTTTCTAAAGGCTCTAGCTCTAGATCAGCTTGATAGCTCTTAAAGTGTTGAAGTAGAAAATCCTCAAATTACATCAAAAGAGGGCAAAATATTAAAATACGGAAAAAAAAAGGAACTATCTCATGGTATGGCAATTAATTGGGATTGGGAAGGATGATGAAAGTAAAATTATGGAGCTGAAATTTTAATTTTCACTGCGTCATTTTGAGATCTAGGCCGAAATTTCGTGTTCCCCCATTCAAGTTTTCAAAAAAAGATGGAATTGTTTCAACGCAGACAAATACTTAATTGAATAAGATCTTCGTTTTTTATTCCTATTCAGTCCTATTCACCTTTCAAAAAACACCAGTGGAAGTTTTTTTAGTATCAATTGGATTTTAAGGGCAATTAATTGGGATTGGGAAGGATGATGAAAGTAAAATTATGGAGCAGAAATTTTAATTTTCACTACGTCATTTTGAGATCTAGACCGAAATTTCGTGTTCCTCCATTCAAATTTTCAAAAAAAGATGGAATTGCTTCAACGCAGACAAATACAAATACTTAATTGAATAAGATCTTCGTTTTTTTGACTCCAGCTTTTGAGCCATTTTGATGTAAATCTGTACCTACCAAGTTCAAATTTTTTCAAGCTTCTTTAAATTTTTGCAATTTATTCAATTTCTAATATTTTCTTACAGCTGCTAGCTGTATCCAATTTTTAAATTTTTCAGGAGTATGAAACGATTTTTTCAATTTAAATTTTCTCAAAATTTATGTAACTTCCAGTTTTCAATTTTTTTCGACTTTATAGTTTTATTAACTACTTTTTAAAATTTCTTTTAATTAATTTATAAGTTGGAAGCGAAGTTGAAAAACAAAAAAGTTGATAAATTTCAAATTGGAAAAATTTAATGATACTTAATTTAAAAAATTTTTAGGGTACTCAAGAAAAAGAATTTTACATCTGAAAGAAATTGAATAAAAAGTTTAAAAAAAAATTGAAACTTTGAAACTGGAATTTCAGCTTAAAGTTTTTTTATGATTTTTTTTTTAATTTAAGTGAATTTTCTGAATTTAAACTTTGATTTTATACAAATTGTTTTCAATTTCAATTTATGCATCTCCTAATAATTTGTTAATTGTGACATTGGATATTGGAATATTTCTTATTTAATTTGATTCCATTTATTACAGTCATGTCTTTCTTTTTCAAGAGACGAGAGTGGCCGAGACATACACAACACACATTTTTTTCTGCTCTCAATTGAAAAAAACATCAGTATATAGACGTTTATGTTCAATAATACATTTTTATATACGTACTTATATCATGTAGTATTATGAGAATGCAAAATCAACATCTATAATAATAATAATACAATAATTAAAATTCAATATTATGACTTTAGCTTGGAAATTTTTCTCTAGCGAGGAAAATATAAAACCGAGCTTGAAAAGTACTATACGTAGTAACTACTAATTACATCAGATCAATCGTTTCGAGTGCATTATGTTAAAGACTAGAACATGACAAAAGGAATATGAATCTGTTTCTAAACGTTGAATAATTTCTCTAACCACATAACACACATACGTATTACGTACCACTAGCTTGATCATACTCATTATTTTCGTAACCAAAATTCTAAATTTAATTGTTACTTATTATTATCGTTGTCACGTTTTTGTTTTTGTTTTTGGTTTATCAATAAGTTACATAAAAACTCGATTTTGGTATTTTGACTAACGGATATTTCATGTTCAATATCAACTACGTATTGGATTTACAGGGTGTTCTAAAATTTTTTGAAAAATTTCAAACAAGTATAGATTTAATAATTTTTTTTCACTCTGGCTTCGTTTTAATTTTTTTTTAGATAAAAAATAAAACTGAGCTATATTTAAAAAGAGAATTATCACGATACTTGATACCACTCTGAATAAAATGAATGATGAATTTTTTGGGACACCCTATGCAAAAATTCTAAAAAAAAATTCCATTTATATTTTACATTACTTGATATTTGTTTTATAAACTGACTAGATAGAAAATATTCTTGATATCAGTTATGTTCTGAAAACCAGTATATGAAAATCCTAGATCTTTCAATAAAATCAACTTACAAGTTAAAATGTCATCTTACCTAATCAAGTTAGATGAAGTAAAAAAAAAATCGAGAATACAAGCGCATCACTAAACGTTACAAAAAAAAATGAGTACAAAATATTCAAAATAGAAATGAAAATTATTTCTGGACCTTACTCAAAGAAAAAAAAATCCAAGATACCTTCGTAGTAATTTAAAAAGAAAGAGAGGAAGAACTAATGCGAGTATAAATAGGTAGGTATTACATCAAATTGGCTTACGTATAAGGGGAAAAAAAGCGCAGAAATGTGCTCGAGATCTGAACTTGGAGGAATAATTCACTATAATACTGTAAGATAACTGTAAATAAGAAATGAAAAAATAAAAAGGCGAATAAATGCAACCAAAAATACAAAGGACTTATTAAATATGCGACGTAAACGTAATACTGCAATGGTTACGTAATTTTTGAACTAGACGAGATGATCGAAATATAAATAAATGGAAACTTACACCAAGGTAACTCGATAGAATGGAAGAAAAGGATCATCAGGGTAGTTCAAATTAAATGGCACATCCAGTGTAAAAAAAAGGTCAATAGAGAAGCACACTATACGACGCATTCGATATAGAAATACCAGATCTAGAATGTTTTCTACACTTAGAATAATAATATATAATTTTAGACTTTGTCGTCTGAGTCTGGTTTTTTATTTGGTTGTGATTTATCAACGTCTTTTTCTTCTTCTTCGGAGGATACCAACTCAAGCATCGTTTTGGAAGGAGATTCTTTGGCATTCCAACGTCCACATTTCCGATTTTTTGACAAACATCTGAGGTGATGAAAAAAAAGTTGTAATAATTTCATATTCATAACATTTCAGTCAGGGTTTGAGCCTTAGATGGGAAATATTTCAATTGATAGAGAAATTTTGTGCCACAGGGTGTTCCGAATATCGTCTATCTAATTTCTGTTTTTTTTTTTTTTTTTTTTTCGGAAATAATGGGATATCACTGAAAAAAACTCTGATGAACATATTACTGATCTTAAAAATTGAAGGACCAAAATGCTATTTCAAAAAAAATATTGAAAAATTTCTTCAACCATGGGAATGAATAGAACTCGGAAAACTGAACAGATTTTCACTTCCATTATTTTTGCCTAAATGAAAAATTGAAGGGTTTACCGAAGAATGTTAAAAAAAATCTAAAAAAAATCATCTAATCGAAAGAATGAATAGTACGTTGAAAACTGAGGGAAATTTTTTCCCGAAGATTTTATATGCCTAGCATGATAAATTAAGGAACTTGAGGCCATTCAAATTTAAGAAAATTGAAGTTTGATTATTTGCAACAACCCGTAGCCTCTTGATTTTTGACATTTCGACTCACTAATTCTGAAAGTGTCCAAGTGCCAAATTGATATTTTTACAGGAAATCCAGAAAACGTTCTGAATTTTATTTGAAACAGTTTGAATCACTGAACCCGAAACACTCAAAATCTCATTTTTGAAAAAAAAATGGCACTACACTTTTAGAATTAATGGGTCAATTGGACAAAGTCTTCCGAACAGAATTTCTTCAGTTTTCAACTTTCTGTCCATTCCATCGCTTAGTTAATTTTTTAATGATTTTTTTGAACAATTTTTTCTTAGCCCCTTCAATTTTCAAGTAAGGTAAAAAGTCATTGAAAAATTGCTTTAACGAGATTTTTCTACAAGCAGTATTCGCCCCTTCAAATTTTGAGATCGGCAACATGTTTATCCCAAACTTTTTCAAGTGGTAAGTATTCCAAAAAAAATTGTAGGGCAGACGATTTATGGAACAACCAGTACAGAAAATACAACTTAAGTAAAAACTTCCATCCAAAATTTTGAGTAGTCAAAATTCATTTTTTGAATTGTTGAATTTTTAAAAATTCAAAATCATTTTATGCCTCTGCAAAATAAAAAATTGGGAACTTATCCAATCGAGGTAAAAAGCTAAAATTTAGTAAATATCTTTCTCAATTTCGACCTCATAAATTTGTTACGAAAATGCCAAGTTTAAAAATTAGATTGTTTTCTGGTTCAGAATTGTCACTGTTAAGGCTCATTTATAATGGCACTGAATTTGTCACTGAAAAAAGTTGAATCTGTGTTTCCTTACGGAATCGTTTATAATAGGCACTGAATGAGTCCCTATCTTTTCAGTGAAAAGTTGAAATATTTCAACTTTTCAGTGAATTATTCTGTGCCATTATAAATAAGCCTTTACGTGGCTTTTTTTTCTTTTTGGACAGCTGAGGTCGAATATAAACTCCATTTTTTTTTTTTGAGAGGGTCCAAATTCAATTGGTAAAAAGACATACCTTTTGGTTCGTGAATTTGTTGGCAACGTTAACGAAGCTTTCATAGACTGATCGTTATTTTTAGCAGCCGAGGCCTCGTGAAGTTTCCTCTGCAAAGTCATCGTTTCCTGTTCAGGAAAATCATCATCAGTACCGTCACATTCGCCTTTCACGTTCAAATTGCAATTTTCGCATTCGGCGTGATAATCGTCGACGAGAGGACTGCTGCTTTCAGAATCTGATTTCGATTCTTTAGATTCGTCGCTGGGGGTAGCGACGGGAGCAATGCGTTCTTTCGAACATTTGGTAGCTTTTTTAGTTTTTTTTTGAGAATCTTGCGATCGTATGGATTTCTTAGATTGGCTGGATTGTTTGGATAGTGGCTCCAAAGTATCTAGAATATCAAAAAATTACTCTCGCGTATTTTGATTTTTAAAAATTTGTATTAAGCTTTCTTGTGGCGAGCTTACTTGGACTTGGTTCTTTTCCATTCATCGAGGAAATATTAACAGCGGACGAAAAAGTAGTAAATTGGGGTTGACGTTCGCAGGAATCTGAAGTAGAAGGTAGAGGTGACGATAAACTAGCGGAAAGAGGTAATGTGCGATGTGCACCAGATCCTCGGGCTGGATCGAGGGGGAATTGAGAAGGATAGGTGCTTTCCTCGGTGCTGGTGGTAGAATGAGCGTAACTGGTGGAGTTGGCACGGCTGCGTAGCTCGGAAGTTGCTCGTTCAGAGGAATCATCTTGAACAAGAATGTACTTTCAATGAAGACAGGCTTTGAATTATTTTCGAAGTATTATACGAATAAGAGAATTACTTTTATTATGAACTGGGCATACACGACGATGAAAAGAATCATTAGACTGGGCTGGACTATGCTGGTTTAGCGATTCAGGAGTAACACAAATAGGTAAAGGTATCGTTCGATGTTGAGTATAGATATTAGTCAATTCAAGCTGGTTACGATCATCTTTCGATGGCTGTGGTGGTTCACAAATGCATTGTTCGACAGCATTTATTCGATGGGAAGCTGTCATAGCGACTCCGGCTGAATTACATCGTCGTCTCTGCTCGTTAAATTCGAGCATTTCTCTTTCATCTGGAAAATAAATTACAATACGAATTACCTCATTTTCTTAGAATTATACAGACTAGTTCATTGCACCAATATAATCATACTTGTGAGCAAATGAGTCGCAGCAGTCATATTTAGCGCTGTATTAGCCATCGCTACGTCATAAGGCGGAGGAGCTTCACCCCTTGGAAAATAACTGGCATATGGTTTGTATACCGGAAAATGCACTAGAGGATGGTCGTCGAAATGATGCCCATTTGATAAATTCAAATAACCGATACTTCCGGTAATGAAACCAATACTACCGATGCTTCTTCTGTCTTCGGCCAGTTGTCTATTTTGAAGCCTACCAACTGAATATTCGACATTAATACCTAGCCACGATTTTTAATAATATCAATTAATTTCCTCCATACCTTGGATAGTTCTATGACGTAGTTTATGAATAATAAAGAGTAAAACTGTTAGAATAAGGAATGCTGTGGCAATAGTGATCAAAAATCTACGATCTATTTCATCTCGCAGATCTCCTCCAGCTTGCGTAATCGTATTATCGAGACAGCTATAATCGCAGCAGGAAGTCCCCATAACGAATGATTTGCAATTCTGAAAATGGAAACATTTCGTTAGAGGGTTGAAGATCATAAAAAGTTGACAATTAAAACTTACTTGAGGCGGCGAGCATAGCACTCGTTTGCACCATTTAGGAGTTGTGACATCACAAACACATAATTGACATATATCCGGACCAGGGATGAAATGGATACCTGGTACAATGGATCTACCGTAGATATCTGTACAGTCCGATGATACTAAATCTACACAAAACAATGGCAGATTTAATTAATATCAGATCGTTATTTTACATAAAATTGAACAAATTAGCTTACCTAGTTTCGTAAATAAAATGCTCGATAGAATAAACACTATCATATTGCAGGATTAATTTTCACTTTGTTTCAAACAGATATGCAATCCAACGCCGCTTTTCGAATTTCATGGTTTATTTTTCCAAAAAACTACCCGTTTATCATCGGAAATCGTAAAAATTACTGAAAACGCATCGAACAACAGATGATCATCTGTTGTAAGTTCAACTTTTCTCTAAAAGCTGTCCTATATCCTGAAAAGTTTTTTTTAGGCCATTCTTATCAAAACACTGACGTCATATCGAGCGTCGAGACTATGAGTCTAAATGTATTCATTGGAAGGACGATTTCTGACCGTGCGGTGCTCTTTTTTCGTAGTGTTTGTGTGTGTTGGGGGGGGGGGGTGCAGGGGTGCATGTGTGCATAATTAAACAGCCAACAACAACATTTTTTTTCCTTCAGAAAAAAATTGAAACATTTGAAACCAAAGAATGATTTAACCAGAAGCTCATAAATTGTAAGTCAGAAGTCAGAACTTCTGAAGTGCTCGGAATTTCATGCGGAAAAAAGTTAGCTTCCTGCAAATTATACTGGCGGGCGCGCCGGATATTTTTCAGCGGCGCAGACCTATACTTTTTCCTTCTTCGATTATTTCGTAATTTTCATCAGTAAATTTGGATTGGAATTTAAATATGACGAAAAAAATCAGTGCTTAACATGATACAGAATCGTCCTTCCCATGTTACAAATTTACATGGAAATCGAAATTTCGTGAACCCTATTGCTAGGTCGTCTGCGAAGGCGACCCCGCTTTTTTTGAGTTTCAAGTTTACATTTCACATTTTGGGACTAATGTAAAAAAAAAAAAACACGTAATTTTGAAACTTTTATACAACTTTACAACATGAAATTTCATTGAAAAATTGCCGGTAAAATTTTTCAACGGAACACACAAATCGATTTTTTTTTGTTTTTCTACATTATAGCAGAATTTATTCTAATAACTGTAGTGTAAAATAATACTGGTTTCTTCATTACTATAAAAATAATTTATTCAACGGAACGACTCGTATACAATACACTTGATTCATAATACGTATAACCATGCGAATATAATACAAAAAAATTTGAATTATAAAAAGGCTTGATAGAAAACAGAATGAAGAGAAACTCAACTTGAGAGATTCGAAGAAAGACATGGTATGATGGTATTAAACCAAGAAAAACATTCACATTTTATCTAGACGACGATTTCAAAAAATTGGTAAATTTACACCAGATGGCTTTTTTTAACGTTCAAAAAAGTTAATTACACAAGTTGAAGTTGTGTTTTTCGAGGGATGGACATATACTTGACGACGTATTGGCGGCCTGGTCATTTGGATCGATCACACCCGTTACCGTATGGTTCAACCAGGCTTGAACCGCACACATTTTGACATTTTTGACTTCAACTGGAGCACACACGGAAGATGACGTTGAAGAAGTACATCGCCTTTTCAACGGTTTCTTCAACCTGAAAAATAACATAATTGAACATTTTCTTCGAGGATGCTCTGTGCAAATTAATTCAGTTGAATTTGAACTCGAAATCTGAATGAATAAATAAAAAATAAGGTCAATGAAATCAACACGTTTTTTGAAATCAAAAAATTCAAAACCAAATAATCGTTTTAGAAAATTGAACGATACCTTTACATTAATATTTGTAACAAACCTTTTCAATTAGGTAAGTGTTAGGCAATTATCAATTATTGATGATTTAAAATACTCTATCGCTCTTTGCTCGACATGAAAAATAATCGAACTGTAATTATTTTTTCAGCTACATCGAATATTTAATCGCATCATCAATTATTTTTCACCTTTTCGTTTTCTGGACTGAAATTGGACAGAAATTTGAAAAAATATGACACACTGAAAAATAACAAATTGTTGTATTGTGTCCAAAATTTTCAATTTTTTGTCTGATTTTGGCCCGAAAAAATTGTACCTATTTTATAAAAATTTCTAAAATTTGAATCATGTCCCTCCTTAATCCCCAATGAAACTTTGAATTTTTGCTTATCTTCTTTGTAAACATTTTTATGGATCTAAAAAAAAAATGGAAAAAAGGGACATTAAGTCGACCAATTTTCAAATAATCGAATTTCCCAACACTACCTTTTAATCGATCCACTTGCAAGTTTACTAAAATTAATTTTAATTTGTAGGAATCACTTTACCCCCCTCTCCCCCAAAGAACCGAAATGTCACAAAAATCAATGTACGACAATTGCTCATAGGTACCATTACATTTGCGTTTGCCACAAGGCCAAGGTCGTCCATTTCACCTATATTCTTACATCCATTGGTATGTACATTTATAGAAAAATTGAATCTAAAATTTTGGTCAATTTGCTATCCAATTTGGGCTTGGGCGCAAGTTACGACGATGTAAGAATTTTGGAAACATCTGCATGAATGCAGGACGACGTAAAAATTTCGGAAAATTCAATCGCTCAATTTTTCTTTGATAATGCATGTACTTCGGATGGGTTGAATACTAAAGAAGGCTTTTGTACCATCTACCGAAGATATATATCAGTCGAAGCCTTTTGCTCTTTTTAACAGACTATCAATGTTGGAAATATCATTTTCAGCAAAAAAACTTTGGTTGAAATAAATGAAGTGAAGTTGAATGGCGACACTTACGTTAAAGCGTGGTCATTCACGTATACTGAAACAGCCTGGACCCGAAGATTATTTTTATATTTTTCCGTATCAGTATCCAAAAATTTGGGAATGTAGCAGTTTGATATTTTGTACTCCGATAACAAACTGCCTTCTGAATTCTGAAAAGAACAATGTGCCTATGTACCTTCACTTCGTTTGCAGCGAATGTAATGTATAGTGATGGAAAACTGGAATCGGAACACAGAACTGAAATCTGAAAAAAAAAAAAAAAACTGGAACTGGAATTGGAACTGAATTTATGAGAACTGAATACTGAAAACTGGAACTGGAACTAGAATGAATTTCAGTTTTAGGTATACCAGTTCCTACCTTTTTTTTGTTGCAAATTTCAATTTTTACTCGATTGAAATCGATTTATTTTCATTTTTCTCTTTCATTACACACATTTTTCCCCCAAAAATTCAAGGCTCTGTCGCCAAATTTCCAAATAGAGTAAAGAACAGAAAAAATTCAAAATTTTGAAAATTTGGACCCGGAAAAGTAGAAATTTTAAGTGTTGAAATTTACTCAACCACAATATTCAATTGAAAATTTTTACTGAAAAACAAGGATAACCCCAAACGAATCTTGAAAAATTACTTCGAAAAATGAAGAAAGAAAAATTATGCTGTAAAATTGAAAATTTAATTCAATTAAAAACAAATTATCCCAATTTTAAATTTGTTATTGAAAAATGAAGAACTCAAGAAATTAGGAGTCAAAAAATTGAAAATTTTAAAAACTGATTGCTTCTCAATTTTTTCCAGAAATGTTTTATGTTGAGCCTGAAAATATGAAAATATTACACTTTGAAAAAAAGTTCAATTTTTGTAGAAAATTTTGGATTTTTTACCCCTCAAAATTCAAAAAAAATAAAATAAAATAAAAATGGAATTTTGGAACTGATATTTGGAACTGGAACTAGAAAGTATTGAGAACTGGAACTGGAACTTGAAAGTTTTGGGAACTGAACTGGAACTAATATCATTTCAGTTTTCCATCACTGACTATTATCACACACCAAAATTAATTACCCGAAAAACCACGTAACAGAACTCAGAATGTTCTACAACACTGAACGAATGTTTAACGTTATTTACGCTGAATGACACTAGTTCTCCATTATATAAATCATCAGCTCTCCACTCTAAGCGTTCCGTTTCGCTAAAATCGCAATAATACTGCGACCGGTATAGAAAACATAGCAATGAAACCAACATGGATCTGGCGTGCCAGTTACTGGGATTTCGAATATCAGCTGGTAAACTGGCATAAAACCGCTCAGCCCATTCCACAAGATTATCTAGAAGGAAAATAAAATCATAATTTCATGCAACTTTATATCAGAAAAAAAAAACACATTCTAATTGCTTACAATCTGCTCCTATATTTTGGTCTGGTAATAGGTGCGGGTCTATAGCCGTTAAACTTCGTATTTTTTTGTTTCTAATCGTCAACGACTTATCCGATAATCTATTAAGGAAATAGTCCGCGAGTTAGTTTCAGGTCAACACCAATGTTAACAAGTAAACTGAATTTACTTGCAACTTCATGAGGACTGTAGTATTGATGACGCTTTTGATTTCGTCTATTTTTGTAATGTCTAGATCTAAATCGTCGAAATAAGGAAGCATATCCTTGGTACAAGAAATCAACACATATTCTCCATCGCACTGCAAATGAAAATAAAAACAATTATGAATAATTTTGTCAAAAATTCATCAGCTGTTTTGTATCCTTATTACCTCTATGAGAATGAGGTATCCGAAGGTGTCGTGTAATACAACGAATTGGAATTCTAACTGCATGTACTTATATGACCGAAAGACGTGGTCACATCGCTTGGGAAATGGCCAGTTTCCATCTTTAATTTCGGAAAGCGGGCGACATCCATGAACGATTAAACTACAATGAACGGCTGCACACAACAAAGAACAATGATTCGGCTTATTTGTCGGATCCATGGCTACGTAGGAGATCATACGTTCGATGACGATTTTTTCTTCGTTTACAGCCATTTGTCACGTGGGTTGAGAAATTATTTTGATTGATAAAATGTAAATTAATAGAAATACTTAGTTCATCTGCACATCGCGAAATGGAAATATATTCTTCTGCGACTCCAAGTCAAACGATTAGGAATGTAAACGAACGAACGTATTTACTTGGTACTCTGAAAAATTGCAAAAGTTGTGATAAGGCACTCGTTGAATGAGTTGCCTAATTTCAGTTTGAAAGGAGCATTTTATTTTCTGAATGCTGATATCCTATTTGCGTATTTTGTAAGTTTAATGCTAAGTTTTTCAATCAATTAAAGTGGCATAAATACGACTTCAAAAATGAGTATTTTATTCCCAAAGTATTTGTTATTTCAAAATTGAACAATGAATTTAAAAAGTGAAAATTAATTGAAAACCATACTTTTTGACCAAAAATCCAAAATATCCCAATCTAAGTACCTACTTTCAAAACTGGACCCAATTAAAATTTTCTTTGCCCTGTCTGATTTTTTCTGACCAATTTTGATATTTTTTTTCAAATATACTACACAAAAAAATAGGTGTTGGACTGTTGGTTATTTTAGAGTGGTGCGAATATCGGATATTTAAATTATTTAGTAAAGGTACTTTCGAAAATGTCAACTTTTTTTTCATTTCAATTGTTTGGATTTTAGGGAGGTAGGTTGAACCTAGCATTAAAAAATTTGGTATAGTGAAAAAATGAAAATTTTGAATTTTTAAATATTTTTCTAAGCAACCAAAAAACCACACTTCAATTTTTTACAGTTTTAACGTATTTTAATTTTTCTGAATATTTTTCATTCAATATTCGAATACTCGAATATTAGCTTCAAAAAAAAAATCAATCTTCCATCCTCCCTTTCGGTTGAAATGATGTATAAAATCTGAATACCTGCATAGAGTCCGGTATTCCACACGATATTCTCGAAAATTTTGAGATTTGCTGTTTCTTCTCAGAGGCACGTTTCAAGAATCAGATCAGAAGGTACCTACTATATTTCATGTAAATCATCGAGGTACCCAAATTTTAGTCCCTCGGCACTAAAGGAGGAGGATTTTAAAAAGCGTCTCGCTTGAAGATTTCGGCCTTTCTGAGTTGAGTGGCTCAAAATTTTTTAGAAAGTTTACTAAGTAAATTACCTCCCTAATTTTTGTTAAAATCCAACGAAGAACAGATACACATGATTTCAACTTCGAGCAATTTTATAGGTACTTCTATGTTTCATAAGAGATCATAATTTATAATTAATTATAATTCATTTTGGCTTATAGTTTGGTACATATATAAAATAGAATATGGTAAGCGAAAATCATAACAAGAATGAGAATAGCTATGAAAGTAAATGAGAAGAAAAAAAAATGCAGATACGTTCCTTTTATCAATACCTCAGCAGCGATATTATTAAATTTGAAAAAAAAAATTGAACATAGAAATTAAATGCAATATCGCTTTACCCTTTTGATTACTGATAGGTATTATAAGCAAAAAAAAAAAAACAATAGTAACTTAATATTAAAAAGGAAGAGAAAAAAACAACAAAAACGACTACAAACACTGCACTTGGCTAGACACATAGAAACAAATCTTTACAAAATATAGAATACATCTATATGTATAAAATGGAGAATATAAAAAATACTGTTTACAGCGTAACAGTAATAATGATTAATAATATATCACCGAGTTACACATGGCGCACGAAATCAAAATGCATTATCGCTCATCCATCATACATACGTATTACAACACGAATAAGTCTTTGAGGTGTAAAAAAAGAACATAACATTTTTCAAAATAGTAAAAATGTGCTTAAAATATATATCACAGTGCAGACTTCACAATTGTCCTTCGAAATAATTTCGAAAAACTGCTTATCATAACTGTACTTCACGTAATGATAGAACAACCTTGCTTTCAAGTGATTCTCTATAGTCTAGGTTAATATCAGCTTTAAAATGTATATGACTTGAAGGTTGCTGTCCAACCACTGGTAACCGTCCACGGAGGGAATTGTGAGAAAAGCTTTTTCAGCTGAGGTGTCGTCTGATGAGCACCGTGAATGAAGTACCCGCTGAATCCTAAGTCGACTATTGGTTCACCTGGTTGTTTATTTTCGACCTTTAAATTGAAAAAAATGTAATATGAGTAAATAAGAATAGATTTTCTTGAAATTATCAAAACGAGATTAAAAATTTACTTCAAGATCCATCCAGAAATTCCAAGGCTGAGGGTCAGATCCGTAAGAATAATAAACATAATAGGTAGATCGGTTTTTCCATTTTGGCCCTTCGAGCGGTGGTCCATTTACAAAACTCCAAGATTTTAGTTCTACTCCAGGGTATGGTGAGACAAATAAAGTCATGTGATCAGGACCTAAAATATTAGCCATAGTTATGTTAATGGGTATAGTTGGGTACTAGGTAAAATAATGGTGTTCCGAAAATAACGAAACCTATTTTTGCTACAAGAAAATTGGTATTGAAAACCTGTTTTTAGTTTTCACTCTAATTCAAACCATACTTCAGAAAATGTCTTGAATTCATGTTTCTAAATGAAAATTTTGCCTCAATTTATCAAACAAAAAAAAGAGGTAATGAAGTTTCCAGAAAATGAAAATTGAAAATGACTTTGGGAACTGTTGCATAAATTGTCTCAATGACCCATTTTTGAAACATCTAGGGCTCTAAAGTAAAAATTGATAACAATTTTTGGAACCACTGAATATTTTTTTCAATTTTTTAGGAATAAAATATTCAAGTATGGGACATCAAAAATTGTCAAAAAATTACCAAATCACTAATAGTGTTTCGAACATACTTACAGCTTACCAAGATTTTAAAGACAAGTGAGAGAGAGTGGGGGAATTAAAATTTTGTATCAATTTTCAATTTGCTTTGAAATGGAGACATGACACGACTAATTAGCTTCCCTTCTACCTCCAAATCTCAACCTTGCTAAATGTTAATTGTAATAAAATTTCTCATTGGTATTTCAACTAGAAAAAGTTTCCAAGGAAATTGAATAAAAACTCATCAACCATCATTAGGGTAATTTTAAAATAAAATCACCTAAGTATTTTTTCTTTTCTTTTTTTCAAAATAAGTAAAATGAAAGGGTTCCAAAAATATTTTCAAAAATTCGAATATTTTTTGAAATTCTCAATGTGTCAAAAAAGCTAGAAGAAAATAAATCTATTTTAGCCTTTAGATGAAACATTTTATAATACCCAAAAATTTGCCAACGATATGCTTGGAATTTGATACAAAATGGTAAGCAGTGGTAAAATTTTTAAAAAAATTATTCTTTCTCCCCCACTTTTTTTTGTCTCTCTAATTTTGCAGCAAGCAGCAATCAGTTTCAAATATATATTTTACATAGAAAAATATTGAAAAAATGCTTCAAAGGGTCCAAAAAATATTTTGAATTCAGATTTTAGAAACTTCGATGTCCAAAAACGTGCTTGTCAAAAAAACTAATGGTAAACACAAGTTCAAAAGAGCCACAAATGTGTTAAATTTACTCCTATTTTTTGAATTATTTTATCGGTGATACGAATCCTGGACATGAATATTTTAGAGACCGGTTCAGCTATAATTGAATCAATTATCAAAAATTGGTTTGAAACAAATATAAAAGAGAAATAAAAAATTATCATTTTTTTGGTTCATTTGTTTGCATTTTTTTTTTTGAAGAATTTCATTTTTTAAGCAATTTACGAAAATTAGTTCAAAATCTTTAAACAAGGTTCAAAAATTTTCACTTCGATGGGATCATCCTGGAAAGTCTCATTTTCAAATCATTAATAAAAATATTTTCAAATTTTTCGAATGAAACCCAGTTTTTCAATTATTTTAGAGACTTTTTTGGCATGAAAATCTAATGCACTGAGATTTTTCATTTTTCCATTACCTTTCGCTTGGAACGACAGCCTTTGTATATTATCAGGTCTATGATCACGATACGTTAAATTTAATTCGATATCAGACGGTAGAATAGGCCGTGGAGCTGGGATCCAATGAGTTTCCCTGCAAAAAAATACATAGTTTGAGATTTCACAAATACAAAACGATTCCCTAATTGGTTAAATTTACCACATAATTGTCATCACAGGAACAATATAAGGAAGCCCGCAGTATAACTCTTCTTCGCAATCTTTTTCGATAAGTTTTGCCTTAGACATGTCAGGAATCAAACTGCTCACCATTCTGGGGCTATTTACGTCCATATTACAGACCCACATTCCGCTATCGTTTTTACGCACCTTGCCTTCTATATCATAAAATGTTCGTTCGACGTGCTGTTGAAATTGACAACGATGGTGAAAATACGAAACGACATCGACATATACGCGTATGAAGTTACTTACAGAGATAATGTAACGTTGCGGTGCGGGCGCCAGTAAATCTCCCGAGTATGGAAATCCGAGCGGGGTAAATAACAAAACCAGAACAGCAGCTAGGAATATGCCTGATAAAGCTTTAATGACACTTTTCAAATTATTAACGAGCAAGGTAATAGGAATCTGCGACAAAAAAATACGAATACTTTATTAATCGTAAAAATGAGCTCACGATGTGAACCGAAAATGGAAAACAACTTACGTAAAAACTAAACATTAAAGCCAGCATGATGGACATAATGAAAGAAAGTACAAGCTCAGCATGATTGCCTGAACCACTCCGACCCATAATCGGCACAATAAAAATTTCTACACCGTTGATTATGTAACTGCTCAGAATGAACGGTATTAATAGGCAAAATGTCTGTAGCCAAAGTTGTTTATGATCTGTAAAATAATTCCAGTAGTAAATTTATTTTTATTTTTGGTATAACGAAACAAGTATGTAATATTACGTACCTTTATAGAACATGGAGAGTTTATTTTTCAAAACCCAAGTCAAAAATGAAAACGCTAACCAAATAGAAACGATGAAATTGGAACGAATACGAGCCAGTGTCAGACACATCGATATCGTCGTGAAAATAATTAAATTACTATCGTTATAAACTTGAAATAAAGTCATCGAAGATGGGATAACCTGTAAAAAAAATTGAAATTATCGAACAGCCTTTTCTCGTTGGGCCTAATTTCGAATAACTTACAGCTTTAAATTTCTTCTGAAATCCCCACGAGATGAAAACTGGTATAATAAATGTAGGAATAATGTACAAAAAGAAGATCCACTGAGGTCTAGCGTACCAGCTCAGTGGTCGATTCAACACCGTAATGAGAAAAGCGATCGCCATCACAGAAACTAGAGTAATTATCCAAGAAAACAGTATGCTAAATACACCCCAGGTTAATCCTTTTGTATAAACTTTTTTCGGGACCCCTGAAATGTAATCCACAATCAACCATTTGATTTATCTAACGTGCCAAGGTTACACATGTGACAAAAACCATACCTTCGGAGTGTTTCATATTATACCATATGGAATAAAAAGAAGCAGCTGCTACCATCGCGTTAATCACCGTAGCAATTATTTCCTTTCCAGATACGATGAAGGTGCCCAAGAAATCGAAAAATACTAAATTTCCGTGTTGATGTTCTTGTATATTTGAAATATGTTCGGAATTGGCTATACGTAAAATCAACGGTAACATGTTATCTCCGGTACGTTGTAATGTGCCAAGTGGAATCTGATGTACGTCGTCTAATTTCGTATGATAAACGTATCCATTCGACGACCACGCAAAATCTAGACCTAGAATTGAAAAAAAATTGCATTATGTATCTGGTTCGTTAGATGAAAAAGACCTTTCGGATTTCGTTTCTAATCGCGGTCAATGTAAATATACTACGATAAGGTTATCGTAGCTTGATAACTGATACGTAATTTATAAATTAAAATCGCAATGATAGTACAATAGGGAAACGTTACAGTTTGCAGGTCATTATTGTTTATGTATCTATAAATGAACCATGAATTGATTTGAACATCATATGAAATTACGTAACTTGAAAGAAAAACCATATCATCATTGAAATCAGAATAGATCAACGTTGATTAAACCAGCGGAATTTACAAAATAAATCCATCGTACCTGAAATTTTACCAAAATCTCTGAAAATACGATAATCCGTATCTCCTGGCACTAATCCACTTTGGAAAATTTCTTGAGCTAGAGAAGAAGCCAAAGGATATGGAGCAACATCCGAGTATGCCTGAAATCAGACGGTTTTATTATTTTTTCTAATTGCATCGATGAGAGTCCGAAGTTCCGATGAGAATTACCTGAATAAGCCATGGATTTTCAGGCCCAGCCTGAAACAAGATTTCTCTACCGCCAGCGCCACAAGCTTCTAAATTTACAAAAGCTCGTATACTTTTGGCCCATTTATGCTGAGTAATGAATCCGTGCGATGCTTGCATGTAATTTTCTTCTGCGCCGTTGAATAAAAATATAATATTATGCTTCAAGGGGATACTCATTTTGGATATAATTCGTAGTATTTCCAACATGACAGCGCAACTGGCTCCATCATCACTTCCACCTGTAAATTAAAATGAATATATTGAAGTTTACTAATGACTTGAGGCCATTATACGACAATTATTATAAATTATTAATTAAAAATGATTCGAGTTCATAAAAAGTAGCTGTCAAATCGGTTTATACATTGTGCAATATCTTATCTAACTTCAATAATTATAGGTACTTGACAAAAATACATTGAATGATAAAATATTAAAAGTATTAATTCGTTGAAATTTTTTCACGCGTTTGAACAAATAGATTCATTCCAAAATTATTTATCAACAGAGAAAACGGCTCCTGATGCCAAATTTTGACCTGGCCAAAGGCAAGCTGAATCTATTTTTAATTACATAACTGTATCATTAATGCGATAAGTAATTCAGTTGACACCATAGGCGGAGATGGAACACGACTTTTTTGGGGGGAGGGGGCTTGAGCCCCAGTTAAAAATGAATGAAACAAGACAAAAATCATGTTTTCAACCTTCCCTCCCCCTCCAAAAAAAGTTTCAACCCATTTTTGGAAATAAAACTTGGAAAAAATCTGGAGGCATGAAAATAAGGAAAAATTTGCCAACTAAGATTATTAAAAAAAGAGATTGCCTGTTAAAATTCGTTCAAAAAAGAAAAACTATTCCTTAATGACCACCTCTTTCCAAAAGCTTGAAATTTTTTTGAAATTCTACAGGTCCTCTAATAAATGAGGAACACAAATTTTTCTCGCCACAAAATATTTAATTATCTGAATGAAAAAGAAAGAGAGTTCGTACCATGATTTTGAAAAATAATCATGCAGGTATTTAAGGTAATCATTGAAAAAAAAAAATCCAAAAATTGAAATTTAACTATTTTCCAACTACAATATTTTAGTACGGAGACGAAATTTTCAACCCTTATTTTTTATTATTAATCCGTAAAATTTGGCAAATTTTTCCTTTTCATGCCTCCAGATTTTTGTCCAAGTTTTATGTCCAAAAATGGATCGAAACTTTTTTTTGGTGGTGGGAGGGGAGGTTGAAAACACGATTTTTGTTTTGTTTCAATCATTTTTCAACTGGGGCTCAAGCCTCCTCCCCCCAAAAAAGTCATGTTCCATCTCCGCCTAGCGAGGGCAAAGATTTGAAAAATTGCAGATTTTTAGATAAAAATAATTCTATTTTTAATGATTTTTTCAATGAAAAATTCTATTATTTTGGTGCAAAAATTTTATCTTGTGCTTTTTTTCGTATTTTTCAGCGAAAATTGGAAAATTTGTGTTTTTTTCACATTTTGTACGTTTTCGTGCTAGTTTGCAATTCAATTTTTCGATAATTTGGAAAATTTTCATAAAAAGCTGGGAACAGATACCTAATTATTTTCATTATTCAGGAGACCATTTTAGTCGCTTAAAAAAATTGGAAATTCGGCACATATTGATAATAGTTCACCTATCCCTCGAAAATTTACTTATTTACAAGTTTTTTTTGAGTAAAACATACATACGAAAATGATTTTTTTTTGGGGGGGGGGGCTTTTTCAACATTTGGAGGGGTTATGCCCCCTTCATCTCCGCCTATGGTTTACACCAAACATTCTCATTACAGAACACTTCATATTTACATATCTTATCAAGGATTTTCGTAATTAAAAATGTTACGTATTTTCATTCGATATGGCCAATTGGCCATATACTTACAATGTATAATTCGATAAGAGGGGCTTTCGCTTAGAAGGGCTTTGACTTTGAGAATCGAGATCAAAGTTCTTGAAAACATCGATCAGAATGCATTGAAAATTGTATACTCTATTTTAGTCACGTACGAACTATTAGCACTTATTTATCATAAAATTCGTTATCATTTCCATACATTGTTTCATCTACTAACCTGGACTATCAACAACGGTATCGAAATGGCAATTGACAAGAAGACTATGGACGGACTCCTTTATAGGACCGATTTTCACAATAACGTTTTGAACATCCTTATAGATATTGGTCATACCGTCCAGAAAAGTGAGTGGAAACGATCCGCTGACTTTTTGCAAATCGTAGGTTATTCGATGAACTCGATTAGCGTTGTTAATAATATTATTAATCTCTTTAACGAAAAAGTTAATGGCTAAGACTTCATTTTCGAAGCTACCGACAGGCCTGGGACCAAGTTTGGTTAAATTCAGCAAATAATTGCGAGCTCTTTCGGCTATAAACCGATCTTGATTGGCGGATTCGTCTTTAATCGTTAACGGCGTCGGTAATCTCTTCTCCATAAAAACAATAATTACGTAAACTATGATCATGAAACATAGATGAGTCACAAAATGACTGAGAGGTATGGGATACCTCGAATTGGAGTGGATTTTATCTTTATCGTAATGTTTAGGCAGGATTTCCGATTGCTTTAGAAACTTAGTCCGTAAACGTAACCTCGAATTCGGCATTTTAACCGCGTCGTTCTGAAACAAATTAACAGTTGATAGTTATAAATCGTTCTATATGGAGTGAAATATTATTCATGATGCCGTTTTCATTAGCGTAATTTATACGTTATTCTAATAAGCTAATCGTATTTTGAACAGGAAATACCAAACTCGATGTGTTATTGCTTCACTTTTCTACGTAATTAGAAAAACAAAGAACTTAGCGTTGATTTGATAGAGCAAAAAGTTTGAGCTTTTCACACATTTAGAATAACACAGAAGCGGACATATTATTCTTGTTTGAATTTTCAATAATCTCAAATACAACGCCCATCTAAATCGAGCTGAGATTATAGAAACACCGACTGCAAAATCAATGAACAATGTTCAAAATTTCCTACACGGTAACCATCAACAACCCTATCAATTTCAATTACTACAATCATTATTACAGAGAAAAATTTACCTTATAGTTATCCGACAACATGATTATCTAACTGTTAATTAATTATTAATAATAATTCGCGCATTAACACCAAATTATAGATAAAACTACATGAAAGAAAAAAAATTCTGAACAAAGAGCGATTTAGATTTAACACAGTACGTAATATAAACAACGTTATCACTACCGCCCAGCTAGTGAGAAAACAACTGATATACGCTTTACGCCTTGTAGCGGGCACCAGCAGCTGGTGGTGCTGTACGCAGCTACGTCCGTGTACTACCAGCTGATTTAGCAACGAAATGAAATATAAGCATGTGCGGTAATAGCAATCAACCATAAGTCAATCGTTCCTCCTTCCTCATCCTCACAATAGATGAAAATATTATCAGATCATTAAGTTTCAAGTACGAAGCAGTCATGTTTTAAATACCTACTCGTTCATAATGATTTTCGATAAATACCGAAATACTTATGGAAATTATTTAACGATTAACGATTATAAGTAGTTTTATCAATCAATTTCAATTTATGAGAACAGATCTCAATTTAGGTCATTTAATCGATACCCTTAATCAATCTATTTGAACGCGGAAAGTAATACTTTTTCGATAGAGACTTCATTTATATTCTCGATAGTTTTTCAATGAAGAATATGAATTTCATCCTCACACCTTCGACAAGCTTCATGAGCTTCAAATCTACAAATTTTTCACCACGATTTTCCATTATAATGGTTTGTTGAGGGAAAAGTCATTATAAAAACAAACATGTTGTCGCATAATTACTAGGTAACCTAACAATGTAGTTATCCTTCAAAACCGTATTATGAATTTACTTATATGGAACATGCAGTAGTTTTAAATGTTCTAATCTTTGTACATACGCTGGCTATAAATTAGCTATGTTTCTGAGCATTCGACGTATAAATTTGAAATAATAAAAAAACGTGGTAAACAATTTTTTTTATCGAGTTGGAAAATTTAAAAATAAATATTTCTAATTCTAAAACCAAATGAATTGAAAATTTTTCTATTTGAATTCAAGTACCTTGATTACCTATGAAAATTACAGTGGAAGTCCGATTATCCGATTTAATTGGGGCAAGGGAAAATCGGATACAGAAAAAAGTCGGATAATCGAAAGTGATGACTTTTATCATGGAAATGGACTCAGAATTTTATAATAGGTACCTAACAAGGCAGCAAGCTCAATTTAGAAGTGAAATTTTGAGCCGAAACAAAAAATAAATTTAAAGTACATCATGAGACCACCCCATATTCAAAATTTTAGATTCTCAAGTTCATTTATTGAATTTTGGCGATTTTTTTAAAATTTTAAAATGATCCTATTGCTCTAAAAATTATGAAAATTTGATCTGATGAACGCAAAAAACTAAAATTTAATGCGTACCCAATTTTCGACCTCGCATATCGATTTCAACCGGTTTTGAGAATTTTTGGAGCTTCCGGAAAATTCTGGAATTTTCCAGCTACTGAGGAAATTCCAAAAAAATGTTCGTATGAACTTTAGCTATTATAATTACGGATTACCCACACTGATGACTTATTTGATCGATTAAACCACTAGGTATTTTCCCGAATTTGTAACCTCGAGTTGAAATCCGCATATGTTTCAACAGAAAATTTACTTTTGACTCATTTTTGCTCAGGCTCAAAATTTCATTTCGAGTTGAAATACCTCGATCCGTAAGTAAATTTTCAAACAAGATTAAAAAAATTTATCTGAAGGAAATGAATCGTTTTCAGAAAAAAACGATAATAATTGATGAATGACAGAAATTTCGTTTTAAAAATCACCTTTTTTTCAAAGAATTTAGTACCTAATTAACTTTTGTTCAGTCTCGGAAAGTATTTTTTTGCAGTAAAATTTCGCCATTTTCGAACACTTGAATAATTCTTGAATAGTGATAGAAACTGTTGCTCAAAAAAAGTATCATAATTTTGCAAAAAACGTCCAAAATCGGATAATAAAAAATTAACCGACTTTTTTGACACGATTTTTTGGTCGGATAATTGCGAAATCAGATACACGAACTTCTACTGTAAATTCCAGTGAAGAAAAAATACCAGATAATTTTTTTTTTTTGAAATCACAATATTGAAATCATATATTATAGTTCAAATAATAGATACGAAAAAACAAAGATGATTTAAATTAATAAATGCATAATTGGACGCCAGTATAGAATTTAGAACTCAATCCTCTAAAAAATTTTCTGTCGATGTTACAGTAGCTTCGATCAACAGGCTAAAATCAATTTCCGTCAAGCTTGCTGAAAAAAAAAATGAAAAAATAATTAGGTACAAAAAAGAACAAAAATTATCGAAACCTCAGGGTAAAAAATTACTACCTTTAGCAGTTAATAAATCCAAGAATGTATCTAAGGGTGATAATCGTTCATTAGATGGGAAGGCTGTTAAACCTATTGAAAAACAAAATAATGAGTTATTTCTATCAATTCATATTTTTTCAACTTAATTTCGAACTTTGTAAATATTCACCAGCTCCATGACGAATCCCTTTTGGTAAAACAGTAGTACGAGACTGAACTCCAGAAATTCCGGATAAGATATTCAAAGAATGTTCTCTAGCTCTTATCATCAAACTGACCGGATGAGGCCACTGATTCATAATACGTTTCACACGAGATCTTGGTAGCTGCATTAGTAAATTCAGTTTATTCTTCAGACCTTCTCCTCGATCGGGTAAATCTGTGGAAAAATTTTCAAGTTATTTTTATCCATAATATGACATTGAAATCACTCGAGTAAATTTCATTTTAATCTTGATACCTGCCATGATCGCTTTCATAACGTCAATGTTAACTTGAAAGACATTCGCTCGAACGTAATTGATAAATCTAGGAGTAGAAAACACTCTATAACCGAGATACGTGAAAAATGAAGAAAATCCTTGAGGCAATGGGAACGCTAACGAATCAACAGCGAAGTAGTATCGTTCAAAAAGAGCAAATAAAGCTCGTTTTTTATTTTTCTGTAATCTATCCCTGTTGAACAAAATTTTCTTCAAAAATATTTCAAAAAAAGTCTGGTAAAAATAGGTAAAAAAGTGAGATAAAATTTACACTAGCGAAAATCCCCTCTCCGTTCGTTTCGTATCGATTCCAACAGACTGGGTTAGAAAAGAGCATAAAATTCGGGAAACTTCTAACTGAGATGATACATATCTCATTGCAACAGCATGCACTTGCATCGGGCTTTTCCCTAGCTTAACCAAATGCAAGCTGATTTCTCTCAAGTTCTGTAACAAAGAAAATAATTTCACAGTAATGACAAATCGATAACACCTCTGCTGATGGAATACAAACAGAGATAAATATACATCGCGTGTACAAGTACATAATATTACGCTGTTCAATTGTGATTATTTGAATAGAACTGTGCAAAACAGATTACGACAAATCACAATGAAATTATTCGAAACGTAAAATGACTAGTTTTTTGTTCGGTTTATGACTCACCACTGATATAACGTGTTCTTGTTTACTTGCCGCTGAAGTTTCAATTTCATTGAAAGGCAAAGGATCTATACCGGATTTACTTGAACGAGATATATTGGCTACATCTGCCAGCATACCAGTAGATGCCATATGAGGTGCTCCGGGTGAAAGAGGGGTGCAGCACCGTGAAAGTGCTTCTGGCTGTAAAAAAATTTTGTTTAACTCGAAGTGAAATTTAAATTTTATAAATTAAAAGGAACAAATGATACTTACCTGGTAACAAATTAAAGATACAGATAATTTTTCAACAACGGTGTTATTTTTAAACCTCGAAGTCTGCGAATGGGTTAAAATATGGGCAGGCAAATGATTCCATAATTTTGTCCAAATATCGCTTCGAAATGGTATAAGACGTTGTCTTGGAGTCAACAACATTACTGAAGGGTTACATAACATTTCTTGTTCCAATGTCAATGTGTAATTATTGATCTGAAAGACACGAAACATTAATAACCCACAAAAAACAAAAAATTGTAGTTTTTTTTTTTCAAAAACAATACTTTTTCATCAATAAGAGATCCTGAATGAATGGTAGTCATTGGTAATAATCTTAAGAGATCTGAAGCATCACTCGATATATGCCTGTTCACCGAAGAATAACAAGCTCCGACTAGAATTTCTTTGAGCAATTTTGAACTATTAATATCTGTTAATTTTTCAGCGATAACTGAAACCAACTTTAAGAAAGAAAAATAATAAAAAAAAAAATTAATGAATAGATGATAAAATGGGTTGTTTACTTCATTTATGAATTCCATGTCATTTAAATGAACCAGGATGAAATGTAATATAGATAATTTATTATTCAACGATGCGTATTTGTAATTAAATGATTCGATTAGATTTTTCCTCGATAGAGATAGTTTGAGAATATCGAACGTTTTGAGATCCAATACTTCCGAAGTTGCCCCAGGTAAAGGTACCAGGTTCAAAAATGAATTCGTAATTGAAGGACTATCGATAACGAAATGACAGCAAGGCTCGTGAGAAATACCCAAATCTAACACATGAGTGAATAAATTGGCAGCATACACCACTAGGTGTTGATCTGAAATGAAAATTTTCAAATCTATATATTTTGAGGAAAGAAAAGTGCCAAAAGAAAATATAAATGAATTACCATCAAACATGCAAAATACCGGATTTATAGAACTGACTTTTTCCCAAGGAATTCCTGGTACCGTGCAATGGACAATACTTCCATGATGAAGTACAGTAATGGAATAAGCAAAATGAACATCTGTATTAGAACTCGCTGAATTTGATGATGGTGGATCAGTAACTGGCTAATATCACATAAAAATTAGTCAAGTAACACGATTCAAAATTATAAGGTGAAAAAATACACACTTGGAAAAAATAATAATGGCAAATATAAACAATTCCAGTTGACTGCATCAATACTAAAATATTTTGAGAATAATCGTGAACCATCAGAGGAATAGGAATGTCATTATAAATATTTGTTTGAGCATCCGAAGAATTGACTCGCTTTATTTCTGGTAAATTTAATGGAATGTTCAACTGAAAATGGTAATCGTCTTTAGAATTGCATTATTGATTATGAATGATTGCGATTATTTTAATAGCATACCACTGTCTCATGAGGCATATCATCATGAAACTGAAATGCTGATAGGGTAGGGACAGTAACTAATTCAGCAGGTGTTTCATCATCCTGTTTGATAGAAGATTTTCGGTAATTAATGTAAAACAAGCATTGATGTTCTGCATTCCATTGACACCACGAAAACGAATTTAATATCACTTCATGTAATTTGACTTCGGTTTTTTTCTAAGAAAGAAAAAAAAAATGAAAAACAGGTTTCTTGAATTAAAAAGAATTGGATTAGAAGCCACGGAATAATTTTACTAGTTTTACTTACTCCATCGCTACGAATTATTTCATATAGTGAAATGGCTGTAAAAATAAAAAAATGGTTAAAATTTAGTTGACAAAAAAACGACCAAAAAGATCTCAAATTTTATTGATACCTACATTGAAGATGAGCAAATACCAACAATCGATCACAATTGCTACTTTTTTTGCGATATAAAAACTGTACCATGATCTGTTTGGCAGAAGTGTTTTCCAAATTGGTTAAGGAGTTTTGATCTTGTAAATTGATTCCCTGTGCTTTATAAACATGAATGGAAGATCGAGAAAGTGAATCTGGCTGCGTTTCATTGCTCAAATTGCTTTGTTTATTTTTGGTAACATAGACTGTAACAAAAATTAATTTTGGCTAATAATGCAATACAACGATAAAATTACATTCAACATACCTAGAACATCGTTGCTGCTATTGACTGAAGCTTGAATCAAATTCAGCTTTTCTTCAGTAGTATAAAGGACTTTGAAAGTATGACTATTTCTATAATAAACGCCAATTCTTGTGCTTTGGTTTTTGAATATTTGGGCGATTAAAAATTTGCCATCCTGTTCAGCTCCCAGTAGTTTCCATAAACCTGAGAAGTAAAAGCATAAGACAGATGTAAGTACGTACAGATAAAATATAACAATTTAAAACGAATTATGGAGGTATATTTTTTCATGATTTACTTACATTCTGATTCTGCTCTACAATAGTTTTTTATATTTTCTACAATTTTCATGATGGTATTTCTCACTGAAGCTGAAGTGTGATGACAGCTTGTTGTAATTTTCTTCTAATTCATTTTTTGGAATGGGATCAAGGGGTGAATTTTTACAGAATAAAATACTTTTAAAAAATTGTTTACCTAGTGAAAAACGAAGGCAAAAATAATGATAAAGATAACAATTTCCGTTGGTTACCTTGGTCTTGTACTTGCTTTGTCACACTCGCGCACAGTAATCGATATGGATACGATGGATGGGAGGGGAATATCATTGCTTTTCCTCCCCTCTTCTTCTACTACATGTGCGTTTTAGTTTGGTACGTCATAGACGATTTCAGCGAAACGTCACAGATTTGAACAGCCAATCTGAGAGACTGATAACGGCCGACAATTTTCAAAACAAACACGATCGGCCCATATTTGTCAAAAAAAATTAACATTGCGGGGTATTACAAACTCGAAAAGTACGCAAAAATTTTTCAGTCCGAAATTCCGAACAATCGGTTTTGAATTTGAAAAATGGTAACATTAATCTAATGAAAAGTACATTCATTCGAGGCTGTTTCATAAATTTTGTTCAATTTAAAATTACAGAATTTACCGAATTTAGCTCGAATTTTTTTTTACAAGGTTCTACTTCTACCATTCTGAAAATGGGAAAACAATCAAGTTCAAAGTTGAGCTTTAAACTAAAAGTTCAACTTTTCGTATTAGGTACATTGAAATAATATCAAACACAAGATATTTTTGGTTTCGACTTCGGCCCCTCCCTCGCCTCATTTGAATCATCGAATCATGTATTCATGAAAATATCATATTTTTTGTTTGATTTCTCCAGGAATCCCGGGGAGGGGTCTGGTCCCTCCGGTTCCAAAAATTTAAAAAAAATGCTTCCGGTCCCAAAAAATTTTAAAAAGTGCCTCCGGCTCCAGCTCCGACTCCGGCAAGGTTAAAAAGGCTCCGGAGGGCCTTCTTGAAGAGACCCTCCGGAGGCTCTCTCCAGGAGAGGCCTCCGACGATGAAAAATCAAAAATTTTGTGGAATTATTATGAAAATAAAACTACCATTACTTTTTGAAAAACAAAAAACAAGTCATTTTTAACTATTGTCGTAAGCAAAACAATAACGGACAATTTTGATCATTTTTAGGGAAGAAAAACTGAAAAATTCCTAGTAGGAAAATTAAAAATCAAAGGAGGGACCTCCGGAGCGAGGAGCCGGAGCAGTTCCAAAGTGGTCCCTCCGGTTCCGGCATTTTTTAAAAAGTCCCTCCAGCTCCGGCTCCGAAAAAATCATCCGGAGGGGGCCCTCCGGCTCCGCTCCGGGATCCCTGGATTTCTCCAAATATTCCTGGTGTTTTCTACCATATTTAGAATACTGCAGCAAAATTCAAAAACCTTTGAAACGGAAAACATTGAAGAAAGATTTCGAAGGCTCAAGTTTATGAAATGGTCGATTTGAAACGAATTTTACTCCTAAATGATTTCAACTTCAGGGCTGCGTTCACTTTGGGTTTGAATTAAGATATTTTTGAATTACCAAATGGTATTCAAAAATAATACCATCCTAAGTGTAAAATAACTCTATAGCTTTGTCACACCTCATAATTCCTAATTTTAGCTTTGTTTCCTCTGTAGAATAATCAAACGTAAGCAAATTGGAATAAAGCGACTGACATCACGTCTTCGTTCCTAAAAGCAAAATTAAAATGAATATAAAAATTAATGTATTTGGTACACGCTTACAATGGTCGTAACATCGATTCGATGTAATACTGCGAATTAATACGTAACACAAACAAACTTTCTTAAACTCTACAAGCGAAAAGGAAAAACTTGATACTCTAAAAGTTCGACGTTTACATTCAAGACTGAAATTTTTTATCGTTGTTTTTCTCACACACATACAAAATCGCGGGCGAGTTATCAAAAAAAAAAAAAAAAAAAAAAAATAGAAACATAAAAACGTATAAAATTATACAACAGGACTTTTTCACCGAAGATGTCACAACTGCTTTACATTCTATCGTTTGATGTTAAAATTTTACCAATCGCATTTAAAATATTCAGGCACGAGAATTAAAATACATTAATTTTACAATCTAGAACGTAATAACTGTACGAAATTAGACAAAGTACAAGAACACAATTGCAGGCGAAAAAATAAATAAAATATCCAACTAAAACCGATGAATCACAGATGCTTTTGAAACGATAAATGAATAAATAAAATTGGGAAAATGAAACAGAAGAAAACAAAAAAACGATAACAACAACAATGATAATAACATAGCGTATCACAAAAGAAATTTTTTCTTTTTTTTTTTCAATTTCGGCGATAAAAAACTACTTATTTGTTAACATGATTATAACGTCGACTCATCAATCTGCAGTAGATGCAGTCTTTTGGGAAAAAATAGCATAAAACTAGTTTTACAAATTATTAATAGGGAGCGGATTTATACCCACAAAAAATCGCAAAATATGTACCTACATATTATAATATAGGTTAAAAATCGAAAACGTGCGTATCAGTCTTTATGGGTATCGTATTGAAAAAATTCATCCTTTTTTACACTTATTACTTGCTCGAGTTTGATTGAAATTCACGTCATTGTCAATTAAATGTGAAATCAAATATTTTTATGGTAAAATTGTATCATATTTTCGGCCCTGCAATTACTTTCCACCTTCCACATCGAATGAGAGACAAGAGGGACGAATTTGAACGAAATAATATCTTTAGGGGTTAGATTTAGTGGTGTCGAAAGCCTTTTTTTTTTTTTTTTGAATGGGTATAAAATGAGTACAAAGAGTTGGAATTTGGAAAACCAGGAAGTTTTTGGAGGGGTAAGAGGGTAAAAAAGAGCCTTTTTTCACACTTCAGTTTTAAATTATTTCAACATTGTAATTTTGTAATGCCCGAGCAAAGCGAGGGTGAAGCTCAGAAAAATTGGAAATTTAATGCCCAAAAAAGATATTTTTCAATTGTTTTAATGCTTTGAAAATCGTTCACTGATTTAAAGCCAAAAACTTTGAAAATTTAAAATTTCGAGAAATACGCGCTAAGAAGGCGAAAATCGGAGAATTTTGAAGAATTATATTGAAATAATGGGCCAAAAGTAGCTTAAATACATGTAAAAAATATGTTTTTATGAGCGAAATATGCAAAATAGGCAAAAATAAATAGGGGTCATCTCCTCGAAATGATGTGAAATGGAAAAGTTCATTGAATATATCGAATTTTCTTGCACACAGAAAAATATGCGATTTAATATTTATCCGCTCCCTAATTATTGAACTATTAGCATCGGGGGTGGATTTTTCTATGACCATAGATCGTTCATTGAAGATTCATTTAATTCGTTTTCTGGCAAGGCGCCGATTTTTTTCAAGTCTTGAAGGTAGAAAAATAATTCGGTGGTTACGACACTAGAAAAAATACAAACAAAAATTAAATAAATATTATACGCGGATTATAATTATCAATTTGATATTTGAGATACCCGTGTTGCGGTCCTCCGTCGTTGACGATATTCATTTTGACGATTCGTTCCCTCAAAACGTCTTTAAATTTTTCGTTTATTTTTCTATATAAATCGTAAACGTCGTTATCGGTCAGAATACCGGAAATAACTAGGTGCATTTTTTTCAAGGCTCTAAAAATAATGATCATCATTTCAGGTTATTGCATTCAAGGTTGAAGTTTATCGCACGTACTTTGATAAATTTTGAAATGCTTTGGACGGTACTGGGGGCTTGGCTTCCCAGTTCTTCAATTCTGTGGCAATTATTTGTGATGGAATTGATAACATTTTTGTACTGATATCTTCGATGTGTAAATGAAGTTCATCAGAGACTCGATCCAAGCAGCTGCTCGTCTGTTGCGAATCCGACGTTAATAGATCTATAACAAAAAAATCGATCAATTATTACGAATTATTAATCTGATTGAATATTTAGGATCATTTTATATCAGTTCGTCAAAATTTTGGCTTTCAAGTGTCCTAATTTCCTTTTAAGATCAACTTTTTTTTACAAATTTTCTTCCGATTATAGCCACAGAATGACCCCTTTTTCAGAAAAATTACTCAATTACTTTGGAAATGGCTTTTGATTTGTGGCACCAGTTTCAGCAATAATTGCAATGCTCTCATGAGCAAGGCAAGATTCGAGCTGGTAATTTTCTTCAAACCGGTTCTTTCTGACAATGCTTCACCTCCCAGAACCAATTTACAACTTTTGCGATTAAACAGCTGCAATAATTCAGCCAAATAACGTAACATGCATTGAGCTGAGAGGGTGGAATCATCAGCTCTGACGCAGTATTCCGATATTACGTTGATCAGCATTAAAACAGTCCTGCACAGAAAATAAATTCGATCAAAACGAATAGAAAATTAAATTGAGATACCAAACAGAAAATTACAAGCTCTTACCCAATCACCACAAATTTTTCTTTTCCAACGTATAAAATATCAGCCGGTTTATTATTAGCAATAATATCGACTTTATATGTGGTAAATTTTCCTATAAAAAACACAAATTCAATTATTCAATTTTTTGTTATCGAAATTGTTTTCTAATTTTACCAAAATATTTACCAGATTTGATAATTTGATCAACTAAAGATTGAAATTCGACAGGAACTTGAGCTTCCCTCCAACTTTCTGTATCCAATATCATATCTATCTTTTTGAGCCTGTCTTCGTGGAATTTTTTCATAAACTTGGTAGCTTCCGTCTTGAATGCTGATTTTAGTGCCATAGGAATAGTATTGTTTGGATTTAACAATAGACAAGCGTCATATAATTCATCTACATATTGTCGAACTTCGTTTAATTGACTCAATGTGGCTTGTTCTGCAAGCCAGTTCGTAGCTGTGGTTGATTTTGAAGCGTTGCTTTGCTTTCCGTTCAACTTTTCGCTGTTGAGAAACTGCTTATTAATTTCAAAAGGTATGGAGGTAATGTACCTGAAAAAGCACTTACATGTTGTCTGTCAAAGATCTTTTGGATAAAAGATGGGCATATTTTTCGGAAATTAATTGACAAGCAGAGGTAATCAAATGTGATAACTTATTATTAATAATTTTCATATTTTCCTCGTCCAAGAAATACTCAGATTCGTTAGTGATCCTGCGAAAAACAAACAATATCATAAATTTTTGCAACATTGACATTATCAAGGAAGTCATTTCTTACATGGTTTCTTTCTGAGAAGTCTGGGAACCATCGTCGGATAAGCTGCTGCTGTTATCGGTACAAATATGTACAGCTTTGACCATAATATCATAAGCACTCTGTGAAAAATTTCAAAAATCAGACATTTTTGCTAGATTTTCGATTTAGAATAAAAATGTGCATCGTGCAGGGGCAGGATACCTAAAGTCGGAAAACCAGGGTTGGTAAGCCAGCCAAAGCTTAAGGGCTTAAGCCATAAGCCGAAAAAAAACCTTAAAATCTTTGTTTTGATGAGCCAATTGAAAGCTCAAGTTTTATTATTAGAAAAGCTAAAGCCAGCCGAAAGCTTTATTTTTTTCGACTCAATTTTTTGTTCAATTCAGTGAAATTCTGATGTGAGAAAGCCTACTAAAATATAAAATTGGAAAAACCTCTTAATTTTCAAAATTCGATGAAATTCTGGCTTGGTAAAATTAATGAATTGATGAGAATTTTGAAAAAAAAAAACAAAACAATTTTTAGCAAAATATTCTAAAATTGAAGCCAAAAGTCATAAGCAGTATTCAGTCAAGCATCAAAAGCCAAACATTTTGATTGAAAGCCAAAAGCTAAAGTTATAGGTATGTTTTTTTTTTTAAGCTTAAGTCAGTCAGCCGCTTTTTTTATACCACTTACCAACCAACCCTGCGGAAAACATAATTTTGTGCTAGAGCCAAAATAAAAAATTGGTGGGTGATTTTTTTCAATTTTTTTTTTACCTTTTCAAGGATTTCATACCTCTACACAGCGTTAAAGGTTTTTTTCTCAATTTTTCTTGTCATGATTTTCTTATTTTCAAATGCCTCTACCTCACCAAAAAATTGGCCTTTGATGCTCATCCATGTTTTGAAATGTTCCTCATGTCTTCCCTATCATTTAACCCAAATTTTTTTCGAAAAATCCGACTTCAGCTACCTCTTCCCTGCATCATACACAAATATATCCAATTACTTTAATTCTTTTCAATAAAATTATCAAAGACTTGGCAGTATTCCGTAAAAGAGTGACCCATTCATCAACAGTCAATAATTTCAATTGTTCTTCCAACGTTAAAGCATCACTGACGTGCTCGTTCCCATTTCGAAAAATTGGCGAATCGCTTTCAGCCACGATTTCAATAACTGCCTGCTTAATCGTAGCTTTTATGGTGGCATAAGATTCTCGCTTGTAGCAATCCATAAAAGAAAAACACTGCCTTCTCAACATACCCATAATTATGCATAGCAATTTATCCTGAAAGTATAAACGATTCGAGGTCATCCTTGAATAATGCAATAGTAAAGTTTACAAAACAACTGTGTTACTTTTTCAATAGTCTGAATTTCTGATTCCAAAAGAGGTCTGTTTAAATCGGTCGTCGCGTATCGTTCCATTTCACCAGTCATCAACGCGTCTATCATCTTGATTACTTCGTTTAATTCCGACGATAAATGCCTAACAAAGGAAAGAAAAATTATCAAAAAAGCCAGACATCGATGAATTATCCATTCAAACAGTTGTAAAGTTCACCTAAAACAATGTATCCCAGCTAGTTCATTATTTAGCAAATGTTTAGTGGTGTAAATTAAATCTAGAGCTGCTACATAGTCCGGAGTTGATAACAGTAATTTGACAGTCGGTTGAGTCTGGTAAACTGTGGCCATTATTTTCAGCTATGAAGAAAAATTTAAAATTAGAACAATAAATAAACTGATAACATTCTCAGAGTAAATATTACCTTGCGTAAGACTAGACAGTAATTATTACGAGATCTGATTCCTTTTAATATCTTCAACGAATCTTTGACTAGACTGTTATCAATACTTTGAATTTTACCCCTGTAAAGATGTAAAATTAATATTTGATCGCTTGAAAACGAAATACCTTGGTTGGTAACTTCGATATTCACCTCAAGGTCCGGACTTTGGTAATAGTCTGCCCTAGATTTTCCATCAAAGCATCATGTGAAGTCATTGTATGGAAAAAAGCGTCAGATTTTGAGGAAACTTGCTTAGCTATTTGAACCTCAACCATGTCGAGGTAATGACTTAGCTGAAAATAGAATATCCGAATTAGAATAATATTCGAGTTTGAAATAACCTGAGGAATAATTCTTACTCTTTCTTGCAATAATTTCGGTCTATTTGAAGGACTACTGGTTTTACCAGGTACGATTTCCGTTGATTGCTCTGGTCTAATGTATTCGCTTATGTGTGGAAATACAAAATTGAATGTGTCTACGCAGCTTAGATCAAATTTGCTTTTTAAAAATATATCAGGTACTTCGAAGGTTGATTTTTCTATCGAAAAATATGAAAATATTAAATACTGAATTGAACAACATTCAGCTTGATTACGAATGAGAATTTACCAAGAGATTGCAGCTTGGTTGATGACACACTTGGAGATATTTCTACTTGTGATGGATCATTTGATCGATTCTTTAGTAACTTTGATCGTCTGCGATATTTCTGCGAAAAGTCGAAAAAAGTGTATGAAAATCTCGAGATTGAAATTGAAGAAAGTGAGAACTGTCGAAAATTAGTACCTTTAATAACTTTTTAAAATATGGATCGAAATGTTGTTTGGTGATAGTAGGTAAATAAGGTGGATCAGGAACATGATTAACTTCGATAAATCCTTCGCCCCAAAGTTTGGTAAAAAAGTCTTTCTGTAATCAGAACACCGTGTAGAATATCTACGGAGATATCAGATATTTAACTCATCGTAAACTTACTTGTTTAATTTTATTAGGATTATTCAATACAGCAGCTAAATTTTGGGAAGCGGAATAAACATTCCATTTATCATCTAATGACTGATCCGAACTAGTCGACATGACACTGGCTTGTCTCTTATGACGTTGGTATCTGTTACGAATATATATATGATGCTTGTAAATATGTCTTTCATAATCTGCGTCACTAACACCTTCGACTGGCAACGACGGACAAACTCGATTTTCTCCATACAAGCAGACGAAAGAACCACCTTCCTGGGAGCAGTGGTTATTCCTCAGATGGCTGGAAATGAAAAACAATTGGGGAAAGATTCGTAGTAACATTAATAACAGAACGTATGTTATCAAATTAGCAATGAATTATTTTGTCAACTTACTTGGCAAATTCTTCAGGCGAGTTGAACTGATTAAGGCTGAGGCATATGCGGCAATCTAGACAGCATTCTTTCTTCACACATTCAGCATCCATTTAAATTACACGAAGTGTCGTTAGATTAATTAGTTATACACTGAATACATTATGTTTCGAAATCTTATGAGGATTTAGATAATTTTGATAACATAAAAATTATTGCTTACATCAAAAAAATCTTCCAAGTGTGAAACAGCACCAGAATTTGTTTTTCTCTGAATGACGAATAATGAAAAGAATTTTGTGTTTGGATATTGCATAAACTGAATTGGTGATTATTTGGTCTGTTAGGAGTGCTAACTATATCCAAAATTATTTTCTTTTTATTTTGTTCTAAATCTAACATCATTTTTTATTTTTTTTTCATTTTTAGAAAATTGAAAATACAAAACTGATGTTCTAAGCATTCTTTGATTTTTTTTTTGCACCACACTTCTGATTTGATTTTTAATTTAATTTTTTTTTCATAATGAAATTAATATTCAGAAATTATTGAAATTCGAAATTACGAATTCAAAGTTTTAACAATTTTTTAAACTCATATCGTAAGATTTTTGCGAATTCTCATGTTACATGATGATTTGTAATTCTCGTATGCATGAACGTATGTGTAGATAAGTGTAAAGCAGGTTAATTTTTGATGGGTTTTCTGTATCATATCGTATGTGTTATCTTATCTTGTTTTCCCATTTGAGAAGTATTTTTATCTTAGTTTTGTAGTTGTGCACTTCGTATGTAACGTATGTAGCCTATGTACCAATTGTATCAGTTTGAAATATACAGTCCACTTTTGCTCGTTGATTCGTAACATTGGTCCTCTATGGAGCCGGATACCTAAATACTGGCATGTTTTGTAATGAAATTTAATTTTTTTGAAAGTTGTAAGTCGATGAAATAGTTCGTTTTGACTGATTTTTTGTGACATTATGATGTGTCAAATTCGTTTTTGTGATATGTTTTCGTGTGTCAATTTTTATTGACAAAATTAATTGGTAAAAATGATTGTCGTTTCGTTTTTATTGAACAATTCGTGTTCAATTAATTGATTAAAGTTCGTTTTTGGTTGCTTCAATATCGTTTGTTGCAAGTAAAGTTTGTTTATGATGAAAATGGAAAAAAATGATCGTTTGGTCCAGGAATTCGCTCCTGAGACAAAAAGGAAAAATTTAGAGTGTCGAAAACGTAGAATTCTTCGCTCTATCGGTATGAATTGTGAGGTTGTGTCCTCTGATCTAAATGAATTACCTTCGATCGCCCTCGTGAACCAGCTATCAGCCTTCCTAGAATCTTGGCAGGAAGATTTAGCTGAACTGGAAAAAATAAATCAATTATTATTGGAATTGATTTATCAATGCTGTTCCTTTGAAGAATTTTATAATGAAGAAGCAATTATTGTGGATGAATATAATGATTTAAGGCATGAATGGATCAAATTCGTGACTAAAGCTCAAGAAATGGAAAATTTGGTAAAGTCTTCGCCTCCTGTTAATGTGACAGAAGAAAATTCGTTGTCGTTTTTATGTTCGTTGACCAATGAAAATTCGTTGAAATATACAGTCCACTTTTGCTCGTTGATTCGTAACATCTCAAATATTTTCAAATTATACTGTTTCCGCGCGTCAGAGAGGTCGAGGTCCGTCGCGTCGTTGCCAGTGAATCTAGTTCGTTCTGACGATGCATGTAGACTTGGAAATTTTTTTTCGGTTTTCCACGACCATTATTATTTTGAACTCATACTTCGAAATTTTTCTATAATTTTTTTTTTCGTTGAACGAATTCATTTCTGGACAGAACATTTTAATTTTCAATCAACCAAAAAAATTTATTCAAGAGAAAGGAGGTTCATTCTTCTGCTATTCCATCGGTCTGGTGGAACTTCGTTGAAATTTTTAGCATTAAATTAAAAATGAAATTGTGCGATCAAAAGTGAACCCCAAAAATTCCTGTTCTAATCCCATCTCTATCACTGCAAAAAAAACTACTTCTCCAGATATCAAATTTTTTTTTCAATTTTAAGACACTCTAGATGTCCAGAATGTTTGAGTCCTGTGAGCCCCTGGGTGCGCTTATGCGTTAAGGGGTGCTCCAAATCGAATTTTTGTGATGACCAAAAATATGTACATAAATAGAGAAGCTTCCAAGAAAGAATTTTCACTTGAATTTTTTTTCGTAAAAACAATTGAACACTAATTTTTAAAAAAAGATGGTGGATCTTGGAAAGAGAATGGAAAGGGTAAAAAAAAGGCACTCGGGCTAATTTTATTTTACATTCAGTCGTTTAAATTGCTTGTCCAATTAGGTGGGGACAGGAGAGTTTTTTTTTTTTTACAGAAATCTGACTCCAATATGAATATGAGACTAGATATAAAAATACTCAGAAATAGAAACCACCTGCAGGGGCTAAAAATTGGGTTTTTGAGTTGAGATTTTCTCTTGATTCTAACCTTCCTAAAGATCTAAAATCAATATCTGCATGCTCAAAATCTAAATTTCGATCACTAAGGGTAGTTTTCCATACTCAGGTTTACATACTATTTCAACTTTGAAAAAATATTCCACTTGAATTTTTTCGAAGTACGAGGAAAAAATTGGAAGAGGAACTCACAATGCGGGAAATTTTTTCCACAGATTTTCAATTAAATTTCAAAAAAACACTTGCCACAAAAAATTGCTCAATTCGCATCTTGATTCAATACGTTGTTATCTAAATTTCAGCACCTTTTCGTACCACAAACATTAGGTACTCATTAAACATTGTCGACTTCTTTGTTTATAAAATTATTTTACTTGGAAATGCAATAGGTAATTTTTTTGTCAGACTTTGTGCATGAATCAAGCAAATACGAAGAGTCAAATTTTGTTGTCATCATTATACAAATTATCCCGCGAAAAAAATCATACCATGAGCAGATAACTGACATACTGACAACTGAGCAAAAATAAAACACACTAGAACCAAAAATTTCAATATTTTCTTCAATCATCTTGTACTTGTACCTATTCGAAATAATCAGTCTCGTATCGTGATAATAAAGCACTCAAAATTTTCTCGGAAATTCAAAATTTGAAAATTCGAATCCGCACACATTATTCGTTTCACAATCTTTTCTAGAACTCTAGGGTGGTACATACTTTGATTCTCTCCTTGTTCAAAAGTTTGTTTCTTTTCATTAAAAAAAAAAATGATCTTATTTGATTGCAGTTCCCGAAGTAAAAAGTCAGTGGCATATGATACTGAAGTCCATGGGTAAGTAAAGTTTCACTTATCACTTTTGAAAGGGGTCATATTTAAGATATGAGAATGAAAAAGAGATATTGGAAAATATTCAATTAAATGTTGAAAAAGATGCATTTTAGTTTTCGAGGCATTTTTTGAAGTGAGTTCAGTGTGGTGAAGGAAGAATGAAAGTCACCAGTGTTATCCATGTTTGATTTTTTGAAACTCGAATTAAATTTCGAGTGGAAATATAGTGGAGTATGCTGTGTAATAGTATTGATGATGCAGATTGACATGAGTTTTCTGTTGATGCAGATTGAAATGTGTTGAATGACAGATGTAATGCGAACTGCAGTCACCTATTTTATGCAAATATGAGCATTTCGCTCACTTTGATTAGATTATTATTTCAAAGGAGATTTTGTATGGTGTATTTACTATCATACTTATGATGCTGCTTGCAGTTTAGAAGCAAGCTTGTTGTTATATTACCTTATTTGTACTCTCCCTCCTCTTCTCCTTGAATAACTCAAATGTGTCAAGTTTTCTTATAATGTCAGTGCTCTGCAATTAATTTAGCAGCACTTTTTCATGATGAAGAGGTTTAGGTACTCATTAGTCAATTTTGCATCTGCTTTTTTAGTACAGCTTTCTGATTTTAAACAAGCAAAAATAATTTGTATCGATTGCATACTTATTATGTTTTTGATAATGAAATCATTATCAATGTATTCGATTGAAATCAAAAGTATGGAGCACTGATGCCTTTCCTTCTTCCAACACTGAAATATTTTTTAATAATCCTCGAAAAATTTAAAATGACAAAAGAAGAAAACTTGAAATTTTAATGATTCTTTCAATTTCAAAGATATATCAGTCAATACTTTTAAAATGAAGGCGATTTTTTTTTGAAAAAATACGGCTTGAAAAGCCAAAAATTAATTTTTTTGTATGGGGTTGATGATATGAAAAATTGAAACAAAGTTGTAACAAGGGGTGAAAGTCTTTATTAGAGATGTAAAAAATATCCAATTTGAATTTTCAAAAATTAAAAGGTGCTTCTAGACAAATAAAACTTGCTTTATCCTTATTTTGAAGAATTTTATTCGTGAATTCGGATTACTCGTTTAGGAAAATCTCGCAATTTTCGAAAATTTTCCATCGTCATGTCCATCTTGTAGCGCGCAAAATTATTTTCTTGGCGTTTCGCAGTGATCTCGAAACAAGCAATTGAGAAAAATAATCAATTTTTCTCATTTTTTCAATACTCAAGCTTTTTTCGAAACCATTGAGCAATGAGCAGGCAGATGTTGGAATTTTAGCTCGTTAGGAAAGGACGAAAACAAAATCTCGTGCTGGTGCTCTCACTCTCACATTTTGAATCAGTTGACTTCATTCTAAAAAAAGTCAGAATTGCAGGCTAACTTAAGATCTAAGGCCCAAATTTCTGATGTTTTTAAAAAATTGTTTACTTTTTTTCATATTCATCTTTTTTAGTTGAGTCATCATCTTTACCTATATATTTTTTACAGTCTGTTTTCTAAATATCGAGAAAAGTTGGACAATTTTGCCAATTTAGAGAAGTTGAAAAATTTTGAGATTTTCAATTTTTCTCTCCGAAGTCGAAAAAATTTAGAAATTTTGAAATTTTCCCTTATTGAACTGAATGAAAAAATATTAGTATTTGAAAAAATTATTTTTATTCTTTGAAAAGATATGCTGGGATTTTAATTTGAAAATTTCCTATTTTTCATACTGTCTCGGTTCGTGATTCGAAATAAGCAGAATTTTTGAAAACATTCACAATAAAATATTTAATAAATACATTCATTTCATATAAGCTTTGCAATCCACGCAGCAGATCCAATTATCAAAACTCTTGTAATTGGATACTACGTATTGGTAATATTTAATTGACTAGGACTAGTGCTAGTGAATGGCAATTCTGTAACATCATCTTCATCTTCATCATCTTCGTCGTCGACAGTGGTAGTAGGTGCAGGCACAGATTGGGCCACATTCACAGATCCATCATAAGAAGTATCTGGTACCGCGCTGGTAGTTGCCGAATTAGGTTGAGAATATTGATCGACGAATTGGACAGCATTGATGACAGTGCTAGGATTACTTTCAGCAGAAACGATGCTATGCTCGGTCGATGAAGAAACACTATAAGAAGGTATAGCATAAGTCTGCAAGTTATTTTGCTCGTGATAATCTTGATCGGTGGAGTGCTCATGAACTGGTATGAAAATAGGTTCATGCTTCACGATATGAATAGGAACTGGGATTTCAACGGGTACTTTTACTGGGATAGGTATGGCAATCGGTACTGGCTTCTCAACCGGGTAAGGTACTCTCTTTTCGTAAGGAACTGGGTAAGGTTTCTCGACTGGCACAGGCACTGGTCTATCCTGAGGCACGTAGACGGGATAAGGTACTTCTTTTTCAATCGTATATGGTACTTTTTTCTCAACTGGTACGTGGACAGGGTAGGGACGTTCGACGGGTACCTTGACCGGGTAATAAATTGGATTTTCCACCGGATAGTTGACGATTTTCTCTTTATGGACTGGATATGGTTTAGGAACGATGTAGGGTACGTGCTTATCGACTGGTATTTTCACTGGCACTGGTACTTCTTTTTCTACAGCAAAGGGTTGAGGAATGTAGACTTTGACCGGATACTGGAATGGTTTTTCCATTGTGATGGTGTAAGGTTTTGGAACCACTACCGGGTACGGTTTTTCTACTGGTACTTTGACATAGTATGGAATTCGCTTTTCGGTTTCGATTTTGTAGGGTTGAGGAACGTGCTTGGTGAGGATGATGGTTTTCACATTTTGCTGATCTTGTTCTTGAACTTGATAAGGTTGTAATTCTGGTTGCTGGTAATGCTGATACACGAAAGTCGAAGATGGCGCATTACTTCGACCAAATCCTTCTCGGAGGTGTTTCAAAATGGAATTCCAATTGGTATTGTAGTCGAAAACATTGAACGTTCGGGCATTCGCGGATGCGTAATCTTTTAAACTTTTCACAGATTCCGAGCTTCGGCCGAATGAAAAATCCTCAATGTATTCGGATAAAATAGGAACAAACACGTTGGTCAAACCAAAAGTTATAAACACTGTCGCGAACATATCAACTGACCAGCTCGAAGCACTTGTGAACAACTAAACTTTATTTCATCTTTTCGTGCGACTTTATAAGGAAAATTTAAATATAACTTATCATTATCAGAAAAGACTTTCGCTGAATCTGTCATGCAAATGATTTTCCTAGATTGATCGCGTCCGCGTAAGTCACCGTAAGCATTTTAATTGCTGGCTAACTGCGTATAAACGTACGAAGTCATGGAGAAAAAGAGAAAAATGTTTCTCGAAGAAAGTACTAACATGGAATTGTACAGAGTGAGGTAATTAAAAACATAAGGTTACAGCGGTTACGATATTGTAAACGTTTGTAATATTACGTTATCGTAATATTATTTGTATCTAGTAATTATTATGTTACAATGAGTTGGTTCGATGAACGCGTAATGTAATTTGGTGACAGTAGATAATCGTACGGTGCTCTTCATCTGATATTTTACATCAGATTATTTGTATTAAGAATCAGATTGGGTTCATGCATAGAGGCTTACTTGATGGTTAATCTGTGACTCGCAATATCTGAAACAGAGAAAAATGATTTTATAAATGAAGAAAACCTACCTGCATTTCATCTTTTATGCAGCTGCAAATTTTTTCACAATATTTCGCTATTCGCTCAGCTTGTTCTGTGATTTTTACGATTTTTTTCCTCTCTAACTCCGGAATTTATTTGAAATAAAATTTTGATCGGAAAGTTCAGATAATTATTTCCTGGAATTGTTTTAAATTTTTTTTTTTTTTTTTTTACCATATGTATTGTGTTTTCTTTGTAGGTATACTCTTACTCAAAATTTTCAAGCTCCCATAATCTTTTTTTACGTAACTTTGAACTTTTATTTTTTCACTGTAGGTAGTTGGTTTCGAACTTTTTTATGATTTTTGAATACTTTTTTTTCTTTGATTATTCGAAATTTTAAGTAAAAGAAACAAGTCGTAATCGATCTAATCGAAGTGAAATTTAAATTATCAAAATAATCAAATTGAAACCAATTTTAATCAAAGAAGTAGGTATTAAAAAACAGCCAATTTCGTACACTTCTGACCAAATTTTGACTGTGAAGAAATCAAAGTTCATAGTTGTAAAAAATTATGGTTAGTATCTGAAAATTAGGAATTTTGAGTGAGAGTACAAAAAAAACGTAAAAAAAAGAAAAGAAAATGAAAACTATGTTAGAAAATGATGAATAATTATCTGAAGTTTTCGATCAAAATTTTATTTCGAATAAATTCTGAAGTTCGTGAAAAAAAAAAACGTCGTAAAATTACAGAACAAGTTGAGCGAAGTATTCGACGTCATTCGATCTCGATCCCATTTATGATTTAATGAACTTGGGACGTTTAGTTAAAATAAGAACTCCTTCATCTACTTAACGGACTTACTACAATTCATTGTTGTGAAATGAGTTGCTGAGGGAAGTTGATGAATGTTGATTCCCAAAATACAGGAATATGCGAATTGATTCCCATTTTTTTTTTTTTTTTTTAGCGAAATGTACCCACGAATTCATTTTTGAACCTCTGTTTGCATTTAACCTCAGCGTTATCCATTAGATATAGGATATAGGTACCGCAAAGTTTTCGTACGTGTTTTTTTATGAGCAATCGGAGTTATCTCACCAGATTTTTCTATTTTTGAGAATTTCATTTGGAAAGAAATGACCAGGTGAAAAAACTAACGTCGGATTCGTGTTTAGAGGGTCCAAAATTTCTCGATTATCACTGTTTTCGCAATTTTTCTATTTCAAGTCTCATTCCTCAATTCACTGAATTTTCATGGCAAAAAAAGGTATTATGAAGATTCAAGTTGAATTGATTATGAAAAAAAGATTTAGACCCCCTGAACACGAATGTTTTTTTATTTGATAATTTCTTTCTTTAAAAAAAACGCCAAATATTTGAAAAGTATGATAAAATACGTGATTTGCTACAAATTTTTCCCGAAAATTTTCACATTGAGAGACTTTTTCTTGGGTGGGAGGAGGAGGGGGTGTATAGATCAAGAATTGGATTGGAGCCATGGTCAAATACACGATCTTATCCGGGCAGACCATTTTATTGGAAAGTACATCTACATATCATTCATAGAATTCGAATGTGTTGATATGGTTGCTACATCGATGTATTTCTTGAACTCCGAAAAATGTTATCGTCTCAATTATGATGAATGAATTTTCGCTCCTGTCGAGTGTGAATCGACTTCAGTTTGTAGGTTGTACCTACTTGAAAACGAAGTGGGATGGTGGAAATCAATTCGTACTATACATAGTTATGCACCTCTGAAAGAAAATAGGAATAAATTTGTAAGTAGTTACAGTTACTCCTCGAAAAAAGTGGGAATTAAATTTATGTACTGATGTACCTATTTTTTCTCTACCTGTAAATTTTGTTGGAAATCAACCCACCTACAGCAATTGAATAATTTTCAAAATCAATTATTTCATCATTCTCAATTTCCCCCTCTTTAGTTGATAATAAGGGGACCAAAAAAAAATTGAACTACAAAAGACCGAAACAATTTGAACAATTAAGATGGCTGAATTATTCTCATTGTATTGTCGGTAATACATATGTTCTCACGTATGGATATTTCATGGGCATGTTGCCATTTTTTTTCTTAATGTAAAATTCATTTCGAATAATGGACTAAATTTGCTTTCATGATCGGCGTAACTTCGTGTTGTTGCGAATGCGTCGAATAATTTGCCTACAAACCAACTTGGCAGGCAGAAAACTAACACTGGAATGGAGTTATTTCTAAAAAAATAAATCACTGACTTCTTCGAATTCGTGATAATTATTAAATAATTCAAAAATTTTGGGCTAAAAATTGCCCAATCTGGGTTCATTGATCGAAAAGCCACGGTTCGCGTTTTTTCTTCAATCAACTTCGGACGCAGGGTTCCTGGGTTCCTATTAAAATAAAATTGAGAGCTAATGAAAATTGATTTATTAAGGATATTTCTTACTTACCTATGTAAACAATGTAAACAATAGCGATCTGGTGAAGAATGAGAGTTGGATAAGTGTTGAAGACCATTGTTGAACTTCGGATGCAAATTCGAATATTTATATTCCTTCATGTTGAAATACGTGTTTTATACTTTTCTGAACCCTAATACTGGTTCATTTCGAAGTATTTCTTTAATTTTACATGTTTTGGATTTTAAAAAGTGATTAAACGCGGTGAAGAATGATAACAAAAATTGATCTGTGGAAAAGGGGCGTAAAAGGGTTTTTGAAACTGTCTTTTCCCGTATCTTTCAAAATAGAAAATTGCGGTTTGGACAACGTGATGGAGAAAAGAATGAACTTAAAAATGAAAAAAAAAAAACATTTTAATCGGTGTTGTTGAAGTGTTTTGTACCGAAGTGAAAACTAAAATTGTGTTTTTCTCCAAACTATACTTTTTCGCTGACGCCCTTTTTCCACATAATCTTTCATTTAGGAATGGGATATGCTTGAAAAATGAATAAGTTTTCACACAGGGATTTTTATTCAATTTGAAATTTTGAAGAGTCTACAAAAAAATTTACCTACTCAGAAAATTTTCAAAAATTCACTAGAACAAAATTCTAAATTTTTAACATGCACCGGAAACGAATCTGGATTGCTGGAATCATTTCAATCAATCAGCATTCAATTCTTTTAATGGTGATTAACGAGATGAAAAAGAAAACAAATGAATGCTGGATGCTCGAAATGATTCAAGCGGTTCAAATTTAATTCTCGTTTTAGGTGCTTCTAGTGAATATGTAGGTGAATGATGATGATATTTTGATTTTTGAATTCAACCGGGTACCACCAAAAAAAAAAAAACAACAACAAAAAAACAGAAAAAACGGTGAGATGAACAAGTTGTCTATCTTGATAATTGAAGGGGTAAATGTTCTTGTCACAAAAATCACGTGAAAATTTTTTATTCATGGGATTGAATATCTAATGAATACCTAGTACTTTGAAAACTGAACAGATTTTTTTTCTGATGAGTTTTGCCTGACCAAAAAAATAGAGGGTTTCATGAGCCATTCAAAACTATAAAATTTTCTAACTTTCTCAATTTCGAATGAATCATCGTAGCGGCGTAGCCCTTTCATTTTTTATGTCAGGGAGAGAAGTCTTCAGAACCAATTTTGTTCAGTTGTCAATCTCCAAACCATTTCTTGGTAGGTTCATGGTTTTAGATTTTTTTCTTGTTTACACAAAATCACACGAGGTGAAAATTTGTTCAATTTTCAAACTACTTTTTATTCTTATGGTTGAGAACATTTTCTTGGTGAGATTATTTCAGAAAGAACATTTGCATGTTCCTTTAATTTTTTAAAAATGGATAACGTGTTCAGCTGACCCTTTTTTTAAAGTATCTAGTATCCGTTCATATCCAAAAAAGAAGTATTATTAACCTTTCACGCGACACTCATACGCATTTTTCGTGAACAATTTTCTTTTTTTTTTGGAAATTTTCGATTTTCTCGCACGAAGGCTTTACAAATATTCCTTTTTTTTTCGTGGAATAAACTTGACAATAATTAGCAACTTCTACTTCAGCAATAGGAGTGCTGCGGTGAAGAGTACATTTCTCACGAAAATATACTCACCTGATACTCAGAAATAGCATCGTCTTGGTTATTAAAATAATAACGTTCGTTGTCGCATTTCCACGTAGCTGTACAAATAAGCAAAAACTATTCGCGTCGGCCTGTGTATAGCTAAATGATAAAAAATTACACGTTTTGTTGGTAATTTTTTTTTCATGTAAAGGGATCGAAGAGCGCGGTGCTGCGGTTTAGTATGTCTTTTTGCTTCTTTCTTTCTGTGTTTGGTTTATGTCTATTGCCGGGCGCGACGATTATAAACGTGCTGCTGGTAATTGCGATTCCGCCGTTGTACGCGAACCGTTAAGGTAATGCGCATCGTTGGGATAATAATTTTGAAATTTTCGTGTCCGTTGTATACCTATAGGTAGAAAATGTCTTCATTTGTACCGTCTCCGTTGTTGTATTGTGTATAGAAATAATCCACGGATGAGGCGAGGATAAATGTAAGAAAAATATCACGTTGGGGTTGTTGCTCTTGTGACCGAAATTCGCAAATGTTGGATGAAATTTTCAGATAAATTGGAAACAACATTGAAATAATATTAAGACACTGAACTGGTTTTGCGAGGATTTTTATTAATACGCTGTCGAGGTTTATTTCAACGCTGAAATCTTGACGAAAAAAATAATCATTGGAATGAAAATTATTCGTTCGAAGAACAGAGAATGATGACTTATTGTCAAAGTTGACACTTTGGTACGAATTAATGGAATTTCGAAAGGATCGCCAAAAATTGGTGTAAGGACCACCTCATCGTATCTGATTCGACATTCAAATCGTTCCATGTAATATGGCCAGATTGGAAATCGATTTTTAATCGCTGATAACGCTCGCGTAACGTTTACTTATACGAAAAACGTGTGCTGTCGAAATAATATCCGCGACTCGATGTAGGTATTTAATATGTTATCGACGTACATATACGTAAACGTACGCGTTACGTACGTATAAGTAAAGCGAAATCGTATAAGACGTAGAAATGGCCGAAGTAATTAATCGCCATCGAACGGAGTAATTACGAACGGCCTTTTTTTTTTCTTCTTCGTTACTTTTCTGAACAGGTCTTATCACTTTCCAGCCATATACATCTGATCACGAATTAGTACACATACGTAGAGTTGCCTACCTACGGTACACGTGCCCGGACCGGTACGTTCGGACTCCTTTTAAAGCAGCCGGTTGGTTGATGGTTAGGTAATCACGTCGGAATTATTTTTTTGGTGGATGGATGAAGAGAGAATAGTTTTGAAATCGAATCGCAGTATTGGGCGATGGTAGGTTTTGATTAATGGCGAATGATATTTCCGGTGTGAGACATTTTGGATTTGGAAGTAAAAAATGATGTGTGGATTTCAGGGGGTTTACTGATTCGAATCATCAAATATACAGGGTGACTTGAAATTTCTGGAACGCAAAAATTAAATCACAAAAAAATTGTAAGGGCCAGCAAATAATGAAATCTTATTTACGACGACGTAGCTGAAGCGTCATTCCCTTCAAAAAATATGAACTCATCCCCCATTGGTCACAAATCGCTAAAAAATTTTCAAATTTCTCAAATTTTTGAGTTTTTTTTTTAAAAAAAATCTCGAAACCCATAATTTTGAAAATTTCAAAAATTGAGATAATCAAAAACTAATATTTTGCATATGAAAGGTCATTGAACAAGGATCAAAAATCATTACATACTGATTTTGCGTAATCAAAAATTTAAAGGAGCAAAAATTTACCAAAAAAATTTAAATTTTTGTAAAATTGACAACACTGCCTCCCCCCACTTGACCTCTCGCGGATATTTTGAGTACAGCGTTGGCATTGTCCGTTGTTGACCTAGGCAATCCTTAATTTCAGATCAACGTATGACAATATGGAACAATTCCACTCTAAATTACGAAAAAAACTTGCGTTTCAGAACTTTTGGGTCATCCTGTAAAATGAATCGTAATTCGAAAATGATTCGTGATTCATGATTTGAAATTTTTGTACTTTTCGAATAATTTCACGAATCATTTAATGAAAAATAGCCAAAAATACCAAAATCTGGCTGAATTGTTCTGTATTATTCATCATTTTACAAATAATTAATGAAAAGGGCCAAAAAAATTCCAAAATTCAATCCAACTGGACTTTTGTATTTTTGGCCATTGCCATTTTCATTAAATGATTCGAAAATGTTATATCCTTTGAATAAGAAAGAGATCGACATTTAATAATTTGTAATAAATTGTAAAAAGCACATTGACAATATTCACGAATACTTGGGTATTATTAATATCAGTATAACATCGTTGCCAAACAGGCATACTGACAACCGCGACATGCAATACTTCACTCTTCCGCGCTCAGAAAAAGAATTTCCAGCTTTCAGTGCTCTCTCATTATAAATCAGCGAAAATTATCAAAAATAATTGAGGAACAGTCAGAATTGCAGCACAGAAGAAAATCAGTGAAAAAATTTCCACTGAAAAATCAGTGAGAAAAATCACCGGAAAATCAGAGAAAATTCACTGAAAAGCCAGTAAAATTTATGAATTTTGCTGAAAAATCAGTGAAAATGTTTGAAAATTCAGTGAAAGTCGCTGAAAAGTCAGATTTTGCTGGTTTTTCCTGTGCTGCGATTCTAACTGTTAATAAGTGACTTTTCAATGATTTAGAATGAGAAAAAAACACGAAATTTTGAAACCAAGTTGGCGGGCGCGGCTCACGTTGTTCACTGTGATCTTCGTTTTGGCCCACAGGCTGGTTCTGGTCCTGCTGGCACTGGTGTTGATGATTGATATGTTTCTCCATTTTCACGATTCTACCAGTATCAAATTTTATCAGGATTTTTGTTTGTGAAAAATGAGGGAATAAAATATTTGAATCTCAAATGTGTAGCGAAATTGACCCGAGAGTTGGATTTTCATAATTATGTGTATTTTTGTACTTTTTTGATTATATTGGCTTAATATCGATGAATTTGATTTTGTTGAAAAGTGATATCAAAATGATGGTAAACTTGAAATAATTTCGAACTTAAATTGTTTAAAAAATTGGTTAAAATAACGATTTAGGGCGACTTGGTTGACAATCGAATTTGATTTTGCTATGGCAGACTCTCACACTTTTTTTCATACCAACATGTTGCGAGTCTGAAGGACATTTTCCGTTTAGGATATTTGAGGGAGCTCGCCGATTTATGACTACTTCTGTAAAAATTGCAGCAGTACTGGCCATCGGGGTGAAGGGAGCTCGGGTCCTGGGAGAGCTGATGGGTGTTCCTTAATTTCTGCTGACAAGTTGAGCACTCCATCTGCAATCAGAAAAAACCAATTTGATTAAATAGGCCAGTTTGATTCTGTTTCCGACATTATTAGTATATTGTGAATCATTTTGTCAAATTTTCCAATACTCCAATAGTAAAATTAGGAGGTCATGGCTTGATTACTGAAAAAAATGTCAGGCAGAGAAAAAAAATTATCTCATTGAATTATTCTTCAAAGTATGTATGTATTTTTTAGTCACATAATTGAAGTTTACACTTTTTTTTTGAAAATGTTTGAAAATCCGTTCCAAATGGGATGAGGTGAGAAAATGAAAACTTTTTCAAAACAATGTGAAAAAAGGGCAAATAGGTAGTTTCCGTAAGTATCTAAATTATTTTTTCGGTCGTTCGAAAAACTATTCTTATCCCCTATATGAGGCTGTTTATCAAAAATTTTCAAAAAATGCCAATGTGACTAAAATTGCTTACTTTGCGGTGTAATTAAAGGCACATTTTATTCATCTCTAGGTACCTGAAATTTTTCATCCATCAAGCCATGTGTTCCTAATTTCACATTTTTGGCTTCTTTTAAATGGTTCTCGAAGTGATTTGAATTACATAGGTCAAATAAGTTCGATCAACTTGATATTTCTATTTTACTTTTTCAATTCTTTAAAAATTCAATCTTCATTTTACCTTGTGCGTCTACCCATATCTGTAGGATTATTTGATTTGAAAAATCAATTGAATAATGCTTCAGTTCAGCAATATATTTTAACGGTTCCATGATTTATTACATCTTTTCGACGATATTCGATCATAGAAGTAAAAGTTTTTCTCTAACTCGGGTATCAGATCGCATCTTTTTACGTACTACGTTTCATCGAGTTCACCATACCTTTATTCTGCGAATAAAAAAATTATGAAAATAAAATAACACGAGTTGATAAACTTCTCATCATCATCGCTTCTTCTCGTCTTCACTCTAGAAGTACTTATCAGTATCTACAACGATATTTTGGCCAACGCCATAAGAGAGAAAGTAATATTCGCAAAAGGCTGGGTACCTAATACGTACCTAGACTTACGTACTATAATTGGATTGCGAATCGTTCGCGTGCACTTACGAAGCGCATTCGTATTCGTAGGTATATTTCTTTATCAATGTTTGAAATCACCTCGGCTAATTTAACGATTAACTCGAATTAATCTGATGAAAGTTATTTGGGAAAATGCTCGACTTGTTGCGAATCTTCCCGTTATACCAGTGACGCATGACGTGTAGGACATGATGGATAAAAGTGTAATTTAATGAAGAACGGTGTGAAGAAGAGGTATTCGCTGATAGATATTGGATATTCATTTGATGAGTCTGTCTTGCAGTTTCGATTTTTACGGTTGAAAAAAATCCTGCTCAGGATAAAAATGAATTACATAAATCCTTCAACAATCAAAGAGGTATATGGTTGTCCCATCAGACTCGGGGAAAATTATGTTGGCAAGCCAATACAGAGAAAACTGTGTGCTCGAGGAGAAAATTTCAAAAACAAAAGAGGTCTTGCATAAGAGGGGGCTGAAAAATTCAAATTTTGATATTTCAGTTCCAGTTTTACACATAAAAAGGAGACTGTGGAGCCTAAAAAATGAAAAAAAAATTCAATTCATTAATATCTATCTTGAAATTATCAAATCAAAAATGATTTTTAGAAAATTCCAAGAGCATTCAAAATTGAATAGATCAATTTTAATGTCTTATGATAAGTCTACTTATTACATATCTAATAATTTTAAGATTCAAGATGGTAAAATATTTCATGGGCTAATAGATCACGAAGTCTGAAGCAACACAAAAATATTTTTTGCCAAAAATGCATTAGAAACATCATCATCTATCTTAATACTTTGTGGCCAGACATTTAGTAACACCCTTAAGTGAATATTTCACCACCAGGGAGCCCTAAATAAAAAAAGGTTCTACATGTTCAATGTTGCCCCGTTTTACGGTACCTAGTACTTTTTGCAATTATGAAAAAAAATGATCACTTATCATTTAAATATCCTTAGAGGTATTAGTCAATTTTTAACATTGAGGCTTGAATCAAAATGGTGGAAAAAAATCAAATCGATCAATGATTTCCGATCGCGCAATAGCATTCAATTCTTTTAAAATTGACAAAAATTCAATGTTATCAATTTCAAAAAATGAAGAAATTAAAAACTGATAAATATCAATATTAAAGCTTGATGGACCATCTATCAAGACCTAAAAGTGCACTTTTTTTTTTTTTTTTTTTTTTTTTGAAAAAACCCAATATTTTACAAATTTTTAAAATTTTTGCCTAGTTTATGTAGCAAAATTAAAAAAAAAAAATGAATAGAATATTGATTTCTTCAAAAAGAATTGAAGCATGGAATTGTAAAAGGGCCTGACTCCAAGTTTTGGACATTTATGTATAACGGTTTTTTTTTTCGTTGAAACGCCATGTCAAGTGCTCATCTAAACACAAAATTTCTAGTTGAAATATTTTTAATCTGGCTGTGATGGCACTGCAAGTCAAAAAGAGCGTATTTTGGAATTTGGAATTGGGCCCTCTTCCAATTCCATGCTTCAATTGTTTTTTGGGTCCAGATTGAGCTTTGAAGCTGATTTTAATCAATTACCCAACCCCAAGAAAAACTACCGAAGTCGACCATCTTTTTTTTTCGGTTTCCTTCATGCGTAAAATACAAATTTCACTTTGAATGAAATTTCGAGAAACAAAATATCAACGCGTAGAATATCTGCACGCGTCGCTGCGCCACGCCGCGCCGGGCTCTCCAGCAGACGACGCGGACGAGCAAATGTGACGCTATGTTGAGCTCGTAATCTACATTAAAGCAAAGTATAAGTCGGCTATTAGGTATACCGTGCTTGTAAACGGTAGATAGTTATGTAATCTTCAGCATTGTATGTACCCAGAAGGAAACATCTTCATCCTGTTCGGTTTATAATCGTCGATAATTAAAAGTATTGTCTTTACGATGCGACGTAAGACTCAGCGCCGTGACGCGTGAACGGTACACAAAGATGGGCCGAATATCGCACCGTTTGGGTTCAAGTTACACGTACTGTATTTGCAAATTAAGTACGTGGAAATATTTTTTTTCCTCGGATTTTTTCGTTCGGTGAAAGTTGCAGAGGAGGAATTTTTGCAGCAATCGAATCCAACCGATGGTTGTATAGGGATATGAGTTTGTGTGTTGTTATCTGGTATGCTAAATCATCTTTACAATAATTACATAGATCGTCTCGCTGAAGAGGTAATATTTATTAGAAAGATATTAGATGAGCCGGCCGCGACTATAGAATTGCTAAATCACTTTTGTATTATGGGTATGCAGTATTAACTTGGATATGTGTACCCTGTACCTAGTTGGATTTGATTGAGCAATAACGAGTCAACTAACGTTCCATTTTGTTGTTTCATCTTCTCGCGAAGATTTTTTAAACGAGTTTTTTGTGTCCATTTCTGCAACTGAGCTGTGTGAGTAGGTATTTGGCATTGCTGCTATATACTTGTTCTGAAGATAAATGTGTGGAAGATTTTGTGTAATTGAAATGGTGCAGTGTAGATTTTTTACTTGCTGGATTTCAAATTCGATTTGAGGTGAAAATTTGAAGAATTTCTGCGACATGTGAAGCTTTTCTGATTTTAAAATTTTTGTCCGAAGGGGTGAAAAAAACCTACCTGAAGCCTGAAGAGTTTATCTTAGTACTTCAATTATTTTAGAGTTTCTGTAATGCATGTTACGCTGCTTAGATTTCTTGTTAGTGGTGCAATCGAGGGGGGGGCTAAGGCCCCTCTCAAAACTTTGGGTCGATTAGGGTACCTTAAAGAGGTTTTCCTTAGTTTGGGGAATAAAGAAAAGTCATAAGGTGGCAATATTTCAGATTTATGTATTCGAGGACCCTAATTTTCCAAGAATTTCGCTGTTTTGCTAGTTCGGTTTTCGACTTTTTTCAGGTTGTAATGAATTCGACATGATTTTCAATTTCAAATTAATCTTACAATTTTTTCAAAGTTTTGAAACAGGGATGAAATTTGAAAAGAATTTTTATCCAGAAAATTATCACGAGATGTTATCAAGCTTTTTAAGTTGGAATAAATTTACGATAAGTTTCCACCACCACCACCACCCCCACCACCTCCCCCTCATTACTTCAGGTTTCGAGTTATAACTTCAAGGTGCAAAGGGATTGATTTCGATTAAGTCTCATATAGGAAATAGTTTTGTAAGATCGTGAGATGTCTATACAGTGAATACGTTGAATTTGTGATTGAGAAATTTGTTCAAGTATGATCTTGTAAAAAGAAGATGCCAGAAAACTGACGAACAATATTTACATAAAGTACTAATAATTATCACATTGAACATAATTTTTCTTCTAAAAAAAAATTCGATCAAAATGCATAATTTTTTCTACTACGGTGATGTTGAATACGTCAACGACAAGAATTAGGCATCTCATAAGGGTGTTGAAATTGAAATTTATCGAAAAAGAAAGTTCACTGTTATTTGAAACTTCCAACAATGAACTTTCTTTTTCGATAAATTTCAATTTCAACACCCTTATGAGATGCCCAGTCCTGGTCGCCAAAAAAAGCCAATAATGATTGCACGAGCCAAATTCATACAACGATGTAAAAGTGTAATTGAGAGTACTCGACGATCTTCAAATTCATTATCATACCCATACTCAAGTACGCTGCATACGAGTTACATAATTTCTTAACTGGTATTTCGGGTGGTTTCGTTGTCATGTAATTTAATGGCGCTTTAGAGACGTTTATCGCGGTGTCATGTCGCTTCTCAATTACATTGCAGAATAAAGATTATACATAGATTCTGTGTTGTTTTAGCATAATTTTGTTCAACTGAACCTTGGAAAAAGTTAAATTAGAGATTGTGGTTTTTTATTTTTGGATTGGCCAAGATCCTGAAGCGACGCCTTTTTAATTTATTCTATTCCGAGAGGACGTCTTCATTATGAGCAAGATATCTGTGCAAAGGACAGAATGTCGAGAATTGGCGATGTTTTGAAATCAAGTCAGACTGAATCTCATTTTCATTTTTCACCTAAATTGAAGTTATCAGATTAAATCGCATCCTTGGTGCAACAACACAACTTTTCAAAAATTCGATCTTCCAATGCAAACATCATTACAATTTGCGTTAATTCATTGGCGCAATATTCTTATTGTGAAAAAATTGAATTACCCGATTTTTCACGAATTTGAATTATTCGCAAAGAACTATTCTAATTGCATCCCTTTTCAATTGCTATATGTATTCTACCTAATAACGCAATAGGTAATTTTCAAATTACATATAAGATCAAAATGGTTTACTAATTATCCTGGTATTTAATTAGATATGCGGATACGGAAAAACCGAAACTTACTTACTTCTTTATACCTCCCTTTTGGCTGATTTTATTTGCCTTGAAGTATGTACTAGTTTGACGTCTTCTGGTTAGAGAAACACACCATGTTTGACAAAAAAATTCAGTGGAATATTCTCGAAAATTATTCTAAAAATATTAAATTGGAATTATCATTATAATATTTCACAAGCTAAATTTTAAATACATTATCGAGTTGAACCTCGAATTCTGCGAAAGAGATGTGATGATCAAAAATGAGAATTGAAATGATGCTAATTTTCATTACCTATCTACATCTGTAGGCATAAAAAATGGCGAATATAGTGCGAAAAAATGTTTGTGAGGAATTCAAACGATATATCACAACTAAAGATTGGTTTCAGACTACAAACAAAAAAAAAATTGGAAAATTTTTTCTCCACTGAGTTCAGACTTCAATGCCCATCAATTCATTTCAAAAATTGGGCTTGATTATCATTCAGCTATAGAGTTCAAGTGGCACACTTGCTCGACAATTTTTACTATACAATCTCGAAATTTATAATTTCCAAATGCTGCATTCTCTCTTGCTGCCTATGACGTGAACACATTACTCACATCCAGGTATAAATCTTCACAACAAATAAGATGAAATTTCGGAATATCTCGCAGTTTTCATAAGAATAAGTCTGAATATCTTCACAACTATCGTTCTGATGAAATTAATTCACGTTAAATACCTTCTAATAACCGTATTTATCTACAATTCTGTTATATCTCATTAAATCCAACAACAATAACATCGACTACCATGTAATTCCGTCTTTAATACTCCGATATACGAGCCATTGTTTTGAATATAATTTGCGAAGGCCAGCGTGCGACGGGATGAGGCGTGGAACGTATCGCAGTAGTGTTTTTTCCCTTTTCAATTATCGTAAAAAGCTTCCAAGACACGGAATCACTTTCCAGTGAAATCTACCAATTTCTAGGGAATTGTCTCGTTCCCCTGTGGTTTTTGTTATGTATTATGTACTTGAATGAGAAATACATTTTGTATGATTATAAATCTGGTCTAGTTAGTCAGAAGAGTTTACAAGTTATTTTGTTTTTGAATTTTTGTAAAAGAGCATCCCTCTAAACAAGTAGGATGTGGCCATTTAACCTTCAAAGCTATTAGTGAGGTAAATTTTTGTGTTCAGTTTTTAGTTTGAATCAAAGAAGGTAAAGGTACTCAAATTTTACGAAAATTTTTCTAAGTAAACTTGCAAAATAATCAAATTTGAGTCTTTTTCACGGTAACTCGATTTAAATGATAGAAAAAGCTTTCGATTGGTATAATTATTTTTTGATTTCATGCAACTTTGAAATTTCGTAAATAAAAATTTTGATGGAAAAAATGTTCCAATTTTCGAAGCTGCATCAAATTAAAAAATAATTATACCAATCGAAAACTCATTTTATCATTTATTCTATTTGAATCGAGTTATTATGAAAAAGACCCTTTACCCTTTGCTTATTCATTTTCAAGTTATTTAGAAGAAATTAAAAAATAATAACAGTGCACTAATCCATTCGGCATATAGCAGGTATGCAACCCACACATACGCAAATGTCCTATACCTAAAAAATTCGACATGAAAATTTGGGTACTTCAATCCAAACGGAACGTAACAATTATCTAAAAATATACTTCACCCATAGCTTTCAAAGTTGGATGGCAACATCCTACTTGTTCAGATTCAGAGGGATGCTCTTTTAAAAAAATTGAAAAAACAAAGGGTATGGCTGGAAAAAGGGTGAATTTGGCCCCGGCTTCGATTTTCACTCTAACCCTCTCAAGTGGTGCCCCTTGATGGGAAAACATTCTAGAAAAATTTTTGACCCCCCCCCCCCCTCCTTCGGAGATATGGCCAGTTTATTGACTCATTTTCAAAAAATTTTGAATTTCAACGAAAGTGAACGAAATTTTCTGCTCTTTGGCACAAAGTTACTTCTCGTAGAGGTGAATTTATGATAATTTTTTCAAAAATTTTGGTGCACTTATTCATGGTTTTTCGGCTATTTGAAGTTTTTAATCGTAAAATAATCAAAGAACGACCACCCTGGAAAAATTACTAAAAAATGTGTTTTTTCATGTAAAATTTCGCTGTACATTCAGTTTTGGCCGACTCTTGGAACTAATGGCCGAAAATTGCAAAAAACTGTACAGAAAGGTTGTTATTTTAGTAAATTTTTCAAATTTCAAGCGTTTTATACAGAAAGAAATGGCTAAATGAAAAAAACAATACCATATTCGTCATCAGCAGGTCAAAATACCCCTACAGACGCCCTTTTTGCAAGCGTTTTGCTTGGATTTTCAAAATTTTTCATGGTAAAAAAGCTGAAAAAAACGAATTTTGAGACCTTGAGTGAAACAATCGCGAAAAGAGTGTTGGGTAACCGGGGTATTTTGACCTGCTGAACACGAATATGGGATTGGTTTTTTCATTTAGTTGTGTCTGTTGCATCACCTCCTGCACAACGTAGAAAGATGCCAGAATGAAAATTATGAATTGAAAACAAATCAGTCATCTTTTATGCCTCGCTCTTGTTGTTGTGATTTTTTCGATCTCAATTTGCTATGTTGTTGCTGGTGAAAATGTGGACATCCCTTTGGCACGGTTCAATTTTTTTACATGGTTATAATAAAGGAACAATCCTGAACAACTTGGCATACGTTTGTAATGGGACTCTATCGAAAATCGGAAAAATGACGATTTCTGAATAATTTTGGGTCGTAGAATGAAAATATCACATTAATTACTTTGCATTTTAATTATATAGCTCAAAAGACCCAATTTAATCTTGAAAAAGGTAAATTTTTAGAGAAGAAAATGCCAAATGAAATACCTAACCAATCCCATATTCGTGTTCTGTAGATCAAAGTACCCTCTCTAAGTCTAACACATTTCGCGATTGTTTCACTTAAGATCATTTCTTGCAACTTTTCAATTTTTTTCTATTTGGGTGAAAATAAACAATAAAAATGACATTGTCTCTGGTGTGAATTGATCAGAAAACCACTCTAATCGACCAAAAGCTCAATATCGATCCAACCTGCAGCTAAATCAGTTGATCTCGTGACTAGCTCGTATGGTTTCATTGAAACAACAAACCCCCATCGCAATCTCTAATGTCTCCGCTGGTGAGAGAGAAAGAGACGCAGCCACGCTACCTCGATCACCTGTTCGGCGCATTCATTGAATACTCGCGCAAAAATACTACGAGAGATCATAGAGAACGACCACAATCGTGCGGCGCGGCGCCCGAATACATTGATAAACACCGCTTGCCTACATAGCAAAGAAAGATGCAGGTTCTTTAACCCGTTTCTAGGTCAAATCATTTACACTCTTTCTCTTTTCAACTCGTCTAATGGCAACTTGGAGAAGCGTTAACTCGCAGATCAACATCTCTATACGCGGACACTTGGCTGCGTAAACATCAAACTACACTTGTTTCCTAATTAAAAAAAAATAGTAACCGTATTTTACCAAGATATGCTGCCAGGTATACCTACGATTGTCGAAAAATATTTTGTCTTCGCTAATTATCGTAATAATCTTCGCACTCGCGCACGTCGATGATTTGAAATCGTCTAAGATGGGTAATCGTTTATGGATTTATTCACGAACAAGTTAACCTCGGTTAATATTTTCCATAATAAACCTACTTACCGGTACTTCCAAGTGTAAGTACTCCAAAAGGTACGTAAAATGGCAACGTACGTAAATATCCTTGAAACGTTTACTGTTCGATTACACAGTTAACGAAAAAAATTACCATTTTATCGTACAATACGCTGAAACGCCAACGAAATGAAAAGTGTTGGTAATCTTCATCTTCTGCGGTGTTGAAATTATTCTCTCGCTCGTCCCGCGACATCCTCATCGCTCATTTATACGCAACAATGAATCAACAAAATAGCTTAATCTTGGACGCCGGCGAATGGCGAGACTTGCATTCTGTATTTATGCATCTGCGATAATGAGTATCATCTTTTATATGCAGAAACTGGTCGGTCGGGGCCCTCCTATGGCGTTCGTAAAATACGAAAAAATAAGTAATCTCGTAAATTATACGGTCGGCGGTGCATTCCTAGATGGATAATTTTTCTAAACGCCGAGAGTACGGCGGAAAAATTGCATTTTTGTACCGGTATGCCATGAAAGCTGCGAGGTTGTACGTAGACGAGTCATGAAGAACCATACCTACCTGTACACGAGCTGTATCGAAATATTTATATGGCCGCTAATTCGTGTAAACTGCCCTGGCCCCAGCCATTTTATATCTTGAATCTTTTAATATTCGTACGTAGTACGTGAAAATTAAAAAGAAACTTGCCGAGTAAATCATGCTGCTGATTAGTTCAATGGCAGCGCCACATTCTTTTACATTTCGGCGTTGAAAATTGCGCCAGCGATCGTCCCGATCCTCGGCGCGGCGTCTTCGAGATGTCGTTCGTATATTTGGAGCCAGGCTGAAATAAATTTTTCAGACGATGAGGACGATATTTTGTAATTTAGTGTTCTTTTTTCTCGAAAGATGGTCTGGACTTGTAGTATTTTTGATCGTTGACTGTGGATCGCTCAGTCGTGCGCCTTGGAATCGAGGAAATTGAAATCGAAATATTTACTCTTTTTCTTCATCTTTGAAAAATATGGCCAATGGTTGTGGTTACTTTTTTTCAAAATTTGCTCTGTTTCTGGGTTCTCATGCCGAAATTCTGATTCTAGACATCAATATACATCATCTTGCTCAATGGCTTCCAAAATTTGCTTCGAGGGAGGTGGGGGGCCAAAAACTGATTTATCGAGGGTAATGACCCCCAGCATTACAAATAGAATCGAAAGAAATGTTTTTTTGAACCAATCTTATGGAAGATTTCACGGCGAATCAAATGCCGTAATCCGCAGACCTCCATCCCTTTTAGAAAAAAAGATACAGCTCATTCTTTTCAAAATTCTGTGAAAAAATCGCATTTTTTGGGGCTTTTTTCGCGAAAAATTGAAATGCGATTTTAATTCGATAGCTAAAGTTAGATCGCACCTAGTCTCAACTTTTATCATTTTTCGTACCAAGCTCATCGTCAGGTTCGTCTATTTCGTAAGTTTACATCGACGAACTTGAACTCTGCCAATGCAATACAATTAGCTCCATAATCTCGCTGCCAAATACGAACTACGCTTTGTTGAGCCAAAGAATGTAAGATATCCGTCGTCGATCGGTTTCATCGTTGCATTTATTCCGCCTCCTCTGGAACCGCCTATTTATCAGTACGTTCGATATTGATGAGAGAATACACAGAGCTGGAGTCTACTCCGCCGCCACCTCGTGTGCTTCCATTCGCACAGGCGAGCAGATACCATAATACCAGAGACCAACATCGAACATGATTGGAATTATGATTTAAGACTTATTGGGTGGACATATGTAGTTTGGCATCGAACCTCGGCTCAGCGCCGATTCACACAAATATAATTAATTCGTTGCCAAAGGTCGTGCGAAATATTTGATTTATTTGGGTTACACAGCACGACGCGACTGAAAAGGTCATTTGCTTCGGTATCGACGTCGAGTCGAGAGCTCATGGATGAGCAACCGAGTCCGGAGAAATGAGAATTGGGTGCTGGAGAAATTTTAGATAGTGGCAGAAACTGAAATTTTTGATTATTTTTTTGGTGTTGGCAGATGAAAAGAGAACACTTCCTTATGTATCATTAGAAAACACAGTTGTTTCAGAACTGTTACAAAGGAAATTGATTGCCAATTTGGAGCGAAAATAGTTTATTTTTTTTTCTCAACATGCATAAGTATTTGATACGTTGATCTCCTATTCGAATAATTTACCTTATTACCAAACCCAAAGATTTCAAATTACTAAATGCTGCTGAAGAAAAAACATGTTTTACAAGATAGGTACCGAGTACAAAATAAAAATAGGTAGAGCAGAATCAATGAAAAAAATTATGCGTGGTAGGTATAAATAATCAATAGGTACTAAGTGAATAGGTATCAACTTTTTAAAATTAGAAAAAAATACTTTTAATAAATATAATACTTATAACGTACGAGTGACGTGATAGTAGATAGGTATATGATCATCCAGAGGATAGAAAAATTGACATTTTAACTGAGTACGGCTAATTGCGAACTGCTAGAAAATTGAGAATAACCCATTATCGGGTGGAAAATAGGTAACTAGACGTGACAGTAGCGCGAGTCTGCGCATTTATTTTTGCAGACTTTAGTAAGCTAACTGGATTCTGTAAGCTTCATTGTATATATTGGGGTTGACAACATGAGCCCATTCGTGTTGGATTTCACCGTGCTGAATTTCTGTGAGAGTTTTGAAAAAACGTTGATAAAGCGGATTGAAATGTTCGCTGGTTGGTATTTTAATGAGGCGATCTTTGTAGAGAATTTCCGATATGGGACATACGGCGCACGCTGTACCAGCTCCGAATAATTCCAGTAACTAAGGTATTGGTGAGGAAAAAATGGAAAATTATTGGTGACATGAGCTGCAATATCATACCGAACTAGGAAGCCTCTCAAAACAAGAATGATTTGGTGCGCTCGCTGTATGTATTATTGAAAATTTATGAAAATCATCCAGTATGTATTTTCGGTTGTAGAAATGGAATTTTACAATATTTTATCTCTTGGGAGGACGGTTTGGACATAAAAAGCAAAGAAAAGCAAATATTAGCAAAGCAGATCTGTGTTGGCCACGAAATGGCACTGGCCCCTTTTCATTCTGAATATTAATTACTTACTTTAGAAGGTGCTGAATTCGAACTCGGGAAGTCGAATTTTGCATTTAATGCCTTCTTTACATAGGATGGAGGGTGAGGAAAATGGGGGGGGGGAGGGGTGAAAAATAAAAATCAAACTTTGGTGGCGTGTAATACGAGTATGTCTGAATCTGAATGTATATTTTTGAAATCGTATGATACGATCCGGCTCATTTTTCTCGCAAGAGTGGGAGGGTGGGAGTGAGGTTGGACGAATAATACAAGAAAATTGAAAATTTTACCATTTTCCCCGGAGTAATATGCTAAAAATCGTGTGTATTTTAGGTTGCCGAAAACGAATTACCTACTTTTTTTTTGCAAACTTGAGCAGCGCTTTTCCAGCGTTTTTACTCCCAGAACGTATCTTTGATTCCTGTCAAAAAAAACGTTAGGTACGATTCGTGTTCCATCTCCTCAAAACATTAGTCCAGACATATCACTCTGAAGATTGTGAAATTTCAATTTTCTGTAATTTTTCACCCTCTTCTTCCTCCTTTCCCTACCCTCTACTCCTATAAGAGAAAAAACTGGTCAATTTCGTATTCATACGAGTTGAAAATCATGTAGATACATTTAGGCATTTCACATGCCATACCATTGAAGTCTAAATTTTCATTCCTACACCTTGGCCTCACCCTTCCTTCCTGTTGAATGATCTTGAGGGGGCAAGTAGATCCAAACTTTGAAGCATAATTCTGCTCCAATTTGATTTTTTTTGCCACTTTCGCCCAATTCGTCACCCCAAAGAAGGAATAATGACAAATTCGAATCTGCGTCCGAAAATACGTACTCTTTCAATTTAAATAGACAAAATTGAGTCGCGTAGGAATCAGTGAAAAAATTTACTGATTCAATCGGTGAATTATTATTACGAAATCAATGAAAATAAATTTTCACTGATTCAATCAGTAATTATAATTACTGATTAAATTGGCGAAGTTTTATTTTTACTGATTCAATAATGAAAGTTCACTATTTGAATCAGTAATTTTTCGATTTTCACTGATCAACAGTTGAATGTCACTGATTCACAGAAGAATCAGCGGGATTTGACTGATTATCAGTGACTTTCATCAGTCAATTTTGGCATTTTTCACTGATTCAAATTTAGAGAGTATCGGACGAAATGTATTCAAGATAAATACAGCGAGCGCAATGAATTATGCGAGTTTTGAGGGATCTTCTGGCTCATTTTTCCATATAAAAAGTACTTAATCGTAATTTTACCTTATTTTGTTTTCTTAGGGTGATGATTTCTTTCATTGTTATTGGTTTTTCAACCACACTAAATTCGTTCCATTCGCGAGCGATTTCCAGTAAAGATAAACGTGTGATGCTTGGTAAAATTGTACCATCTAATGGAGGCGTGAGTAATTCTCTCTCTGAAAATAAATATGAGTACAAATTTTTATTAAAAGATTTCCGATTTTTTCCAATCTCAGATGTTTTAAGGATCTATTTAGGTTCTGTGTTCCTAAAATAACATTGAGTGAATAAAAGATATGCGAGGAAAGTAAAAAGTGCTGCGAGAGCTGTGACGAGAATGTCGGTAAAAAAAATAAGAATCACTCTTTTTTTCGGTGGCTTAAATTTTAAAGAAAAAATTATCAAATCGAAAACAGTTCCTCTTTGGGTGTTCGAAATATTTCAAGTAGTGAATCTTTCAGAGAAAAATTCAGCTTCATTTAGTCTTCAGGGTCAGGCTGATATAGAGTCTACTGGCAAGAAAAACCAGCTTCTTTCCTTGAATTTTCAAATCGAAGCTTATAAAAGTTTTCTGTGAGCGAATTTAAAGCAAGAAAAATAGTATAGAAATGGCAATAATTTTCATTTTTAGATCCAGTAGACATCGTGTGGAGCTGTGAGCTCTAGAATTTGAAAAAAACTGATTTTTAAAATGATTTTTGTTCCCAAAATGGAAAATTTTCAATTCATTGAAGGCGAGGTTTGCGGTTTTTTTTTTCTGCGTCTGACTAATATGATTTGTGGATATTCTTTTTTAGGAGATCCCATACTGAACGTATATCTAAAAATTGGCCAAATTAAAAAAAAAAATCAAAAATCGTTTCCCGCTATTGCTCAAGGTTAGATCTTTAGTTGAGTAGGTATACAAGGAGGAATAAATTATGTATCGACAAAGACTTGATCTTTACCAACCTCCTTCATCGTTGATGTAGAATGCGAATATCGTCATTGTTCCAACTTCTGCTAACTGTTCGTTTTCACCGAATAACCACAATACTTGTTGACAACCTTTTTTAGCCGCTAGTTCCTGATAAGAAATAGAAAATATTTACCGGTATTAAGGACACTGATGTTTGGATGTTGAGCTCTCAATGGCACGAGAACTTTTACGTACTTGTACGTAGACTGTAGGTGCGTAATTTGCACCCATTTTTACATGACCACTGCCTCCGGGCCATGCTCTAACAAAGCTTCCATCGGCATATAATCTGACTGGTTTTGCGCCGCTTTCGAAGTACATGCCACAAGGACTCAGTATAACGTACAGCAAAGCTTTGGAAATGGAACTCACTCCTAATGTTGGCTGAAACGTAAAAAACCACTGATATGTTGAAAAATAAAATCTCATCTTTCCTAAGAAATTTTTCCTTAAAAAATACCATTTAGGAGCGTAATATTTTAGTTCCAGTTTCCTTTTTTTTTTCAAATGTATTTACTTATTAAGATTCATCTAAGAAATGTGAAAAAATATCAATTTCGAATTAATTTTATGAATCTTACTTTTCCACCCGTTTTATTCCAAAGAAATGACATAATTTATTGCAGAAAATGAATATTTCCCTTCATTTTCAAAGGCTTAATCCCAAGTAAAACTTGCTAAAAATGAAAACTCAAAGTTCAAAATTGAAAATTTGTAAAAATGAATAGAATTGATAATTTTAATAATTTTAATTCATTTTAAAATTTATTTTCAATCTGTTATAAGTTATAAACTGTTGAAAAAATTAAATTTTAAGTCTTAAAATTAGAAAAATGTCGTACCTATTTGATAAAAAATTTGCAATCTTTTCTTCCATATACGTATTATTATGAAGTTTCATCATAAGTATTGGAGAATTTTTTTAAGCTACTCTGATTCTATGATCTAAAAGCTCCGAGATATTGTGTCCTATCTAAAATGTCAATTACCTACTTCAGTTGATTTTTTGCAATACCTTTTCGTGTTTGCAAAAATACTTGGTGTAAAGAGGTCTAAAACATAGATATGGTCTAGAAACCTTGGAAAAGTCAGAGAAACCATTTCGGAATTTTAAAAAGTACTGGCCACCATGTTTAGGATTTTAATTAAATTTTTTTTGAATGATTTTTCCAGTAGAATGAAAAGGTTTGAATTTTTGTTTTTCGATTTCAATACGAATTCTGAATAAGAGCTGGTAGGTTCCATAATTAATGGTACCTAATTGGTTTAGTTCATCGCGATTTCGTTAAAATGCACGTGGTATCATGGTCGATTCGCTCACGCCTTGACCACGAGGAGAAAACCGTATTTTTTCAACATCGAACCATTTCTATGTACGTAGGTATCGTAGATAAGCGAGAAAGTAAATGATTATCGAATATCGAACCGGGTATCCAATTACGTAAAATAACTAAGATCACGCGTTTTCCACCTATGCAAATGCATATTTGGTACTAATTTCTGACGTTGTTATTGACTGTGGTGTGTACGTCACGCTTACATAACATTCGAAGTTATGCTTAATTACCAAAGTATTGATATCAGTGGCGGCAACTACCCTATTGCATATTAGCTTCAGTGCTTGAGTAATGCGTGAACCAAATTCCATGTTTTGGAATGACTAGCCCCTAATTATTTTTACCACGAATGGGATTTTGACGAGCAAATCCAAATTTATTCTTAGTTCTTTTTTTTTTAATTGTAAAAATTTGAATTTTTTTTTCAAATTTTTCCTGTTTGATTTCATTTTTTTTTCAATTTTGTATTTTTAAAAATTTCTTCTGAATGAAAATTTTTTCCAATACTTTTAAATTTTATCCTCAATTCGCTTCAGTTGAATATTTCTCGTTACTGTTTCTAACTCGATAAATAAGTGAAAGAAGTTTTTTAAAAATATCAAAATAGGTACTTAATAAAATTGAAAAAATTTGAAAGAATTTGGAAAAATTGTTGGAAAATTTTAAAGCTGAAAAATTTTACACTTTGACACAATTTTTGAAAGAAAAAAAAACAATAAGTAATTAAAGAAGTTGAAAAAAAATTGAGATCAAATTTTTTGAAGAAATTTATTCCAGAACATATCATGGTCATATCAATATTATTGAAGTGCCCTCCCCCCCCCCCTCAAAAAAATTAACCACTTTATAAAAATAACGAGAAATTGCTCCTCAATTATGATATATCTTCGCCGCACCTTTGACTCCGAAATCTGTACACGAATGTTTAAGGTTCATCTATAAATACTCGTATCTGTAAAAGCTTTGGTTCAACGATAAGGCTCGTGGCCATATTAGGTAGTAGGTACGAAATATGATAAGGCCCTCGATAAGACAATTGATGAAAAATAAATGGAAATATTGAATACGTGAATCACATTCTTCAAAGGCGTGTTCGATGTGTTTATGTAGACATCATTACATATTACACACCTACGTAAATTTGATAAGATTGAAAATTCTCAAGACCATGTACAATGTACTTCATTCAATATTTCTACGTAATTATAAGTACCTATGAAGTATGTACTACGTACTTCAAATATATTACGTAGAAATTAGAGAAACCTTTGAAGAAAGTTTGCATGCAGCTCTCAATTTCCATTTGATTCCTTCCTACATAATCATTTTCCTTGTCTGTTTTCTGGCAAACAATTAAACTTAATTAACTATTTAATGAATGAATGATTTTTTATATTCATGTCAGTGGAATATTAACCTTTGTGTGGTGGCGAGAAATGAATTAGCTGGGTATGCGAAATGTTGCATCATAATTAAGGGTTTTCCACGAATAAAATTTTTTCTTAAAAAAAATTAAAACATCAACTCTTTTTTCCCTCCTAGTTGATGAAATTTCTTATCGTATTTCGTGAACTGTTTCCAAGTATTTTTGATGTATCAATTGCAAATTTCCCAATGAAAATACCTAAGCAATCATTATGCAAAATATTTTACGTTGGTTGGGTACTAAATTTAAACTTTCTAAGGTTGGAAATCTTGATAATGTATTTCTAAATAATTTTTTTCAACGGTCAAGTGCCCGTATTGGTAGTCTGTAGGTGACTGAAATATGGAATTTTTCATCCATGAGTTCATTTTAGGGTGTCCATTTTCTGGAAAACAGGGAAAAGTCAAAAAATTTTGAAATTTCCGGCATTTAGGGAATTTTGTAAAAATCCAGATGAAGAATAATTATCTTCAGTTTCTGAACTCATTTCAAGTATTATGAATTTTCAATAAAAAAATTTCTTTGGCTCCGCTCTGGCCAAATTGTTCAAAGTAATTTTTGTAATCTTTTTTTGTTGGTCAAAATGTACTAAAAAATTGATACATGTATTCAAAAACACGTTTTTGTCTATTGAATTATCGGAAAATTTCGAAGAATTGGTTTGGAAAACCTGGAAAAGTTAAGGAAAATCATTTCTGAGATATAGTGGACACCTTGTCATTTTTCATCTTTGATTGAAAAAATTTTGGGAAAAAACATGAAAAATGTTTCCTTTTACTGTGGAAATTTTGAAAATGTTGCCATCTAATTACCTACGGTTAGTTCTGTTAATTGAAGCTGCCGAGAGAAGGAAAAAACGTTTGAAAAAATTATAAGATATGCTGTCATATGGATATCTAGGCATGGGATATAATTTATTATGAAACGACATGTCGTATTGTATGTTCAAAAAAAGCAAGACAATTCATTTGAATTTTTTAAGGTCATTCCTTCATAAGCTACTCATGTTCCTAGTTCCTACAGACATAGATGTAGCGGTTGACCTGATGTTAGTACATTGTACTTTTTACATTGCAGATGTTAGAAGACAGTTAGACACTAGATACTAAGTAGGTACCTATTAAAAATTCGAAGGACATTTTTTGATTTCATTCACGAATTAGTCGACGTTCGTGGGAATTTCTCATGACTTAAAGTATTTGATTGAGCGATGAAGAAATTTCAATATTGGTAATTGATGAACTAAGTGCTTGTTAATTAAGGTAGAAATTTGTTCGAAGTTGAAAATAGATACTTGTGCGTAGTTGAAACTGTTACGCGAGCGGAGTGGTAAATTAATTCATTACGTAGGACATGGGTAGAGGTACTTACATCGACTCCGATTAATGTAGGTCTGATATATAAACTGGAATTTTTATCCATAGGTATATATTGTTCGTCGATATTGATTAATTTTTCTAAATAATTCAGTAACAGATGAGTGTCAACTTTTGGCAGGCAGGCTCGAATCGCTGATTGGTTCAATCGTTGTAAATTTAACTGAGGCCTGAATAATCTAATTTTACCATCTACTCCGCGATATGCTTTCATGCCTTCGAATAACTAAGAAACAAACGTGAAAATTGAAATTGATGTTGATACGTTTTTAGTGTTTGGTTCAACAGACGAACCAAAATTGGGTTTAACTTACCGTCGTTGCGTACTGTAATACTTTGGCGGCTGGATGCAGGTTGATGGTCTCAAAGGGTGTGATTTTTGGAGTTTGCCAACCTCCGCAATTTTTATCGAATTCCATTTGTAACATATGCTCGGTGAAGATGGTTCCGAATTTTGGCATAGAATCCTGCAAACAGCGTTGAATTTTTTATGTAATATTTTCGAAGCGAATCTGAATGCTTTGGTGATCACTAAGAAGCTGAGGCAGGAATGAAAAAAAAAAAAAATGTACGATGTGCATAACAAATATTTTGTATGATGTTTTTTTTTCGTGAAAATATCAGTGAAAATAAAGATTGAATTTCCGATTCCAATAACGATTTTTTGACTGAACATGAATGATGAGAAATTTTCAGCTGGAAGAATTAGAATTTAAAATCCAAAAAACTTTCCTCCAATTAAAAAAAAATGGCAAATTTTCATACAATAAAACTTCCCATTGAATTTTGTATGTCTATTCGAAGAACTGAAATTTTAATGTGTTGACGTGAAAAAAATTCTTTTTTTATCCTTCACATTTTTTCAATGAAATTGTGAGTTACCATAGTTTAAATAATTAATTACATACTTTCATTTTATTAATGAAAATTGTATATGATACCTTTTCATTGCTAGTGTGTGATAAGGCGGCATGTTTTTTGCGAGATAAAATATGTTGTATGCTTCGGACTCGATTGCATTCATTCTGGAAAACGATGATTCGATTTATGGTTATTAAAATTAATACTGCTTTAGATAACTTACATTACGTGCATTACGTTACAAATAAATAATGAAGATGGCTACTGAGGGCGTAGTTGCCAAATGCAGGTTCTACAGATATCAGTGGAAAGTCATTCAGAAAAAAAATCAAAATTGCAGTATAGAAAAAAATCAGTAAAATTCTTTGATTTTCAACGGATTTTTGCTGATTTTTCAAAGTATTTCTGACGTTTTACTGATTTCCCTCAATTTTCATTGGTTTTCCTGAATTTTTTTCACTGTTTATTTTCAGTGATTTTTTTCACTGATTTATTTCTGTGCTGCAATTCTGACTTTTTCTCAGTGATTTACGATCATTCTCAGTGATTTATAAATGAGGAGGTAGTCAAATACTTAGATGCAAAGAGGGGGTGGGTCTCAGACCCAAGCAAATTCAAACTTGGTATAAATTTGGTGTGAAGTTGAGAATTAAGTAAGGTAAGAGATAGAAAAATATTTTTCAGTTTGATTTTCCCTAATCAGCTACTTACTTACATATGCCAGAATGCCTGAATGTATTGCAATAAGGAAGTTGAGAATTGAAAAAAAATTGCCTGAAAATGTTGAAAAATCGTTCTAAATACTTATGTCCCTTGGTACTATTTGAAATGAAAATTTTGAAAAAATTTTGCCCTTGCGAATAAAACATAAAATTTGTAAGTGGAATTTCAATTTTTTAAAAATTTTCTGCGTAGACCTATCATTTGTTGAATTTTTTTTTATTGCCCGGTCAAAATAGCATGAGGTAAATTGTGTCAGTTTCCTTGGCAAAAAGCAAGCAAAATTTTGAATTTTTTCCATTCTACTAAGGTAATTTTATTCCGGACTTTGAACTAACGAAACTGACACAATTTTCTTGTGCTGTTTTGGACGGATAATACATACATAAAAGTAGACTATGCATTTCCAGTAGGTAGGTATGTATGTATCAGATATCATTTTTTTTTTTGGGGGGGGGGCGGGGGATTTTCATCCTTGCTGTGTTCTGGTTAATTTTTCTCAGGGATCCGGAGAGAGGGGCCAGCTTTGGTCCCTCTGGCTCCAAGTCTGAAAATTTTTTGAGTGTCTCCAGCTCCGGCTTCAAAAAAATCGTCCGGAGGGAAGCCTTTCCTCCCTCCTGTTTCCCGCTTTGTTTCGGATTTTTGACCGTCTCGGGCATCCGGAGGGTGCCCTCACTGCCCTCCTCTCTCCGGTTCCAACTCCGAGATTTTATCCCTCCATGATCCGGCTCTGGCTCCAGCTTCGGCTTCGAAAAAATCCGGAAGGAGGTAGGGCATCTGCCTCCACCCTCCCACCGTTCCGGTGGATCCCTGATTTTTCTAATTCCGTACATTAAGAAATAATTTCAGAATTGGAAAAATAAACGATTGCTTCCTTCATTCTTTGATTTCTTTGAAGAATTTGAATCCATGTTACCGACTTTTTTTTACTTTTTAATATGGATTCGAATTACGATGTCTATTAGCCCGTCCTAAAAATTACCACAGCTCAAAAGACTGATTCTATCATCAGTGAAAAATTGTAACTGTCTGCAGGAAATCGCCTGTTGTCTTGTACATGTACATATATTTCATCAATTGGATAGCTAACGTGAGAAAAGAACTAGCAGAAAATGACATTGAATGCCTGTTACTAATAACTTGGCAGCAAAAAGATGCGATTAGACTCCAAAAAAGGTTTTCTTGTTTTTTAATGCGCAATAATACCTATCAAAACTTCCAAGTACGATTGCTGAAATATTTTAGTGAAAAATTTCTGGAAAATATGGGCTGGAAAAATTCAAGACCCATTCTCCCATCAAAATTGTTTCAACACACTTCTGCAATGTAAATATTTAGTTCCTAGCTACTTGTTCGTAAAATGTAATACATCATCCAATACCTTTACGTAGGTATTCGTGCAATTAATTTACGTATAAACTCGAAAGTACCTATGTGAAAAATAAAAGTCAAGTCTAATAAACATCAACAATCAACATCTAAGGGTATACACGTAGATGCAGACGCACTTAGGTACCTAACGAGTAAATAAATTTTTTATAAAATCAGCAGTTTGATGAAATTCAACCCTTGCAGGTATAACAGCTACATAATTAGATTAATTACCCTCTCTGCGTACTTTCGACAGCATCACAGTTAAATTTTGACGTGATTATTTTTATCTTTAGCATTGAATAGGTACTGTAGTTTATTTTTATTTACTACTGAAATCTAATCTGTATATCTCAGTAATCAGGTGTGTGGTACATAAAAATGTAGTTCACCTAAAAGCGTGATGTAGTCAATTCGTGATGTTGTGTAACAAGCCAATTAGGTTATCTACCCTATAAATATTTCGTAAAAATCTTTCACTTATCGGTTCCTATTTTTCCAATAAGCAAATATTGGATCATTTTATTTTGATGCTGATAACGCTACCTACGAATTTATGTGTAAGATCAAAACATGGCGATGGCGTGATCAAGTGTAACCCCACAATCTATGAATGTGTATTTCCTTTTTGTAATCATAGTTCGAGGTTTTCGTACATTGTATGTTCAAAAATTGAATTCATTTCGAAATTTGTCAGAAGATAAACCAAGTAGTTTGTTATATTGAAAAAATTGGGTATGTACCTATTTAAAAAAAAAAAAATCGAAGTAAGAATGTAACGAGAAACTATGATTTTGAGAAAAGGCAAATCATGATTTCCGATTTTTAAAAAAATAAAGAAGAAAGAAAAGACCGAAAAATATTCAAGAGTCAATAAAGGAAAATGAAAATGAAATTTCTGAAATAATTGATAAGAAAATAAATTTGAGAAAAATGAAAATATAGAGGTGAAAAAATTGGCACTGTGAAATTCCTTTACGCAGCAAAAATTTAAGAGGTTGAAGAAACTTCTTTGCAAAAAAATACTCATGATGTGAAAATTCATGTCACTTTGAGAGCTTTTTTCCTCAAGTTGTAGACTAAATTCGAAAATTCACAAAAAAAAAGTTTTAAAAGGATGAAATTGTGAACTAGCTTTTTTCTCATGGTGTTATTTTGTCATCAAGTTGTATTGCTGTTACCACGAGCCATACCTCAACCAACCCGAAGATTTTTGAAAAATTAGAAACATATTATTACAGAATTCGCATCGGAAATCAAAAATTGTCACTTTTTTCTTTTGTGTCATAAAAAAAGAGCTGGTTCATGTTTTATGACTTTTCATTTCATTTTCAATGTGTTCTCATAGTTGTTTGATTGGGGGGAGGGGGGGTCTTGTGAATTTTTTTTCCATACCCTTGGTAAGAATTCTGTAAATTTTCAGACAAATATTATTGGTTGAAAATAATCCTTTGTCGATACAGATTTCATCAAAATTTATAGGTATGACTGTACTTTTTGAAAAAAAGAAGAAAAAAAAAGTAGAAAAAAATGGAATATAGCAAAGATTTTGAAGATTTTACCGCAAAAATAATATTTTCTATATTCGTTTCAGTCCTTGTTTTATTTTTTAGTCCAAGTGAAAAGAAGAATGCTTTTTTGGGGCAAATTTAAAGAAAAAAATGGCATGAAAATGACGAAAAAAATCGAAAAATTAGCAAGAATTTTTATACAAGTTTTAGAGATATTTTTCTATACGTAACAGAATTTGAGTATGAAACGAGGAGTTATTTAGGTTATCAAATCTTTCTATGTTACCTCGGGTCATCATATTACTACCAACCCAGAAATAATAATTAGAAAATTGAAAATGATGAAGAATTTACATTGAAAATTACGGTCGAGTTTTTTCTTTTGGGCGATGAGATTTAAGCTGGGTTCACTATTTCATATTTTTAAAAGTTTTTTTTTATGGCTTTCCGATTTAATTTTGTTACTTATGGAAAATAGCTCTCTTTGGGGCTTGGATTTTCATGTTTTTTATTGCATTTTTTTTTCAAATTCATATTTTTCCAATTTTTTTTTTAGTTTTATGCTCAGTTTTATTTATATTTACCGATATTCCCCATATTTTTTTTTATTAATTTCAAAAATGATAAGTTGAATTTTTTAAAAACTTTCCAATTCTGGGAACTGAGTGATTTTTCCTATGACACATGTCAAAAGAAATTCTATTTTTAGATGTTCGATGTGTAAGAACCTAGGAAGGGTTAAACCTGCACCGGCACCTAATTGCCTTGAAAATAGAATATTTACATTTAGGCCTTTTTTCCGACATGTAGGTATATTCATTTGCTACCGAGAATATTACTCAAGACGTAGATATCCAACACGTTGTAAAATGATTCACTTTTATGCAAATTCTCTCTTCCCCTTCTTTGAACGGAAACGAAGTATCATGTACAACTATCTATCGTACATCTCTAATCAATTCGATTGGAATCAACGACTTATGGTTTAAACTCATTCAAAAATAACCCCAACCTAAATTGACTTATCGATAGGTAGCTAACTTTAAGAATGTGACCTGTTCTAATCTTTCCTAGAACGAAAATTGTAATGAGTTTGCAAATTATCTTGACTCGATACAACTTACAAAGAAATTACCAATCAGCTAGACGGATGGAATCTACATAACGAAAATATATCAACAGTATTCCTAGGATTGTTAATTTTTTTTTTTTTTCAAATGAAAATGCACGAAAAATTTATAGTGCTTTGTTAAATAGGTATAAATGACCATTAAATAATGCTAATAATTTATTTTTTAAAAAAACTCGGCTAATTTATTTTTAAAAAACATACAAAATAAGTATAAATTTGTAATGATGCATTTTCTTACTTTAAGTTGCTTCATTACTCGATAAATCCAAGATATTTCTCCTGGCATTTTTATCTATTTTTAAAAAATGAAAATACACCGAAATACTTATAAATTGATTTTTTAAAAAAATAGTATTTATATGAAAAACAAACAAAAACTTCCAATAAATTCGTTACGAGACAAAACTGTCTTGAACATCACTCGCGCACGAGAAAAAGAATGAAATTGAAATGAAGCGAATGATTTTCTACCACGAATACGTTAATTGAATGAGAGACGAATGAAACTCCACAATAGTGTTTTCAAAAGATAATTAACTGGCTCAATGTATGAATTAAAAGGAAAATTCAGTGTAGCCAGTATATGTAAAGTTGAAAGATAAACGATTCATATCGATTAAGACATTCTAGGGCATTTACAAATCAGTACTTTGCAGGTAGTATTTTCTCTGCCTTGAGTCATTCCGCATAACCTAATGGTTTTTAGATCATTTGACAATTTCCTAAAATTGACCTCTGGTTTTTGAAAATTTTAAAAAAAATTGATCAAAATCGTCAATACTAAATTGGTAGATAACATTCACATGTATTCACAGTGCAGAGTTTATTAAAATTGAAATGAATTTCTCCCATGTAATTAAAATTGGTAGAAAATATGTAAAAATGATGCGACGAAAATTATCTAAGACGACAGATATACTTAATTTTAGAAATTTGAAAATTGTAAAACATGATGGCGTTCACAGTAAATGAAAATTAACGATTTTATTCAGAATGAGGCTATAACTTGCTTATTTTAGAAAGCTTTGTAGTATAATTTGAAAAATTGAATCTAGTGGGATTTTCTCTTCACATTGTGTGATTTTCTCTATTTTCCCAGTATGGATTGCTTGTAATGCTATTTTATAAATTATGAATTCATGGTTATGTGTGGTGTATTTTTGATGCAGACACATTTTTAGAAATGTTTTGCATTCAGCTATTGGCCCATTGATGAGAAAATACCGATTCACTCCATTTAGTATGAATCCGTGAAAGTTTTCGAAAATCATCAAAAAACAGTCAGAATTGCAGCGCAGAAATGAATCGGTGAAACATTTCACTGAAATTGAACGGTGGAAAAAATTGCAGGAAATCAATGAAAATTCATTGAAGCCAATAAAACTGCTGATGTTCTCTGTGCTACAATTCCGACTTTTTTTCAGTATGACTTTTTACTGATTCATAATGAGAAAGTGGTGAAAATATCAAATGTGAACCTGGATGTAGAAACTACTTTTAGACGTCAAAAATTGGTGTTTGAGTTGACACGGATTTTGGGCCTTTCAAAAGAATAAAATCCACCAAATTTTTACATCTAAAGGTGATTCGCATATATCCAGGGCTCACATATGTAGAGTTTGTGTGATCGATTTTTCGATTAGAATTAATTCTACAATCAACATGGTTCATTTATCTGATGATGGGAAAGTCGAAAAATCAGAATAAAATTCATTGTATGTATTTGGAAAAGAATTTTAGATTTGTTTAGTCCTTAAGAGAAATTTTTATTGAAATGAAATAATTCAATCTTGAGTATTTTCATCACGAAAAATTACTCGTGTTGTTGGTAAAAAAAACCTTATGCCGTTATGACAGGGTTCCCATTTCTCATGTGCCAAAAATTTTGGTAAATTTTGTTGAAATGCTAAGAATTGCCGAAAATTGAATTTTCATTTTTCCAAACTGACATTGAATACAGAAAACACTCGAATACATCGTAAAGTTCTTTTATGTATGCGTTCGTGATTTGGAAGAAAAACCCAATTGTGACGATTGAACATCGTAAGTGTCTTACCAGATCCTCCATAGCCGAATGTAGATCATATTGCTGGGTTCCCTTTAGAAATTGCTTCCGATGATAGAGGTTTTGCGGCATATCTGCAAAGAATAATTGATTGATTATTTCTAATACTTTATTAATAAAGTTTCATCAACTTTTTTGCGAAAAAAAAAGTTTTTGTATGTTAGGTGCTTCTAGAATTATTGCATTGCACGGATAATAGAATGCATACAAATCATTTTCCATTCCTCAAATGAACCAAGTCTTCATTCGAGTTCAAATGCAATCTTGATAAAAAAAAAATTGTACAGTATGAAACAAAAGTCTTGTTCACGAAAAACACTTCATGATTATCGAAACTAAAAAGAGATATCGGGACGATTCAAACGGCAGTGTGTTTCTGGAGACAAGGACATTGAAGATTGATAGTCAAATTTTCAGTTCTTCCTACAGGGTGCCCACCAATTGAGAAACCGGTTTTGGTTAAAAAATGGGGGCTGGGTTTTTTATAGATTTCAAGTCTACACACTGAGACAATTGAAATGTGATAATTTTTTTTCGAAACCGGTTCAAAAATTTTCAACCGGTTGTCAAAAATACTCCAAAAATTGAGATTAGGAAAAATTTTCCAAATGAAATTTGTAGAGCTTTGTAAGCCAAACATGGTCAGTGAACTCATTTTATGAATCGGCTCACTCTCGGCAACTTGACAATTTCAACAACAAAAAAGACGAAATTTTTTTTCAAATGAATGTTGAACAAAAAAATTTCATATCTTTTTTTGTTGTTGAAATTTCAAAAAATGAGTTCACTGACCATGTTTGGCTTACTAAGCTCTACAAATTTCATTTGGAAAATTTTTTCCAATCTCGGTTTTTGGAGTATGTTTGAAAACCGGTTCCAAATTTTTGAACCGGTTTCGAAAAAAAATTATCACATTTTAATTGTCTCAGTGTGTAGACTTGAAATCCATAAAAAACTCAGACCCCCATTTTTTAACCAAAACCGGTTTCTCAATTGGTGGACACCCTGTAGGTAGAACTGAAAATTTGACTATCAATCTTCAATGTCCTTATCTCCAGAAACATACTGCCGTTTGAATCGTCCCGATATCTCTTTTTAGTTTCGAGATATCATGAAGTGTTTTTCATGGACAAGACTTTTGTGGCATACTGAATAAAACAAAACAAATGAATAATTTGTTTTGGTAACGTTGAGCTTCATGCTTCATTGACGGTTCAGCGTTATATAATGAAGCTTTTAAAATGATTTGCATCGTGTAGATTGTAGAGGGTATAAAAATTAAGATGTCTTTTCAATTCTCTGAATTTTTTGTATCAGAATACTTACCTAGGTTTTGTACCTTGCTTTCATCATTCATTAAAAACAAAAATCACGTTGCAAACATTGAAAATATCAAAATCTTTGAAACTACGTATAAAACTATTGATTTCGATTTTTCTGATTTTCTTTCAGAATCCTCAGAATTTGGATTCAAATTTGATTTCTCCGAATTGACATAATTTCGCTTCGATTTTGATCTCTTTCACTCTCTGAATTTCTTTTACTCGTAGAATCGTCAGAATTGGTTTATATTTTGATTTTTTTTTGGATCGTTAGCAGAATCCTCTTAATTCGTCTTTGATTTTAATTCCTCTCAATTGCATTGTCTACTCATGCCAAAAATTTATACTTAATAAAAAAATTAAAATGTTGTGATCTCCCGATCTCCGTATTCAAATTGATCTCAGTTTTTGAATCCTAACCGTCCTCCTTGTGTCATGGTAAAAAAGCTGCAACTATTTTGTATTTTGTAAATGCTCCATACCATTGCAAAAAGTTCATTTATCATCAACACCACATGACCGCACAAATATGAAAAATCGTCGTGTTTGTTTTCAAGGTCCGCGAACCAGCTAACATCTCGCCGTTCTTCTGTAAAAACTACAAAGATGATTAATCTTGTTGAAAATCACTTGTCGCGTTTTATTATGGTTACGATGGAGGATACTTTTTGACGTTTCATTGTTATCGCGCTGGTTCGTTGCCATAGGCTGAAGCCATACTTATGGTATGACTTTACCGATCTCATCTGACGATTATTAAACCTAGGTACTTATTCGGATAACCTTATCAGCATATGTGTTCGCATAAATGAATACACTTATGTCGTCGTACTCCTATCATGCCATCTAAGTACATCGACGATTCTTTTGATTTATATTGACAGTCGTGAAAAGCATATTTTTCTAAATTAACGTGTCGACGTATTTGTATCGCAAGCTGTACCGTGATCTTCTTATCAGAAGTATGGTTTTGATGATAGAGTCATCGAAGGTCTACCATGTTAACGATTTGTTGAGATCTGTGAGATGAGACAAAAGATGTCGTTTGGGGCGATTTAGGCCTATATCTTTTGAATCGATGGTGTTTACCTTCGTTGAAGTTCAGATGTACTTGATGATTGAGTCTACATAGGTCAATTAAGATGTAGAATTGAAATTTTGAATGGATGTGTTTGTTAACGTCGGAAATTCCTGAAGTGGATGGAATTTGCTGGTCGAGAAACTTGAAAAATAGAAGAAACTTGTATTTTCAAGGTACTTTGGGTCGGATTCCCTTCAGGTGCCTTTTAGTTTTCACTATGTGAAGTTTCATTTTTTATTTTTCGTCGTTTACAAATGGACGAAATGGTTGCAAATTTTGCCTAATTAATGATCCTGTAATGAAATACCGAATTTTTTAGGGTTTGTTCAAAGTATAAAAAATGATACAATATATTGAATGTGGAGTACGAAATTCCTAAAATACCCAATACCTACCAATTTTCAACAAGAAACTCGAGAAATGCAAAATTTTTTTAATTGAATTCATTAAAAATTTGGTATGAATTGAATTATGAATAAATAATCACCCAGAAGTTTATTAGAACTTGAATTGAGTTAAAAGATTAGTTGAATTTACATATGTAAATTAAATTTTTAGCGATTTTTCAAACCTAGATTTCGCGGTGTAACATGATATTTTGAGTAAACTCAATTTTCACCACCTTCGTTCCCCCTCCCCCTCTCGAAAACCGTACCTAGGTACAACACATTTTTTCATCAACTTTTATCTCAAACTTTTTAGATGGTGAATTTGGATTGTTTTGAAGGTCTGCTGAACCAAGTTTCCGCAAAAACCAAATCCACAATTGTGTTTAGGGCATCGAACACTATCAACCCGGCGTGCAAGAAAAGCAGAATTTATTCTGCCTTTTCCTGCTCGAGTCTACTGATAATTTCGGCCCCTTTCTGCCGTTTTTCCTGCCAAATTCTGCCTTTTTTTTTTTTTGAGAAATTAGTCCAGAGGAACAATGCGCGACGCGCAATGGGGTATCAAAAAAGGTACGTTCAACGCGCAGCAGGGGTTGAAATGAGCAAAAAAAAGAATGCCTGCCCTTTTCTGCTAATTTTTCTGCATTTTCCTGCTTTTTTTGCACGCCGGGAATCTAGCCATACAGTTCATCGAACTTCGGCGAACTTTGTATAGATTTGGTTCAAATTAAGGTTGTATAATATTGCAAAACTATCCTCGGCTTAAATATTTTAATGAAATTATGGTTCCCGATAGCCAAAAATCAAATCATACTTTGAGGAATATTTTTCAATATTCACTTTTACAATTCAGCAAATTTATAAATGCGAGTTATCAGCACATAAAAATCAACATTTATGGGTGCAAAACTACCAGACTATGCGGCGGGCACAGTTTTCAATATGCGTTCAGAATTATGGGAAAGGGGGTGGGGTAACACAATTCAGTTGCTCATTTTTAGGTATACGGAGTATTCAGGTTTTAATTTAGTGCAATTTTCCAGTCAAATGACGCAAGACGTTAGTAGGTAGTGGTAAATTGGGAAAATTGTCTAATAAAAATTGACTCATTTAAGGTGGTTCTTCGAGTGTTGTGCGGTTGCATAAGCAATGCCTGAAAAATGAAATGATATCGATGATAAGGTTTCGAAATTTGACATATTTTCGCGTTTATAAGACGTAAAGTAATGAAAAATGAAATAATACTGATTTAGTAAGACTGAGTTATCGAATAAAATCGTTCAAGTCATTATTACTCTAAATTTGGAGTTGTGATTACTTTTTGGCGAATGTCAAAGACCGTTTTATGAATTTTTCTCGGAAATGGCTGAACGGATTTTGATGAAATTTAAAAAATTTTGCAGAGAAGGCCCTCCTTGAGGGTACCATAGAGTCCTTTTTTTTGAAATTTCAAAGTTTATGTCGAAGTACCAAAAATAAAGTGGATAATTTTCGACATATTAAACTTCGAAATTTCAAAACAAGGGCTCTATGGTGCCCTCAAGGAGGGTCTTGTCTGCAAAATTTTTTAAATTTCATCAAAATCCGTTCAGCCATTTCCGAGAAAATTCATAAAACGGTCATGAAAGCTCGTTTTTGACATTTGCCAAAAAGTAATCACAACTCCAAAATAAGTCATTTTCCACTGATCTTTCAGTTGAAAATCATCGATTTTTTCTGACTTTTTGACTGAAAAATTAGTCAAAAATATCAAATTTTAAAATGAAAGTATTAAATTACTGTTCGAGCGAAGCGAGGACGAATTTTTTTTCGAAAAAATACTGTTTAAAAAGCAAAAAATACACTTTTTAAATATTTTTGCGATAAAAAAATCTGCCGAATTAGTTTCAAAACTTTAAAAATTGTAGATTTAAAATTGCGAGACATTGAGATAACCTGCGCCTCCAACATAGATTTGATGATTTGTGTAGTCAGGAAATAGGAAATGACCATCGAGTATCAAAGTACCTTCGACGAGATGACATACCCATAGTACCACAAAATGCAAAGCTATTGTAGTATAATATCGTAATATTCTGGAGTTGAAGTCGCTTGCCAACATAAAAATTAATCGCTGCATTTAGTCGACAGTTGTTCATAATATGGATATTTTTTTCCTCTCAACAATCCATTGTAGAAATTGCTAAATACCTGGAATGGTACTCGTTTCTTGTCCGCTGTCCAATTGAAGGTAATGGTCGTGTGATTTGCGATATTTACCAATCTAATCAAACATACGAAGAGGTAAAGGGGTCGTATTACAATTTGTACCTATTGTTTCCTGATGCATTCGGAAAGACAATAATGTACTTAGGACGCGAGTGGGTTGGACTGTGTATCTTGTTGACATGTACGACACATAGCTGCATATGCTTGGATTCTGTTTCTGTCTTCGACCATGGTGTCAGTGCCAAGGAATGTTCTCACATGTGGGGTTGTCTCCTCGCATCGTGTGATATTCGTTGTTTTCCTAGTCCCCGTTACCGGTGATGTTATTTTACTATAATGGATTTATGGTTATTATGCGTGGTGTATTGCTGATGCAGACCCATTTTAGAAATGTTTTGCATTCAACTACTGACCCAGTGATGAGAAAATACCGTATGTAATCGATTCCTCGGTTGGAATTAATTTTACGAGTAGCATGGTTTTGAGATTTGATGTTGGTGTAGGATGTAGAATTACTAGAATATGTACAGATTGCTGAAGAGTTTAATGTGTTATGAGAAAAATTTTAACGTATGAAAATATGTTTTTCTTCTCGTCGCAGGTTGGTATACATTTTGGAGAATTTTGTTGATATTGAGGAATTTCAAATATTTAATTTCATCTTCCCTAATCCTCTGTCTGATTTTTTTCATTATACGTACAATATCAAAATTGGAGTGAACAGTTAAATGTTGTCAATTTGCTTTGGTTGACCTTGAAGTCTAAATCTCATAGGGGGGGGGGGGAGGGCATATTTAACCAGGTCGATTTCTTTCATGTACTCGAATATTATTTTGTAATTTTTCATTTGTTATGAAAATTCTTGAAAAATGCAAAATTGAAATTATTCGTGATTCAGTTATGCTTGATTTCATGAAAAACTCATTATCCAATAATTATTAAATTAATTGGGGTGTTTTAAATTCCCTTTGGTTGTCGCTTCACGACGGAATTCATCCAAGTTTGCCTCAATCTGCAAAAAACTGCCGATCAAGTAAAAATTTTACCCTGTTTTTCTGTCTTTTTAATCCTGTGATGATAAAAGTGCATATTTTGAATTTCATGAATTAATACATTAAGTATGTGTGATTCTCTGCTAGACTTAATTGTGTTCCTCTGTAACGCTGTAGAAAAATTGAAAATTACTTACTTACATTGAAATCATTTTCAATTCAATTGTTCGATATCTGTTCGAATTTTACCATCATTACAACTTCACGTCTAAATTCATTCAAGTGTTGTGCCTCATATTGCGGACAATTACCTACCAATCAAGTAAAAATTTGTTCGATTTTATATGTATCTTATACTTAGGGGAAAAATTGCAATAGATACTTTAATATTAAATAGTCACAACCATGAAAATTATGAAAATTTTTGAAAAAAAAAACACAGAAATATCAGAAAATTTTATACCGGGTAAAAGAGTATAGAAATTTTGAAGAAAAAATTCCATGAATTAAAATTTAAAAACAGTCGATAGCCCTCCCCATCTGACGCTTCATTTTCTGGGGTGTATGAGAAAGAGGGTTAATGTTATTGCTTTCCAAAATGATTCTAATGAAAAATTCTGTGTTAAGGGTTAGAAATATTGAAATTATCGCTGAGGTCAAGTGGGTACAAAATTCAGATTAGAAATAAAGGTTTTGAATTTTAAGATTTACCTACTTACCTATTATCTAGTTTCCTATTTATTAATTTAACGATTGATTTTAATGATGCAAGATATCTACTTCATTCTAAATTTTGCATTTTGTTCTTCGAAATTCATTGCAAATTCCTAGATCAAATTTTCACATTTTTAGGGTCATATTCGAATTCAGCGATTATTTTAACATTTTTTCACCCTTACTCGAAATTTTTCGCCGAAACATATCAGTGGGGAAATCCAGCGTTACAAAAAAAAATAATCAGATATGTTTTAGAACACACTCTCATGAAATGAACTAATTTCTTGTGGAAATATTGTCAGGTAGCAAAATCAGATGATTCATCAAGCATACCTATGAAATGAAGACGAAGCAAATTAAGGTTATCTATACTTCTATTTCATTTTCCTCGTAATTATGGTTTTTAAATAATGAATTGCGGATCAATCAAATTTTCAATGAGTAAATTTTCGATCTTTTTGATATCATACTGTGTTTCTAGATTAAACAATTCGAGAATATTCTTGTTAATTACACAACAGCGTACTTTCATTCCGACATTGGTTAAATTTTTAAAAATTCCATCCTTCTTTTCTGATATAAGGCAATAATCGTATTTACAATATTCATCCCAATTTATCGTTGAATCTTGTTTAATATTATTATGCATTAAAATAGCCAGCCCGCTTGTCCTTCTTTTGAGATCTTTGAGTAGTACAACTTTGATCCAAAATTCTGGTATTTCGATCTCTTTATCGCCAATGTACTCGATGTCACGGACACTTGTCGTCAATCTGAAAGTTCCCGTGTAAATGGAATGTTTAAAATTGTGCTGAAAACAGAAAAATAAGTATTCATTATTTTAATTATGCATTTTTCATTTTTCTAGTAAAAAATTGTAAAATTTGAGATGTACTTGAGCAAATGAACCGTTTCGGATGAGTTCGCCAATCAGGTTCCATAATTCCATGAGCTCTCGATGTTGTGGTTTGACATTGACGTAATGGAAAGTGGGTATTTTCCATATGGCTGATGGGAAGTCTTCAGGTGGTACGAGTTTTTGAGCTTGGTAAACGTTCTCTGGCTGGAAATTGATATTTTTAATAGTGGTGTGAATTTATTATGAGACGATAGAAAATGACTCCTACATTTTTATACACTTTTTCGGCTGTTTGGAAAACCCCTTTGAAGTATCCATAATCTTCGGTACTCATTTTGAAATCCATTTGTTCTATTTTTAATTTTTCGTTAGAGAGTGATTTTGGCCAGTTTATCTCATGATGCATGTAAATGGTTTCTTTTTTTTCGTGATGGTACATAGCAAAAACTGTATATTTCGTATTCTTCGACTATTGGTTTGTTTTTCTGCGATCAGTCGTGTTAGATATTAGTATAAAATAATGTGAGTGATGATATTTGGTGTTGATTTGTGTATTCAGTGAATCACCCATGCAATTGTAATCGCGTCATTCCATATTAATTCGATCGAAGTTTTAGAACTTTGTCAAAAAATCTAAATCCTATAATTTTCGTTTTTCGTCGAAAAATTTATTTTCATGTGTGGGTGAAAAAGAGGAATACATCATGGGGCTCGCCAGAGGGGAAGGCTCAGGGGGGTCGAAGCAAGCACTTTGAGTTCGTCTAGAAGATTTTTAATCTTGAAAATGTCAAAAAGAACTCATTTTTTCATTTTTTTCAAGTGCACACGTATGATTTTTTTAAGAAAATTTCGCCTCAGCAAAAATCTAGAATGAATATATTTTGTTCTTGAGAATCAGAATCATTCACTTTTAGTGAAATTCATCCTCCATCAATTCTCAGTTTTTCAAGAAAAAAAAAAGGGTAATTTTTGTATAAAATCAATGAAAAATCTGGGTGCAGGAATAATTTTGACTCTCCTCCAGTTGATAGATAAACAGTAATCCAGTTTTTTTTTCTCAATTTAATCGTTTCGATGTTACTTGAGATTAGTTGATTTATTTCAATTATGAATACTATTGTGTACTTAGTGAAACAAATTGAATATGCAACATTTTAATAATTGAATTGAGAAAGAAATTGAATTGCTATTTGGGGGGGGGGGGGCATCCGAATTAATCAATTACCCTGCACTGATTTTGAATGGAATTAATTTCCTTAATTCACAATTTTCATCTTCGACATTTGACCACTTTTCTTTTTCATTTTCTTTCTTATTTGATGTTTTTTTTAGGCTTTTTCATCGTATGGTAAGTACTTTTTTGGTTCCGTTTCTTAGCAGAACTTCACCAAAATTTACTGATTCAAATTTAAAAAGTGACTAGGCGTATTTAATTGATTGTTTCAAAATCTCGCAATTTTTTAGCCTTAATCTGTGCAGTTTTCTCAAATTTTTCAATGAATTTTAATCCTATTCCTCCTCTGTTTTTCCCCAATTTAAAGGATACCTTACGTAGTTTCTGGGTACCTTCTAAAGCAAATGAAAAGCAATCATGGCAATTTTTTTCCAATTTTTGTGGTGAATTTTATGAAAATCTGAGGGCGAATTTTCATCCATAATATGGTCATGTTTTTGAAAGTAATTGATCCATTCATTTTGGATATAATGATGTTGGAATATCTCAAAAGTAGAATAATATAAAAATATGTACTTTCGTTATCAATTAAAAATTATAAATCTTACTTTCGCAGTATCATTCTCGGAAATTGTTTTAAAACAAAGCTGTTTCAATCAAAAAAAAAAAAAAAATTGGTCAATTTTGAATAATGATATTTAGTTTGAAAAATTCACGATCATACCAAAAATCCAAAAAATACCAACTTGATAAGCAAAAATATACATTTCACCCACACCACCAGGGCCACAAAGGACTGGACACTGCTCTTCTTTTTCACCTACGCTTTTTGATGCGTCAGCAGAATTTTCCAGTTGTTGTGGAAATTGATCGCCATAGTCGCAGGGTCCCATGATTGGTCTGATAATTGGTCTCGGTTCCGTAGCACATTGTCGATGACCTGTTGGTAACATGCAGCTGTCTTCGTCAGGATTATTGGCGGGGCAAAAAAATTCAATTTTGGGGAAACCCTTTGGAGAAACGATTTCAGTAGATTCCAGATATTTGTCTATTTCTTTCGGCAGGTAACACTCGCCCTCTTTTGTTATTTCGATTGGCAGTGCTCGGTAGTTTACGGATAAAGAGAGATTTTGTGTAAGATCTGTACCTAACAAAATCATTATGGATAAGAGGAATAAAAATGTGATTTGAAATTTGAAAGATAATTTGTGTTTGTGAAGAGAAATCGGTAAAACGAAATCCAATTTTTTTACCTTTTTTTGGCATCACAATCTGCGAAGGAGGCGAGTTTACTGATGTTACTTCACTGGGCGATGATTTTTTACTACCGAATGGTCTCCTAAACCTAGGTAAACTCGTCAAATTGATTTTTTTCAAAACTGGTATTTTTCCTTAAATGATAATCGATTATTATTGTCGTTGTTTTGAACGTTTTTTATGAGAAAAATCCAACGATTTATGGAGTTTATTCAATTTACCTGGATTTATTGTGTTGAATAATGGACCATAAATCAAGTCCAGATTTGCTAGTAAAATGGCTAAAAACAATAATTTAATCATATCTTTCGCGAATTTCTTATGCACCGATATTTTTTTCGTGAATTGAACACTTCTGACGTACGAACTACACTACGTACTGAGCTTATGGTTTTGAAGCGAGTTACAAGGTATTTGGCAGGTGTTTCTAACTGTAGGAGATGTGTATTATTTACTGCATTTTGATTTATATTTGTCTTCAAACAACTTTACCCAGGTTTTTGATCGAAAAACGTGTAGAGAAATAAATAGGAATTGAGCTGTCGAAGTTTTGTATGATGCTGATTATCGTACCTACGTAAGCGATATTTAGCTTTGTTCGTTTCATTTACACTAGTACGTTTGGGAAAAATTTGCTCGTGTGTACTCTGTGTAATCTGTTCGATTTGACTGGTGCACATTGAGTGTAGAGTTTTTGGTGTACAATTTTTTTTTATAAAATAAAAGGTGTGAAAAAAGTCGTGTAGATAGTGTAAAGTTCTAATATCAACCTTGCTGTGTATAAATTGCTGAATTTTCCATTGTAACAGGCTAGTTTATGGGGCGAGATGAAGTCAAAATTATTTTTGGCTTAAAAGCTTTATTTTTTGCGAAGTTGATTAAAAAAAAATTACTTACCTACAGTTTCGTTTACACTATTTTATTCGTGGTCGTTTGTGTATCACACTTTCACTCGATTCTTTTGAGGACCCCAATTCCAAAAGAGCGTATACCTAAGTCCAAAAGCTGTATACGAGAAAAGGAGCTTAGGTGTTAATTTTTTTGCAGCATTCAACATTGAAATATTTTAATGAAAGACCTTTTTCTCATATACCAATTTTTGAACTTACGCCGTTTTGGAATTGGTGTTTTCATTTCTATAGTTCTCAACAATGATAAACTCTCAAATGACGCAGGATGAAAAAATAATAAAAGTGAATCTGATATGCATTATGCCATAATTTGAGAAGATCAAGTTCGTCGTAAATTAGTAATTTCGTATGAAAATTCTAACTTCTGCCACTACATTGTAATTACAGCTGTCAAGTTTCTTTGATACCATTTCTGCGAATTTTTATTTCCCACATTAACCGAGAAAATCCTCTGGAAACAAAAAAATGACCGTCGTATTGTTTTTCTCTGCACATTGTTGCAGTTTGTTGTGTTCATTTGGAAATGATGGTTTGAAAATTTTCAAGGTAATCTGAAATTTATTACGACAAAAAGAAGGCGAATTTCCATAAATAATTAACCGCACGCGGCCGGTAATTTCACTTTTCATAAAATTGATTTATGGGAAGTACCTACTACATACAGCTCGACGTGCGAGAATACTATTGTACTTATCCACGTACGAGTTACGATCGAGTAATTTTTATTTAACGGCGGAAACAGAGAGTAGTTTTTTTCGCTTAAAAACCCTAGAAAATTTCGTTTACTTGGGTATTTCGTATTGTGAGGATAGGGTGAGGTGTGAAAATTAGTGTGATGGTGATTTTCAAGGTCGTCTTGGTCACGTGATCGTGTGTGGTCATTAAAAAAATTACGATGTTATGTCGTCGAGTTGGCTGAGGAGGAAAGATGTATGATGACTTGATGACGAATTACGAGCTGGGTACGGTGGAAAACCGCAGCTCGAAATTTAATTATTATGCCAAGTCTCGTTTTAGTCGTTTTGGCGACGAGTTCAAATTAATTTCAAATTAATCGGAAATATACGACGTGATAATTGCTTTTTGGTTGGTGTTTTTGTTACATGGAGAAGGTGGAGAAGAATGATAAGGCATATTTGATCTAGTCTCGAGGATGTTTTTTGCACGATTGGAAAATTTGGGCTTGTCGATCATTTTGGAAATGACTTTCAAGTTATTTGAAAAATTACTTGAAGATTTTAATACCTACCTTATTTTTCCACCATTGATTATTATAGATTTTCAATTTCAAGAGAGGTATCCCAATTCGAAGTAAAATTTTGAGTCCAAATGGAAAAAAAATCGGAAGTACATCATTAAAAAAGGCTTCACACATTCAAAATTTCGAGCGCTGAAAGGCTTTTCTTTAATTTGGTTGATTTTTTAAATTTCAAAATGATCTCATAGCTGTGCAAAATGTAAAATTTTGATCTAATCCGCGAAATAAGCTGAAATTTGGTATATATGTACCCTATTCCCGACCTGCTGAATCGATTTGATGCAGTTTCAAGATGTTTCGGAATGACCAGAAAATTTTTGATTTTTTCCAGCGCTGCGCTGGAAAAAACCTCATAAAAAAACATAACAACTTCAACATCTTCAATCGTGGATTATCAATAAGTATTGGTGACTTTATTTGTTAACTTGAAATAAAATTTTTCAAAATTCGTAACTTAGCGTTCAAATTTATATTTTTTGGTAAGAAATTGAATTTTTTCCAAAAAAGTTGTCAGCCATTAATGGGTTTTCTTTTCTCTAGTACTGGAAAATTCCAAAATTCACTGGTGGCTTTGAAACGTAAAGAATCTTCTTCCTATCGATTCAGCAGGGCAAAAATAGGGTATACATTTCAGTTTTTTTTTGTAGATAAGACTAAAATTTCAATTTGGAATTTCAAAAATTTGCTAAAATTCGAGAACTGCACTTCAGCACTTCAATCATTTTATGATGTACTTATTTTCGATTTTTTATGTTTTCGCTCAAAATTTTACTATGAATTTGGATAATTTCCTTGTTAATCGAATTTTAAAACTTTAATTATGTCCTACCGAATTTTCAAACTCGACATTACCTGTTATACCAAATCCGTATCACGGTGAATCGACTTGTTAAAGATTGAAAGAGATGTACAGATAGAATTCTCGTGGGGATTCCAGAAACCATTTGAAACCAATTTGGGTGTATTTTTTTGTTTGCGGTGTTGGGTGTTATATGATTCTTGGTACTTTGAAAGAATTTTCGAAGTCTAATATCTTCAAAATGCGATCCTTTTGAAAATAATGAGCAAATAAGGAAAGCGAGTGATGTCGTATTTTCTTTTCTATTATTTCTTACGAATTGATGATATAAAAATGGACATAGAGTTTATTTTCACGATAATATACCGAAATCACTTGAAGTAAATAAAGAAAGAAAATTGAATACGTGAAAGCTCTCAAATCTACTTTTTTTCGATTGCTCTACTTTGGAGATCCTTGGCTCCACTTCCAGAAGTCTGGAAAAGCTAAAATTTTGTAGGTAGTATGTGTGATTTTTCTCTCCAAAGAGATGCCATATCAAAAAAAATATATTTCATCTTTCATCTTGGAGAACGTCTGTCCCCAAAATTATACAACAAATTAGACCAACACAGCAAATGCTTTTAGTTCGTAACACATCTTCATTCTACTCTCGTTACATTCCTAATGCTGCATTGCTGTGTTAGATACGTAAATTATCAAATACAATTGACTCGTAGGTAGGTCTAGGTACTAATGGCCAATTTCTCGAAAGACTACTGAATTTTCATGAGTATCCATTGTGTACACATCCTCGAATGTTTACTCGAAACGTAATACAACGAGTAGGTGTTCTAATATCAAATTAACTGGTTTTATAGGTGTGCATTTTGCGGTCGAAAACTATCACTGCCAGTGAATTAATCGCCGAAATGATGCTGTTCAACATCGACGAAGATCTCAATCGTAATATCAGTAAGTAATCCATTGCACAAGTATTTTTTTATCCTTATTATTGCCGGAGACTAATTAGTATATCTCCGAAATATCTATTTTACTGGTTGCTTCAATCATACTCGTAGTATTGGTTGTGAAATGACGAAACTCGACAATTAAAAAGAAAAAGTAAAACAAATATATTTCATAACATCGAACATTACTAAGAAATTTTATAATATAAAAGGCACATCGAGTAAAATTTCTCTAAAATATAATGATTTTTTTTTTCTTATAATTTCTTACACACAATCGCATACGTATAGTAATAAAACAAGAGAAAAAATTATTAAGTCGTATACGTAGATATAAATTATAAAACGAAAACATATAACGAGTATGTGATTTATAATCGTGTGTGTATTGTTGATTTATTTTTAAATAAAAAAAAAAGTATATTAATTTTAAAGGAAAAGAAAAAAGATGAATTATGGTAAATAAAACTTGAGACGAGGTTGTACATAAAAATGATAACAACGCAGTATAGGTAGGTATAAATAAATAAGTATGATATCGCAAATTTTTGAGACGGTTTTGTGGATTTTCACGGATGTTTTCAAGGTTTAGGTCTGTGTTGAGTGTTTGGCTGGCGAAGAGTCAATTGAGGATTTGAAGAGGCGCTTTGGGATGTTTAGATTTACCTCTTTTTCTGAATGATCTCTGTTGCAGATTGATAATGAGATAATGGGAGGAAAAACAAAAAGTGAATCAGGTGCTGTTGATTGATTTTTATTTTGCTTCAGAAATATTTTTGAGTGTTGGATTTTTTTTTCAACTTTTGAATCAAGGTGATTTTCTGTGAGCTGTAAAATTTTTTCTGAAAAATGATGAATCCTAAAAATGAAGTACCTACCTTAAGGCCGAAAGTAAAAATGAGTAGTTTCTCTTTAGGGGGAAAACTGTGATTTTTATTGTGGAAAAACGATCTTTCTTTGGGTCGAAAATATTTTCCAACGAAATGAGTGATGAAATTTAATTTTTTTCCGTAGAAAATTTTTCTATAAATATACATTTGGTTGAAGGGGGAGAGGAGGGTGTCTCAGTCCAGATGGTGGAATTAATTTATTTGGTACAAAACCTCATCCAACCTATAACCTTTTTGTCGTAAGTTTATATGGGGAAATTTATATTCAAGGTACATTCTTCTGGAAAAAACTTTGAATCGAATTTTTTTGTGTAAGCTATTTTTGATTCAAAAATCAAGAATAGAGCAAGACTAAAGAGGAAAAGTGATTTTTCTCTCAAGTAGTGAAATGTTTTAATATTGAAACCCCTTTATTCGAGTCAAAAATTTGCAAGTTGTGAGTGAAATGATAACTTCGTTTGATTTTTTTTTTTTAATAAATAGAAATTTTGAATAATTTTGCGTTTCGAGTGAAGAAAAATTTTCTATTCGTATTTTGTTAAAAAAAGAACTTACTCGGTATATTTTTTTCATACTTTCTTTGTGACAATTATTCAATTACATGTACTTGTTGAGTGGGTGAGTTTGAAAAGAGGAAATTTGGAGCCATACTTCATGAATAATATGAACTACATACCTACATATTTTCAGTAATGTTTAACAAAATTTGTCATGGAATAGACTTCTATTTTTTTCTTAACCATTGCTTGGATAGAAATTTGTCAAATTTTTAATTTCCCCTCTTTCTATTTTTTTTTACTCATTTCATCTTATTTTCTATGACACAATTTTTAAACAATGTGGAATACAAAAATATCATTTTTGAAATTGGTACTTATAGTAACGAAATGACGAGCGAAAAAGATGAGGTGCCTGTTTTGTACTTCTTGATTTTTTTGAAGAGAGAAAGGTAGAAGGAAGAGGATGAAATTTTTATTCTTGTCGCCATTTTTTTTGACAGCTTCCAAGAAATAAATCGATTTTCAAATTTTTTTACCCATGAGGTTTCAAATTGGTATTCGATTTTTTTTTTTTTTGAAATTCCAATGACGATTCTAAAAACTTTAATTTTTTCAAACATTTCTCTGTTACTTAGTAATACGTGATTACATATTTTATTGCTCAAAAACTTGGATTTCATTCTCCCTTCTCTCATTGTTCAATTTTTTTCTAACTTGAAAAATATGTACTTGTTTAGTTTTTTGTGGGTGAGAAATGAAGTAATGTTGGAATTTTTCCTCTGACAATAGATTGGGTAATATTTGATTTTTTGCGACTAGAATTTCAATTTTGAAAAATAGAAAAAACTGTGAAAGACGAAGTAGACTCATTTTCAATTCTTCGAATAATGAGAACTAAGAAAAGGACAGGTGTGCTCAATCATCATCCTATGTAATCAAATACGTTACACAGGAGGAGAAAATTCTTAATTTAGAGAATTTCGAAACAAAATAATAACGGCGATTATTGAAGCTTGATTATCGAGTCTATTTTGATCTATTAGTTCGTATCTATGCTCCAGGCCGTTCTAATTTCGGCAATTTCGACAATTTATACAGCTCACAATCAAAATCCACCGCCCTCTAATGCGGAATCGAATTCAAAATATCGGTTATTGGTATTTTAATAGAAGTATAATCCGATCGCACGTACAATTACGTAATTTCACCGGTAAAAAAAAATATGAAACTAATTAAACGCGGTATCGAGGGCGTCGAGAATCGTATAAATTCGTACGATGGTACATATGTAATTGTCAATTGGTGACAAGAGGAATACTGTGTACGAAAACGAGATAATAATTCGAACGCCTTAAGGTGCACCGACAACGACGTCCAAACCGAAGTAGAAAGAACCTGTAATAGTTTGCGGAAAAACTCGACGAACCGTCGAAGAGAACCTGATTCCACTTGGCCAGCGGGCATGTCCTAAAAAAATATCATTTTTCGCCAACTGGTTAACACAGATTTTAAAGAAGTAAATTCCAAAGACCTTTGACATCGAGTTGCGATATATAATTTTTTTTGCCGGGATATGCAGCCGATGACGTCTCAATCGACCACTTGTACGGTGGCGTATGCGCTAAAAGTGACTTTCTTCGGTTCCAAGTTATCGTATCCGTCTTTGTAGAATTTAGAATTTTTATTTTTAATCACAGATTTTAAATTGGGTGTGCTTTTGGCTAGCGAACCAGCTGAGTCGATTTTTTTGGTATCTATTTGATAAAAAGTCGGATTGGTGAGGTCTCCTATGCTATTACGTCTTCTAAATTTATTACCAGAGTTATGATTTGATCCGGCTAATTCTTTCAGTTTGCCGAAGAATCGATTAGGCAATGAGTTATTTATATGGATGGTATCGATGTATCTGTGCGACATCGGGTATCGTTTTGGACTTTCGGAACGTCTGTAAAGAACCCCTCCGGTGCTACTTTTACTTCGACGATGCGAATTGGCTCCATTTCGAGAGGTATCTGTGACTGGGGTGGCATTCCGGCGACTTTTACGACCAGTATCGACGGTATCCGGCCCCGAAGTCCATACCAATCTGGAAGGGTAAGATAATGTGGTACCACAGGGTTTTGCTTCGCTGCCAAACATCCAGATCCCTCGGGATGTTGCTATCGGACTAGATTGGGTCTTTTGATCGACGGATACGCGTACGAATTGCCCCCGTACCACTTTCTCTTTCGTTTTATTGTTCTCTTGAGGTGGCTGAGGAGCTTTATCTTTGCCACTTTTATGTTGTTTTTTACGCTCAGGCCGCTCGGGAGCTGTTTTGGTATCGACGTCGGTTCGTATGACGCCTTCGATCAGCTTATCCGGCGAGGTGGATTTTTTAACGGTGGTTGATTTTACATCGCCCGAGTCCGGCGTATTTATGCTGATTATGCTGCTAGGCTCGATTGACGATGCTGACGAGGACGTAGTGGATGTCGACTCGTTATAGATTTTCTGAGTCGGTCGATCAAACGTCGCTGGTCTGGTGACTTCGATATGGGTAACGCCGTCCGTATCTACTCTTTGGACTAAGTTATACATCGCTGCGTGGCCATTGCTCCCGGTAGGTGGTTTGGTATCCTTCGGGGTGATGGCCGGAGCCACGTCTGCGACCAGTTTTGATATTGTCGACGTTGGTATCCGATGCTGGTGATCGGTGGTGGTGGTTTTAGTGCCGAGGATCTCTTTGCTACTTCGGTACCTGGTCACTGGTTTATCGAGCTTTTGACGCCGGCTCAGTTCTTGGAAATTTTTATACAGCGTACGAAACTTTTGCTCGTTCTGGCACAAGAATACGATCGCGTCTAGACCGTAACTGTACTCGTTCGAGGTCTTAGATTGGCGCCGGGTTTTCACCACCCAGACGATAACCTTAGGTAACGACGGATCCGTATGGCAAAAGGCGACCTCGTGGAAAGCGAAGCATTCCGAATCGATATCCCCGCATGCCTTTTTACCGCTGCCGGTGCTGCCACTGAATGAATTATCGGTATCGTCGTTATCGCTAGCGCCGCTCGAATTCGCGCTGTCCGTACCGACCGATGAGACGGAGCCGCTGGTCGCCGCATCCGTACCATTTTGACTAGATTTTCCATTGGCTGCCGAAGCGTGCTGTTGCAGAAGATGATTACGTAGGTGTTTTACCCGCAGAGCGTGGTCGGACACGTACATGCTGGAGGTGTCTTCGTACGAGCCTAGGGAGGTGAGGTCTTCGTCGGATTCGAATCCTTCGTCTTCGAGACGACGATATGGGCTCATTTGGAGACCGGAATCACGGGTGCAGCGCAGGATGTATTTTCGTCGTGGTTCCGATTTACGCAGCAGCGTTTTCACCAGCGTGGCCAGGGCTGTGGCGTTGGCGCTGCCGTGGATGGGCTCGCGACCCAGCAATATGGCTTCGCATTCGGCCGACATGGTGGATAGGTGCGCCGTAATCCGACGGTTAGATGCAAAGGTGGGTGTGCATTTGAAATTGTATCTGTGAACATAGGAAAATGAAATGCGGGTTAGTGAAATGGCTTATGAAAGGGTAGATTGAATAAAACGTTGTATTATTTGTTCGAATTAGATGGGCGGGAAGTGAAATTATACTCTGTTACTCTCTGAATTTGAATCAGTTAAAATTGACTGATTGAAAAGCCAAAGTTTGCAACTGTAGAAATCAATGAAAATTGAAAAAAGTTTGCAACTGTAGAAATCAATGAAAATTGAAAATTTTACTGATTTTTGATTTAATCAGTGAATTTTCATTTTCAAATCAGTACCTAGTTTTTTTAAACTACTCCCTTAATTTAAATCAGTCAAAATTGACTGATTAAAATCAACAAAATCAAGTCTGTAGGAATCAGTAAAAAAAATTATCGTCAAATTTCACCAATCAACAGTTAAACACTTTTCACCGCTTAATCAGTCAATTTTCAGTTTTTTGACTGATTTAGATTTAGAGAGTACTAGAGTAAAGGTACAACTTGAACGAAGTATTGTGAATTTCGTTCATAAAAAATACAGCATTTAATTGTTTAATCTTTCAATTTGTTTTGAAATGTTTAATAAGGGATGCAGTGAGGCAGATAACAGGGCTACATATTTATATAGGTATATAGACCGGAACCTATCAAGGTGTTCATCTCAAAGCCATTTCTTTGGGTCAAAAATTAGCAAAGTGTGATAGTAACAATGACTTCTTTTTCTACTAGAAATTTTAATAAATTTTGCTTCCTGAGTTGAGAAAAATTCTCCATTTGTATTTTGTTGAAAAAGAACTTACTAAGTGTATCGATTTTTTTTATTTTTGTTTTAATACGGTAGTTGGGCCAATGGAGATTTAATTTCGCAAATCGAAATAGGTACCTTTCGAGTAACGAAAAAAATTTTCATGAATTTTGAAATGAGAAATTTTTTCGAGACACATACCGACATACCTATTTGGCTAATCTTTTCAAGTGTGGAAAATTCAAAGTTAATAGCCGCCCTCCCCCCTCTCCGCCATTTAAAAAAGTGAACAGAAAATGGTAAAATGAACCGTGTACATTAATCATGGTGTTTCCAGGTCATGAAAATCATGAAAAACATACATTTTTTTTCTTGAATTTTTGAATAAAAAAATATTGCCTTTAAATCATGTTTCAATTTCGCATTTTTATTGAAAAAATTTTCGTCCTCGCTTCGCTCGGGCAGGGCTTCCGTCTTCATTTTTTTTTTTTAAAATGGATCATTTTTTGACTTTTTGGTCAAAATTTCTCAATTATGGATTTTTGTGTGCTTTTCATTTTTGGTGTCCCGGTGTGCAAGGAATGCGGAATCGCCGGCGATTCGTAGGAACAATCGCAAAAGACTTGGAAATTTGTAAAAATTTGGTCATTTTATGAAACTTACATAGGAAATGCTTTCCAATTTGTAAATAAAACTCCTTTAATTTAGTACATTTTTGATGGATTTCCTTATAACGCTCGAAAAAGGGAATAACGAGGATAATTCCAAGGTCTCAATGTAACGAGAAAAATGCCGAAGAAAAATATTCATCTTACTCATTTTGTTTCGGTACAATAAATCTTAAGTTCGCGTTGGTCCACTTCTATCCTAGGTATTTTTTTGCCATTTCTTGTCGATTGTGATGCACAAAAAATTTATTTTTAAATTATTCATGTTTTTTTTTTTTAGGTATTGAAATATAAATTAGAAGATGAATCCCTCGCTACTTTCAGAGGTTCCTAATTCGCACCCTTCCTTTCTACAGAATTCTCCTTGAGATTTTTTTTCTTTTCTAAGATGAGGAAGCAATGTTACGATGCTCTTGACCACAATTTTGGAAAAGCAATGGATGAAAGAGAATTCGAAATCGTCGGTCATCTTTTGGAAAACTTCAGTTGGGGAAAAATTATGAATTTTTATCTTTTGAAAGCGGGAATTCTCAGAATTGAATTTCGGAAGTTTTTGTAGCCAGGAAAAAAAACATCAAAAAATCTTGTAAAAGGCAGGTAGTGATTTTTTTATTGGGGGGGGGGGAGGAGATCGTTGAATATCATGCAAAAAATTACCCTCTCCCTTATGGTTCATGAATATCCATAATATCATATTCGAAAAATCTGTAAATCTTGAAAAAATTGGTCTGGAAAATCTGGAGAAGTCGAGGAAAGTAATTTCTGAAATATTCTGATTTTTCTGAACATTTCCTCTTATATCTTTGGATAGAAATTTTTTAAAATTATAAAGCCATGAAACAATTTTTGATTTCAAACTTTTGCTTCATTAATTCAAACCATCAAACACTTCAATGTATTTTTATTTCACAAATCATACCATTTCTTTTTACTTTTCCTTTGACCATGCAATTTGAATTAGAAATCTTCGAACTCGACACATGTCTACAACTGACCAGCCTCCTTCCAACGACCCTTCATCCAATTCCTCAAATCGATCTCATTACACCACCCAAAATCTACTCCACATCTCACCTACGACAGCGAGCTTTCTCTGTCAAGGTATCCGTCCATCACTTCTGGTCATTCCGACAATATTCAAGATCCCGATACCTTCACCAACTCCCATCATCGCAGGCACATTCGTATTCTCATCTTTCAAATTCCAAATACGCGTACACCTCGAAGTCATGTACACGTATCTCTCAGCAGTTCATTTTTTTCCGCCGCCTTACCGGACGTTTTATCCGGACCGATCAGCTCGTTACTCTCGGATGCTAACGAGCAATACTTCATCGTTGCTTCGCATCGAGCACCGGATGAGATGAAATTCAATTACGTTAACACCCGAGTCGCGGTCGTTTACATAACTAGAGGATTTTCTAATTTCGCAAACGGTCGTCTGTTTTGTTCGTATTCGGCGACTGTGAAACGTATGACTTATGACTAACTTGCGTACCGTGGCAACGACGAAGAAGAAAAAAAGCCTGTACAGGCCGACCATAGAATACGAAAAAAAAAAAAGCGCAATTCATAATGTACACATGGAAAATATGCAATTGGCATAGAACTATCTCTCCGCCATACGTCAAAAATAATTGCTTTACTCGAGTATCACGTAATATTTCCTCTGTATGGTGCTGGCGCTCGTTGACACTTTACTCGACCGAGTCGGCGGAGTCATGACATAAATGGCGTAGGTACCCGTACGTACTTGAAAACCCCATACAAAATTAAAACCATATACCTATTTTAAAGGTACTTGAGATTGAAAAAGAATTATGGATTTTTTTTTAGAAATTCCAATTTTTTGGTTGAATAATTTTTCAAAAAATTTCAATCTTACATTGACAGAGCTGGACAAAAAAAATCGTTTTTTAAAATACAGTTGAATAACATTGGTGAGTTCTTGTGCGATGCCACTTAGAACTAGTTTGATGTTGTAGTCAATTCTAAACCGATAACAACGAGTAATTTTTTTGATTTTTAATACAATTTTTTAAGAAATTTTTGTCTTGTTTTTGCTCAGACTCAATAAATACTCGTTTCCTTATTGTATACTGAAAAATGACTGAAAATTTCTGTCATAATCTTGTAAAAATGTCTCCAAAGTGCAATTTTTTACCAGTTCTAATTTGTTTCGTTTAAAGGAGGTACTTAAACGTTTATATGCCTTGCTCGATTATCGAAATATCTATTTTTTCACGTGTAATTGTAGGTAGGTATTGAAAATAGATAAAATTGAAATGCTTGCAAGCCTTAACAAGTTTGAAATGCAACTTTCTGTCATGTAACAAAATGCTCGAATATCAAAATGTATCTTGTTCATCTAAGTAATCATTGAAAGCAGGCAAAAGCAAAATGCTCGTAAGCGATAACAATTTACGACTTCGATGAAATTGTTTGTACTTCAATACGTTTCGTCGATTTTCATGATTTTTCTCGACCAGTTAATATCGAATTCTATTGTATTTTCGGGTTTCGTTGCTCTGTATCTAAGAGTACGACGTTATGGTGCCATTACGCTTATCTGCTAGCGTCTTCTTCGTCCCTCCTCCCTTGGATTAAAGCGAAACAGAGATTCAACTGGTTACTCGAATTCGATAACGATTTTCGTCTCAGTCTTTGGGGACGTTGAGGTTGAGGCTTGAGAGTTGGTTTAGTTTAGTTATTGTAGGTAATTGTTGCGTTCGGTGGAGTCAGCTCTCGAAGCGGCATAATGGCTTTATCGGTTGCTGATGTAAGTTTGAATTTTCATTTCTACTATTTTCGGTCGTTCTTGTTAATAATTAGTTCGTTTTCTTCGCGGTGTACCTGTTTGGATTTTTTTTTGATTCGTGAGCATTCACTGAAATTTGTGCGGCGTTGAATGAAAATTGACAATGTTTAATGTTTCGTGTCAAGTAGTATTCGTTATGTTCATGAATTTTTTAAGCAGCAAATGTTCGAGCTTCAGGAAGGAACCTGCTTAATGTCTGTGAGTTTTGAAATTTTAAACTTATCGTTTATATTCGAGAAATTATGCTTTCAATGTGTTTCGTTATGGTGTTACCAACTACTGGAAACGAATGTGATTTTCATGTTTGAAAACTTCCAATAGTTTGAATTAATAAGAAAAATGGTCAGTCAGATCACGAATCGAACGACCTTTTATGGTAAAGAGTTGTAAAAATGACCGATTATTCCAGTATTTTTTTTTCAAATTATGTCATAATTTTTGATTACTTATTGTTGAATCAAATGATTTTCATATTTTTCATTAATAATCGATTTTTCGATACTCGAAAAATCAATTTTTCAATATTCAATATAATTGATTGATTTTTTGACCCAGAAGAAATTTAATATTTTTAATACAGCCAAGTGTACTGCATCACATACCGTGACTAACTGTTTTCTTTACTCTTCTAAGACCAATATTTAAATAGCTGGAATTTCGTAATATCTGTATACATTTTCATTATTACTTGCTCGATTTGTGTATGTCTACGGTTCCCCTCCTCCCTGCCCATCGGTCAAGGAATCCATAAAACAAGTATGTCTAATACCGGCGCTCCCTTTCGTGTGAACACGAATCTGCGGCGTTAATGAGCGCCACTGAGCTCAATGAAAAAAATTACTATTCTCGCGATCTCAGCACGACAATTTGCACGGTTGTCATCTTTCGTTGGCGAGTTATCGTCGTCGTGTTGCCAAGCACCAGTGATTTTTTTTAGTTCAGGGTGACACGTGTGAGGTAATTTTACCCCGATCGAGGCTCGCTACCGATTGTACGATCGAGAAGAAAAAATGGATTGGTTTTTTCATCGATTTTTGCGCCATAATCGATAGATTGGGTTCGAGAATTACCCTATATGGTGTCCGAAAGCGAATTACGAACTGAGTAGCATTCTAGCTTCCGCGTATGTTTAACATATGTATCTGGAAAGATATGTACTGAGACCACGTGCTATGTGTTATCTTCTATTCCATAATTGATCCGAATAATAGCGACATAATCGCTACATCGCATCGGTTGAGTTTGTATTGGTACAAATATGGGGAGATATTGTGCCAGGCTGCATTGCATCGAGCTCTCTCTCCATCTATATATCTGTCGCAGTGATACAATTTACATTAATATTAGATTTCTTCCGCAGATAATAACTTCCGCGCAGAAAGACAAACAATGATTGCTTTATGTAGAAACATATAGTGCAGAAGAGAGACTTTGCGGTGTGCCGCAATAAAGCTACTTGGCTGCAGCGAGATTTCATATCTTGAAATAGGTGTATTAATTCCTCAATGTGTGTTATCGTATGGTCAGTTTCCATGTATGGGGTTCGGGACAGCTGACATAATCGTGTGGTAGGCTGAAGTGCTACCGTGGCTGTTGGCGTGGAAATTTTTATGATCGGGGTGATTTTTTAGGTGTGGGAGAAACCTGGGTCAATTTGGATGGATGTAGGTCGATTTATAAGTTTTTAGGATGAACTTTTAAAAAATAAGTATGAATCAATTGATTCTTGAAGATTTTATAATTTAGAAAATGAGTGAATTGTTTTTACTCGAATTTTGAATTCATGAAAATTGCGTTCTTGTCCCTACATTATCATCTGTTTTCCGTCAAATTCCAACTTGGTACAAATTTATTTTCGGATAATTCGCTATGAATGAGTTGAAAGATTTTATTGGAAAAACACAGAGAGGCACCATCTCTAAAAAATTTATGAATGCCACTTATGCCTCTGTAAAGCTGGGTTTGTTTGAATGAAGTGTGCATCGATCAATCGGTCCTTGAAATTCGAGTATTTTCAATGGTCAGATATGTGGCGTCAGAAACTGAAATTGTTTTGATTGGAAAAAAAAGCCCACATACAATGTGACCAATTAGAAAAATCGAAAATTTTTGTTTACTTATCTTCGAATAATCGATGCTTGTCCGATTAGGTATACTTATTGTAATCGGGGTTTGAAAATCGATTATTATCAATTAAAATCGTATTTCGTATACCTAATCGTTGCATCTTTGCTTACTACTCATACATGAAAGGATATGGAATAAAATTGAATCAGTCAGAATTGAGTCCTTGCGGAAAGCAGTGAAAAATTTACTATGTCATTTTGTGAATTTTCATTTTTGAAACAGTATCTTTTTACTGGACCATTGAAATAAATCTGTAAAAATTTCGATTTACTGATTCAATCAAGAAAATGAAATTTTTACTGATTTGCTTCAGTAGTTAAAGAAAAAATTAATGATTGAAAACTGAAAATTCACCAATTGAATCAGTAATTTTTTTTACTAATTTTGCAGTCAAATGAAATCATTAATTAGGTAGTCAATCTTCAGATGTCTGATGAGACCTGAAACGTATAATTTTAGAAATGTAACTTTAAGTTTTTAGATGAGGACTTTATGAGATTATGTTCGATAAGATTGTGTTAAACTTGCTCGAAATTTAAAAAATTGAATAATAAGAATGAAGAAGTCAAAAAATAGTTCATTGATATTTTGATCCATGATGTAACGTTTTCACCCTACAGAAAAAAGTTTTCTAATTTCTTCATATGTATGTACATAAACGAAGTGGGAAAATGAAGAACTTACTTACTGAATCGATTATGCAAATTATGGAGAATTCTATCTTTTTTCCAATGATCGATGAATCAACCAGCTTATTAATCGCGTTAATATACTTTTTAAATCTGAATCAGTAAAATTTGATGAAAAATTTTGTTTTTAACAAAATTGACATTGTATTGTATGAGAAATCTGTGATTTTTGATTGAAGGATCAACGAATAATCATTGATTTTCCATGAACTTTTATTTCGCAGACTCAAAAAGACAGGAATTTTACCGAATTCAACTTACTCGTATTCAGATCGATGACAATATTTTGAATAAATCACAGTTGAAAGGCAGAAAATAATGAATTTTGTTAAATTTTCAAGCTGAAAAATCTGTTTGACGACCTTAAAAGGAATCTTTAAAAGAATTAAGATATTAAAGTACTTACTTACTAAGTATCAGACTTTTGGAGGTCGGATAATTGAGTGCTAAAATGACATAATCGATCGGTTCTATTGTATACTAGAAAAATTGCGAGTAACAATAAATTGAATCATTGATCTTATTCTCAGGTTATCTTGTGTTCTTGTGCTTGACTGTCGGAAACACCAGAAAATACAAAATTGACTCGACAAAAAAAGTTCATCAAATTTAATGCTTGGTTTCCAGACATATTTTTTCTTAACCTTGTCATTATTTTATTTATTCATTTTTTCCAATAAGATGCAAAACTTTTTCAATTGAAGACGTCTTCGATGAGCTCGAAAATATGACATTGTGGAGTGATCTGAAATTTGCCTAAAATCATCCATATCGTGAAATTTTCAAGAATTTCCTATCAAAAGAAAAAAGATACATAGGTATTCCTGAAAATGTATGAAAATGCACATATGGTTTTTTTGCTTCAGTTCATCTATGACTTCCATTTTGCCCTCTTTCAAAATACAGGAAATAATCTCACAGCTTCCAACATGGAAATTCCCATCGAACAAGATCACAATTCATCGAGATCGCCAAACTGGGTCCGGTTGAGATCTCGACTTACAATAACAACACCACTGATCATTCTGTCATCTTGGCACATCTTTCGAGATAACATTTCCATTGATTGGAGTAGAAAAACTAAGTGCCATACGTTTGTTCTCTGGCCCAATTCAAAGATTTTGGGACCCAAGCAGTCTCTTTGGCAGCGTTATTTTCTATAGTGAATTTAATTTCCATAACTTGGACAAGATTACGTTCATTAGCTATCACTCCGAACTTGGTAGAACCGGTTAAACAATGTTCCAGTACGACATTCCCTTTATACTCCGAGCTACATTCTCTCGTACTATTAAAAAACAACGGTGTTTCACCGTGTATAAGAACAAAATCTACATATCGATAACAAAACACGTTAAAATACGATACCCGCATCCCGTCGAAAATCGAAGGAGAGAAAAAAAGCCTAAGTACCTATTCGATGCAATAACGGTGATTTTAGTTTGTCATCTGGACCAGTTTTTATTCATTTCGAGTAAATACACCTCGATTTCATCTTAAGGCCTGTGAGTAGTATTCGTCACAATTAAACTGGTTGGTTTTTTTTTTCTGATTCTGCGTGGGTTGTGCGGTGTACCGAAGTACCTATTTTTGTTACATCTGCTTCGATAATCAGCCGATTAACCTTTCCAATCAAACGCCATCGCCGAGCTGCGTCCTTGTCCAAGACACTGTTGTGCTGGTGCTGGCAGTCACGATACGCACTGTTTTCATATCCGTTTCACGAGACTCGGCGAAGCTCGACGGAACGTTGGTAATGACTACGCCAAATAGATACACCGAAAGCGCCTGTTCTTCCGCCTGGATGAGACACCTATTCTCATAACCATTTAACACGTTTATACGAAAATTAAGCTAATGGCGAGTTCGCTGTGCATCGTTTCACGGTATTCAGCGCCGTACTCAAGTGCTATATTTGCACGAAAGGGAATTGATGAGCGTGGACAGTGGCGGCTCTTGCTATTTCGGTCAACTTCCAGTAGGCTCATTTCATGCTATTGTAGAAGTAAATTGTGGCTATTTTGGGTTATTTTACAAACTTATTTTCAAAAGTATAGGTTTGATTTTAAATGAAATTGTTTTAATTTTGAGATCACACCTCTGAGATGGCGTGCAAGCTGCAAGGTGTCCAACGATCAAGTTGACCAAGATTTTGACCAAAAAGCCAAGCTAGTAATGCAAGGTTTTTTTAAAATTGAAAAATATTTCAATTCAACTTGATAAATAATTTGAATATTTTTTAGAATATTTAGATATTTGTTCGAATTTATTCGTAAAAATTCAAATTTAGGGGTTCATTGTGTTATTTTCCTGAATCATATTCGTTTGAAGTTTCTTATATTTTTTTGGTGAGGGGATGATAGTCCATAAAAAAGTCATGCAAAAAGTCAAGCTTGGTCGAGTTTTTTGTCCAACAAATATTGCAGATTTTGCAGAGACATCCTGGTTTTTTCCTCAAAGAAAGGATGCATAAAATTTCTGCTCTCTGCATGAATTTGAGGCCTCACACATTGGCTCCCATTCTGCTGACGAATTCAACTGCAAATAACATGCTGTAGAAATTATAAAATGAAAGAAATTGTGAATTTGGAATTATGGCAGAGCCCTCAAATTTGGTAAAATAATCGATTTTCACTTTTCTACGAATACCCTCCAGACTTTAAGGGTTAAATTGAAAGTGTAATGGACCTAACTATAGGTAATCAAATTTTGTAGTATAAAAGGTTCGATATTAGAAGGAGGAGGGAAGCCTTGCAATTCGTAAAACTGGTCAATTTGTTGATTTTTTATGTGATTATGTGAGCCTGTTTTACGGATGATTTTTTTTCAAAGTCCACATTCCGACGTTTTTTTTTCAACTTCAAAATTTTTCTTAACGAGGTCTGAATTTCTATCAACTTTTAAATAACATTTCTTGACGAGGTCTAAATTTTTTACGAATTTTTTTTTCAACTTCAAAATTTTTCTTGACGAGGTCTGAATTTTTTTTCAACTTCTAAATAAGATTTCTTGACGAAGTCTAAATTTTTACGAATTTTTTTTTCAACTGAAGCATAATTCGTACAAAGGGTATAAGTCAAGAAAGTGAAGAAATACAAGTACAAATGGTAAATATAAGTTAAAAAACTGTATTTGAGAAAAGAGACTTTATTGTTTTGTAAACGAAGTTACACTTGAGTCCCTTTTCAATTGAAGTTTGGAAAAGTATTTAGAACAAGTCAAAAAATTTGAAGTTGAAAAAACTTTCGACCTCGTTAAGAAAAATTTTGAAGTTGAAAAAAAAATCAACCACGTGAAGAAAAATTTTGATTTTTGAAGTTGAAAAAAATCAGACTTCAGACCTCGTCAAGAAAAATTTTGAAGTTAGAAAAAAACGTAGGAATGTGGACTTTGAAAGAAAATCATCCGTAAAACAGGCTCACGTAATCACATAAAAAACGCAAGTCACAAGAAAGTGACCGAACCGAGCAGGGCACCCAAAGTGCCGTTGGAAAATAACTAATAAGTTCTTTTAACGATTTCCGGAACCTTTTTCGGAACTTTTCAAGATTTGAATTCGGCAACACTGGTTGGTGGTTGCGCGTCTAAACAAACAACAGGATTCAGACGCGTCCTGTAATTTCGGCCATTTCTAGTATTATTATTCATTACTTATAAATTATAATTCATTATCTTTATTTTACAATCCGAATGATAGTGAGTTTAAGTAATAATGATTTGAGTATTTGTGCTAGTGCTACATCAGTGATTCTTTGTTAACGTGTTCGGTTAGCCTTAGTTCGGTGTTCGGTTGCTATTATTCTGTAATGTTGTCATTTCGTGCTGAATCCTTTATTATCTTTATTAATCGATTCGATTTATCCCTTATGTGATAGTTTCGCTCGTGCATTCAACATTTTTCAATGTGGAATTGTGCGTATTTATTTAAAGCTAGTTAGGTACCCGATTCGTGTATTTGAAAGAATTCTCGTTACGAGGATCGAGTGTTGAGTGTTGTGTATAACTCTGTTTCATCGTAGTTTAATCCGGTTCAAATCAAAATTGAATCCAACTTCCAACGGAAGATCAATATCATTTGATGAAGATATCGGTGAGTGAAGATATTTGAATTATATATGTCATATTTCGTTGAGTGGGTGATGCATGTACTGTAAGTACTTCGAAGTACGAACGTTTAGCCGAAGTAAAATTGATGGACGTAAAGATGAGAAGATGTGAATGTGTCAAATGAAAACCACGTGTAAAACATTGACGGTATTTAGTTTTCCGAATAGTAATAATGTTTTTCGTACGATTACGAGGGTTGCTAAACTTTTTTTCGATGATACTTATCGTTTGTCAATCAAGTTAGTTTTCTTCATTCCGTAATGATGAAAGATATATCTACGCGTATGTATATTATCCTTTCGACAGCCAGTTCTATAAAATCGACTCAATTGTAAAGAAACAATAATCCATATTTCATTGGTTTAGAAATGAGTCATGATGAGCGATATCGATAATGATAAAACGAATGGGTGTTGTAAAAAAAGAAAATATGAAAAGAATGCAGTTCAGTTATCGGTTGCTCTGCGGCGGCGTAAGCGTGAGCAGCAGATTTTTACTCGAAGTTGTGTGTACATCAGTGTTACCAAATCTTGGCAACTTGTTGAACGTGAATTTTTATTTTTTTTCTCTTGGTGATTTTGATCAATCGAGTAGATATTAAATATTTTCGTTTTCTTATTTTGTTCATCACGTTTCCGGTTTCTGTCCAAGGACTTACATTGTTAAATTTTAATCGGTGTTCTATTGTGAACTTTTTTGGGATTTCTAGATTTTTGAGAAATGGTGTTTCAGAAAAATACTCTAGAAAGGGTTCTGCAAGGATGTTTGTTGTGAGTTGTTTGATTTTCACTCTCTTTGTCTCTTTTGCATGGGCATGGTATTATTTATTGTTATTTTTGTGCTTAATATTATGCTGGTTAATAATTTAAAAAATTGTGATGTTTGATTATAATTTGCAATAATTTATCAGTATGAAAAGAACCTAGAAAAAATCTAAAATGGATTGCTAAATTATTGAGAAATGGAGAAGAGATTGGATATTTTGGTCTCATTGTGTTTCTCGATGAAAAATACATACGGCACAATTTTTTCCGGTAGATTGCATCATGAGAAGACCGAAAATGGCCGGTGGTCCGAATATGGCACCCTTACCCTTACCTATTGGCAAAGAGTTGTCTAAATTTAACCAAAAATTATACAGAAAAAATTTGTTCGAGAATAAACAAAAGTGCAATTATTGAAATTTCAATATACTCAGTTTCAATCCCTCTTTCCCAGCGTTGCCAACTTCAAACAAAAACTCGGAAATTGATGAATTTTTAAGGAATTTTGAAAAAAAGTGAAATACGAGCGAAAACATGCATTTTTCAGGTAAAAGCTTTATTTTTTCAAATTACATATATAATTTCAACCCAAAAATGGGAAAATTTTCGTACTAATTTCCAAGTTGTTACGTATTGTGTCGTCATTTGTAAAAAAAAAAAAATGAGGGCTCAAGAAATTTTTAATGTAATTTGACTGAGAAGATTTTAACAGTTTTAAGGATTTTTGAAAATTTTGGTTGGTAACCCCCTTCTTCTCACTTAACAAACCATACTAGAAAGAAAAACAGAGAAGTTCGGGGGTAGAAAACAGTGAATAAGTTAGGAGGGGAGAAGGACATTCGAAGTTATTTTAAACAAGTTGAAGAACTAATGAAAATACAATAATTTGGTGTGTTTGAGATTTAATCATCCTTGATGTCATTGAAAAATTATGCAAATGAATTGATTTTCAATTTGAAAATTTAATTTTATTCTGGATGTTGGCTCAAAAATTTCGCCATTTTCTAGAGAAATAGATGCAAGAGCGAAAAAACATTTCTTGAAAAAATCAGTTTTTTTTTTCGTGTTCTTGTTATGCTTGTGAAAATGTGGTCATTTTCTTTTATAGGGAAGAAACTGATGCAAGCAGTGTATTTTTATTTTTTCTACTTGCAGAATTTTTATCGAAAAAAATCAAAGTTGTCTTCCTTTAAAATCATAGTAAAATCATAATCATCCCTGCTAACGACCACAGCAGTAATTGTGACCAATGACTAGGGACTGCCGAGGACGTATATACGTTCAGACATGTACATATCTTTAACACACTTTCGAGAAAAACCTTCCATCCAACATCGCCAGCGTACTATTTCGAACAATTAAATAATGGCGAGCGAAACTTATAATTATTTTTGAATGTTAATTGTTCCACATATATACCTATACTACACAGAATAGGTATACAGATACACGAGTAATACAAGATACGTTTGAGAAACGATTAAGATAAAGAATAAAAGAGGATAAGTGTTGGAAAGAAAGAAGAGGAAAACACGTTTAGCCTGTAGCTTTTTATAGCACACACATTGAAGAGTGTTGTTCTTTTACCGCGAGGAGAGTATTTAGCGAAATTAAATTCGTAGATCTGGGTACTACTACGTAGGAATATTACAAATTAAATAGCCGAGTTTAATAATAAGATTCCGGTCGGTCTTTTGGGATGATCTTGTTCGTGTGTTGCTCTCTGCAGTATTTCCATTTAATTCGAATCCGCAGATAGAGATAATCGTGTCAATGTTATACGTATCTGGCGGCCATCGCCACCGCTTGTTTCTAATGTACGTATATTGTGAAAAGATAGACTATGTGGATGAGAAGATTTACTTAGGTGTAAATGCCTACATAACACGTCAACGTGCTGTACTTATTGCTTCGAGGAGGAAATACCGTTTAGATGATGTAAAGTGTGTATCTAGGGGCTCTCTCTGATCCTGCTCTGTGGATATCGTCTTTACTGGATGGATAGGCCTTATTGTATGTAGGTATATGTGAGTAATAAGTAGTTTCTTCCAACACTTTCTCGAAACGGATTATTAGAAGAGATGTGATGTATTCTAGACGTATGGGTAGATTCTCTTTGTAATCTGCGACTTATTAGTTTTTTTTTCTAATTTTAATTTCTATTCGTGTAGAGGATTAGATAGATGAAATGTGTGGCTAGATTTTTCCGGGGATATTTTTTTTAAGAGTGAACCGAGTAACAAAAGTGCTGACTTCGAAATATTTTTCGGTCAAAAATTTCATGTCCTGCTTGAAAAAAATATTCTTTTTATTTGAAAAAATATCACTTAAGGTCTCATATATTTGAAAAATATTATCGATCGGTGGAGTAATCAGGATTGCGAAATTCTCTGAAAACATAATCGTCACATCTTGGAAAACTTTATAAATTCGGAGGATTTTGGAATTTTTACTCAAAAGTCACGGGATTTTTTTCAAAATAAAAAACTGAAGAAAAATAAGTTATTAAATCGTCTCTAAAAATCACTAATGCCTAATTTTTCAGTCTTCATGCATGGAAATCTTGATGAAATTTCAATGTTCCGAATTGATCACTTTTAACATTTGTTTCATACTGTTTAAAGTTGAATGGGTGATTTTTCGAATTGATCACGAAAAAAATAATTAAAAAATTCTATCGCCAAGAATTTTAGTTTTTTGTTGAATATTTTTCTATTTTTTTTTTTTTACAAGTTTTGATGACTTTAATCCTAAAAGTCAATTTTCTGAGCAAAAAAAAGTTCTAACGAAAAAAATGAATAGAACATGAATTGCAGAACGTTAAAATTGTCTTTCTGTAGAGTTTAATTTGTTTTTTCTAAGGAAGCTTTGCTTCTGAAATACCAGTTGAAATTCAAAGTTCTACTTACTATTTTTTGTTATCAAAAAGATCTCCAAAACTAAGCCTTAAGAAAAAATTAAGTGGACTAATCAGAAACGAACTTTTAACACTCCTCACGTATTTTCTATTTTTTTTTTTGTTTTGCTGAACCTTTACTCAGAAAATTGACCTTGAATATTGAACGTTATCAAAAACTGTAAAAAAATGACCAGTAAAAATTTCAAATTGTGAAAAATCCTATGTAGGTACCTAAAGCAGTTTGGAAAATTTGAAAAGATGATCCAGAAAATCTGGAAAATTATGGAAAAATCATTGTTTCTTGATAGCTTTACTGATTGGAATATTCGTTTTTTATTGTAGTAGGAGGGAGAAGGATGAGTTCAATGATTGCACAAATACTTAGTATCTCTTGAAAAAAAAAAAAAAAACCGTAACAAACATGAAATATTTTTTCCCATTTTCCTTGCTAATAAATACCTAGGTACTTATTGTCGACACACAAAAAAATAAAAAATTACCTACCTTTTTTTCGTAGTCTTTGTTTTCAACATTCAAACTGAGGATATCTTATAGTTACACGGAAAAAACAGAAGTTACGAAAATGAATACATTTTACCCCAAAAATAATAAATTTTATCAAAAAAAAATATAGATTCAAAAAAATTGATAAATTTTAATCAAAAAATAATAAAATGTATTCAAAAAAATAATAACGTCTTTCAATTCACAAAATAGGTGAAATTTGTTCTAAAAAATAATATTTATTATCAGAAACAATAATAAAATTTGTCAAAAAAAATGAATAAATTTTACCAAAAAGAATAAATTTTATTCAAAAAAATGATAAATTTTACCTATTTTGAGAATTGGGACACGTTATTATTATTTTGGATAAATTTTATCATTTTTTTTTTTCAGTGCATAATGGTATCGGAAATGATTCATTATTTAATAAAAATTTTAAAGTGAAGTCCACAAGAAAAAGGTCAATGAGCAAGAATATACTCCTTTGTTGGGACTAAATTTAAAAGAGATTTCTTTTTCCCGTAGCCTTGTAATTTTCGGTCTGAACTTGGAAAAAAATTACAGAAACGCTGAATTTCGCCTTATTTGTGTAAAATCCACCCTCAAAACCAGTTTTTTACGTAATCTACCGAAGTTGGATAAACTTTCAATTTAAAAATTCAATACCAAAAGTCGTATTGCTGAATATGTAATGATTTTATAAATCTGTCTTGTTACTCGTACCTTCAAAAGGGCAAGTTGAAGTGGAAAAATGACATTCTTTCTCTATTTCATCTGGAAATAGATCCATTTTTTCTAGAAAATGGTGCCAACCATGTACCTGAATCATTGTACCTGTATTTTTATTAGACTCTAATGCCTTGAGATTGTTTATTTTGATGATGCTTAAAAAGAGGTATAGCTACAAATTGATAATTGATTATTGGGTCTTACGAAAAGTGCAATTGGAAGATTGAACGAAAATAGCTATGGAAATTGGAAAATTATGGGGGAAAAGATTCATACATTTTTTCATTCACATTTTTTATGCTATCCATCTAAAATTTTTTGATTTCACCAATTTTTGAAAAAAATGTTGATAACCAAATCAAAATCGTAAAACCGGTTTTAAAACAAAAAATGGAATGAAAAATTATCAATTTTCAATCCTTTATAATTTTTGTTTCAAATTTTGTTTTTACAACTTTATTTTTCGAGAGATTTTTCACAGCTGATACATCGGTATGCTTGAAACTTCCTCAATATACGAGACTTCGAAACGACCAACACGATCGACATTTTAATTAATTATCATAAAGTACCACCACCACACGTGTTTAACGTCCATACTATCGCGCTACTGCTGCTGCTGACGCGACGAAGTTGACTAAATGTATGTATATTGCCGCCTATATTATGTACTTTCTCCCAACGAAGATCATCCATATTGTACACATTACTTATACGTACTTACGTAGTTCATATATACGCGGATGTGAACGATACGCGTATGAATTTCATGCAGGTACCGTTTAACGTAAGTGCAACCAACGATGCGGTATCATAAGGTATCGCAGGAGAATGGCAGGCAGAGGGGGAATAAAATGAGGCTCTTTTTAATCGTACTGTGTGTATTCGTTTTCGTATAAGTTTAGGTACACAGCGAAGGTATTATAGGTATGCATTTATACATTGTAAATTTCGCGCGAACTAGTTACGGAAATGCGGCGTATAATCGTAATTATAAAGGTACATGTGCATTTACATACGTGTTTAATCGGAGGACTTCGTAATGCTATGCAGTATGCAATGCCAGCGATTGTTTGGAATGTTGGAAGTTGAAGGGGAGATGAGGAGGGGAAAAATCTAAAAATGCAGTTTATTTTTTGATTTGAGATGATTGTGATCGTTGGGTCTGTTGATATTTTTGTTGATATTTTTTTAAAAAAAAGATTAGAAAAAAATGTATAGTGACGTAGTGAGAAAGAAAGTTGAATAAAAGAACGACAAAGATAATGATTTTTTTTTACAATTTTTTTTTTCTTCAGAATCGAAAATGAGGGTTTTTAGCATTGAAAATCCAATTTTTTCGAAGCATTGTGCTCACTTTTCTCAGGCAACAAAATCGAATTCTACATATTTTTCTAATTAATCAACGAATTTCCGCGGATATTTGAAAAAATTCCATCCCATTTTGTTCCTCACATCGAAAAATGCATGAAATAACTGGAGCTTGATGGGAAAAGAATAGTAGTAAATTTTCTCAAAACTTTGTGAAAATTCCAAATAGGTGAATATTTTCTCAACTGTGCCTATTTGGGGAGAAAAATCAGAATTTCAAGCCATTTACGTATATCTTCTGTTTCTACTCTGTTGGCTTTTCTGAAATTGGCTTAATTATCTTACTTTTTGAATGATCTTCGTATTTTGAGGCAGGAGTACGAAAAACGACTCTATTTTACTCCCTCTTCCTGGAATGTTTATGGTATTTTTCATGCCTTGAGGCCCATTTAGCCCTCTCCGAAAAAGTAGTTTTTAGTCTCTGATTTCTGCTCCTTTCTCCTCAGAAGGGATCTCTAGTTACGCTACTGATTTCATCAGGCAGATGCTGTAGAATCGATTATTCAATTGGGTTAAATGGCGATTCAATATCACTTCATCGTGACCTTTTTGAATGAATTAATATTATTGTACAGATGTTCTTTGATTTTTTATTACTTTTTGAACTCATTTCTGTAGAAAGATAGGTTCATGCTAATTTACTGTGTCAGATCAATTTTTGTTGTATAATTTTTTACTCTTTTCTCAATACATAGGTACCTAGACCTACCTATCTCAATGTTTTCAATTTTTGAAAACTTTTTGAATGTGAAAGAGAAGGGGAAAAACGCTCGTTGAAACATCGTACATTAATAATTTTCAAGCATTTTGATCCCATTTTATACAAAAAATTTCAAAATATTTCAGACTGGAAAATTTTGAAACTATTTTTCAGAATGTATTTGTAATTTTTGATAAAATGCATTTCTAGAAAAACCTATCGGTATTAAAATACACATTAAAAAACTGATATTTTATCCCTGGCTGCCTGAATTTTCTACAATATTTAGCAAAAAATGAGAGTCTAATCTATATTTCGTCATGGAAAATCGTCTTTTTCCCTTCCCAAAAGCACCTAAAATAGAGTTTTCGTTACATTTGCCATTATATTGCAGGTTGCATAAGCGAGGAATTTATAAGGCGAAAATTACGTACTTATTGATTTGAATTTGCGTTTTTAAAAAATCATTTCAATGAGGTAAAATGATGAAATGATGCATGAATATTATTGATAAAACTAGGTATTGAAAAGTTCTATTCGTCAATAAGTATAATTACTCATAATACTGGAAATTTGAAGAAACATGTAAGATTTGTTGACGGTTTTGCAAGATTTTTTGGGGAATATTGAACCATTTGATGAAATTTGAAATGGCATGAAAAAAATTCCTGATAGGCTAACAGAACTTTTTTTCATTTTTTTTCATTTTTTTTTTTTTTAAATCAATAAAGAAACTAGTTATTTCGTCAGAGAAATGCTTTTTTACATAACGTATCCAAATTTCAACAAATTTGATTCAGCAACCTTGTAGTTTTTTTTTTTGCAAAAGCCGTTATCAAATCTTACATTTTTTCCAAAATTTTGTCAATTGAAACTTTTCAATGTTTTCAGTATTTTCTTCTTTATACGTTCGAAAATCATATTCGTTGATTGTTTCTTCAGTTTACTCCTTAATGATGCAAAATAACAGATTCCCGCAATTACGTAGAGGGAAGTAATTTTTCGTTCTTTTTTTCCCCTCCTATCATATCGTGTTTTTTAATAAAACAATATTGAATTTTGTACATTGAAGGAATTCAGTTTTGGGTGGCTGATATTTCAGTAACTATTAGTTTTTTTTTCTACCGAATTTCATCACGATTTTCGAACGTGTTTTAAAATTGAATCTTGTGATTATTCTTCATCAATTTTCCTCGTTTGATCGGAACCGATTCCGATAAGAGGGTGGTCGACTAATTGGTTGAATTAGAGAGTCTCCGGGAAATGTTCACTGTCCTGGTTCCTTTTTTGTTGTTAAAGATTATGCTTTCAAAGGTCATTCTTGAATATTGCGCTTTCAAAGGTCAAGAATAAAATCTCCCTCCCCCGTGATTGATTTTGGTTTCAGTTCCAATTTTGATTTTTTTTTAAATTTTTTAATCAAAGGCGAGGTGTCAAGTACTTTTCGTAGTTTGATGATCCGGCTTGAGTTAGACACGAGTGGTTTGCTAATTTCCATCAATTAAGTAGGTACTCGTAATATGGTTATAAAACTACTATTTTGTTTCGATGTTTTTTTTTTGTTTGTCATTCGCTGATACTTTATGAATGTAAGAAAAGTCAATCAGAGTGGCTTACCTAACTAAAACTTTGCAAAAATACACAATTATTTTTATTTCAATTAACATGGATGAATCTGGGATACTCGCGAGTCACCCACACCCAAAACCTAGAAAACTTCCATCCATTTGTCGTCGTGCATGCGACTTCGTAAACAAAATTCAAGGCTTACCCATTGGCTCTTCCTGGCACGCCAATGAACTCAGCCATATTATGAATTTCAAGACCACCTTCGACGCGACGTCCGTCGCTGTCTTCCAAATCTCTCGGTGTTTTTCGCATTTCGCAGCCGTACGTTGAAAGAGAACGAGAACGAGAGTGAGAGGAACGAGTCGCGGAAATGAGAACGTGAGCATCATCAACTATACGATAACGCTGCCGTCTCTTTCCGACACTCGTGTAATTAATCCCCGTTTCATGTAGAGCGAAAATTTAATCATTACTATTCGATGAACGCACCGTTGAGTAACAAATTCATATTATAAACGTAGGTATCTAGTAGTATAAGTAGATATACAATATACTTACATATTGTATATTCTTATAACGTCTATTATTCTTTTTAATCAAACCAAATGCATGCTCGCCATTACATACCTATGTATGTAGGTGGGTAATGGGTACTAACTACCGAAAAAAAACCATCTACTGGGAAACCACATACTCACACATGCTGCCTATGTGTACACAGCGTGGCGGCGTTGCAGCGTGCACACAAATTAAAAAAGAAAGTGTTTCCGAATACCTAAGACGCGTATTAAATTTATGTAGATAGATTCATTAAGCGTTAAACTAATTCTTCCGAATGATTTTCATCCTAGTATGGTAACTCGATCGTTGAAGTGAGGTTTTTTTCTAGCAGGATTTCCTCGTCTTCTTTTTTTTTTGGTGTGGAAATAAAGAGCTGTTGGGTTGACTTTTAAAATTTCCTTGATTGATGAGGAAGATTCGGTAATGAGATTATTTGATACTTGAATGAAGTGAGGTGAAGGTATTGGCATTAGAGTTCATTAATTCAATTTTTTGAAGTAGGTATTGAAATATATGCCTATGTGAATAGATTCGAATTTCATTATTATGGTCTGTTGTGAAAGTGTCAAAGAGAGGGTTAAAAATTAAAAATTATTATTTACTTTTTTCCAATGAAAAAATTTGGTCCTCAATTTTTTTTAACTTGGTACATTTTCTCATTTCTTTTCAAGTTCGAATTTTGAAGGTTCTTACAGTTTTCTCAACGGTGAACTTTTTACTGAGAAAATTTTATCAGAAAAAATTTTGGTGTTGGAAAAACTCTTGAAAAATTCTTCCTAAAAATTGTTGAAAGCGAAAAAATTGGAAAAATTGAACTGACATGTTTGAAAAAAAGTTGTTAATGTTGCAGTTTTTCAGAAGATCAAATATGGAAGTTGTAGAAAAATTGAGAAAATTTGAATTAAAAAAGTCAGGGTTGTGAAAAAATTGGAAAAAATCAAGAAAACGGTTCAATTCAATTTTTTCAATTGTTTTGTTCCAACATTAACAATTTTCAAGAAGAATTTTTTAAAAAATTTTCAACATTGGTATTTTTTCATTTTCTCGGAATTTCATTTTTTTCGAATTCAATTTTTCAAAATGCAACTTTGAAAAAATTTTCCGGACCTTCAAAAACTTGAAAATCAAGTGAAAAAATACTGTTTAATTTCCGAAATATTCAGAGCATTCCGTTAAGAAATTTTCAACTCGAGAAAAATCTTTAAAAAATTTCAACTGGAAAAATGTTCAGCAAAATTTGAAAGATGGCAGTTTTTAAAAATATTCAATTTTGAATTTTTTTTTTGGAAAAATTTGAAACAAATGAGAAAACTACAGCTTGAAAAAAAGTTGTACATTTTAATGTGTAATATGAACTCCCATCTGTTGAACGAGTTGTGAAAACGTTGTCAAATTTCTATTCCATTCGACCATTAATTCATCCCATTGGCAAATTGATCGTTGCCAGAAACTCGATTACATTCGAATCTTTATTTATTACTTCGCGAAATGATTTCGAGCCTCGAGGTATTAAATTTTTCACCATCTTATCATGTCCGGCTTCTGCGATTTTATTTCTTTCTCCTGAGCCATGTTTCGAGTGCGGTTTTATCGGCTTCTATGCACTTCGTAGTTCGTACTTCACCTCGAAAATGTCAACTTTCGCGATGCGGTCATTTCTCCTAGTCCATCTTACAGCACTTGGATCCAGCACGCGCCCCGTCTCATAAACCAACACAATAAAGCCAGCTAATCGACTATTAAAAAGCTCATAAACGGTTGTGGCCGGCGGCGTGTGGTCATCTGTGCTGCTGATTGATTTCCACACCATGCCAAGCCATCGTAACGCATTATAATAACTCATTATAAAATAAATTACCCGGTACCGCAGCAGCGAGCCCATCGCGAGACAATACCGGCGGTATGAAAATATTTACCGAAAAAAAATTATTACCTCGTTGGCTTCGGAGATTTCACTTTGTAAATATTTGAGAAATTTTCTACTCTGGTGTCTTAAAACTATACGAGATCGTAGGTTGGTCTTCGGTACTAACTTGGCAATGAAATTTATCTCTCGAGGAGAATGTACCTAGACCTACTGCGGATGGGGCAACGTGCTTGGGTTTATTAATGAAACCTCTTCGCGGTATAGGAAGAAGAGACGAGAGAATCTGCACTGTGCAACGTCTTCGTCGGTCGAGAGCGAAATGAAATTTCTATACGTAGATCTCAGACTGTGTATTAATTAACCAATTCTTTTTAACCGGCCAACCGACAGCTATCAGTAGGTTAGTAGAGTCTCTCGGCGGTCGGCGGCGAATAATGGGACTTCACGAGAATAAGAGAGATTCATACTGCACGCTGTGATCTCATCATCATAATTCAAATGTATGTTCGATGCGTGTACATAGATCTATGTGTATACCGGCTTGTAGGTATAAATGTTTAAATATCCATGGCGAAGAGATGGTTTTCACTGGAGATATCAAAGGGGTTTGCTATGTACGTCCTTTTGTAGCCTGGTATACGTTCAATTGAATGCGGTATAATTATTCCTATACTGGGATAAAATAATGCTTGTGTTAAATCATAACACAGTAGTCATCGTTTATATCGTGCTGCCTCGGTTGTTCGATCGAAACGTTTTTTTTCTCTCATTTTAGCCCGTATATGGTAAATATTATTATTCGCCTAGTTTTACCGATAAAACCCATATTTTTTTCGAAAAATTGGGTTAAAAACTGATATAGGAATAAACTCACCGTGTATTTATTCAGCTCTCTATTTTTTCTCTGCTGCACGAATTTATCGAGTTTGGGATCATTTAGCTCTTATCGAGAGGTGTGCGAAAATGATCCTACTGTTGACTTTGGCCGGATCAAGATAACCTTGGAAATGTCTGTAGATTCGGATCGATCGAGGTGGAGGTAAAGATGAATTTCCATTCGCTAAAGACTGCTGTCATTCTGAAAAAAAAATGACAATTGTAAAAATTGAGAACAGAATGTATACAAAACAGCTAGCTGATGAGTGATAAATTTTTTAATGATTAGGAAAGGTGATGTCAAATTGTTGAAAAGTAATAAAATTTTTCTTGGGCATTGATGCAGAGGGTAACTCTGTATGATTAACTCGATTTCATGTAATCAAAGATAGATTTTTATAAACTTACTCAGGTTTAGGTACGTAATTTTCGTGAGCATTTATAAATACTACCACGATTTTTTCAACGTTTTTCATCATATGTAGATCCTTACGATCCCCATGAAAAGAAAAAAGCCATGAACATTTTTTTGATCACCAAATGTTGGCAGAAGAAGACTTTTCAATCAACTCAAAACAAAAGGAAATATTGAAAAAAATCTTGAAAATTAAGGAAATTGAAAAATTCCATCTCCTTATTAAGGTTACAATTTCTCAGTGAGAAATTATTACAAAAATCCCAGCTTTTCCTTGCAAATGGTATGAGAGAGGTTGAAAATGAAAATTAAGAATTTTTTATTTTTTACAGTACTCTCTTAATTTGAATCAGTCAAAAATGACTGATTAAAATCGACAAAATCAAGTCACTGTAGGAATCAGTAGGAAAAATTACGATTCAATCAGTGAATTTTCACTACTGAATCAGAAAAATAAAATTTCACTGATTCAATCAGTGAATTTTTTTTTACTGATTCAATAATGAAAATTCACTGATTTCAATCAGTCAACTAATTTTCACTGATTCAACAATCAAAATTCACTATTTGAATCAGTAATTTTTCACTGATTGGCAATAAAATGACGCTGATTGACTGGGAAATCAGTGGAATTTGACTGATTATCAGTGACTTGATTTTCTCAATTTTATCAGTCAATTTAGGCATTTTTGGCTGATTCCAATTAAGAGAGTACTTGAAGAAACTGCATTGAAGAATTGTAATAGGTACGAATTTTTAATATAAGGTTGGTATTTGAAAATGAACCAATCTTCTACAATTTTTTCATCGTTGCCCTTGAGGTTAATAAGTTTTGTGAAAAATGCCTTTTTTAGACATTTAATATCCAATTAATTCAGGTATTCTCTCATTTATAAATCGGTGAAAATGATCGATTATCACTGAAAAACAGTCAGAATTGCAGCACAGGAGAAAATCAGAGAAAAAATTTTCACTGAAAAATCAATGAAAATTCACTGAAAAATCAGTGAAAATGTTTGAAAAATCAGTGAATTTTACTGATTTTTCCTGTGCTGCAATTTCGACTGTTCATCAGTGACTTTTCACTTGATTCAAAATAAGAGTGTACTCAAAAAGTCCAGCTTTTTTTTTCAAAAATTTAAAAAATCATAATAATTCCATTTACCAGTGATGAATATTGAAAATTTTTATGAAAAAGAAGAGTGTTTTTGAGGAAAGGACAAAAAAGGTGCTTGAAATTTCTTTTAAAACGAATATACGCAAGGGGGAGGACAAAAAAATTGGGATTAGTTTTCAAAAAAATCATTCGAAAAGGTCAAGTTATAAGTCCAGCTTTTTTTTCAAAAAATTTTGTCAAACACCCTATTTTGGGAATGCTCTTCCTAATGTAATAAAAATAATGGATAGAAAATGTATTGTGGAGCGTAAAATTTCCTTTCCCTTTGAATCTTAACCGTAATATCTGAAAAATTGAGCTTTTTCAGAAAAAAGCAATTGGTCTCCATACAGAAAATACATTTTACGCTCTACAACAATTCATATCCTATTCTTCATCGAATCCTTCCTTTGCTCGACCTTCGGGCGTTGAAAATTATTGAAACGTGTTTATCTCAAACAGAATTTCAAAGGTTCGAAAATGTCGACTGGTGGTTTATAATCTCTTAGTCCATATTCAGCTATATTTTATTTTCCAAAATTAGGTAGTTCATTACCAGCATCATCGAAATCGGTCAAATAATATGGTGATGTATAGTTCATCAAATCTTCTCAAATATTTGAAAATTTGACCTTGTCCATGAACATGGTTTTGAATTTTATCAACACACCACTTCTCCTTCCACCTTTTGGTAAACTTCAATTGCACCCTGTCCAATTAGGCGAATTATCTCCACCATTCCAGATTCCATCCGGTGCATTGTATTTTATAAAACACATCGTGGTTTCGCTGCACATACCTAATTTAATTTCGTCGTCCGTCGCGTCGCGTGGAATTCGCACGCTAACACGATACGTTCAGGGAAGGCCTTCGGCCAAGTGAGGCGGGAAATTCAAAATATACGTTTCGATATGTCGGTTACAACCTTGTTACCGCTCCGGCGCTGCCCGGTGTATCATTACAACGTATAGGAAATCTCACGTTAAACTCGATACCTTGATCTAGAATCGCGATAAAGCGGGTACTTATAGACTCAAATGTGATGGGCAAAATGGGTACACATGAAACCCTTCATTATAATGGCAATTTTCGAAATTTTCACCCAATTTCGTCGCTTTTAAGTCGTCACTCTGGTCGGTATATTTTTGACGACTGGGTCAGGCATCAATAATGTGTGAAATTTCATCATCTCGTACGCGTCGATATAGTAATTCAAATATCGATCTTTGAATTTCCGACGGTGGCGGGATCACTTTCCAATGCAAATTTATTCCATCGATTTACTCCGGCGAGTACTCGAGTCCAATTTCCAATTCCCTTTCTATGACTGTATTGCGGCGTCTAGCATCAAATAATGCTCGCCATGTCAAAAGAAGTGTATTACTACGCATTGACTTACGTATAATTTATAATATTTGCATTCGATATAGATTCGATTGGAAGAAAGTCCTCAACAATGGCCCGGCCATCCGTCGTGATCGGCTGCAAAACATCGTAATCGTTTCAACCTCAATCGAAGCACTCAGCGGTGATTCCAGCGAAGGTACGTCTCTATTGCTTACACATTGAAAATCTCACGAATATTTCTATTTATTATGGTATTTTCACGGCTAACGTAATTAACCCGCGGGTTCGAGGCGAATTCGCAGGTGTGCCCGGTCCATTGACTGGTATTACATCTCGAATTCGGGCCGGATTATCGGACGTATTAACAATAGACCGAGAGAACAACGAACGTTTGTGAAAAAAATACTCGGACCGTGGTCCAGCCGAGAGCCGGTGTTAATACAATTATAACAATCGTCGATTAGGTGGCTCTTTTTTTTACTCCGGCACGCCGCCCACTAGACTCCTTTCACCTGCTCTTTCACTTTCTTTCCCGCGACCATACGAAATTTTTCGCTTTTCGTACGTCTCTGACTCGAGGCTCGCACGCTATCGGAAGTGGTCACGATTACCGAGGATGAAGTGGCAAAAAAATACGCCAAAAAAAGGCATCGCGATTCCGTCGTGTTTTTCTTGTCAATGAGAAAATTTCGTCTTACGTCATAGCCGTCGTCGGCGTCGGTCCCATTATCGGATTCATTTCGAAACGGCAGCCCAGGCTTTGGACTCGGTTGATTATTTAATTGCTGGCGATTGGTTTGAGTAGGTAATTCGCGATGCAGTTTCTTAACTGGTTACTTTAAAGAGTATTTCACTAGAGGAGCTAGATTTTCTCTACTTGGACTGGCTGCATAACTACCTGATTACCTGGTTGTCTGTGTCAGGCCGCTGAGATATATTTATACTAATTTTACCTATATTTATAAGTTGGAGGTATATTCGATATCTATAATTAGATGGATTGCTTCATAAGGGGGAAAAAAACAAGTATGTGGATTGGAATGAGTACGAAATAAGTATGGGGAACCTATGTCTTATAAATACCTGCACGTGTATGTTTGATGGATACCTATCGTGTATTCGTTTGACAAATTCGTACGTATATTATTATTAAATCGCTACCATAAGCTCAAAAGGTAATTAGTCCGATGTACTTGGAGTACGGTAACCCGAATACGTACGTAACTTTGTACGTAGCTGCCTACGATGTACCTACATTCCCTGACATATTATCTGTTTGATTATGTAACCCAATCTATGAGAAATGAGAGTTACAGGTATTCGATGAAATTTGAATCGTCATTTGGAGTTGATTAGGGAGAGAAAAAAAGTAAAATGAACTAGTATGGGTCTTTTTTTGGAAGTTGTGCACCTGTTTTGAAATCTTATTTCAAGGATTTGTGTTTAAAGGTGACGTTACGTTTTTTTCTTCCTTCGAGTGATTAGCTCGTCGGAAATTTTGGTGCGAGATTTGAACTCATATGGGATGTCAATGAGACATCTCGTTTTGTTACAAATTGGCCAAGTTCTAATTGATGGTCAACAGATAAGATTACTAAGCTGAAAATGAAAATTAATAACTTATTTGATTATATTCGAGTGTGCAGAAATACGAATCGTGTTTCAGTTGCCTGATTACAGATTATCTCATCAAATATGGGGGTTTTCGTAGATTTTTTCATTTCAAAAATATTTTTAAAAAGTAAATTTTGAATAACCATAGAACCCTCTATATCGGATTCAGCTTTCAATGAAATTCTGCCTTTGAGAATTAGTGAAATGATTTTCATTAAAGTTGAGTGATTTTTCATTGATCTTTCAGTCTAAAATCATTGATTTCTTAGTTAGTTTCCAATTTTTCAGAAAAATTCAATAATTTAGTCTAAAAATATATATTTGTGAGAATTCGCTGATTTTCAATAAAAATTATTTCGCTGATTCAAACAGGTGAATTTTTCTAGTGCTGATTCAAAGAGTATCTTGATTAATACGTTTGTAGGCCCACCCAGAAATTAATTAAGGGAGGGGCTGAGAATTTGAGAAAAATAAGGGGAAGGGGGGGGGGTCAATTTTCAAATTTGTCATTTTTTACTGATCTTTCAGTCAAAAAATCAATTTTTCCGACAATAGGGAATTTATTGGGGAATTGTTGATTTTTTTGGCTGAAAAATTAGTCAAAAGTTATCAAATTTTTAAATGAAAGGAATGTAAAAAATGAGTACCACCGATATTTTGGGGTTAAAATGCCTGCACAAAATGAGTATTCGGTCCAGGGAATGAAATTTTACCAGAGGTTTATAAGGTTTAGGCATAAACTCATTAACAACCAGAAAAAATGGTGAAAAAATATAGGAATACCTACTTACTTCATTTATAATCACAACTTCTTAAATTTGATGTTATCAACATAACCTTGCTGGAGGAACAGCGAACATCAATTGAATCTCAATTAATTAAGCAGGGATGTAACATTTAAAAATACACGTCTTACATGATGCCTATTCAAAAGATTTTGAAAAAGTGTTCTATCCGGGCCGTGCAGAATCATTTCGTTCAGCGAGCATTCGATTCTTTTTTACGTCTTATCACGTCTTATCAGTATCTGAAAGAGGGAAACTGGAGAATGACGAAATTGACAGTTTCCGATTTCGTCATCTTTTGTACTTGGAATGACTGAATTGGTATAAATAATCAAATATTATTCAATAATTTGTACTAATTTAGTCATTTCAAGTACAAAAAGTGACAAAATCCGAAACTGTTAATTTCGTCATTCTCCAGTTTCCCTCTTTCAGCCACTGATAACAGATGACCCGTTCACGAACGAAATGATTCTGCACGGTCCGGATTCCTAATTTTAATATTCACGGAAAAAACAGAAGTCACGAAAATTAATACATTTTACCCCAAAAATAATAAATTTTATCAATAAAAAGATAGATTTTATCAAAAAAATTTATAAATTTTAGCAAAATAATAAATTTTAATCAAAAAATAATAAAATGTATTCAAAAAAATAATTCACAGAATAGGTGAAATTTGTTCTAAAAAATAATATTTATCAAGTATCAGAAAAAATGATAAATTTTACCTATTTTGAGAATTGGGACACGTTATTATTTTTTTGGATAATTTTTTTTTTTCAGTGTTGTCATGTGGAACGTAATATGTACTTACAATAAAGTAATTATTGACCACTTTTTTTTTTCCATTCCTCGAGAAAAGTTTCTATTAATGGGAAATCAGTTATTTTGGACTAATGCATTTTATAAAAATGGAATTTTGCTATTAAAAGTTGAAAATGTTCCTATAGATTACTTGTTGGTTTTTTGAAATTTTGGTTCTTAATATTAGTCATGTTTTACATGGCTTCAAGACTCTTATGTTAAGATTGCAGGAGAATTTATGATTTTTGATTTCGTCTAAAAAAAATGGTAGATTAATAATTTACAACATTATTTTGAAAAAACAAAAAACAAAAAACGTACTCACCTACTTCAAGATGAAAAAAAAACATTAATATTTTTTTCAGAAATTGAGTTCTAGGTGTACGCATTTCATGTATTTTTATTATCTTTTTTAGAATTTACCATTCCGAAGTACCCAATTTTTTTGGCTCAATCTTATAGAAAATTTTATGGAGAAGAGAATCGAATGGATCAAACCGCAGACCTCTATCTCATCAACTTCCTTAGATTGTATGAAAAAATTTCATTTTTTGTGCCTTAAGCACCCAAAAGTTTAACACTGTCGTCAAGAAAAATGTAACCACTTTTATGAAAAATGTAAATATGTAGGCGAACCTAAACTAAAGAGTCCGATTCGGATAAAAGAAAAAAGTAACCACTTTTACCAAATGAAAAATTCATTTTTTAAAATTTTTATCATGGTCATTTTTGTTGTAGATGCTTAATTTGCTCTGAAAAATCACTTTTTGGCGAACAAAGCATAAAAGATGACATTTTTTCACAGAATTTAAGAAAGTTTAGACTGTAATATTTTTTCTAAATGAGATTCGGATCTGCGGGTTGCTCCATTAGATTCGCCATGAACTTTTCTACAAGATTAAACCCTCCCCAAAAAAGTTTTGAAAATTTTTATTCTTAAGCCCTTTGTTTTTTGTTCTCAAAAACCTGCGTTCTCGACCCCTCATATCTCCTATGCGATTGCTCATTTTTGCATCGACTATTACCCAATACCAGTCTCGAACCACCACGTAATATTGTTTTCTCTATACCTACGACATTGCTCGTAATCCAAATACCGAGCTTATGCCGGTCCACTTGTAATCTCTTTCTTTGGTATCTCAAACACACACGCGCCGCACCATACCATCGGCCATAATTAGAAAAATCAACAACAACAAATCAACCAACGAAGAACAAATTACGACTGGGTTGTCGCCGCTGCTGCCATGCGCCATCCAGGTTACATAAGCCAACATCCAATTAACGCATTACAAAACGCTGCAAAGAAGAGGCTGGTGGACAAAGCGAGATAGAAAGATACCGCCGGAGTCGAGCTGGTTACTCTAATTAGGAATGCGTATTGCAAACGACGGACGGTGCAACAAAGTGCTCCATTTTAACGGACGTACATCGGTTAATCATTCAAGTCTCGTCGGTCCGGTGTTGCCCTGTTCTATGCCATAGAAAGTGAATCGGATCGGTGTTTGGGAGTATCTCTGAATACAGCGGCGGCATCGACCAAGTCAAAACACCAGAAAAAAAGTATTTGGATCATGGTAAGCTGGATACAAGACTACGAGCGACTGGTCAACAACGTGCGTGGTTTTTTCCCCAGCGCTGCTAGTTGGACAACGTGTTAACTCGACGCAGCAGCCGGTAAAAAAAAAGAAAATCCCCTTCCGGAGTTGGAATTTCGTGACGTGTTGTAGGCGGCATGTTACCATGGGGCTTTTTTTTTCGCTTCTTAATGAGATGTTACGTGGTGTACGAGTCGGTACGGTAACCGTAAATTGAAAATTTACCCTTGCCGGAGAATCGAACGTGCTCCCCGCCGGCCCCACGGGCCTGCCAAGGTGCGTAGGTGGGCGATGAGCAGTCCACCACCGCGCGTAGATACCGTGAAATTAACGTTTTATTATTCGAACGCTCCGGCGATGCTGTCGTATTGAAAAAAATCCGCGGCCGTGTCACCTTCCCCCCTCGCCCCGTCCGGGGCGTACTTACATGGTACTTTAACGATGTGACCAAATCTAATTTGCATGACAATAAAAAAAAATACCTGGCAAAATATCGCAATTAACGCTAATAAAATGGAAAAAAATAACAAACTTACGACTATTCGACCTTCCTTTGTTATACGAGTGTACTCGTGTGTACTCGACGTTTATTTACGCGAGCATACGATGCGGTGTTTTACGCGGACGGGTACATTGCTACGTACCTAAGTACACGATTTATTTGTAATTCGTTCGAGTGTGACGAGTTTCCCCGATACGTAATTCTTGAAATGAGCGATGAGTGAATTGAGCGTTGTTATTGGTACTTGGGTGCGTGTTTTTGGTGATGCCAAAAGTGTATGTGTATGGAAGTGGATTGTAGATTGGACGTGCGAAGACCAAAGAGGAGTTTAATTTTGCTGTCGTGTCGGATTTGCACGAGGAAGTGATGTTTTGATCCGTGGAAAAATACCATTCAAAAGGTCTCAATATTTAGAAACCTTTTTCAAATCCGTCAAGAATATTTGGTACGAAACAGGATTGGGAATTTGGTCTGGCAAAAGCCATACCTGAAATCCTTTCATTTTTTTCAGTGGCGCACTCAAGAAGACGCTCTGGGGGTTCGAGCTCCCTCCTTAAGCTCGAAAATATAGGAGCAAAAAGTACATTTTTTGTGCTTTTTGAAAAGTATTTTTCTAAAAATTATCACTTCATTTAGAAATTTATTGATGTTTGATTGATCTTCGAGTCAAAGATCACTGATTTTTCGATTCGTTCTCAATTTGTCAGAAAAAAATCTTTGATCACTCCCCAAATTTTTTCGAATTTTCAGTCTCACCCTTGATTAATTTCTGGATATACCTCCAAGATTTTTTAATGTTCTATGAGCATAAGAATTTTATGAATACCTAGGTAGAAGTTATTTCAATTTTTTTTCATTGGCTGATTCCATGTCAACTCGAGCATGTATTACCTTAGGTCCTCCGGTTTTGCTTAAGTTTTTTTTATGCGTTCCCTTCGATGGTCAAAGAAGAAATAGCCGTTATTTTTCAATCCTAATTCTTCAGAATGGCATATTGGAGGACCCTTATAATTTTCATATGTACCAATTGGATTTTTTTCTGAAATGAGACTTTCAAAGCTCATATCTTGAGTTTGGTTTGATCCAAAATAAAATAATCACGTTTTGAAAAGGTTGCAGTTGAGTTTTCGTGATGAAAGCTCAACTTTCATGATGAGTTTCAAAAGATGTAAATTTGACATTGAAAAAGAGCAAAAAATTACAGTGAAGAGAACTTTCGATGTGTTTTTCAACAAATTACTTTTTCGAAATGCAATCTCAATACCTTTGGGAGGATCAGAGTTCCTCAATTTTGGTCAGAATTCTAAAAAAAAAAGGTGCATTTTTCCTGCTCGTCATTAACCTCTGAATTACAAATAAATTGATCTAGGGGAGGTAGATCGAAAAAGTAAGTTGGTAATTGAGCTCAGCACCCTCGAAATAGTAGAAATCGATACGTCACATGCTATTATTATTTTTTTGCAAGCTTCATTTCAAAATGGTGGGTTGGGGAGGGGGGGGGCATCAAAGGCTCAGATCCGAAAAATAAGTAAATATTCGAACTCTACGCCCTCAAAAACTTCGCAAACGACACGTCACGTGTTAATTTAATTTCCCCCCCCCCCCATTTCGACCATTTCAAGAGAGTAGAAATCAATGTGTTTTACCTATTTAATTTCCCCTCTTTTTTTTTTTTTTTTTTGAATTTTGACCAAAATGAAGGACTCATGTGCTCCTTAAGGGTATTGAGATCCTATCTTGAAAAGTATTTTTTTTTGGTTGAAAAATACATGATTTGAACAATAAAAGGTTGAGTTATTAATCATTAACGAACTGGTGTTGAACTATGAATAAAGTAATGCATATCTTCAATTTTACTATGCATCTTTCTTTGAATCAGAAATACATAGGTAAAGGTAATGCAATCCTCTCTTTCCATAATTTCATTGTGTCACAAATTATATCAAAGAATTTATCGTCTGCATCGCAGATAACTGAAATTTTTATCGAAGCTATAAAAATGAACCAATTTCATCAAGAGGAGCATCGTAGTATCTGAAAAGGCAATAGCCGAAAAAAGTAGTTACTTATTAGTTCAAAAAAGGCGGAACTTAATTCTTCAACATTGAGTCTTTTGCGAAAAGTATTGCAAAGGGTTTCCTTTCAATGTGATATATTTTTTCTTATAAGTAATAAAATTCACTCACCGATCTAGGAAGGAAAAAAAACAGTGGATAAAAACACTAGAGAGATTTTTTACTGAAACTCACCTGTGAACAGAAAAACATAAGTTTCAAATTAATATGAGATAAATATATCTATTTGCAAGTAATATGAAATTTCACTGATTGAATCAGTAATTAATTACTGATTCAATCAGTGAAATTTTATTTTTACCGATTCAGTGATGAAAATTCACCAGTAGAATCAGTAAATTTTTTCATAATTCCTACGGTGACTCAATTTTATCGATTTGAATCAGTCAAAATTGACTGATTCAAATTAAGGGTAAAACGATAACTTCTTCGCGGTTGTAAAATTTTCGTGTAATTTCCAATTTGAGCTCACCGGGGCCAGATTAGTAAGGTACTCCCACCTACTCTCTTAATTTGGATCAGTCAAAAATGCCTAAATTGACTGATGAAATAGAGAAGATCAAATCACTGATAATCAGTCAAATTCCACTGATTCCCCATTTAATCAGTCATTTTACTGCCAATCAGTGAAAAATTACTGATTCAAATAGTGAATTTTGATTGTTGAATCAGTGAATTTTCAAAATTGAATCAGTGAAAAAAACCACTGATTGAATCAGTAAAAAAAATTCACTGATTGAATCAGCAAAAAAAATTCACTGATTTAATGAGTAATTAATTAATTAATTACCGATTCAATCAGTGAAATTTTATTTTTACTGATTCAGTAATGAAAATTTACCGATTGAATCAGTCAATTTTTTCATTGATTTCTATACAGTGATTTAATTTTGTCGATTTTAACCAGTTAATTTTTGACTGATTCAAATTAAGGGAGTGCTGATCAAAATCTTTTTGAGACTAAATCATATATATGCCGATCTATTGCATTGCGTAGGTATTTCTTGTCATCGTTCCTTTACATGTACCACTCTTCAATTGCGAAACAACATTGTGTTAACCTCACATGTCTCGATGTCTCATACCATGTCCAGATACAATACGTAGACATACCCACACATACGCATCCGCATAAACCGTAGTGCAACAGGTTGCACACAGCGGATTTCAGTCGGTCTAAAGTGTTTTTGAATGTTGTTCTGCGCCTTGGAAGTATTATTTATTATGACGAACGACGACGTCTACACGATATTGGTACATAGGAGGGAAAAAACCATCCATCGACTAGACGAACTCATATTCGGCGAAGACCGGGGGAAGAAAGAAGGCTTCACCGAGCGTTACAAGAGATGTAAATTAAGGTTTTTAAAAAATTACGTCCATCGTGTTTACGTCTGCAGCTCGATATGTTGCAAACGTACGCTGTAGCGTCGCGCTGCCCAACCCAATCCAGCCCGTCGAAGATTAATGATCCCAGAGTGAAATTCTTTCACCGATATGAACGAATTTTAATTCCATCTGGTACCTCTGCGTCCTTCGTCGTACATTCGGACATGGGCGCCCGCGCAGCGTTCCATTCTTCGATTATTTATGGTTTCGATATCCACTACGAGAGCTGACATTGGAAGTGCTACAGAAACAGATACGCCGCGGAGTGCATTTTGTCTTCTATATGCTTTTTACCTCGGACATGAACGCATCTACATACGTGGGCCCTAAGGATATAACACGCTCGGCATATCGGGACCGTTACAAAGGAGCACTTTATACCTATGTTTGTATGCTGAGCTACATTCTGTGTAGCGATCCAGGGTAGCTTCGAGTATCAACAGTGTGTACCTGTCTAGTGGGCCGTTACTGTTTATCAGGCTGGCGTGGGATTTATATTAGTAGACGAAGAAGAAAAGTAGAATGCAACGCACTGCTGAGAAGAGTGCATCTTTTTCAATGTACTAACGAGGAAAATTTTACCATTCGTTGGTACCGATTGAATCGAAATTTGGATCGATGAAAGAATACGTTTTCAACATCTTAAAATTAGATTTTGTGATGCTGAAGTTGATTGTTCGATTTTTAGATAATTTTTGAAAATGATTGATTTTTTATAAAAGTAGATAAGTATACAGGGTCTATATGTGATCCGGGCACGGTCTGCGTGAAAATCCCTCGTTGATAAAGTAATGTTTTTGATTTTTTTGTTTTCTGCTTTAAAAATAACAATAACGTGTTTTTTAGGTTCAAAAAATCGTAATTTTGATAGACTTAATTTTTAATAATAAATTCATATTCTGTTTCTGATTAATTATTGATAAATCAAAAATTTCATTTTAAAGATTTGATAATTTTAGTTTCGAGATTACGGCATTCTGAAGTTGGAAAAAAGGACTCGTTTAATGTTATCAGGTGGGCATTCAAACTCAGTGAAACACATTTCACACTTTCGCATTCAAGTTTGGTAAGATGACTCATCCCTTACTTCGAACTCGTAATCTTATCAAGACGTTTTTGGTCGTTTCTAGCTTTCGTCGCATACAACAACATCATTTTCAGTGATGCAAACGTTAAAAAACGGGAAAAAAGGGAAAGAACAGATGGGAATTTTTACGCTGATACTGCCCGGATCACATACAGGGTCTATATGTGATCCGGGCAGTATCAGCGTAAAAATTCCCATCTGTTCTTTCCCTTCTTTTCCCGTTTCTTAACGTTGCATCACTGAAAGTGATATTGTTGTATGCGACAAAAGCTAGAAACGACCAAAAACGTCTTGATAAGATTAGGAGTTCGAAGTAAGGGATGAGTCATCTTACCAAACTTGCATGCGAAAGTGTGAAATGTGTTTCACTGAGTTTGAATGCCCACCTGATAACATTGAACGAGTCCTTTTTTCCAACTTCAGAATGCCGTAATCTCGAAACTAAAATTATCAAATCTTTAAAATGAAATTTTTGATTTATCAATAATTAATCAGAAACAGAATCTGAATTTATTATTAAAAATTAAGTCTATCAAAATTACGATTTTTTGAACCTAAAAAACACGTTATTGGAATTTTTAAAGCAGAAAACAAAAAAATCAAAAACATTACTTTATCAACGAGGGATTTTCACGCAGACCGTGCCCGGATCACATATAGACCCTGTATAGACCCTGTAGTAAATCAAGAGATGAAAAATCTTAAGATTGGTCTGGGTGTAAAAGTTAATTTATGAAATCGATTGTGACTTTTTTTGAGACGATTTGGAATTGGAACCTCATGCAATAGTTGATTTTCTTCCAGCAATTTGAAATTGCATGTTCCAGAAAGCGATGTGATCTGAAATCAACTAGAGTAACTTGAATTTGATTCTGAGGTGTCGATTACTTATTTTTTTGATGCCAAATTTCTGCTCAATTAAATTAGTGAAAATTAATTGTAAACGTTTGCTGGAAAAAATTCTGTTTTGGAAGAGAAGTTCTACTAAACAATTTCGGCTCGAAGGTCGAAACCAAAATATAGATGCATCGGAACTGCAACATAAATGAACTCATAGGCGAATTGGTCTTCACCAATTTTTTTTTTTGATAGACAAATTGATTATTTTTTTCTGTTAAATGTCTATTTTGTTTACCTACCTATCATATAATTATTGTTGTTGAATTGTTTCTAAGTCTACTTCCTGAAATGTTTCCCTTTAATTTTCAATTGGATGTATGTAAATATTTGTGTCTGGAGTTTGTTCGAAATTGATTTTTCAAATTTTTACAAATTCAACTTCCCTTGTAGATTTGTAAACCATGAAAATTTGATCTAACGAACGATCGAAGCTGAAATTTGGATCCTATATTTTAGATCTTCTGAATCGATTAGAAACAGTTTTGAGAGTCGAAGACATTCCGCAGCAGGACATAAAAGTTGACTCCGAAGTCGAACGGAGTCAAAGAGTCGAGGTCTGAAATTGACTCCGGGTCCGGGGTCCAGCCAGAGTCAGTAGTCAACTTTTTTGCTGGCCGCAGCCTTCACAGAGGTTTTTGAATTTTTACAGAAAAAATGAAAAAAGTCCTTGAAAATGGCCCGTATGAAAGTTAACATTAAAAACTTTTTACTACCCATATCAGTGATCCAAATTCGTAATCACCGGTTTAAATCAATTTTTTTCTCCAATGAACATTTTTGATTAAAATCGAGAATTGTGTGCAGTGAGAAGAGCCGAAAAACCAAAATTTGATTTTTGAAAAAATACCTTTGTTCAAAAGTTGCAGGTCAGGAAAACTAGAAAAAATGAAAAAATTCTTTAAATACGAATATATAACTAAAAATTCAAAATTTCAAATTTTTGAAAAAATTGAAAATTGATTGGAATTATTTTGAAGCTTTTTTAATGGCTATCATACATATCTACACCAAAAAGCATGCACTTTTTTTTGAAAAAAAAAAAACGGTGTTGCATAAGTTTTTTCAATTTTTCTTCATAGGCGACAAAGAAGTTGTAAAAATTTAAAAAAACTGTAAAACATGAATTTTTTTGAAAAAAAAAAGTGCTTTTTGGTTTAGATGGTGATTTATAATAAGCTCTAAAATTGATGTGGTCATTTATAATAAGCTCTAAAATTGATTTGAATGAATTTTGATTTTTTAATTTATATTTTTTAAAAATTACAAAATAACCTAATTTGAATTTTTGGTTATTTTTGAAGAATTAAAGGTTCTTGAGCGATCGGGAGATATGAATCAATTTTATTTTCGAGTTTCCCCAGCCCACAACTTCGCTTAAAAATCGAAATTTTTGATTTTTTGATTCACCGCCCACAATGTACCTGCTACCTGCCTACGCATCGAAGAAAAGCTGAAAGTTTTTTGATTCCATATTCCCTATTTCCTGAATCGATTGATGGTGGAAGACGTTTCAGTGCTTCTGGAAAAGTCTGGTGCTTTTTTAATATACGTTGTACAATTTTCTGTTACAAATAAATATCTGAACCGCCAGCTACGAATTTTAGAAAATGATGCTTTAATCGATTAAAGAGGAAAGACACCAATTTAGATAATTTGAGTTTTTTGGTTCTAAATTTAATACGGACCATTTCTGTGGTTTTTTTCAGTGTTTGAAACATTCCACATTTTTATGGGGGTCACGAATCGAATATTTTGCACCTTGAATTTTTAAATCGAAAGGTGAAAATGAGTGTTTTTTTGGAAATATTTTGAGTCAAGAAAATTGTTTGAAAAAGGTGAAAAATTCTAGTATAAAGCAAAAATGTTTACGTACTTTGCAGTGTCAGGGTGATTTTGAATTATCAAAAAAATCGCCAAAATTCGAAAACTAAAATTGATCAATAGGTAATTTTGAATTATGGGTTCCGACCAAAAATTTTACCATCCGTTGGGATTCTCCCTCCCCCTTGTTGAAATGAAAAATCTGAACTACTGATCAATGAAAAGCAGATCTATTAATACTTCTCTCTCCTGTGGGTCAATCTGTCACATAGCGATTCCGCAGCATTGAAAAGGTGTATGCAAAACCACAACATGAAATATGAAAACCAACCAAAGCTCGTTGGCAAATACAATATGTTCATTGGAGGGTGCAATATTAAAAAAAAAATGACTAGGTAACATTACACCAATACAGCATACCTAAACCTACTCATAAGAATAACTATACCAGAGAATAGAAACTCGTATTTTCATCGCGTCGCTGAGCACACGCGTAATTTAATCTGAACTTGACCGTCAAAGAGAAGCGTCCACGACGCGGTATTAAAAAGTACCGCGAACAGATCTCTGTATCGGCTGCATGGAAAGTAGTGTCGAATTTCAAATTACCTACTCGTAGCGTTGTCTTTAGCAATTGTATACGCACATCGTTTGTACTTAGCTTTACAATTGTGTACGAATGCGCTTGTCGACGTTCTACGCACGTATTTCCGGCCTCATCCAGCTTCAAATCGCGATAATCTTGATAGATATGTCGATCTCGGCTCGAGTATGTGGCACAGAAAGCCCAATGAACCGCCTGTTCGCAGTGGACAACTTGCATAACAAAAGTTACCGCATGTGGCGTCAAAGCTGTCTCGTATGTGCCCGGTAATGTCTTGGCAGCGAGACAAAACCGATGCCTATGTTTGGTACGTGGATATTATTGTAATTGATCGATTAATTATGGCGGTGTCCGGCGATATCGTGAGTTTTCTGAAGCCCATGCGCAAATTTGTGGCTGGCACGAATTTGGCGCGAAAATATGGATTTGTTAGCGAATTGCGTCATTTGTGGCGATCGAGGGCTGAGAATTTCCGGAGTCACGATTTTATATGAGAATAGGGAAATGGTCAGTTTTGAAATTGAAATGCAGAAGTTGATTTTTCAGTTGGGAGAAAATTGTTTGACGATGGGACATTGAACCTTTGTTGAAAATCAAGAATCCTAAAGCTAATAATGATCTTCGGTCAATAATTAATTATTTCTCGATTTTTTTTGCTGAAGATTGCAGCAAAAGGGAGATGTGGGATGATTGGAAAATCCGAGTTCATTTTTTTTCTCTCCAGCCTCAAAGTATAATGATGCATTTTATTGATGTATTCTTAGCTGGTCATCTGAATATTTTTCGGATTCGTGAAAATAGTTTTTTTTTCTAGTTCATTTTTTAATGCAATTCACTCCGAAATTTTTTACATTTCCTGGTTCCATTTTATGAACAAATTGTTGAACTGATCACTGAAAAGGTTGAAAATTTTCGTTGTCATTAAAAACAGAAAATTGACCTTAGGTCAGTTGAGGGGGCTTACCCAGCACTTAGATTACAACAGCTAAAAATCCTCCTATGGCCGTTAACACTCAATTGCCCTTTTGCTCTTGTCTGCCACATAAAAATCTTCTCAAATCGTTCGTTTTGCGAACCGTGCTCATCTCAGCCTTCACCTTTCCCATTCGTTTATTAATACAACTCACGCGAGCACCAAGTACTAAAGCTCAGAGACTTTAACAGCCCCGAGTCTGTATGGATTTCAAATACATTTAACACTACTCGACAATTTCACGTATCTGTTTGACGCTTAAAATTAAAATAAGAGGTATTACAACTTCATAAAGTGTATTAATGGGTTCGTTGTGTTATACGGATCTCGACTCATTTCATTGTCGAATTATACCCATTAATTCTCACGGCTAATATGATACGATCGCCGCTAATATGCGGCGAATAAGCTTTGAAAACAGTTTTCCATCCAATAAGGAAGATGTTTTTATTTTTTTGGCCTTGCCCGAGTACCATTTCATTGAAGGTGTATTAAGATTAGGGTTTTGTCGTGATCGTGCTCGAATGCTGTGTACGGTGGGACACCTGTAGGCGATGAACTCATCTTTAGTGTGATCTGTCTGGATGGGAAATGGAGATAAAGATGTGTTTACTGGTTTTTTATGCGCTGTTGGTAGAAATTTATGGGTGTAATAAAAATTAGTGTTATTGAATGAAAAAATCATGGATTCGGTTTGGTCATAATGCGAAATCGAAATTAAAAGTGTTGTGTTTTTCATCCTGATTTTGTTTTTTTGAAGGGGATGGGGGGCTGTTCAAATTTTTTGGGTTGAACACATATGTACAGTAGGGAAAGAGTCAGTTTTGAATGAGGGAAAACTAAGGAATAATTTTTTATGCCACAGATGTCGAAAAATTTTGAAAATTGAATTGAATTCACATTTTTTAAGAAATTTGACAGTTAGTATTCTGAATTGAAAAATGCATACTTGCAGTTCATTCGTAGGAAAATGTATTACAAAATTTTGAATTTTGTGAAAATATTTTCGAATTGAATTACAATATTAGGAAAATAGAAAAAGGGTACATATTTTTTTCATGGAAAACCCAGTTTTCAATTCTTGTTCGTTCTTTCTGAAACACCTCAATCAATTTACTTCATTTTTTTTTAAATTGTTGTTCAATTCACTTCTGTAATTGAACACTGATTCAAATAATTTTACGAAATTTTTGTGATAAAGTTGGTATTTTCTCAAACCTTCTTGTTGAAATATTGCGGGATACCCTCGAATAATGAGTAAAAAAATCAACTTTGGGGGGATCGAGGTGTTCCAAATAAAATAGTCAAGAAGTGAAAACTGGGTTTTCCATGAAAAATATGTATAGTACTCTTTTTTGATTTTCCTGAACAATTTCATTGCAATTTAAAATATTTTTAATATATTTTCCTACTAATGAACTGCATGCATTTTTCAATTCAAAATATTAATTTGCCAATTTCTTGAAAATAGTGAACTCAATTTAATTAAAAAAATTTCTCGAAATCTGTTGGCTCAAATTTTTTCCTCATTTTTCTAATCGTTTAAAATTTACTTTTTTCCTATTTTATGTATTCAACCCAAAATTTTAAAAAGATCCCCTCCCCAACAAACTATTATTGTAACTTTTGAATTTACGACAGTTCGAAAAATCTGAAGGATATTGTTGTGAAGTAGACTAGGTGGATTTAAAGAGAAAAACTTTTTGGATGTGAACTATACTCGCTATGAAACTTCACCTATTTCTAATTGAAAATTTTCGTGCAAAATTTGAGCTCTTCGCTTGTACCTACAATGTGGAAAAAAGTTATCGAGCTTCTAAGTTGGGTCACATTTCAAAAAAGTTATTATTGCAGAACAATTCCTATACAATTTACTGAAAACAATTTCTGAACTAGGCCTGAAAGGCCAGTTTGGATTTCTGTATTTCCTTCAGCGAAAATTTTCCCAGTTTGATACCACTTTCAGTCTTCAATTGAGCATTGAAAATTCGCAAAACGATAATCAAGAATTTACAATTTGAAAAAATGAAATGGCCTGAGCTCTTGAAACATTTCAAAGGAGGTGGAATTTCAACGAACCAAGTTCATTTTTTTTTTTTCAATTCTGAATTGATTAAAATACTTACGTTATTATATTTTTTTGAAAATTGTATCCAATATTGAAATTTTTCCAACGTTTGAAACTTTTAATTTTCTCGAAATTTGTTTAGTACTAATTTTTAAGATTCTTTCTATAAAGTTAATTTGATGAAAAATGAAGTTTGAAAATTTCTTAAAACTGGAAGAAATCTGTTGAAAATGTTTGCTTTGTCGGAAGTTTTGAAAAATAGAAAGGTATAGAACTCAAATGCTGAAAGTTTTGAGATAATTTTAAAATTTGTCTACTTTTTTTTCAATTTTATGAAAATTTTCATATTCATTGAATAATAATCAATGTCATTTAAATTTTGAGAAAATTAAATTTACTATGTACTTGATGAAAAATTTCAAAATTGGATACCTTACAGTTTTGAAAAAAAAAATCGAAAAAATTGAATAATATTATAGAACAAGGTAAATTTAAACTTGAATGGTCGAAATGCTTGTTGCGGTCAAACTGATTTTGGAGCTAATCAGAATTTGTCACCCAACTATAATACCGTATGAATTCTATTTCTGTGCACTTTCACGTTTATGAAACATCGAATGTTGAGGAAATCACTTACTTACTTGCGATGTACCTAAGATTTATTAAATATTTTCATGTAATGATTTTCGACAATTTGAATTACACATTTCCCTCATTCCCTTACTTCACTCGGCCAATGAACCTCATGATTTTTCGAAAATCACTTCATCATTGTTGCATAGGTATAGGTATCGTTTTTTCGAAATGTCATCAGTCATCGTGCTCAATAACGCGATTTCTTCTCCGTTCACAATTGACAGCTGTCACTTGAGCTGGAGCCGAATTCACGTCAAAACACAATCTGAGAAAGGCAATAACGTCCACAATGAGTCCTATTGGTCAATTTTTAGTGATTTGGTTACTTTTTGCCATTGTTTATTTTGACTACAAATTCGCTCTCTTTAAATTATTCTCGCTGTAATGAAAGGGAAATGAATAAAATAACAGAAACGAAAGTTGAATTGCACTCCAAGAACTGAAATATTGAGTTGAAGGTATCATCGAATATAAAATTATGAAAATTGACGTGATAATTGAGTGGCATGATTAGTTGAACATTTCTTCTGCTTATGCCATGAACACAGCAACATCTTCCTTAATTAGTAATTTAAGAAAAGAGGAAATTTTTGTATTGGAGTGGCTTTTTGAGTTGTGTGCCGCGCAAAATTTTTTCGTACCTACCTATATCACTTTTGCATTGAAATCGTTAGTAAAATTCGAAAGTGTTTTTTCCAGAGTTGATGGGATACTTGATTTCAATCATTGAAAAAAGGTATACACAATCGATGAAAGTAGAAATTACACGGACTTGTTTCTTCTTATTGGATATCACACAATTGCTTATTGAATAGAATTAAAAGTACTTAGGTAATGCGACACGATTTGAGTCGTTGGGTTAATTTCAGACAGGATATTTAAAATGAAAATTATGACAATTTTCAAAATTTTCTGGTCATTTTCAATTTTTTAAATTTCTGCTGTTCACAGTAAAATTATTAAAATTCTTGTTAATTTTTGGTTTTTCTTGTTCTGCTTGCCAGTGGACTTTCTGTTTATGCTTCTCTGCTAATGACTACTTTGAATTTGGTTTTTTTAAAAGTTACATGCTTTAATTCAGTATAATATTACTCATTATTTCTATGAAAAATTCTTTGCTTTTGGATACTGGCATTGATAGAAAAAAAAATCACTTTTTTGAGACTTGGTCAATTGAACACTACGCAGTAATGAAGGAATGCCTGTAAAACAAATCCAGAAAAATTGAAGATTTATAATTACATTGGAGTTTTGATTGCCACTGATTGGTTCAATCCCTCCAAAAAATTGAAGCCTTTCCTAAAATTTTCAATATTTTTATTAACCAGCTGCAATTTTACTTCTGAACCACTTTGCCCATTGATCAGCCTGCCTGCCATCCATGTACTTCACGTGGTAGATGTACTTTTCTAAACAAGAATTTCCAATACATCGTCGAGTTGATCATCTCGTTCACTCGTACACCATTCGATCGATTTTTATTGACTCGTTAAGCTCTACCATCTTCACTCCATTGTAATACCTGAACTCATCTATGTGCGCAAAAGGTCGAAAAACCCATAGGTAGCCGATGCATGCTGCATAAATGCATAAGAGAAAGTGCATTCTTTTTATACTCGTCCATACCTATGTATGATCATCCTGTTAAGGCGAATTTTCTAATCTCTCGGTGGTCTCCACTTGTCTGAGCCATTTCTACGTACTTGGCTTAAACCGCATTTGCCCAGGTCTCCATCATCGACATTTTTTCCTGCGCTGTTTCCCTCTACATTAAAGTTGGATTTTTGTAACCACCTAAGGGGCAGTTGTAACTATGCCAGCAATGCGTCTCAAACGTACCGCAATCTTTAAAATGCATACATGATGCGTTCGATGCTCACCCAATAAAAAGGTGCATGACCTGAAAAGATAACTTTAAATTTTTCGACCTTAGTCGTCGTACCAGTTGCTGAGCTCGGACAATCGTTAATAATAGTAATTTGCGAAGGACGAGGTAACATCGTTCAATCGACTATTGTACCACTGTGCAGTTGGTATCCGCGAAAGGAGCTATTCTCATCTCGTATGTGTACAAAACTGGTCAATTAATATAGCGAATTTTCGCGCCAGATAATGGCTCGTGTACCTTTTACCAACAATATGCGTTGAACGATAGTTGGATGTATGCGACATTGAAAGCCCTCTTCCCATACGTGGCCTATCTTCGGATACCCATATCGTCATCTAATTATACGATCGCCTAAAAGGTGAGGAAAGGCAGGGTGTCGGTAAATTTGTGAATTGTTTATATGCCACGGTGAAAGATTGAAAACAATCGCCACGCCAGATAAGGGCTTATAAATATTAAAACTCGACGCAGCATCGTATACGTATGTAAATTACACCCGATCATTAATCGCTTCTTTCTGGCCTGCTGACCAGTTCCTCTTACTCTTTCATAGGTGGTACTTTTGACGGTCATGGGCAATTCGACTTTGGCGTTGGAGCGTATGACCGATCTGCAACATGGTACGTTGCTCGTTTCCTCGCTGGGAATGGCTCATCTCGCGATGGCTGTGCAACCGGTTGGGCTCGACCTGTAAGCGCGTATTACAAATATTACGTAATTCCGCACGCACTTCGAGTACCATCTTTTGCTGGCGAGTGTTTTGTGAATGGAAATAAGCAATTGGTTCTGTATGTTGAAGAGTTTTCGATTGAAATTCCAGCGATTAAATGATGCAAGAGGATTATTTCGGGTTGAATATGAGATGGTATTACGCGGATTATTTGATCGGTGCGCAACTTATTGGATCTGTTGGGTTTGGTGAGTTTTTTCGAGTGGAGAATTGTGAATGATGTTTGATGAGATTTATCGGGATGTCAGAAATTGCATATTATAAGAGAAGCTTCTAGGTATGAAGTAATTTTGAGGTACCGGTTAGATGAGATTTTTCTACTTAATTCAATTGTGTTGAATATTTTTCGAGCAATTTATAATTATTCCAATAATTTGTTGCAATGATTAGCTTACCCAGGGAAAAATCTGGTATGAGCAGGACAAAAAAATAAGGGTTTGACGTATGATCAGACCTGATCAGGCATGAGCAAGACAATTAGAAGTCAGGCCTGCTCAGAACGGCCATTTTTCTTTCCTGATCAGGGCTGATCAGGGCTATTTAGTCATGCTCATACCTGATCATACCTGATGATTTTTCCCTGGGTAATTCTCGAGTTCTGTAAACTAAAGCAGGTACTCAAAAATGATAAAATGTGTTTCAATTCTCTCAAAATTGTAAAATGAAAAAATGGCTTACCCTACATAATTGTGTATACTATTGTTTTCATTAAATTGACAGGCGGCTTAACAACTTGTTTAATAGAAAACGATTTTTGATGGAAAGGCGATTACAAAACAATTTCATAAATATCTGAAGATTGGACTGAAAAAATTTTTAGAATAAGGAAAATTTTCCAAAGAAACTTTTTATAGCTGGGAAGAATTATTTCTCAAATTCTGAAAAAGATTTTTAAAAAATGCTAAAATTAGAAATGATTCTAAGTTTGGAATTTCAATGTCTATTTTTTTTTATTTTATTCTCCTCTGGGGGTAATTCCATACCCGAAAGGATCTAAAATTCAGAGGGACGCGACGTTTTTTTTGGAGACGCCTTTTGCGCCAAGCTGACTTATAAAAACTTGGGTATAAATTTTTATAGTTTCAAAATTTACTTGATATCAGAAAATCAGAATGAAAATAGAATGATTTTAGATGAGACATGATAATATTACGTAAGACTTGAGGAGAAGAAAAATTTTAAATTAAAAACAATGTTGAAAGGAAAAGACGTATCTATGTTACCAACATTTCCTTTCCGAGGAAACTTCGTCCAACTTTTTGTTGTGCTTAAATTGTGATTAGGAATCTGCGGATTTCTTGAAAATCTCTTGATAATTTTCCGTGAAATTTCATCTTTATGAAAATGTCGTTGTCGCATGATAATTTTATAACGACGGTTGAGAGATGCAGTCACCATATTATTTTGGTGGAATACCTACGTATGACTTACATTTACCTAAAATATAGTGTAAAAAATTTCAAGAAAATAAAGTTTTTGCATTTTCCAAGTTTGATTTAGTGAAACTTTGGACCAATTTTGGTCATTTTTTCAGTTGAATAAATTTCACTGAAAAAGTTATGATTTTAAAGTCGAAAATTACTGATGTTTTCTGACATATAATAAAGTGACTCAAAAATCAGTAATTTTTGATTGAAAAATCACAAATTTTCAGTGAAATGTGAAACAAACGAAAGTGGGTTTCGATTTAGATCGATCACAATTGAGAGAGAAACATGATAAAAAAAATGAAACTGATGACTTACTGCTACTTAGAACAACCTTTTTAAAAATTCGTTATTAGGAATGAGCTCGTCTGGTAGGTACCTACTCTTTTTGTGCTCTTCTTAATCCGTTTTTTTACCATTAAAAAAAGAAATATTTTTTTGTACCAAATTATGTCAAGAGTACCCTTTATTGAAAGAACAGTGATTTTTGAAGTGAAACTCAACAATGCATCATATAAAATACCTATTAGATATGTATCAGTGTACTTATCGATTATAAAAATGGTGAAATTTGAAAAAATTGTCAACATTTTTGGTAAAAAAAATCAAAAAGTTTTTTAGAACTGATCATCGTGCTTTTCTGCTCTTGAAAAACTTCCAAATTTCGATTTTTGCTAGGTACGATAATTTTCTTTAAAAGTGAGAATTGACCACGAAAAAAACAAGGAACGAGATCGTAAAAATATTTGATAGGATGACCATTGTCACAAAAAATTATTTTCGAATTTGGTGTCGGAAAATACAAAATTTTCTAAACCGATTATTTAGATAATGTTAACCCTTTTCATATATGATGGTTCTCATTTATGGAGGATTTATTTTTATAATTTGGTAGATCAATGTAATTTTTAATGGATGTCTTGAAAAAAGAATTTTCATTTTTTTCTTTTTAGGAAAGAAAAAGAAGTAGATGTAAAAAGTAGGACTCTCTTCTGTAAGGATTGATAATTTTTTTATTTATAGTTGAGGTCAATTTTTTCAATGTATTTTTTGTGTATTTTCAAATTACCCGCTTTTATTATTTTTAATACAGCTGCAGGTCGTTTATTTGAGAACAGTCTGTATTTTATTTGTCTTCGATTGTATCAACGAGAATGATTGACAAATTACGATGATGAGTTATCGTCATTAGTTTTCTGGTACAGGAAGTACTCATACGTCTACAGTCGATAGGCAGGTACTTCCTAAAACCTCAGTTGGGTGCGTCATTATGGCCGATTTCGAACAATTTCCTCAGTTGGAAACATCAGCTTGAGACAGAAATCCGTTAGCTTGAAAATATGTGTGAATGATGCTGACAAAGCTTTAGAAAGTTCGAGTATGAATGTGCGTGCATCATGTGATGCAGTCGTATCTCGATAATTTTTTCCTCAGACATTTTTTTGGTAATGTTTTTCAAATATGTTTTCATGTCTGTACCGTTTTCGTGACTCTAAGGAGAACTCGTAATCAATTAAATTTTCAATTATTTACTTGCAAATCAACATAGTGACTCTTCATTTGTTCAAATAGTTACGTCGAAAAACCTCTCTTTGGGACAAGGATTTTATAGGGAAGTTACGCGTGTGTGAATTGCTCACTCTATGCAGAAGTGTGTCGTTCCGTGTTGTCCCTATTTTCGATTTCTTTCCTGAATACTTCTAAAAAAAAAACCTTATTTTAGAGCTTTTTCATAATAACTGGATTGAAAGAGGATAAGTACATGTAAGCTTTTAATTTCAATCATCATTTTCTAATTTTGTGATACTTTGAAAATTAAATGCATTTTTTTCTACCAAAATTTACGAAATTTTGAATTTGCTTAAAATCAAAAGTAATTATACCTTTTCATCCTATTTCAATGAAGTTATTACGAAAAAATTCTAAAATCACTTATTTTTCGAGTTATTTGAAAAAAAAATCACCAAAGATGATTAACGAGACATTGAACTATCCGGCATATAGAATGCAACCTACCCATACTCAAATGCCCTACTCACCCAAACTCGAAGAACTTTTCTTCGTCAAACCAGATCTCCCACAAATGCCATTCCCCTACCTCATGCCCGGATCATCTTAACCTCCGCAGACAGACTCTCCAGCTAGTTCATTACGCGATCAGCTCGAACCGCCTGATGGAATAAGGCATCCCTCCGAGCACACCGACGAATAAACCTCTTCTCCTCGTTCGATCATCATAAATTCCACAACGTGCCTCGACCAGGCTACAGATAAAAATCGACAGCAATAAATCGATTAAAACAACAAGACTTGGATCTACTAAAATAAAAAGAAAAAAGTGGTTCAATTTACGCACTCGCCTCGTTTATTAAAGGGGGAAAAAACACCGCAGCTCGATCGTCGATGCATGTTTTTTTTATTACGATGACGTTGGCTGCCGTCGTGGTTTTTTGTTCTTCTGTAATAACAAATGCCAAGCAGGTCGGATTCGACCGGTAATCCAACCAAAAATTTAACCCTTGGTTAGTCGCGTGCCTATGTCTAACGGACAGTAGTCGCGTAATGGAGGATTCCTCCATATTTACACACGTCAAGCGCGTCATGGAGGAATCCTCCGTATCCTTACTTACATACGTTATGCGCGTCATGGAGGAATCCTCCGTAGGGATTTTTTTTTTTAAATCAATACACCATTGTCTGGAACGGAAAGGGAAGGAGTCCATTCCATCATTTTGAAAAATGAGAACTACTTGCATAAATTTAATAAAGCCTGAGCGAAGCGAGGACATCAATATATTCAATATGTTGAGATACGGAGGATTCCTCCATGACGCGCTTAACGTATGTAAATTTACGGAGGATTCCTCCACGACGCGCATTACGTACTTAAATACGGAGGATTCCTCCATAGCGCGCCATACCAAGGGTTAAGAAGAGTAAAATTCACTCATTAGCGATATTTTGCGGTAAAAATTTCATTCTGTTGTGTAGTCTTAGTTCGCGACCTTGGGTGTTATTCACGGTCGACGTTCTAAAAAAAAAAACGTAAAAAATTTCGGCTTCGGAAAGAAGAGTGAAAAAACACAAGCAACCGGGAAACTTGCCGATAATTAACTTTCATAATCATCGGCGGAATCTGGTCGTCATCGTGGTTTTATTATTCCACCGTCACGTGAGCATAAGCTCGCGTCTTTGTCATCGTATTGTACTCGTAATAAACACGGTACCCCGAACCTCCGCCAATGCCAGGGCCAAACGTATGTAAATTAATAAATAATGTCGTTTATTATGGTTTCGACGAAGGCGATGACGACGACGATGAAAACACGCCGAGCTAAATTTCTGAATTTCACTTTTTTCGTCTTCGCCATCGTTCAACCAATAAAAGCGACTAACGAGAGCAATATCGCGTGTGGTTGTGTGTGAATACGTGTGAGATCTCTCGTTTATCTACATGTACACGTGAAATAGCCCGATAATTCGTGTTATGTTTTAGAGCACAAGCCTGATGAACGAAGGTACACATTTTGTGTTATAATTAACGTCGATGCGAACGAAATCCGCGAGCTGCACCGGTCGAATAAATGAGAAATTAGAAATCATCCTAAGAACACCCAAGTATTCGCCCAGCTACAGTGTAAGACTCAATTGCTTCGATTGTTGTCGGTGAAAAGCTCGTAACGGATTTGTAAGTTATGCACCCACTTTTTTTTTGTCGATGTGCATTTAGAAGTCTAGACTGTGGGATATTCTCGATGGGTTCTCGATTGAACCGTATTAGAGTGTGAAATGTTTGAACAATGATGAATAGATCTGGAATGAAAGTGGGTACACCTTTTGGAAGTTTTGGTAAGGCCCAACGGATTCTGATTTCCATTCGGGGGCTGGACTTGAAATTCGTAGTTTTAGAGTGGGAATATTGATTCGAATTTCAATGGTTGCAAGTTTGCTACTTTTTATGAAATTGTGGAGTAAGTAGAAAGGATGAGCTTTTGATGGAAGATTTTTTGAAATTGAACAAGAATGCGATTTTTGAAAAAAAAAAAAAAACATGTTCTAGAATTCTTGTAGTCCAAATTTAAACAGCTCAAGTTGATTTTTCGATTTTGAGAGAATTTTTGGAAATTTTGAATATTTATCTAGGTACCTAATTTTATTTTTCAACGAAAGCATGGATCATTTGTCTACTTGATCAAAATTTGCACTACGACATACTGATTTTTTTAAAAAAAATTGCTGTGCCAGTAAAAGCCATCGAACAATGTCGAATACTGCAAATTGGAGGTTTCAACGATTTTTTCGCTGGATCGATGTGTCTTCTATTTACTCGTCAGATTTTTGAAATATTCCAATTAAGAATAACCAAGATTAAAAATCTATTTTTGAGAATTGAATTTTTATCGTTATGTTTTGAGTCTACTTATGCAAATGGAAATTAATCCAAGATTACGAAAGCTGTGTTACCATTTTTGGTGATGTAAAAAATTGATCTGAAGACATTTTTTGTAACTAATGTAATCTTGCATATTGCCCCCTTCCCCCTCCATAAAAATACATTACACCGGTCGACACGATTTTTGTTTCTGGGTCCTCATTGTGAAACTTGAGTTACTTTTATGCAACTAATGAACGAAAAAATATATTTTTTAACCAAAGTTTGCTTTGGGAGGGGGGGGGGGCAAAACAGATTTTTCGAGGGCAATAAGCCTGAGCATTACAAAAAAATTTGAAAAAAAAATTTTGACCAATTTTATGGAAAATTTCACAGCGAATCCAATGCCGCAAACCGCAAACCTTCATCTCGTTTAGAAAAAAAGTTACAGCACATTCTTTCCAAAATTCTGTGAAAAAATCGTATTTCATTTTTTCGTGAAAAAGGCACAAAAATGGGATTTTTTCACAGAATTTTGGAAAGAATGAGCTGCAACTTTTTTTCTAAAAAGTATAGAGGTCCGCGGTTTGCAGCATTAGATTCGCCGTAAAATTTTCCATAAGATTTAACATTTTTTTTCAAATTTTTTGTAATGCTCAGGCTTATTGCCCTCGAAAAGTCAGTTTTTTGCCCCCCACCCCCCAAAGCAAACTTTGGAAGTCAGGATTGAGCAAGGTGATGTATTTTGATGTCTAGAAACAGAATTTTGGCTTGAGAACCCAGAAACTGTTATAATACATTTTTCCACCTTTGTTTTCTATTTTTCAAAAAAAGGGGAGGAGGAGAAGGTTTGACAAGAAACTTGTTAATGAAAAAATCAGAAAAAATTCTACATTCTTAAAAGTTGAACTCGGTAATTTTTTTCTGAGTCAATATCATTGAATTTATTTTCTCAAAAATATGAAAATACGTTGTAGCAAGTTTTTGTCATTTTGTACAAAGACATCTATAATATTGAGCATTTTTCATAATTTTTATTCGAGAATGACATAAATTTTCCAATCCAAAACTGAACCAATTTTTTTTATTTGTTTCCTCAAAAGACTCAAAAGCGATAATTGATAAAACAATGTTGTCGTTATATCCATATATGTTGGTCTTCTTTATTGGGTTTAGAACGAATAGTAAAAATTAGTTCAAAATCTTCTAATTGATTTTTAAACCTATCAATAATAATTTTGAAATTTGCGATTATTTACCACTTCTTCAGTACAAAAATTTTGAAAAATTATCAACTGATCTAACAATTTTTGATCAAGCTGATACAGAATGTTTTTCCAATGAAAATGATGAAAATTGATTTTATGTGGGATATCGGCCTTTTAAAATCAAATTTGACCATTTTCGGCAGATCTGAAGGCTCCAGCTAGTGCTGACTCGAACATAGAACACGAATACTATATTGTGGCGGAATAGAATTTATTTCTTCCGAGAAATTTTCAATTTGAATTGGACAAACAGGAAAAATTTGCTGTTTAAGAAATACATAAGAACTTTAATTTTGGTTGGAATTTTCAGTTTCTCTCCTCCACCTCCTCCTCCTCCTCCTCCCTAATTAATCAGCTTTTGGTTTTCTTCTGAACATTTGAAATCAACTTTTATTGCTCAAAATCAAGTTTCAGTCTTTTTTACATAAGTATTGAGAAGTTGAATAAGAAAAATTTACCTTTGCTCTTTGATGCATATTATCTGTTCCCGAAATTAAATGTTTTGGTTTGCTGTTATTGTGCATAGGGCACCATTCTCCATATTGTTTGGACCGTTACCTACCATTTCTATCAACAGCATTTATATCCCACATTAATTTTCATACAAAGTCATGATACTTGATACTTGCACTTCTGCAACATACGTATTCACACCTAGAACTACATTACCTCGATTCTCGATTATCAAAAAGCACATTATCGTGTTCATCACTCATGTCATCGCACCTTTTTGTCGAGGATATCTCTTTGACTCGATGGTACCACCGCGCCACATATGTTCAACACAAAAATGTCGTCATCGTATTCTGCTGTTCCTCTTCTTCATACATATAGTTGCAATTCTCTACATAGCGACAATAATTCATATCTGTGTGACACTTTTAAGCTCATTGTGTGACCTTGGACAACAACCATGCGGCATGGCAGCAGCACAGGGGCAAAGGAAAAAACATTCGTGTACGACGTCGCGTCACATGACAAGTTTATTTTTTCCCATTCCGGTTACATTACGAATTTAATTTATTGTAACGTACGCTGTCGTCAGTTTACTTGAATCTCGATCTTGAATGCCTCCGCCCTGCCTGCCCGCTGTGCTTATGGTGACTCGAATTTCCTTCGAATTAACTAACATGCTGTGTGTAGTTCCAAGTAAAATGTTGTGTACTAGTTTGTTTGTTTTCGGTACCCTTAGCCCTGTTTTTAAAGGTTTTTGGAGGTTTCCTTGCGAAAGATTTAATGAGGTTTTGCATTTTATTCTAAAATATTGATTTAAATGATCTTTGAAGACGGAGCCGAAAATTAATATTTCATTTTACCTCACTGACAATGATATCCAAATTCTATATGACGATTTCGTTTTATTTATGGGTCTATCTTTTCGCCCCTTTGTCGGTCAATTAATTTGCCTGTCTTCATATATAAGTATTTGACAAATATCTTCTCGATGAAGTATTTTCAGGAGAGCTCTTGGAAAATTCTACTCTAAATCATAAAACCAGAGATTTTAAGTCATGGTTTGTAGAATGGAATTAGTCGTTAGGAAAACTTGATCAACTTTACATTTTTACTAGGTACTTTGAATAATCACGTCTCAGATTTACGTCATTGATTCGCGCAATGTTTCAACATTATGTATCGTAAGAGTATTTATTTTTAAGCTCTTTTTTTTGTCTGTTAGTTCAAAATAATATGGGAAAATATCTCTTCAATTCATTACTTGGCCAAGAAATACTCTAGTATTGTTCATGAATAATGGCCCCAAAATTTAGTAAAGTTCGATCAATTAAAAATCTTTTGTACCTATATCACAATTCTGAATGTTGGAGTTTTTTCATCCAGAAAATAAGAATTCCAAGAACGAATTTAAATTTGCATTATTAAGGGGGCTCTGTGGAAATATTTGTCAGCAACTTTGACGATTTTGAAGTGGAAACTATTTTTCTAACAAAATGCAATTTTTTTTGACGAAAACTCGCTTTTCAAAAATGACAATTTTTTGTAGAGAATCTAATTTTTCATCCTTTGTTCAAGTCTGCACAATGTTGAACACATTGATGGAGGGTCTAGAAGTCTTGAATAAAATTGAGCAGAAAATCTGGAAATATAAGTGGAAAATCATTTTTGATGAAAAATAAACATTGGACCTGGACGTCTTTCTTTCTAAAAATTGAGCTAAAGATTCGAAAACTAAAAATTTTAGCTTACCTTTTGACCACATGAAAGAAAAATCATTTTTGAGCTTTAAAGATGAGTCCAGAATTTCTGGATTATCATTACAACGTAACATATTGAAGACAATATATATCCGACTCGTAGAATATCACGATTCAGACTTTCCTCTCCCTTGAAATCATTAAATCTAAAAAATCTCAATCGATAATAATTTTTTTTTGCAATCAAATAATTTTCAATTTTAAATGTAATGGATGTAAGATCTTAGAATCCAAAAATCATGCACATTTTTCAGGGTAAAAAATTATTGCCTGAAGTCATCTAGCCCTAAGCTCGGATTTTCTCTTTGAATCCTTTCTCTCATGATGAATTTTTGTACTCTTACCTTTGTAAAATTATCTTCGCACTAGGTGATTTTTATTTATTTATTTATTTTTCCAATTGTTTTGATCGATCTCCTCCTCTTCCCCCCTCTTCCTCCTTTTCTCCTCTTACTCAGTAATAATATATTCTGTAATTAGCTGTACAGTCGAACCTGGAACTCGAATATGGTACCTTCATATGACGTCACAACTCATACCGCTGAATGTCGTTTCGTTTTTTTTTTTTTTTAAATGAATAATATTTACGTCATTTTTGAATTTCAAACAGTTCAGATTATTTTTTGAAGAAGTTTTCCAATTTTTTTCCTCGCAATGTTCTCAATTTTTTTTCTAGTGTTATTTTTCCACGATCAGTGTTATTTTTCTCATAATTTTCTCAACTGAAATTTTTCCGACGTAATTGTTCTTCTCTGAAATTTTTTCTGAAGGATTTTTCCGCTGATGAACTCACATCTTTTTCGAAAATAGAGATTTCTGTTTGTTTGACGTCATAAAGATTTTAAGGAGAAAAACTGCAGTTGGAAAAATACCGAGAAAAAAATTTAGGCGTGGAGAAATTCTTCAGAAAAAAATTTCAATGTGAAAATTGTGAGTGAGAGAATTATTTTTTCATACCGTCAATCAAACAGAATTTTTTTTTTCAAAATAGATCTAGGTTTAACAATGGAAAAATTCTTCAGAAAAAAATTACGGTGGAAAAAATTTCGTTAGAACAATTGCTGTTTGAAAAACGTATGAGAAAAAAATTTGGTCGTGGAAAAATTATGTCGGAAAAAACATGGGGGGGGGGGATAACATCAGAAAAAAAATTTCAGTTGAGAAAATCCTGAGAAAAAAATTAAGAGTTTGAAAATTACGAGGAATAATTTAGAAAACTTCTTCACAAAATTCTAAACTGTTTAAAAATGACTTGAATATTCTGTACTTTGAAAAAAAAAGTCGAAACGACATTCGGCGGTATGAGTAGTGACGTCATGGAGGTATTCGAGTTTCAGGTTTGACTGTCTTGAATTCCGGATCATTAATTCTAAAATTCAAAATTTTTCAAATAAAGAAACTTGGTTTTCTAATTTGAAATTAGTTTTTTTTTTAGTTGAGAAACGTAAATCCTCATTTAGAACCAAAACTATTTTAGTTCTGATTTGAAAAAATGGATTGATGCAGGTATTCTGGTGAATCCCAAACCATATTCGCTATTTCCCACATCTCTCCATTTTTCTTCTCTTTCCCAAGTTCAAACACATTTTTTAAAAAATCCATCCAATCGACATATTATTCCATCAGCTACTCGTATACAAAAATCCCAGATTGACTGACAGATTAAACCAACATCTCAATCCACGTGTCCCAACAGTTATCCCTCAATCTCTCCTCACCATCTGCTCGGCTCTTCGCACTCTATCTCACGAATGCAACAACCATCCGCGTCCAAAAAAAACGGTACTTCTCACATGCGAATACGACTAGAACCGTTGTCTACATCGCGATATCTCCGCAATTAGAGCGAAAGATCCGTCAGTTTCCGCGAATCAGCCCATCAAAGATGATTTTTTCACTACACTTCGTAACACCCATACACGTGTAAGTGTAATCTTAACGTTATAATATGATTTGCCACTATTGAGCCGATAAATGGGTATTACATATGACGAATCTATTGTTACCACAGCTCTGTATTTCCATTTCCATTCGGCGTGGTTTGTTTTTTTTCTGCTTTCCTTCGTTACGCGCCGCTTTGCCAGGAACTTGTTACATCATTTCTATTATTCTAAACAATTTTATTCGAGTGTTTGGTTTTTTTTTGGTCGGTCGAGCTTTCATAATGCGCACCAGATGCGGAAATGATGTAAAATACTATTTGCATACCGAAAGATCGATACGAGATACTCTGGTCGCATTTAAATTCGCCGCTGAGCCTTTGACAATGATAAATGCCGACGCCATTTAAATCCAGCGTACTTTCTTCTCGATATAGCGAGTCGCCTACGAGGATCGCTGATACGTCGTGTATTGTCTTTTTATTTTCTTATCTTTATGAATGAACTAAGTGGCCTATTTCTTTGGCTGGCTGGTAAGGGAGGCAGAACCTACACTACCGAAAAGTCGTGTCTTGGAATGCCCCACACTCCGGCCAAAGGTGCACTTGGCAGGATACACGGTGTTTTTTTTAGCTCGTATCATTTTATGGAATCGGATTAGTGTACCGAATAGGTTAATTGCATGTGTGACATAACGGTGTTAAACACCTACAATCTTATACTCGGCTTGGTGATCACGTATATGGGGTCCCTTCCTTCGTACACCGCAAATATACATAAATAGGTAGGAAGAACAAGCTTTTAACGAGATGATATTAATTTGACAGTTTTGCATCTCGACTTCGTCATCGGAAACGAACCGAGGTGAGGGTTCGAGTTGGTAAAGAGAGTGCAAAGGTCTCGTGCTATCTGTTCGAGCTCGGATCTAAATCGAACTAAGGGTCTTGAGAAATTATCTTCCTGTTTCGGATTCTCTCTCCCCTTCCTCAAAGGTGAACGTACACATTTGTTAGAATATTTTCAAAATAACCGAGGTCATCGTGATTTTGAATCTTAATCATCGCTACCGTCATAGCCGCAGTCTTTTATTAATCTCGTGTGAGCTCGAAGGTGGTCTAACCCAAGCACGCGATCCTATTTGGAATTTTTTTTTCAATTTTCCATCACGCGAGCCTATCTCGTTTTAATAGGTTTTTTCCTCTGTGTGTCTCTGCCCTTCAATCGTCGTGAGAGATCACTTCTTCCTAAAGAATTGTCATACGAGGAGGTATTTTTTTCTCAAGTTATCCGGTGGGTATTACGTGTCGGTGTAAACCGTATTTACACTTTGGTGGCGAAAAAATGAGAGATATGTAAGGACGCTTTGTGTTTGTAAACTGGTTATTTTTTTTGTATAGGCGGTAATTAATTTTATACCTTGTTTCTCGTTAATTATTATCCGAGTAGAGAGCTTCAATGTTGTATTCTTATCGTCATTCGTCATCGAAGATGTTGCCCGCACCCACCGAGTGTGCTGGCACGATCGAGAGCCTCTGAGTCCGTGGATGTTTTCATCGTCGAGTTAATCGTGTTTAAGATGGCTGTAACGTTTACCCTCATATTTTTCTTATCTGGAGTCGATTAGTTTTACACGTTTGCTTGTCGAATTGTAAGCGGAGGGGTATCTTTGAACGTGTTTAATTTACCAAATCCTCAGATTATCGAGAGTACTCTTTTTTTTCGTTTCCCATTTTCCTCACTTTTTCGATCCTCGATATAAATTTTCGATTAATTCGATTCATGTGTAAACAATGGATTATGGTGTTGAAATTGGTGCATATCTCAATTGTGTATCGAACGAAGTGACTTTTAACTGCCCTGGTCCCCACCTTTGTGTATGTTTGGTCTGCGGGTATTATCGTTTCCTGGACGATAAAGAAAGTGTTATCCTATGTTTAAGACTCGAGTCACTTGGTCAAATATTGAAAAGCGGTTTGTTTGGACAGTGAATTTCGATTTTTATTTATTTTTCTGTTTGGGTTCGTGAATGTATTTTTAAATGGATTGGTGCGTAATTTCGATGACATAATTGTGTCAATAAATGGAGAAGAAAAGACTTGAGGTATTGAGTGAGTTGTTTCGGTCAAGTAATCTAGAGATAGGAATGTGTTGGTAATGATGTTACGTAAATTTTAAATTGCTAAAGTAAATGAATCGAGGATTTGGGAAGGATTTTCCAGTTGAAATGAGGTGTTGGTCAGAACACAGATCGATAATTTTGCCTTCAGGTTTTAGAGCAAAAGTAGATTTTTTGCTTCATTTTGTGGGTTATGAATTGAATTTTTCAAAGTTGAAGTGAAAGCAAGATTTGGTGATCTTAAAAATTGAATTTATTGTCTTTTTTTTTCAAATTTTTGGAAAATTTTCCAAGATTTTTCAATGTTTTATTGTCTTTTTTTTTCGATTTTTTGGAAAATCGTGAGTTTTCGTTTTTTTTTAGTGTTGAAATTGTAATCGTTTTAGGATTGCAGTGATTGGGAAAATTTTGTGTACGATATAAAATTGGTTCGAAAACACCGTAAGTTGACGCCCAACAACGATTAGTGAATATATCACTCTACAATTCAATAGGTATTCAAAATGCTATTTACACATACAATCAGAAAATGCAATAATTGAATGAAAATAAGCAGGCCTGTGCAGAGAGAGGGAAAAGGGGTGTCCACCTGCTCGAGATTTTTGGGGACCTGTAGAATAGGGTGGACCGAAAAAACAATTTTTTCGATTTTCAAAAACATACCCCCCCCCCGCAAAAGTTGTTGGCTGATGAGACTTTAAGATTGAAAAAAAAATCAACATCAATTCATATCTTCCGATCGCGCATTGGCGTTGAAATTTTCAAAAATTGGCTGCAATCCAATATTTTCAAAACTTTTAGAAAATTTTGAAAAAATTTGAAATTAATTTAAATTGGTTTTAGAGCTTCTCTAGTGACTATTCAAACCAAAAAGCAGAATTTTTTGAAAAAATTCATGCTTTACATCTTTTTTATATTTCTGTTATTCTTTCGCATGAAGAAAAATCACAAAAAAATTATGAAACGTTGATTTCTTCAAAAAAAAATGTGTTTTTCGGTCTATGTGGTCACTACATAAGCTCTAAAATGAATTGTAATCAATTTTGAATTTTTGCTAATTTTTGAAAACTTTAACACCAATGCGCGATCGGAAGATATGAATCGATTTGGAATTTTTTTATTTTATTCTTCAAATTTCATCACCCAACAACTTGCGGGAGGTATGTTTTTGAAAATCGAAAAAATTGTCATTTCGGCCCACCCTACTGTAGAAGCCTGCGAGGGCCTTTCAGAACTAAAAAACATCTTTCAGTTCTTTAAAATTTTTTAAAAATGCAAAATTTTCAAAAAATTCAAAAGTTATTAAACTCAAAATTTAGAGACTATTTAGCGAATGCGTTGACCAAAAAATGCAATTTTTCGAGAGAATTGTCGTTTTATAACGGGTTTTAATTTAGATGAAGTCTAATGTACTTGACCAAAAAAAAGTAAAAAAGTAATGAAAAATTGATTTTTGCAAAAAATTGTGCTTTTTTGGTCGTTTTTTTTTAGTATCTGATGTCAAAATTCCCATCAAAATTTTGTAAAATTACATATAAAAGGAATAACCTTAAGTTAGTTCACGAATTTTTGTTCTTGCAATTTGCCTGTGAAGTTCTTATTATGTTATTTTTATTATCATTGAATTCCATGTTCACTACTAGAATTCGAACGATTTTCTAAGAATAAACCAAGTGGAAAATTATACTTGTCTAAATATTCGGTATTACGTTTTACTTGGAAATAGTGTATAAATTTCAATTTCGTTTCTACGATGAGTGATTTGTTTACTAGATCGTTAGAATGCACGATTCTTCGATTCTCGAAATTCTTGGAAGATTTTCCTGTAAACCAGTTGTATTATTTTACAACTTCTCAGAGTTCTTATTCAAGCTTTAAATTCAATTGCGATTAGGATTAGGTGTGAGGAATTTCGACCGATTGAAGATATTTGTGACGAATTTTAAGAAAATTTCGTATCTCATAATTTCGTTATTTTTTGGTTTCAACTTTATGTACTCGTATTACCAATATTGAAAGTTATGAACGTAAGGACAGAAATTTCTGAATTGTTTTCTCCTTTGATTCGAGATTCATTTACTTTTTTTTTGAAAAAAAGTATTGGAGTTTAATTATAATAATTGAATCAAAAATGAAATGAAAAAAGTAGTTATAAAATCTATTAATACTCCTCTAAATATATACACATTGAATTAAATAATAATTTATGAAATTAAAATTGATTTTAAAATACATAAAAAAATTAAAATGCGATTGAAAATTGAAAAAAATTATTTACAAAATGAATTGAGTTCTGCTAATTTAAACTGAGATTTATAGGTATGTCTTTATGTCTACAAAAGTTTGTTTGAATTGAAACTTTTTTTTTTTTAATTTTGCTTTCACTTGTTTTTTTTTGAAGAAACCCCCCTATGCATCACGGGTGAAAAATGACAGTGACAGCAGATGAGGAGTTTGAACAATTGAAAACAGTGGAATTAATTTACTCGAAGAAAGCTGAAAATTCTTTTGAGCATCTATTTGATGATGTAGAGTATCATTATATTTAAAAATGAAAGCTGCATACGATGTATAATCGATCGTGAAAATCAGAAACGTTATGCAGGACAAAAAAATCCATACAATTTTCAAATTTCATTTTGTTTTGTGTGAATTGCAGTTTTTGAAGAGACGATTGGAAATTAATTCTAAATTTTCATCACCAAAATTTTATCGCTCAAAGGCCTTCAGTTTCTTGTAAAATGTCAATAATTTTAGAGTTTGTTCAATGATTGTCAAAAAATGTGCCTTTCGCTCATTTAATTACGGAGAATTTGAAGCTGTCGATCAATTTGAAGATTTTACGCATATTTTTTTGAAAATTTGTCTTCTCGAATGATAAATTTTTCGGGGGAATGGAATGAAATTTACAAAAAAAAAATATACATATTCGAAAATTTTTCATTCACCCTTAATACATGCATAATTAAAACACTCACCTAAAAATACATCGCTATTCGGGCCATTTTTTGATGTCTCGATACACCTGAAACAAATCAAAATATCGCCGCATTACAAACACTGAACAATTTCCTTGCAAAATTCTTTCTAAAAAAAATCAATATTTATCATTTACGAGTAGACCATTGACACTTACACATTCGTACGTACGATCAAGATCGCATTGTTTTCCCTCCTACCCCACACCTCGAATTCGTTCGAATTCATTCATCAAAAACCCATTAAACGAATCGAGCTCGCCTGCAGCTCGCGTACCGAGCTGTTTAAACGGTTTCATTAGCTCTCCGTCGGTCTGTCTGTCTATCTCAATACCATACACTTTGCTGGCGGTTCGATTGCTCATTCATTGACAAAGAAAACGACTCCATTCATGATACTTTTCGAGGCATTATCGCGTATTCGATGTAGGTATTCGACTACATGCGAGACTTCTCCAAACACAGAATCCGTTTCTCGTATCTAGATATAGAAATGGAAAAAAAGAGCCGGTGAAAATTAGAAGAATGTATCCCTCCTTCTTGCTTATCCCGAGTTCGAATGCATTCTGTAGCACGAGTCCTCAATACCTAGAGAATGTTGCCTTTTCGTCTACGATACTCAAGCAACCAGTTTATACCCAGCGCAAAGAAAGTAGTTCCGAATATGTACCTAGTGCTTAGGTAGTTTCAGATCTCGGCTCATTTTATACCAGACAATCGCCGCTGATTATCGATTTTATAAAACCATACTACCATATAAATATCAATCTCGAATGGCAGCAATTGGTATTTGTTTTAATATCTATTTAAAAAGAAAGTAACGATCGGTCGAGTCGAATATATCACGAAGAAGCCAGCTTCGGCGTGATTTTTGGTTCGAATATTACATACAGCATTCTGTGTGAAATGTAAATTACATACATTACCGCTATCCCGAACAACAGGCGGGGAACCCAGCACATGAGACCAGTTCGATTAACAAGTGAAGCTGACGGCGTAGGAGGCGAAAAAAAAAAGAAGTTTAGCCATTGTTTAGATAATCTTATCGTTAAATTTAACGTATTACTGGTTCGTCGCCTCCTTGTCTCCGCTCCAACGCTATTTTTCCAACTGGGATTGTTTATTTTCCGCCCCCACAATCGCCACATTCGTACTTACCGATAATGTAGAAAGTAAGAGTGTGTGAAGGTGAAAGGTACATGTTAGTTTTTCTTCCTTTTTCTCAATTGGCTTCTTTGTCTTTCATCATAACCATTCTTTTATCGCCGTTTAACTATCCCAACAAATGTATCCGACACGTAATTTTATTTTTTCGACGGTGAGATTATAATTTAACACACGCGAAATTTTTTCTACCGAGGATATCTTACAAATACGGTAATTATTAGGTATCTGAGCGAATAAATCCATATTTCACGCGAAAATATGAAATAGCCGAAATCTTCCGACAACAGGAAGAATTAGAATGGAACGAAGATGTGCTTTGGCTGTATTTCGCATAAATATAGCTGTCGAGGCGATTCTGTATGAGAAATGTATTTAGGTATATATGCGGAAAATATGACTGATATTTGACCTTTTTTTTCTAGTACCTTCGTGTTCTTTTCGTCTTGACCTATTCTGGCTCGTAAATTCTTAAATATTGGTAAATTTGCATGTAGTTTGAACATAAACGTAGTGTTACGTCAATCTTCGGTAATATTCATTATTATTATCGGTAATACGAGAACGATTATCGGATATTAATCGATATACGGGATCACTCCTACGAGCTTGGTTTTCTGTATATCGTATCATCGTTTCTAGGAGATATTATACAATTATTCTTATGAAAAGAATCACTTCTGGTTTTGAAAATTGTAGAGGGAAAATTACCAATGAGGAAATGAACGATGATCGAGATTATAGATCGTGATCGAATATTTGTGCCGAAGATAATCAATTTTTTTTCGAAGATTGGTGAGGTTTTGGTGAGAATTCAATGAAGGTCGGTCGATTTATTTTGGATTAGATTTTCGGTGCTGATTTACTTATAACTGGAGTCCTCGAAATTCCTTCTGAAGTGCTGATCGATAATGTGAGATTATTTTTTAGTTTTTATGGAGTTTTACGGTGATTTGAGGGTGTTTGAGTATTTTATGAGTTTGGTGATTTTTCATGGTCGGTTTTCTGGATTGAATTGAGAGATAACGCGGTTGATCGAAAAATTTAAATTTTTTTGTAGAACGAAGCTTGATTTTTTTCAGTGTTGGCCAATTGTTTAAAACGTGTTTAAAGCAAAGAAAAAAAACAATTTTTATTTTAAACGAAAAATCATTTTAAACTGTTTTTTTCATCTGCCTGTTTTTTTGAAAAATGTGTTTTTTTAAAAATAATTATGCAAGAATGAATGAAATTCATAGTATTTTCAGCGCTGAATACGAGAAAAATGATGAAAAAATTCTAGCACAACTGTGAAGTGAAAACTGATTTTCACGATTACATTTTTCTTTGTTTTCAAAAATTTTGGCAATTTTTAATACAATGCATAGCATAACGAAAACTGAAACCAAACGATCTAAGAACTTCTTAGGGCGTAGACACTGAAATTTCGAACAATTCCCCTGACCCCCCAGGGGGACAGACTTGAGCCAAATACCATACATGATATCAGAGACATACATAATTATTACATATACTCCCAATTTTTATCAAAAAAATGCCTTCCAAAAAACTTTTTCAAGAAAAATGCCTTCAAAAAGTGTAAATTTTCAGAAAATTGCCCACATACAAATAAAGAATCCTTACCTTTCAACCTAATTTTAAAATACTCCAAATTCGTTCTTTTTCATATCGTGAATTTTGTTGCTTTTTTTAAAGGAGAATGAAGAGAGTGACAGAATTTCAAATTGTTATGAAATATTGCAGTTTTTCTCTTTTTGAGAAATTCTATTATTTTAATTTTTCCATTTTTTTTGCTTTTTCAGCATGGTTGGAAAAAAAATGAAATAACTGTATGAGAAAAGAACCATATCCTTTTCATTACTGTTTTTAATTATTTTCACGTCAACACATGAAAAATAAAATGAGTACGTAACTAAGAAATGAATTTATGAATGTTGATTTTTTTGTGGGGGCAAGAAGACCAGTTCTTGAAAGTTGCAAATTTAACAGCTTCAGCAAGATTATGATATTACCTTCTTTCACTACTTTTTCCCTTTCCCAATTCTGCATAATTTGTATTAGAAAATTGCCAAGTTTTACAAAAAAAACTGAAAGCAATGAAAAAATATTCTTTGGTATCTATTTCGTAAACGAAATTACTGATGAAATGAATACTTGCATTAAAAATACCTATTTCATTTCTAAAAAAATAATTAAATCAATTGAATCAGTTTGACAACTTTGAGATGAAATAAAATAATAATAATAATAATAATAATAATAATAATAAGTAGATCGAAATTACAAAAAAAATTACTTGCAAATAGAAAATCTTTTCAAACCGCTATCAACAACAAATAAATCGCGAAAAGGTTGAATTATGAGACATTTCATTTAAAAAAAAAAAAACTAAAAAAATTTTCTTCGGGGCAAAAATTGAGGAAATATTATACGAAGTCAAAATTGTTCAATTTTTTACTCCCCCTCCACTCACTATGATTTCTCCTTGGCCCTTCTCTAAAAATACTCCTGCAATGTTGAAAAATCAACAATGTTCGGATTAATTTGACAATAATTAATCGGTCTTTGAAATAGGTAGGATTCTATAGACAGTGTCCACGTTCTGTATTGTACTAAGGAAATTTTATCAATTGATCGTAATTTTTTTATTTTCGTAAGTCTATAATCCATTATGAAGATCTTGTTGTCTATTTACAAAGTATCAGATGTCCTATCGGTGATTCATGAACCGAAATACTCATCCAAGGACATAGTTGATAATATTATGATTAGTCGGAGTATCTGAATACCGACCTATGTAAATACAGGAACTGGACAGTTCCCTGTTTTGACATCATATTGACCATCTACTTAGCTGAATTCCCAAGCCCTATGAAAGAACTCCCATCTTACCTATCTGCTGGCCCCCGAAGCCTCGCGCCAATCTGTCGACAAATCATCGTACGACAATCTCTTTCGAGTTCTTTAATTACAAATCTGGTACTCTCGACAACAATACAATTTACGATACCGGTGCGTGGCGCGCGAGCAATAAATTGTAACAATAAGGAAGGCGAGCGAGTCGGTAGCCGATTGTTGGAAGTTTTTTTCTTCATTTCGTCTTCTTCGGCGTTTTTATGGAAGCTCGTAAAATGTAAAATTTATATTCGCTTGTTTGAAAACATTCGAAAACCGCCGCATGGTAGCAGGTACCGTTGCATTAGTGCATACCTGCTGGTACCTTGGGCCTTGGGCACGCGTGAAATGTTCCTCGAGGTCTTAATTTCGATGCTTGATGGTCATCGGATGAACGGTTGTTTTGACATAATGTCATAAGAAATAGAGACCATTGAATTTTCTCCCTTCATTCTTATTTTAAAAGAGAGTTTTTTTCAAAGACTCATCTTGGAATTTCCTGTTCTATTCGGTTCTTCTGCAGATTCAAGGGGAAAGATGAATGGAAAGACGAAAAGAGGGCTGTATAATCGGTCCGTGTCAAACGTGTCCTTGAACTGAGCCCAAATCCACGATATTATTTTTATCTGGAATACCATCTTTGAAATATTTATACGCAATTGCGTGATAATGGTGGTTGAATCAATTGAGCCTGTTTTGCCCGCACCACCTGTCTCTCATCGCCGGCTAAACTTGGTACATAACGTGAAAGTGTACTCGGATGATTGATGGTATCTGGTATGGAGGGTTTGGAGATTGCGGTACCCGAGGGCTGGATTGCTATTTATCGCAAAATATTCCTAGAAGTGCCTTGGTCGGTTTGACTGAGTGATCTGTGGTCAACGACTGGGCAACAGTCTGATCGTATGAGGTGTTTTATTTTCATAGGTAATGGGTTTTTAAACTTGGTTGAGTGTGGATTAACATGATCCTGTTATTTTTACCTCCTAGAAAGTCTTGGGTTTTAATTTCATTGTAAGGATTTTGATTTTAGAGCTGAAAAAAATCAATATTTACAGAGGACTTTTCACATTTCATCTTCACCAATGGAGCTAAAATTTGGTTCACTAAAAAAAATAGGTCATTGAAATTTCGCAGCAAAATTTTATGCTGCTCAGTGCTCAAGTTGATTTCAACTCTTTTGGGAGCAATTTTAGTAAGGTGGAGAAAATTCGGATTTCCTTGGAGATTCTCAATCAGATGAGAATGGAGCGATTTGAATCACCAAAATAAATTACAAAAGTTGTGAAGATAGATCGTCTATTTCATGAAAATTGCAGTTTTGTGAAAGGATTTGCAGAATCGTGAGGTCGAAATTCTTTGCGATTCCGATTCTTGTAAAAAAAAAAACTGTTGGAAATTGAAATACATTTTAATTTTTCAGACTGAGAAATTTTCTCATTCACAGGAGTGAGCTTATTGGGGGTGAGGAGGGGGGAGGCGGTACCCCTCAGATCATTTTAAGGCTACAAAAAGTGTTGGGGGTAAAGTTGAGATTCCTAGTTTTTTGCCACTTTTTCCAAGTTTGAATTTGAGAATGTCGCGAATAGTTGAAAATAAAAATAAGTAATCTGTTTTAAAAGTTTGTATGAATAAGAAATCAAACATTATCTTAATCATTATTAGAGAATTGGAAAAATTATTTTGAGTTAAAAATGAGGGGTGTGAAAAGCAGATGGAGAGGTATGGAAGAAAATTGGGGTTGAATTTTTGAAAGCTCATGAGTTCTTGGAACCTCTGTTCAACTTTTTCCAATTCCAATAATATTTCTTCAATGTTTCTTCCTCAGTTTTTTCAAAATTTTCTCAAATTCTTACACCAATTTTTTAAAGATGAAACAAATATTTTTCAAAAAAATTTTCAACTCTCAAATTTTTTTGAAAGAAATTTCAATTCGTAAATTTTTTAACCTTGGGTCGAAAAAAAATTATTTTTCATGTGTCGACTTTTTTTTTCTGGATTCACTTTAAAAATTGAAAATTTTTCCAATTTGGAATATTTTATAAATATTGATTGAAATTTTCTGGGAAAATGGGAAAAATAGTTGGGAATTTTTTAGAAAATCAGTAGAAAAAATTTTTGCGATGAAAAATGAAAAAAATGGGGAATCGAAATCGTCGAGAATCGCTGAGAATTGTCAATATTTGAAAGAATCGAATTCTTCTTTTCGACGAATCGCACATTTGAGAATCGGATTCTTACTAACGAAGAAATCGCCTCATCTCTGCTCTAGACTGACTTTAAAATAATCGCAATCGATTTGAGAGGTCGATTTCAGTAGATGACCCAATTTTCAGATTTTTACCTGGTGGTTTACCTACTTACTTTTTTTTCGGAATTCGGAATATCAGATGCCATTTTAACAATTTTTGAAAAAAGTCGCCAAAATGAAAAATCAATTTGGTCACCTCGAAATTCAATTCAAAAGTAAAAATAGTAAAAATGACTCAATATTTCAGTAAATCAAATTTTAGCTCAATTGGCATGTATACGAGTTGTATGTAGGTATGTAAAAGTTCCCTCGTAAATAAATTCTAAACACATGTCTACAAGACACGGACACGCATGCTTTTGCTATTACTCGAAAATCGTGACCGTTTTAATATCGATTCAGAATGAAAAAAAATATGGGGCCCCCTAAACGTGTCTTTCTGAATGATAAAATACCTCCGAAGAGAGAAGAGGACGTTTGAAAAAAAAAAAATTCCACCCAGAATAGATAAATTTGATTGTAGCGTACTCGATGAGCGACCGGAGTTGGGAAAAAACCGTATCCGTAGATCGACAAATTACTCGCTCGGTCGTGAATGGTTGTTTATCAATTAACATCTGAATCATGAGTTGATAAATTGATCGGAATTGGCTATGGATCTGGATGTGGTGCACTGGTAAGGTTAATCATAGCGTCATGTCGAGCGGTATGGCGCGCAGCTCGCGAGCCCGGTAATTAGAGTGGTGAGGAGTGGTGGCGATGGCGAGCGCAATTAAAACGTGTTTGCACTTCACGATCTTGTAATTGATTTATACTTACAAATTTTGTGCCCCGACTGCCGAGTCGTCGTTGGATCGCGATTTGCTGATAGCATGTGTCGAGTGACGATGGTGATTGATTTTTTTTGTTGCAGTGGAGGAGTTGGGGAGTCACGAGTTGTAAAGTGTTGAGGTAGATTGAAAGAGGAAAATGGGAGATTGATCGAGAGATTCGGAATTTGAATTTTGAAAAATTTCAGATTGTGAATAGAGGTTTTTTTTCTTTTTGTGTCCGAAGAGCGTGTCAAAAAAACCTACCTGAAGAAAACATTGATTTTTTTGAATTAATATTCAAGATCGTTAAAAATCTTTAAGATTTTTTTATTTCCTTGTGAAAAAAATTTCAGGATTACTAATATGAAGGAAATTATTAATTAGGAACCAAATCACTCGTATTTCATGCGTTATCACATCTGAACTGGAGGATTTTTGACTTTTCCTTTTCACCATTTTGGTGACCAAAAAAAAAAATTGGAAAATTTTGTTAGCTTTTAACTGGGAGAAATGACGCAATTTGGCTCGAGCTATGTTGGACGGATAAAATATTTCTGCTCACACTCTGCCATTTGCTATTTCTACTGCCATCATCTTTTGAAGATCGACCACGACCCTTTCAACTCGTGATCTCATGAAAAATCCACATTACAACTTTCTTCGAAATCGTTCTACTCCTGACCACGATACACCATAACATTGCCCCATTCATGCTGTTCATCTCCCTAAGTGATCGTAATACGGACGATCGTTTACCGGTCACCGTCGTTTTTGCATTCTTCCCTAATCCATGAGAAATCAGTTGGCTAGATCTTTTCGTTATTCTATATTCTATGGCATCGTATGGTTAAAAGTGGCACTCCTCTGTACCATAATACACGTATATGATCCTCAATGTACGTACTTCTTACGCTACGTTCTCGTAGGCATACTTGCGGATAGGTCGTCGTATACTTCAAATACATTGACCTTCGGTTCGGTCTCAACAGCCGGACGGAATCGCGGTGTTTTTCGCGTGTATCTGTGTATTTTTTTATATTTTATTTTCGTATTACGTGTGCTGAGCGCGAATGCGGATTTATATGCGGAATACGTATGTAGATATCTGCTAAAGCACGCGATCTTATCGAAGATGTAAAGGAAGAGAGGTAGAGAAAAAATACGAAATATTCGCGGTCTCGTAATAAATCTATGTCCGGGCACGATATGCGTGTAAAGACCTTTTCCATAGATGATCATTTTTCCTTAATGTTCTGGGAGAATCTGAGGATATACTTTTGAGGATTCTAACAAGGAAGGTGTCTCAACTCGAAGTTGAATGAGCCAAAATGAAGATAAATCGATAGTACATCAATATACCATTAAAAATCCTGCACTCAAAATTTAAGGTGCTGAAAATGAAGTTTTTTTCGAATTCTGATGAATTTTGGAAATTTCAAAATTACCTCATCGCCCTTGCGAAATACCTTCCAAAAAAAACTGAAATTTGGCACATTATCCTATTTTTGATCTCCCCGAATCGAGGAAAACGAAAAGGAAAATCAACGAGATAATTGAATCTAAAAATCTATATGAAAAATGATACGAAAATGATCGAACATTCCCAATAAAATCTACTCTAAATCTCTTCCAAGGTTGCCAACCTAAGTGATTTTTCAACTTTTCAAAAAAAAAAATGGCAATTTTTTCAGTGATTTAGTGATTTTTTGCCCTTTTTACGAGCTTTTTTTCCAATTTTCAGTGATTTTGGTAATTTTTCTGATTTTTGATGAAAAATGTTTGAAAAAAAGAAAAAAAATTGGAAAACAGTCATTTTTGGTAATTTGACATTTTTTAAACTAAATTTAGGAAGCGATTTTTGAGCGATTCTTGAACGACGTATGAAAAAAAATTGGTGATTTTAATAATTTCTGAGCATTTTCTTTTCTTTTAATGATTTTTAGGTCAAAATTGGCCGCAGTGATTTTTAGTGATACATTTTTTTGGTCAAATCAGTGATTTTTCGTAACATCGATTGGCAACCTTGATTCTCTTCTACTAAACGTTTGACTGGTTTCCAAACCCTATCAGATTTTCTAACGAGAGCCAGATTTTCCTTCAAAACTTCCAGTCTTATTCCCTCCGAATTAGAAGGAATTTGAGTTTCACTCAGCTCTGAAGTATGTTCAGATGCATTACTCGGATTTGGCGTTTCAGGTAGTGGAATTGATTGGTTCGCATAACGCTGTTGAATATACCTTCACTGGATTCCACATTTCCACTACAGTCATATAACATCACCGGCTGGATGAAATTACAATTCCTTCAGACTACTTTATTGGTTTAAAAAATTGTTTTATTAAAACTGGAAAACCTAGACTTGGCTCCAGATCTGTCTTTTTACCTGGAAAATTCTCGATCTCTTTATTCGTCAAACCTGGTTGAAATTTTACGATTAAAATGCATTCAGGCGGAGTTTTACCAGCAATCTGGTGTACCTGCAGTCGTACAATAATCCAATAAAAATTCATCTTACGCCGATTACTACTCACTTTTTACTGTGCTATATCATGACTTTCGCTGTGCTGTTACTTCTTGGGTATTTTGGAGCTAACGTTAGAAGATTAACTCCATTCTGAGATGAAAATTGTTGAACTCTGTTCCTGGAGTCTCCAGGAAATTTTGGAATTTTGCAGTGTTTGAGAAAAGTTCTACAAAAATTACTCATTTGAACTTCAGCGCCTATAATTGCGGATAGCCAATATTGGTGACCTATTTGATCGATTGTAGCAGAATTTTCCGAAATTGGCAACTTCGAGTTCAAATCCACATTTTTGGCCAAAAATTAATTTTTTTCCATAAAAATTGTTTGCTAAAAAAATGCAATCGTAGGTACACAAAATTGCAAATTTCGAAAAATTCTGCTGCAATCGATTAAATAAATCACCAATCTGCAATTATAAGTGCTGAAGTTCATAATTTTCTCCAACGCTGGAAAATTCAAAAATTTTCTGGAGGCTCCGAAACGTTTTGAAACTGCTTCCAATTAATTCAGGAGGTCAAAAATAGGACATACGTAACAAATTTCAGCTCATCATGTTGATAAGATCAAATTTTCCTATTTTGCCAGGCAATCTATGAGGTAATCTTGAAATTTCAAAAATTCGCTAATATTCGAGAAATTGACTTCAGCATCTTAAATTTTGGATATGAGACCTTTTTTATGACACAATCGATTTATTTTTCTTCTTGAAAATTTTCTTCGAGTTGAGGCGTAATTCCCTTGCAAATGAATTTTTTGCCATTTGAAGTAAACTGGGATCGGTTTAGTGGATGAGTCATTGTCGTTCCTATCAATTCACCTGGTACTCTGTATTTAAATTGATGGTCCGCTTATGTGGTGACATTGAAATCGGACACATTCGTGAAACCCATCCAAGGTCGCCAGAGGTGCGTTTCCACTCATTGTTCTTCTGGTACGCCATCATTTCGGGAATCATTAGGAAACGCGGTTGAATAAAACAAAACCCGAGAAAAAGGACAGACTGAGGGAATTCGGTTAAGTCGTGGCATATAGATATACCTTACACTAAAAGCATATGGAAAACCATCTCCTCGATCCTCACCGCCGACATCGTGAGTACACGTTTTCGTATATATAATGACGACCGACGATGATGATCGAGGAAGTGAGACGTCTGTTTTGTACGTTGTTTTTTTTTGTATTTCATTTTCGTTCTTTCTTTCTGGTCTTTTTGGGACGTGTTGCACGCTTGAATTGTGTTTTAATTTCATTGGTCGTCGAGAGTACAGAAGACAAAATGTACACACGCACACTGATGTATAAAAGGTAGGTAAGTAGTGAGTACTTGGTGTAGCCGGATGAGCCATGGGAAAATAAGAAGCTCGCTGAAATTAAATGCGAACTAAATACTACGCGGAGATGGACGCATACTTTTGTAGATGTAGAATGACGGTTAAGTTGCTTTCGTTTTTCACGAACGGGCGAACATGATCATGCGATGTGGGTTTTGTTCCAGAGCCCCCTCGGTTTGATGGAGTTTTTTCTGCTTCCTTTTTTTTTTATCGTTCAAGAACGAGTAACGGCTGTGGTGCGATTTTTCCTTGCGTAGAGGGTTAGAGGGTTGTGACAGGTCTGAGTATTGTTTGGCTAGACTGGATTGATGAATTGTGGCGATTTGGCGATGGAAGTGAGGAAGAAGGATGTGGGATGAATGAATGGAAATGAAGGGTGGAGGAAGTGAGGAGAATTTCGTGCTGAGCGCTGAGGAATGAAGAAAATGAGATAAGGAAGATATTCAGCTTGGAAATTGAATTGATTGTGGAAACTGGCATTTTATTAGAACTTTCAAAAAGTTCTTTTTAGACCAAATTTCTGATCTTTCATTAAAATAGCATCAACTTCAAAAAAACCTTCCGTGTCATTTACGTAGATGTTGTTTTATTATTATTTTTATCCGATGTCTATGGACGACTGCTATTTTGTTGGAATGTGTAATTTTGTAAGTATAACAAAAAATAACTGAAATAGGTAGGTATAAAAATTCCCAGAAAAAATTGATTTTTTTAATGTGTTTGGTCCAGATTTGGTATTATTTGGATCAAAAACGTGAAAAATGAGTCATCGAATTTTTTTTTACACTAGGTCCCTTATTTACTGCAGGGTCACATATGGACCGCGTTTTACTTGCGGAATCGCAAATTATCAACTTTGCGACTAAATCACTTGAAATTATAAGAGTTCAGATTTTAGTCACCTGTAGGGCGTCAGATTTAGAATTTCAAAGAAGTTCATTTTTAAACCAAATTCTCGATTTTTCATTACAGTAACGTTAGAAAAAACTCAAGATTTTAGAAATGAGTGTACGTACAAAGGGTAATCTTCGAGAAGGTATCCGTATTTTAGGTGAACAGTAGTTCATGAAAAAATGAATAGATATCTACAATTTGAATTCTTTGTTCACGAAAATTTAGAATATTTCATCGAGTTTTTTGTTGGGAGTCTATTCACATCAAACAATTAGAGAGTTGCACCTCGTTATTTCTTCAAAATCAAGTTCATTTTCTAAAGACTTGTCTCCAAAAAAAAAAAAAAAAATTGGGCTAATGAAGTGACGTGTGAAAAAAATTCTAGGAACCGAAACCTGGAAAATTTCATTTCCCTATGCTGTTATAAAAGCTTAAAATTCTTTAGTATGTAATCAATGTTTTTGTGTTATTTTCAAGACCAAGATTCGACGAATTCAATTTTCTCAACTTCACTTGAGAATACCTACACCGAAAAAATTAACTCCCAGAAAAATTTTGCCTCCTTTATGCAAGAAGGAGATAAAATTCTCTGCGATTTCGATTTTCAACATTTTTTTCATAGGATGCTTTATTCGCCGAAAAATTCAACTTTTTTGAAGATAAGTCTTGAGGAAATGAACTTGATTTTGCAAAAATGACATCAGTTCTTTATCAGAAACGAGAGGTGCCTCTCTTATCACCAGAATCGCCTACCAATGTGAATTGACTTCTAACTAAAGAAAAACTCTAGAATATTTTCGCGAGAGAAAAAAAAACAAATTGACCAATTTTTCAATGAGACGTTGAATTTTAAATCAAAATGACAACTTTTGTTAGCTGACCCTGTACATCTCATACCTTGAGAAAAGTTAAAAATTTATCTTACCTGATTGAACGGCACAGCTTGCTGTTTTCATTCCGGGAGTAATTGTATTGAAGTGTCCAAAAAATTGAAAAAGGATCTCAATTGACAATTGATTCTTTCTTTCGCTGAATTTTTTTGTATAAATTTTGAATAAATTTTTAAAACTGGTTCGAGTAATGATAGAATGATTGCTTTTTTAAAATATTTATAATTTTTTTTACTCGTGCAAAGAATTGGTAGGTATATTTTGAATGTACATTTTGCTAGCCTGGATGTGGATATAGAAACCACAAATACACGTCAAAAATTGGTTGAGTTGAGATTCTCCTTTGATTCTCTCACTTTTGAAAGGCCCAGAAGTAGTGTCCAATCATGAACCGATTTTTGACACCTAAGGTTGGTTTCTATTTCCAAGATCACATATTTAAAAAAATTCCAATCTATGTTTCAGAAATTGTTTCTAGATAATGGTGAAATCAATTTTCAGAATTCAAGCTACGTAGGTACCTAATAGACAAGTTGCACGAAAATTTTTTTTCAAAAAAAATATGATAGATCGAAAGTAGGTGTTAAAAAATGAAGATTAAAGAAAAAAATTCGAAAATTGGTCCATTAGGACTCGCGTAATGATTTTTTGAAAGTTGCGTTTTTTTCGTAGCTCTGAAAAAGGGGGCGTGGTCACTGTGACGTCAGTAATTCGGATTTTATGGAAAATTGTTGGCTGGTGGGTATAAAATGATGCGTATTTTCTAAATACAGGAACAAAAACAAAATTTTCATACGTACTTATCAGTTGTTATCAATGAAAATTCAGTTTTTATTCTCGTATTTAGAAAATATGCATCATTTTATACCCACCAGCCAACAATTTTCCATAAAATCCGAATTACTGACGTCACAGTGACCACGCCCCCTTTTTCAGAGCTACGAAAAAAACGCAACTTTCAAAAAATCATTACGCGGGTCCTAATGGACCAATTTTCGAATTTTTTTCTTTAATCTTCATCTTTTAACATCTACTTTCGATCTATCATATTTTTTTTGAAAAAAAAATTTTGTGCAACTTGTCTATTCGACAATAGGTACCTATCGTCGAATCGATCGCATTAATCTAGCCACAGGTCTTACCCTGTCCCTCCTAAAATTTTTGTTACCCATGCATTTACCCCAATTAGAAATGCTTCAAATTGAAAATTAAGCATTGTTGGGGACATGGTCAATTGGGCATCTCATCTCATGAGTCAGGGGCTATGAAATGCAGACCAATCTATTGAATTGAAGCAATGAAAATTAACCGATTTAATGGCCAAAATTGAGTCATTTATGTAAAACTACCTACTGATTCAGTTCATGAATTTTCAATTTTTAATCAGTATAATTTTTTCCATAATTATTCAGTTACCTACCTAGTAGCTGTAAATTTTTACCTAATCATTTCATTGGTTATTGAAAAAATTATTGATTCAAAAATGAAAATTCTTCAATTGAATTGGTTGTTTTTCACCAATCTGCACACTGCAGCTAAATTTCACTGATTCTTTAGTAAGACTTAATTCTGGCTATTTTTTCAACGAATTTAAAATTATTATGATTTAAATTCAAAGAGCATCTTGTTTTAGAGGGTTGACGTCGACAAATAATCAGAAAAATTGTACAACACATCAATACTACGAATAGAGCATTAATTCGCGGAGACTTCTAGACACCATGTCCTCTTCCTTTCTCTTTTCAACAGCGACGATTATCCGCCGCATGTTTCTCGGTAATTCCTCCGATCATTAATCTAATCTTTGAAACAACAAACGAAATCGACACCAAACCTCCGTACACCAGAATAAAGGAAGGCAAATATCTCGGAAATTACGTTAGCACGCGAAACATTGATTGTTCAGGAAGGACGGGTCCGGGAGGGGAGTCTGGATTACAAACGTTAAGTCTTCGATAAAGTACCTCATCGAGCGCGTGTGTTTCTCGCCCGTACTACTCGTATTTTTGTAAATTAAGCTACAATAATAACAATTTTACACTAGTTTCTCCTCATTACGCGACTTGCAGTACGACGCGAGTTTATTTTTCTTTTCTTTTTCGTTGTGCGGCTCGAAGTATGTACCATTTCCGCTAATTATTAAATTAGCCAATGAGAAAGTACAAAGTATACAATATTCGTTTGGCAACGTTAATAGATGCCGGGTAACGAGTGGGTGTTAATGAAAAGAGATATCGATGGGTGTTTTTGGAAGATGAAAATACCTAGAAATTATCTTTTTACCCGTTTTCGAGAGGTTGTGTTTACGAGTACGATTGTTATTAACACCTCGAAAACCACTCGATGGCGATGTTTTTATGCTAAAAAATTGTAATTCCGCGCCAGTAACTTGATCCGAATACGGTTCGGTGATTAAGGATATGCTGCGGATGGATTAGATATACCTTTAATGCAACTGTATGTATGGGCAGAGGTACATATACCCTGCTCTCGACCTCTTCCTAACGCGTTCATTTTCAATTCATTCAATGATACTGTATCTTATGGGAGACCGGTTTCAGCACCGGTTGCAAGGCGATGAATGAATTCTTTTTCTTTCTTATGTGTAACGCCGCGATACTACGCCGGTTATTCGCTTATTGCCGATTGGATTTCACTCTTATGTGGGTTCCTGTAGGTCTAGGTACATTGCAGTATACGCCGATCTTTTGTTTCGATAATATTCGATGGTATTGTGAAATAAAATAGGCATAGGTGTTTGTTTTGGCATCCGTGGTGTTGGTCTTGGTGATTGGGCGATGATTGCGTATTTATAGGTGTAGTTAGATAGGCAGGGAGTGAGATAAAAGGGCAAATCGTATTGTATTGGTCTTATGGTGTCTTTCGAGGTTCTGGTCAAGAATGGTATCGTATGCTGGAGAACTACTGGGTGAGAAATAGATTATATCGAGTGCTTGGATCGAAAAGTGTTCCATTTTGAGCTGATTGTTATGATAATGTGTGGAGGTAGGTGCCAAATTGGTTTTAATGGTCCAGAATGAGCTTGAGATGTTCCCTGAGGTCTGATTTTCTTACGTAATATTTCAGTCGATGAAAGAAAAATTGGGATGAGATGAGTGTTTTTTTTGGGGTTTTGTGTCATATGAACATAATTTTTTCGAGCTCAGTGAGGTAGAGTTTGACGTTTGATTTTTCTTGAAAATTCCTCCCTTTTTCGTGTGTTTTGGTTTTAAATGCTTATTTATGAATTTTTTCATAAAAATTAAATAATGGAACAATCAAATCAGTTACGTTGAAACATTAGTCGACATTCCGTGAGTTTTATGAAAGATGAGTCGTTCACCTACGATTCTATTTTACTGTAAATAGGATATACCTAAATACTTAATAAACAATTATAATTTAAAAAAAAATAGAAAAAAAAAATGTTCTTGTGCATGAATCAACTCGGTTGGGAAAAATTGAAATTAAACGGAAAAAATGTTCTTACCTGCCTAAAATTTGAGTTAGGAGGGTTTGAAGCATTGATGTTGATGATTTCTTACGAAGGCGAAGTCAACGAAGGCCTGGGGTTGGAGAAAATTCTGCCCCCCCCCCGCTTGCCCCCTAAAAAATTCTGTTGTATTTGATAATTTTCTTGGTGCATCACGCGTTCTAGCTTACTGAGATTCAAGCCTTCATATTTACACTGCGTAATTTAATTTTTAAAATTTAATATTTCGTAAAATTCTATCTTTTAATACCTATGAATATAGTATATAGGTAATTATATCGACTCAATTTAAGAACATGTGTGGTAGGGTGGGTCGAAAAAACAATATTTTCGATTTTTAATAAATAACATACTCCGCCAAAAGTTGTTGGCTGATATGAGACTTGAAGAATGGAGGGAAAAAAATCAAAATCGATTCATATCTTTTAATTGTGCATTTAAATTTTCGAAAATTAGCAAAAATTTAATATTTTCAAAAATTTTAGAAAGTTTTGAAAAAATTTGAAATTTATTTAAATTAGTTTTAAAGCTTATTTAGCAAATATCTAAACCAAAAAGCACAATTTTTGAAAAAAAATCCAAAATCTGCATTTTATAATTTCTTCACTTATGAAAAAAAAAAATTGTAAAAAATTATAAAACGCTGATTTTTTTTCAATTTGTGTTTTTTGGTCTATTAAATGGTCACTAAATAAGTTTTTAAATTGATTTTAATCAATTTTTAATTTGTTCAAACGTTTTAAAATTTCGAATGTTTGTCAATTTTTGAAAATTTAAATGCCAATGCGTGATCGGAAGATATAAATCGACTTCGAATTTTTTTTATGCTTCGAGTCTCATCAGCCATGTTACTTTTGCGAAGGGTAGGTACGTTTTTGAATCTCGAAATATTTTTTTTGGACCTACCTTAATGTATAGTGACGTCATAAAGCGAGCAGCCGAGCACTTCTTCTCTCACCCAATCGGTGGCTGTGATACAAAATATTAAAATATGAATCGACCAACTAAATTATGATTTCTCACTTATCTTATAGGTAACTATTTTCCGTCCCAACTTTTTTTCTGTGAAGTTTTATTCTGACCTTTTGTGGTTCAATATGTTTCTTCGCAAACTATTTAATTCAATTCAAAGTGAACGAATTGTTTGCAAATGACCGAAAAAATTATGAGAGAATGAGTTGCAAAAGATTTGGTCAGACTCAAAGATGAGTCATTTGTGACCAATTTGATCAAAAACGAGTCTTAGCTCGTTGGTAAACGACCCAATTCTTGAATGAAGAAATGAACAAAGTGTGAAAAAAATTGAAACTGAAAGAAAAATAACATCTTACCTACCTAAAATTTCTAATTGATGATCAGTTTCGGTGAAAATCAGCTGTTAAAACTAGACATCTTGGTTATTGAACTAAACTGAATCCTTTTGGCTCTGCTTGAAGCCTAAGCACATAGGTATATGGGTTCGTCGAAATTAAATTAAAGTGTTCGAACTTATCACAGTTACATTATTTTAATCATTTTTCGTTCCTGTACGTGTACGCCTATTCAAATTTTATTAAAATCCCCAAAAAAATTGGAAAATTTTAATGATTATCAGAGCGGACTCTGGTCACCTCTTAATTATCTTTTCTAAAAATGAGATTTCAGCAATTTAAGTCGAATTATTTTTACTCTTAATTTTTTTCATTTTTTGAAAGCTATTTTTTTTCAAAATTTCATCTAAGTGAAAACTTTTTTCAACTATAAATTCCAAATTTGATTTTCTCAAAATGTTGCCAACTTTGATTTGTTGAATTTTTTTCAATTCCAAATGTGTATTGAGGTGATAAATAATGTTCAAAATACGTACATAAGATTTGAAATTATGTATTTGATGAGTAATTCATAGTTGGAGAATATGATGAAAAATTTTCAATTTGAAAAAATTCAGAAAATGAGACCTGAAAGAAATTTGAAAAAATCAATTATGAAAACATTTTCAATTTATGTAGATCTATTGAAAATTTTCCGCTGGTGCTTTCATTTTTTTTGAAACTTCATATTTTGCGGCATTCATTTCAAACTCAATAATTAAAAAAAAATGAAAATTAGAATTGGAAAATTTGTAAAAATTTAGAATTGGAAACAATTTTGAAAAAAGTTAAAAATGATAAAATTTTAAGTTGAAAAAATTTGAAATTGAAATAAATTCGGATTTGATCGTCGAAACATCATTTTTGGCAAAAATAAATTGAAGCTGGCCCACTTTTTATTTGAAAAAAAAAAAAATTATATTGGAAAATTTACCTAACAATACTTTCAACACCTTGAAGGATTCTCTGACTGAGTAGAAACTTCGAATTTTTTACGCAGAGTATCATCCAATTATGGTGGATGGAAGTAATATCACAAATCAAATTCTCTTTCCAGTGTCCGGCATGGAATACCCAGCCAATCTCAGATTCTGGAATAAACCAGACCAGGAAAGGAACGCTGGCGCTGGTGGAATTCAAACTCGAACCGATGACACAAGCCATGCACACCTTCTATCCAACTCGACGACAAAACTCAGAAAATACAGTTTCGTTCCGAACGAAGTTACCTAATTGACATATCGATCAATCCAAAACTACAGACCATAAAGCCGGTAAACGGAAAAAGGAAACGAGACACAGGTAGGCAGACCTTCTACCCATACGATATAATTAATCCACTTTTACGAGTTCGAAAGACGAAATGATTTACCATCATCGAACCTATGTATCTCTAACTATATCTCGAGGTAAAAATTGACAACCACACAATGTCTGTTGGGTGTACGATACCATATAATATCGTATGGTCTTCGGTTGACAAATTACCGTAATAAATATACAATTTATATACCTCCATGCGTGGTTCGATATGAGCTGGAAATATAGGTCCGGAGGATCGTTATAACGGTTACTCACATCGAACGGATTTACCCACCTTTTGCTACCTACCAAAATTTTATATTTCGTGTTGCGAAAAATTTTGAAATATCTCGTACGTCGTATCGTTGAGAATATTTGAACAAGTGTGGCTCCCAAGTGACGTAATCGAGCTTCAACATATGCTCGTATTGTTTCGTCTATGAAAACCACGTGCGTGTCCCCCTCCCCTTCCGCCGCGATCCGGATGTCGTACGCATTATGAATATTATCAGTACATAGGAATATTAGATACTTACAGTGAAGTACACAGCAGTTATATTCGGAATGGTTTTCGTACCGACGATGACGATGAGGTGTTTATTAATCTCTGCAACATTAAATACAAACGATAATTAGGTACGTGAATTCGCCAACAGTGCTGCTCAGCAGCTGCGGTGAGATGGTGAGGTTCGCGGTGGCCTCATATGTATAACATTATACTTGGTGTGTACTCGACTTCTCGTCGTTTTATACCTATACATTGTAGGTTAACGTTGTCCTATACCCCAATTAGGCCACCGATTTTGATGCGTTCCGAAGTACCTCTACCTACTTTCACTTTCGGCGTAACTTTATATACCACGGGTATAATTTCGATTAAAATTAATTATTATATTTCGAGGTATTATTAAGAAAAGGATTTAATATCGCAACGCCTTCGTCCGATCGCCAACCGAGAATTGATCCGTCCGATCGTCCAGATAATCGATGTGTGCCACTCGTATTGAAACCGAAAGAGGATTGTGAAAGGCTAATTTGCAAAGATTAGATGAAGGGTGAGGGGGAAGGATGATTTCGAGCTGAGATTACGATGATGCGATTGATTAGTAAATTTAATCAGTTTTATGGTGATGATGGCAGTGTTGAGTGTTGAGGAGGGGAGATGGATTGGATGAGAGTATCTGTGTAATAAAAAATCTAAAAAAAAAAATTTTGAAGGGGGATTTTTTGGTGTTTTTGTATCACGACAATTATAATTTTCAATTGAACGATAGAACTGACGCTGAGATGTTCACTCTCTTATTTATAAATCAGTGAAAATTATAGAATATCACTGAAAAACAATCAGAATTGCAGCACAGGAGAAAATCAGTGAGAAAAATCACTGAAAAAAAGATGAAAAATCACTGAAAAATCAGTGAAAATCTTTGAAAAATAATAAAAATGTTTGAAAAATCAGTGAATTTTGTTGATTTTTCCTGTGCTGCAATTTCGACTGTTCATCAGTGACTTTTCACTGATTCAGAATGAGAGAGTACCGATCAAGATTAGGAGAAATGTTGTAAAAGTCGACCACAATATTATTTTTGAGAAAAGTTGGCAATTGGCACACTCGTGTTTTTGTTCCTTGAGCTTGAAATTTTTAAAATCAGGGTAAGAGGGAGAAAGCCGATGAAATTTTCAAGATCCAAACAAAAAATTGTCTGGAAATTCTTGACCAAGTTTGGAGAAATAATTTATGATTTTCAGGAAACTTGAATTGTGATTTTTATGCTGAGTTAGTTTCCCTGAAAATTTTCATCTGTTTTAGATAATCCTCCTCCCCTTCCAGAGAACACCATCACCTAAGCCATTGAAAAAATGAAAATTCATCATAATGCTTTACCAATTTACACTTTCTCCCTAAAAGAAGAAAATTCATTTAAAAAAAATTCTTCACCTTTTTAATTTGAACATTAAAAGAGTTTATGGGAAAAATCGCATTGGTATTTCCATTGGTTTTTTTTTTTTTAATTTGAAGTTACTTACTTGAATAAAAATTCATGATTGACTAGGTACAAAATTTGATTACATAATGTATTGGAAGTACATTTTGGCGGATGGGACGTAATATTCTTCCTGGAATGTAATAATGGAATAAAATTTTACTTCCTCTCTTAGAATCGGAATTAATAGTTTGCGAATAAGAAAATGCTGATCAAATCTCAGTAAATATGGCTCTCAAATAGCCGAATTTGATGTTTGAAAGATTGGAAATGTTTAAAATGGGATAGAAATCAAATTACATAGATCAAAAATAAAAGTTCCACGTCTCAGCACTGTAGTAATTTCAGATGCTCTGAACACTATTTTCCGATTAGTGTGATTTATAAGTAGATGAAATAGTGCTTTTTTTTCAATGGTTTTTCTTGTTTTTATCAGTTTTTTCCCCATCTTGGTCATCATTTATCATTTTGGTACGCAAATTATGACCATGATGGGAAAAGTATTAAAAGAAGGGAAAACTTGATTTAATTGATTAATTGGCTCTCGCTTTTATCATACATTGATCACAAAAAACGAAAGCCAGTTACGGTTACGATCGGGGTTTTTTGAAATCTCTTGAAGATTATGGTGAAGGTCGAAACTTTGGATTAATTTTTCTGGTTTATTTTTGGGGCATTGATTGCGGTTCTGATTAGCATCCCTGAAATAAAAGCTCCAAGTTGAAAATTTTTCAATTTTTTTTGCAAAAATTCGTACCTGTAGGTATATTAGAGAAAAAAGAAAAAATTGAATTTCAAGTTGGAAAAAATTTCAATGAATACCTAGTGGTTTCCAATTTTTTTTACTCTTGAATAATGCAGACTTCGATCCACTCCTTTTGTATAAAAATCTAATTCAATCTAGTCAATGCTATATTCTTATTCAGTCATTTTTTTCTGATAAAAAGGATTTGAAGAAAGAAAATAATTGGAAGTAAAATCACCAATTGCATTTACTAATTAGTGCTTTGCATTTAAAAAAATGAAGGATTTTTCATTTTAAGAAGGCTTACAGAAGGCTTACTTACACTTTGAAAAGTACTGGGATCTTCAATGTTTTTCCATGGCGTTGGAAAGTGGAGTACAAGGGGATTTATGCCACCCCCCCCCCATCACATCATATAGGGATTTTCAACACATTACAAAAAATGGGGAAAAGCTTTCTATTGGGCAAAAAAAAGAAATATTACAATTATGAATTATTTGAAGCGACAGAGCTATAAAATCCTCCTGTTTGCCCTCCTTCCTCCAAAAAAATCCTGCTGTTCTAGATTTTGATAGGTAGTAGGTTGGGTACTCATTTTGTACCCTTCCCAAAAAAAAATTTCCGACGCCACAGACTTCTTTGATCCACTTTTCCGGTAATTTTGTTTCAATTTTGAGCTGTTTGATTTTTGATTTAGTTGACGTTGAATTTTCTAGTTACTATATTTTTGAAATTGACCATCTTTTACAAATTCTCCTCAACTTGCCTTCGTACATCGAATTATCAGTTCATTGTTTCCCAATTCCTATACCATATCAATGACGTAACACATTCCTGAACTTCGTATTATAGTTTTAAACCTGTACATAAACAGCACCGAATGTATTTGGCAGATGTTCGTATTCATTTAGGTGCACACGAAAGCTATTATTTCGACATATGTTCATATATCATCGTATCAGATCAACACGATCACACGACAACGAAAAACGTTGTGTTATTGCTCAGAAAACCATCTCTCTATTCGCAGTACTCTGGCGGCTCAACAATAAAAAGCCATCTTACGCGAGCCAGCCAAAAGTGTGAGCTCATCTCCGGAGATTTCATCCTATCAATGTGCATATTTCAATAAAGCCACCGTTGCTCTTTGCTGTCTCGGGTAATTCCGACCAATTGTCGAGACGATAAAAGCCTAGGATTATTATCTAGTTGCATTAAACCCGTCATCGTGTCTAGTGCAGGTACTTTACCTTCGATTATGGTTATATTTCTATTATCACCGACTCGTATGTATTTGCGGTTACCCTTCTTTTCTCCTTGTGCCCGGTGACGAACTTAGGTACTTATTTTTTTTGAGAAATTGCAACACTCGTACACGTAATTTTTCCCCTCTTCGTCGCCCTGCTGTAATTTCTATGCGGTTACTTTAGGCGATAGAAGGAAAAATGTCTTACCGACGAGGTTCGTAGAAACTGAAACTAATTTACACGTGTATTTCACACGTACCAGTCTTTTCGGCGTGCTGGTACTTTAATCAGAATGTGCTCCGGGCGTGTGTACGTATTGTCTTAATTTTCAAAACAGAGATCGTATGTACGAGCAGTCGACTTTTGTGGTTTACGAGACTAGATATCGGTTACTGGGCAAATTACGGGCTGGCTTTCCCAAACGCGATGGTCTACTTTATATCTGATGGTATTTCGGTGCTAGTTTGCTCTCCAGAGGCTCATTCTTAGATTGAATTTTACCTCTATGGCTATGGCATCGAGAATGTAATAAATCAACATCGTATTTTTGGTGGATTTTTGGCGAATTGTCACTCATTCGACCTCATCTTGATGGCTGAATCGATCGATATCCGCATTTTATTACAGATTTCTATGGAATTTGGCAAATTCGCCTATTTCATCGATCGTGCTTCCTCTTCAGTCATTACCATTCGATTATTCGAGTGAAAGATGATAAGGCTGGGGCGATGCAGTGCATGTTTAATGCGTTTCCTGCATTTTATAACAACTTATCCGCGTGACAAGTCAATTAAACCTATTACAACTGTCGCGTATTTGTATTTTCCGCGAGTTACCGTGGATGAGGGTACCACTACCAAAAGACTCGTCTTGTTTGCTGTCTTCGGGGTTTCCTTCCCCTCTCTTGGAATCAGATTTGCAAGCACTGTCTACTGCTTGTATACTTTTTCGCGCTCCATTACGAATCTTTGTGACTAATGAATTAGCCTGTTGGGCTGTGGCGGCGCGACGTCTGCGTTTCTGTCTTTTTCGCGGCTATCGACACTCGATTATATCGGGCGTGAAAAACTAGAACGCGCCGGTATTATTTGCTTATTATTACGAGACCAGAAAACGATCGGTTAGCAGTTATTTTTACCTCGGGTCGTGGAATATTTTTTATACTGCCGGGAAGCCTTGACGCTGATTACCTACTTTGGAGATATTGGAGTATAGATTGTGAGATGAGGGAATATGAGTTTTATGGGTGACTTGGGATTATTCTAACTAGGGAGGTATTCCAACAAGGTGAAATTTTGAACCCAACCAAAAAATCAAAATGCACCATGAAACAACTCTAAAACAAAAATTTCAGGTACTGAAGTTTATTTCTTGAATTTTGATGAATTTTAGGAATTTCAAAATTACCTAATAGCCATGAAAAAAATTATTAAAAAATTGATATATTCGGGGATAAGAGTTGGAATTTGGTATTTTTCCTATTTTCAACCCGCAAAATCGATAAAAACGTTTCAGAGCCAGCAGAAAATTTTGGAATTTTCCAGCGCTGAAGAAAACCTCATGAAAATGATCCATACTTAGGAACTTCAGCCCTTATAATCGCGGATTACCAATATTGGTGACCTATTTGATCGATGAAAGCATATTTTTCTGAAATTCATAGCTTAAATCGAGTTCAAATCCACATTTTTTGGGCGGAAAATTTTTCTGGAAAAGAAGTTGAAATTACGTTGAAATGTGGATTTGGACTCGAAGTTACAATACAAAATACGTAAAACTGCTTCAATCGATTAAATAGGTAACTGATATTGATAATCTGCGATTCTGGGATGGGTTTTGGATCGTAGACACCCGGATTTTTCTGATATCATGAATTCTTGACTACTTACGTTAAAGTTTGTTTTTTGTTTTGAACTAATGAATCAGTCAGAATATCGCTTGTTCAATTAGTATAAGAATGTGCAGAGGTGATTCCTCTCCGAGCCGAGATTTTGTTAGGGCCCAGGGGGGAGGGGGCTTCAGCTAAAAACATTCTTCAGTTGTTTTTTTTTTAGAAGTTATGAAAATCAAGTTTGGAAATTATTTAGTGACTGTGTATACCAAAAAATACAATTATACTTACAATTTTTCGATAAAATTGCTATTTTATAAGTCAAAGTGAAGTGTATTAAAAGAAAGTAGGTAATAAAGTTATGAAATATTAATTTTGTCAAACAAAATTGTACTTTTTGGTCTACTTAAGTCATTAAATAATATCTGAAATTGAGTTGACTCATGCAGAAATCAAAATTTTGAATGTTTCACCCTCCCTCCCCCATTGTGTAAGACCTTATTTGCTCTTGAATTTTCCCCCAGATCCGGTTTTTCTCTGTAGACCCCCGGTAAAAGTGGATTATTTCTCTGACATCGAATTAATCATGTGAAATTTTGCAATGTGTGTAATAGGTAAGTAGTCTGATTTCTAAATCAGCGAAAGTTATCGAAAATCGCTGGAGAACAGTCGGAATCGCAGCACCGTAAGAAATAAATAATTGGATACAATTTTCATCATGAAAGCAAACCTTTCAAAAAATTGTTGGAAAATCAGTGAAATCCTTCGAAAAATTATGAAAATCAAGATTTCCATTATTTTTCCTGTGCTACAATTTTTACTTTTTTTTTTTCATTAATTTTTACCCGATTTGAAATAAGAGTGAAAAATTACTGAAATTTTGGTTATTTTCCAACTGATAGGTATTTTTTTCACTGGATAAATTAGCAAAGTTATATAGTGGTGTAGATATATCGATATCAAAATGAATGTCAAACGATATATCGATATTTTTTGAAATTTGAAAAAACCAGGTAAAGAGAACCCAAAAATTGAAAAAAATTCGAATGATTGAAAGATGAAGCTGAATAATTATTAAAAAAAGGAAATTTTTCATTTTGTTTTCCATCAAAATCACAGCTCACCCAAATAATTTATGTGATTTGTGATTTTGGCGGAGAACAGAAATAGCAGAATGAAAAAAATTGCTAATTTTCATTGATTATTCAGCTTTCAAGCAATTTTCGAGTGTGGTATTTTTTCAACTATTCAATTTTTTTTCAATTTTTGGGGTCTTTACAACCTATTTTTCAAATTTTAAAAAACATCGATTTATCAAAGATATTTATTGATATCTCCCAAGAAAATATCGATATATTATATCGATATTGAAAAAAAAAGAAATATCAACACTACTAATTTTTTATAAATGAAACTTCACTTTTACACAGTCACAAGATTTTTTGAAAAATTACATTGACGCGTTTCGGCCCAAGCCATCATCAGAATGAGTATTAGAAATGAAAATAAAATAAAAATAAATGAACGAAAAAATTAGAACATAGGTCGAAAAATTGTAGGTTGTAAGTCTGTTGAACTTCTGTGACGTCATGGAACCCAAACAGAAACGGAAACTGATTAGACCAATTCGTAGAGTTTTTCGATGTCCGGAATAAAATCATTAACATAAACAATATTTTCTCCATATGAACAACTAAAAATGAAATATTTTTTATCGTGAATTTGGTATTGGCATAATTTTGAGAGTTTCATTCAGTCATTTTCACTCGATTTTAAATTCGAACTAGTGAAAATTGACAGTTTAAAATTCAGGGAATCTACCTGAAAGTCGAAGTTTGTATGGTGTATGCTGAGAATTCAAAAACTTACCTTTGCGTGAAATTTGTGTTAGTTTTTAATCATTCGTAAAAATTCTTTATCTTAGTTGAAGAGATCAGGCAGACTAAGTCGATCAAAAATTCCTCTCTCCAAGAGCTCGCTGCAGCAAGTATCCCAAAACCCAAAACGATACATCCTGTTTGCATACCAATAAAGTCCGCTGTCACTCGGTTAATTATCTCTTTTCTCTTTCACTCTGGCCAGATTCAGTGTGAATTTCTTACTATGGAAGTAACCGTCACCACGAACTATCAATCTCATCTCATTTCAAAAGAATCTACATTGGTGCTGCGGTTACCACACACTCATGTGATCTCATTGATATCCATACGAATTACTTAGCTACAATTGAATCCCAAGTACGGGTCGATAATTCGCTTTTGACGAGCTCTTACCGTATCTCTCTGGACGCGATACCGATACCTCGCCGAAAGGTAATTAGGTCATAAGCCTAAGTACGCACACGTATCTTTGGCAAATACCGTTCGACACGTCGATTCGTTAAGTACGCGTATCGAATTCACGGTCGATCATCTCTAATCGGCGGTACCGTAGCGAGAACCTATTAGGAGGCGGGGGTGGACTCTAATACCGGCCAAAAATACACATTCGACTTTGCCATACACTTGCACGCCTGTCATCCTCCTTACCATCGCGATAATCGCCACCGCTTATTATATTATTGTCAACTTTTATCTTCGCTATCTCCGATGATGTATCAATTCTCTATACAGCAGCTATCGTTTTCATCCAGCATCCCCTCTGCCCCTCTGTCACTCAACAGCACACGATTTTCTCGTCGTCGAACCAGACAGCCTGGTAATTGGAATTGCTGTTATTTCAAGAGACTCAGCCGCCATGCTACTGTGTTCATCTGGACTTAGTCATTGATACGTGGTCGAGGTCGTCGCGTATATTGTAGTTTTTACTTTCGCTGATATAGATTTTTTTTCTCTTCTCTTTTTATTGTGTGTACCCACGTACGCCAGCGAATGAAATCGCATCGATACGCTGCGAAGATGTCGTCTTGTAGAGTCTAGACTGAGCGGACATGTGACCTTTTTTTTTTTTTGTCTCATGCACGAACCATCTATGTGCATGTGCAATGATGCAGCTCATCGATGCGTTTCTACGTATTTAAGAATCTGCTCGAGTCTCGTGATTAGTGTTGTTGTCTTGTTTGTAAGACGACCAGAACATCTCACGGTTAATGATGTCTTTGAAAGGGTCATCAGTAAATGTCCGGATGATCTAGCTGGGCTTTGTTCGAGCTTCGTGGTATTTTGCATATACACGTAATAATCGTCGCACGAGTCAAAGAGCAACGGTTGTCGTCGAGATTCGCATTCCTTTCAATTTATTCAGATGAAAAGAACAACGATGGTTAGATGATCCATCCTTGAGTTCTCGACTCGGAACGACGTATCTTTGAAAGTGAAGTGATCCGAGAGTATGGGTTCAACTTCAATTACAGATCGGATTATTGAGATTCCAAGGCATGCCATGAAATATGAGACTGTTTGAAAAGTACAAATTGTGGTATTGGATGGAGCTGGGTATAAGAAATTGCCAATACTTTGATACTATTGATCATGTTATTGGTTATGGGTATGAATGTAATATTATGATGCAATTAATATTATAGATTTTTGGTGGGGAGAGAGGAGGGGATAGTTGAATTTTTTCGGATGATTTTGGAAAAGAGTTTTGAGCCAGAGGTGATCAGAATCCGTTCTGAAAATGACTCGGGGTCGGACTCTTGGACTCCGAGTCGTAGTCCATTTTTGCATGGACTCGTACATCAGGGATTTGCGAATCCAATTTCAATGATTTGGAAGCGATGTCTTTTCACGAGTTCGAGTCTTGTTGATTAGAGTCCGTTAAACTTTGTAATACCCAAAATATATCGAAGAAATAATTCGGAAATTCGCGCGGTTTTTATTCAAATTTTCTGAACTTGAAACGGACTGTAAAAATGGACTCTACGAGTACATTAATTGGACTCGCGAAAAACTCTGAAGTCCATCGGTATGTTTCCGATTGAGATCGAATTCTTTTACTAGAATTTCAATTTATTAGTTTTTCATCTTTTAGCGAAAGTTTTTCGTACAAAGGTCGTTCATATTTGAAAATTTTCCTATATTTAAACCTGATTTTTTGAACCAAATCAGTAATTTTGTTTCATTTTCATTTGTCGAAAAAATAATTCTGATATAAATTATTTCTAAATGAAGTTATATTAAAGGAATCTTACCTACCTTCTAAAAAGAGACAGAACAGGCTTTGGTGGTTGAAATATTTTCTTGCCTGTTTTTTTTTTCGAGTTTGAAAGAAAATGTTAAGAGGATGGAGGGTTTTCTTGGCTTTTCTTTGGTGAAATAATTGACAGAATTCAATTAACGTTCAAGTTTGAAATACGATTTTGATTCCAAATTATTTATTAGACCGCTAGACCAGTCCGAACCGGGAGGAAGAAGGGAGTTTGGAAGAAACTGTTTGTCACATGTCACGAATAGTAGGTGGGAAAATTGCATTTTTATTCCAATACATTTTGGTACAGGGCAGGAAAATTTTTGTTATTAGCCAAAAAATTATTTCTAGTTAGAAAATATTAGTTTGAAATTTTCCTATTCTCACAGCCCCACCCCCTGTCCATACTAAGAAAACTTTGGCTGATTCTTAATTGGTAAACATTTTTAAAATGAAAAATTCGTCAAGGAATTCATTTTGTAAATTTTTTGATTTAGCAAGAAAATATGTCCAATGAAATAGGTGAATTTGAATGTTTGAATGTTGAAATAAATGTCATCAAATTAAATTGTTGAAAACAAAATTGAGTGGAAATTTCTAAATACCGAAATTTCTCATCAAATGAATGAAAATTTTGAAATTTAAATTTTCAAGAAGGGGCATTGAAAATTCCATTTCGAATATTGAGCAAAATTGTGTTTGAAAATATGAGCCAAATTCAGAAAATCGTTTCAAATATTCTGAAGGTTGAAATATCGAAGTTTGAAGTTTCGCGTAGGTACTCAGTGTAAATCACGAATTTATTTGAAAAAAAAATCTCAAAAAAGTAATATTGGATGAAAAATCTGCAGAAAAAGCAAGGTTGAAGGAATATTTTTTTAAGAACACATTTTGTCCAAATTTCAACTTAATTGAATCTTATTGGTAGGAATTATCACATTGAAAATGTTACAACCAATCACTCCTCTTTCCCGTCGTATCTTCTTTTCGAAAATTTTCATTAAATTCACGACAAAGGATTTAAAAAAAATCCTAAAATGTCCATTTCAATCCTGTACTGATTCAAAAATGATGAACTGTTGATAATTTTTTCATCTTTTGAATAGTTATTGTTTTTAACCTCCTCCTTCCATCTTTCTCCAAGAAGTCTTTGAATTACACAAATGGAGTTTTTGGAAAACAAACAAGCCAAGATCCTCTCTTCTTCCCTTTTCTTCAACTTTACAAAATTTTTTAGTTTGGTAATCGATTATCAACTATGAAATATCCTGATTTCCTATTTCAGTCTTAAATTTTTCCTAAACTTTTTACCAAACCTTCTAAAGTTATAAATTTTGAAATCCTTTGAAAAAAATTTAGAATTCTGTAAAAAAAAATTGTTCAAAAAATGTAAAATTTTGAAAAATTGGAAATATTCTTCCGGTATTCGTTGAATTGTAATTTTTAAACTTTTCCTTTCACTCTTCATCTTCTTTCAGGAAGTGATCAATTAATGTAAAAATAGGAATTGATTGTCTTAAAGTAAACATTCCACAAAATAAAATTTTTGTTGGAAAAATCAAAGATGAGAGTAATAGGCAAATGTTTTTTTGTCAAATGGAATTTTTAAAAATCAATCATTTCCACCACATTTTATTCTCTCATCCGCTACCTCTTCTAAAATTGTTTCATAATTGAATTTTTTTTTCAATGTCCTAAAACGTCTATTTATTTAATAAGCTCAATAACCATCTTAATGTTGGAAGAGATCAATTCTGCTTTTATTTGAAAATACAACTGCCGAAGTGAAGAAAATCTCTGATTTAAAGAAATCAAAATACTTTTTCACCGTTGCTTGAATTTTTTTCTTCCAATCTCTTCCTTTTTACCCTTCACTCTCTTATAAAAAGTCATCGAATTATACAAAATTCGAGTGTCGCGAACTGAACATTCCGCAAAGAGGAAATCCTTGTTAGGAAACTTAGCCAAGCGAAAAAAATACGTTTTTTTGGCCAATTTGAAATATTTTTCGCCACGATTGCAAATCATCGAAGCGTCACAGTACCAAAAACGAATGTCTTTTGAAGGAAGTACTTATAGAATTTTTCTATAATTAATTCCCCCAATGCGATGATGACTAACACAATCGAGTAATTGTTTCCCTTAACTGAAAATTATTTCCCTCGTTAAAACTCGAAAAAAAAATCAAGAGGTAATTAAGACTACGCTTACGATTGTCCTTAATTAACCTTGGGGTAAAAAAAATATGAGAAAAACACGAAAACCATGATTCGCGATTTGGGTTGCGCTACAAATAATAATAATCATAAACAAGCTAACAACTTACTCGTATCCGAGTATTTGGAAAAAATCACGAACTATCCATTCAAAAATGCACTTTTCAACACTTTAAGATAACACCAACACAGCCGAATAGAAAATAATTCGCTCGAGAAAAAATCAAAAAAAATTCTTTACCAGTAGCAAAAAAATTGATTTCAATTGAAATACAGGAATTTTATTATCGCGATTGGATTTTCACGAAAATAAAATAACGATGGGAAAACTCCGACAATGACGACGAAAGTGAACAAAATAGACACACCGAAGTCGAACGCTGAGGCACGCAACCAGTTCACGATGTAAGTCTTTCGCGAATGCAGCCGGTTATTGAAACGCGTCGCGGAGAGACCGCAGCCGGGAGACGGCACCTTTACCGGGATACCGGGAGAAAAGCGAGAGAGCTAGAGAGATGAAGAAAGAATCACCACACCAGCACCACCTGTTGTTGTTGTATGTATAGTATTTACCTGGTCGAAACGTCAAGCGGAAAACAGGTATAGCTGATCATGACATTCGAACCGCAACAAGACGCGGAGCGATTATGGTTGACGCATGCGCGTCATAAGCCCAAGCCGCCGTAAGCTCGATAGGTGTAATTACTACAGGTATAGCTGGCGGTTTTCGTATTGTTGTGGTGAACTTGAAAGCTCTCTGGGACCGGAAAAGCGACAGCGATAGAGTTTTCTATGTTAAATGAGCGAACTGCGTCAGAAGGTGTGATAGTGTTCGTGGAAATCGCTGTGAAAAGTTTGGCGGTTCTTGAAGTTTGGATGTGATGAATTTTTTTGAAGAAAATGTGGAATTTATTTATTTTTGAGTGTTTGGCTGAAGGGGAGGGGGTTGGATCTATGCTGGAACTTGAAAAAATCCATCCAATTACCTCAAAATTGATCTAGAGATTTCACGAATTCCACATTTTTTAATACGCACCTCATTGAAGATGGAAATCCAAGTTTTCAGTGCCTCAAGCTTGGGCCAATCGAGACTAACAGTTCCTCCTGGCCTGAATTTTCGATCTCAGAAGTAGATGTCTGGACATCAAACATGGATGGAAAAATAGGTTCTGGATTTTGACGAAAATTGGTGAAATGGTTTACTTTGCGTGAAAGAATTCTCCAATAATTTTGAGCCTTTAGATGAACGAGGTTTTTGCCACTTTTGGGTAGTGTTTCACCCATAAAAAAGTGCAATTTGAATTAAGATGATTGAAAAATTGTACCTAGAAGATCAATTTGAAGAATTTTTCATTTTTATTAAATTATTACACTTTTAAGTAGGTACCTTAAAATTTAGCCGAAGAATTTTTCTGGTCGCCTGCAATAATTTTTGATGAAAATTATCCAGAGATTTAATGGCAGTGCTGCCATTTGCATTTTAATTTGTTCATTGAATTTTCATAAAATTCAAATTTCTTATCCGATAGCTTGAAAATTCCAGACAAAAAATGTTTGGTGATTAAAACTGGGTAATTGAAATTGCTGTCAGCTGAATTTATGAAATTCGCGCAAATAAAAGTCAGGTAGTTAGCATTGCCATGAAAATTCCCTAAAATTAGTATTATCAGAAAAAATTATTCAAAGAGACGAAAGAAAAAAAAATGTTTTGGCTCGATTTTTAATATTAGATTGATCAATCTGAATTTTCAGTGCGCCAAATTAGTCATTTTTTAGAGACTGGGTCACTTTCATCTTATTTGATCATCATTTGTCACTATTTTCACCAAAAGTCACCGAAAGCAATTTTTAAAAAATTTCCGCAGTACCAAAAGAACAAGTGGACTGTAAAAAAAAGACTTACCTACTTAAAGGTTTGTAAATACCCTTTGTAAAAAAAAACTTTTCAATCTCGTTCTGTAGAGGTACAATAAGTATCATTAAAAAATTTTTTTAAAAAATGTTCATGATTATTATATGAATATCTTTGAAATTCCGGAGAGTTATTCAATATTTTTGGATTATTTTTTCACTTTAAAATTAATTTTTCATTATTATTTTTTCAATTTTTAGAAAATCTAGTATTTACCAAAGTTTCTTCAACAGGTGATTAAATTTTGAAAAAATTATTCAATTCTTGAGTTTTTCAACTTTTTCTAAGTACGTTGTAGTTTGTTTACTTGTGGAATTTTTAAAATACCTGTTTCACTTTTTCAAGAAAATTTTTTGAATATCGTCCCAAGTTTTGCAGAGATATTCAGTTTTTTCAATGAAAATTGTCCACGTTTCGAATAATAACGTCTGAGTTTTAAAAAATGTCTAAAGATTTTTGTAAAATGGACTAATTTTTTGAATCTTGTTCAAGTTTGGTAAAATCCTCAATATTTAGTAAATCGTTCAAATTTTTGAGAAAAATCGTTCAAAATATGCAATGTCGTCCCATCTCTAAAAGATTATTGAAGTGATGAGATGATCGAACAATTTTTAAAACTTCTTGTCAAGAACGAAAGTATGTGGTTTTTTTTCAGTATTTTTCATGAATTGAAATTTCAATAATGTGCTTATCAATATCAATTTCCTAAAAATTACCCGCATCAGAAATAAAGCATTTACCTTTCAGGTTAATTTTGAAATCTTCTACACGTGTGACGTTGGGGAAGCGTATTGATACATGTTTTTCTCTTGAAAACAGTTGTGTTTTTTTATTCATAAATTTCTTTGCAAGAAACTAAACCTCTCTGTCATCAATATCAGAAAAAAAAAACAAGAAAGGAAAAGCAAAAACAAAATCAAACCTGCCATAAATAGGAAATTTTTCTTTATTTTATTTACTCCTTATCCTTACTTTTGAAGTTTTGATGAAATTATACCAAGATTTAGGTACCTACTTATTATGAGTACAAGTTTCAAAGAATTTTTTAAGTTATGGAACAACCTATTCATCTTTCAGAAAGGAAGTAAGTTCCAATGTTTAGAAAATTTTTAAAAAATTTTCGAGTTTTAGAAAATTCTTTAATTTTTAGAAAGGCGATAAAAATCGTTTAATTTTTGGAAAATCCTTCACTTAGAAAGTTGATCGCGCTTTGCCTTTGCAAAAAAAAACCACTCGAAGAACTGAAAACTTTTTGTTATGTTGGTCACTTTTTTGAGGATCAGTTGAATCGGGCACACAAAATTCGACAAAAAGAAACAGAAATTCTTTGAACTTTCTAAATCTTTTTAGCCTTCTTGAAGAGAGCAAAAAGTAACCATTTTCTAGGTCAATGGTTCAGGAAGGTATAAAAGCTCAAATTGCACCTTTTTAGGAATGAACAAGTTACTTACCCAGAAAGTGCCATTGACTGAAATTGAAAAAAAACTCCTCTTTTTTGAAAATTGCTGCAGGTATTGAAGTGTTCCAACTCCGTCTTTCTTTGGGGCTACAGACTCGAAATTTTTTAGTCGGCTCTCTTTTTAAACTGTCTCGATAATTTGTGTCCAAATCCGGTATACTTTTTTTCGAATCATTGTTGTGGACATTGAATCTGCGGAGTCCGCTTGAAATTTTAGAGATTTCCAAAATTAATATGAAGATTCATCTTTTGAGTCGAGTATCTTCTGATCGATTTCGACGATTTCCCTTTCGTTTTCACAAATTACGAGTAGTAAACTTTCTTCAAATATATATACCTAAATTATCCATGTGCTTAGTAAATTGATGAATTGAAAAATATTAATTCATTCCTACCTCTTCGTTTTGTACGTTCGAATCAATGATTGGAAACATTTCGGGATTCAGAAAATACGACGCTAAACTCTCCAACAAATTTTTGGATCTCAAAACCTATACACGACCATATTTTCAAACGAAAGCTGCTGTGATGCTGTTGTGCTTTCGGTCTTTTTCAACTCAATCTCGCTTGACTCTGGCACACACACATCGAGAATCGGACGAGCAGATGAATTTATCGTCGTTATTAAAATGAACCGTGAGATTTAAAATACGTGACTATATCGAAGAAAGACGGTACGTATTATTGCATCAGAGTAGAACGCATCTTCGAACATCAGCATTTGATCTGACGAAACTGGTAATATAATTACCATAATTGTCGATTTACGAAAGAACATCTCTATTCCTCTCTGGCGCGCGATCCGTTCGTCTTCAGTACCTCACTCTGTCTCCTTTCTACCTTCTTCATTCTGTGCGGTGGAAGTATCGAGAAGGAAAGAAAAACGAATACCAATGCGCCTTCGGTCGATTATCATCCTAGCGATGATGATGTTTCGTAATAGGAAAATTTTTCCAGCCGCGCGTAACGCGTCGCGGTTTACGTTGTTTGGGTTATATTTGTGTACTCGCGAGGTGTACCGAGCTCATCTTGCATAACGCCGCAGCGTTTAGATTTAGTGAGATGAAGCTGCTGATGGATGGTTCTCGGTTAGCGATAATTTCATTAATCGATGACGAGGTTAAATGAACACGATGCGAGTGAGTTTTCATATGCGGCGTTTAGTGCCCATAATTCATGTGATTTTTTGGCATGGATTTCGAGTCACGAAAGTTACCTGCCATATTTGATGGTAATGGTGGCGTGAAGGTATGAAGAACAGTGGCCCGGTCGCACAGTGGGCTATTTCAAATTTTAGGCGGCAAAAATTTTTTAATGGGCTTATAGGGGATTTTTTGATGCGCTGAATCCATTTTTTGGGTTATTTTGGACCTAAACCCAAAGGGGGCTTCAGGGAGGAGGGGTTAAAACCCAAAATTCTCGAAATTTTGATGTGGGGTGTCTATAGGTATGTTTTCGAACCCGCTGAATACGAATATGAAGTTATTTTTGACCCTAACCCAAAGGGGGCTTCAGGGGGGAGGGGTTAAAACCCAAAATTCTCAAAATTTTGATGTGGGGTGTCTATAGGTATGTTTTCGAACCCGCTGAATACGAATATGAAGTTATTTTTGACCCTAACCCAAAGGGGGCTTCAGGGGGGAGGGGTTAAAATCCAAAATTTACAAAATTGTGATGTGGGATGTCTATAGGTATGTTTTCTAACCCGCTGAATACGAATATGAAGTTATTTTTGACCCTAACCCAAAGGGGGCTTTAGGGAGGGGTTAAAACCCAAAATTTACAAAATTTTGATGTGGGGTGTCTATAGATATGTTTTCTAATCCGCTGAATACGAATATGAAGTTATTTTTAACTCTCATCCAAAGGAAGCTTCAGGGCCCGGGGGTAAAACTCGATATTTTCCAAATTCTGAAGTGGAAATCAATTGTGAAGTTATTACTCAAAATCAAATTTGAGGGCAAATAAAGAAGTACAATTATTCATTTTTAACAAAATTATTCAATCTACCGATTTTAAATATTCTAGGTTAACTTCTTTATCTTTGGGATCGCTTTCTTCAGTCTCCAAATATCCTTCTTCATTCTTCGAATCGTATTCTTCATCTTCAAACTTTTCTTTGATCTTAAAATTGTCTTCATTTTCCCAACTTTCTTCGACCTCAAAATTGTCTTTTTCGTCTTCCCATTTTTCTCCATCATCTTCCAAAATACTCTCTTCACTCACTGAACTCGCATCTTCCTCTACTAACATTCGCATTTCAAGTAAGTAGGTACTATTTTCATGATACTTAGTTTACAAACCTAGACTTATAAAAAAAGGTCCTATATATCCCGGAAAACTTTGTTGGCCAAAATTACCCTTCAAGTGTGTACTTTTGAAGGATCAAAAAAATTTTTGCCCCAAACTGCCCCAACGTTCTTTTTCGCATAAATGTGATCTTGAAAATGCTAAATTTCACAGTAAGGCATTTTTTGAAGCGCCAATGACTTTTTTTTAATTTGCTACCTACTCATTTTTAAAAAAATTTTACGATTCACCTAGATATTGGAGGGGGGACCACGTTAACCAACCACGATTTATTCAAATATCTGAGAACTGAAATATGATTTGATTTCTTTTCTGAGCATAACTTTTTAAAAAAAAAAAAAAAAAAAAAACAATAAATAATGTCACTTGGGGGACCAATACAATAAACTTTTGACATAACCGATGACATTTTATTGTTTTTTTTACAAAGTTATGTTCAGAAAAGAAATCAAATCATATTTTAGTTCTCAGATATTTGAATAAATCGTGATTGGTTAACGAGGTCCCCCCCCCCAATATCTAGGTGAATTGTAAAAATGTTTTAAAAATGAGTAGCAAATTTAAAAAAAATCATTGTCGCTTCAAAAAATGCCTTTCTATGAAATTTAGCATTTTCAAGATCACATTTATGCGAAAAAAACCGTTGGGGGCAACTTGGGGCAAAAAATTTTTTGATCCTCCAATAGTACACACTTGAAGGGTAATTTTGGCCAAAAAAGTTTTCCGGGCTATCTCGGGCATTTTTTTATAAGTCTAGGTTTGTAAACTAAGTATCATGAAAATAGTACTTACTTTAAATGCGAATTACTGGACATAGAACACCTCAAAACAAAAAAACAAATAGAAATTCGAAATCTACGATGAAAATTACATCAGAAAACATCACTCTTATAGATAATCGATCACGCGTATAGCAACAGCACACTTTTGTAAACAACCATGCGTTATCGCGAAACCAGCTGTGCTGGTAACCTCCCTCTTCCCGCGCTCCTGGACCACCCATAGGTGGATTCCGGTTGCGAATATCATCGAAACCAGATGGTTTCAAGGTCATAGTACACGTTGAGAATGGTTTTGGTCAATTTAGGTGAAATTTTTTTTTTTGATTTTTTGCCGCCTAGAATTTTTTACAGCCCACTGTGGGTCGTGCGATCGATATCGGAGACCAACAGGTTGAACTTTTGAGACCTTTTGAACCGGTGGAATTTGCCAGGTTTTTGTCGATGCTAAATTATATTGAGATAAAGCCAATGGACTGAAGTAAGGGTGTGTTTCCAGATTTTATAATTTTTTTGAAATCTGCTTTTTTACCTTACTTTTATGGAAGACCCTCGTATGTGTTACCGGATCATTTTAGAAAAATTTCGGAAAAATGAGTGCTCCCTATGAATGCCTGAGACGGTTAAAAAATCCGAGGGAGGAGGGCTCCCCTCTGGACGATTTGTTCTGGAGCCAGAGTTGGAGCTGGAGGCACTTTTTTTAAGACCCTGGAGCTGGAATCTATGCCGGAGGGATTTGAATTAGAAATCTCGGAGCCCCCCCTCCCGGATCCCTGTATCTGCCTTGTTACCTTACAAAAAATCTTAACGAGTTCTGCTTTTAAGCTTTTTCAATAAAACAGTCCTACTCATTTTAAATTTTGAGACCCTCTCGTCAAAATGAATAGAGCTAATATTTGAAATGTCGTTAGTGGTAACACTGTATAAAACACCGGATCTCTGAAGAAATTTCACCTTTTTAATGCATTTTTCTTCAAAAATTTACTCAATTTTATTTTCAACGTGGTAATATGAAACTTCGTCCTTTTCAGCTTAGACAATTAATATTCTCATGTGGAAAATATCCTTTTCTCATTATTATCAAATAACTCGAAACCATCATAAAGATTGTCTGAATTTTCAAAACTGTTTCGATTTTTTGGAAGGAAATCAGAAAACGAGTCCATAGATATATATTTTTTTTTTTTGGAAATCAAAACAAAACGCACGAATTTTACTTAATGAAAAAAATTTAGATTAATGTCCTTTTTTCAGAAATTTTTGCCATCGCTTCGTTCGGGCTCAATGATTGTTTTTTCTTTTCAAAATGATGGTAAAAGCTCTTTTCTTCCATTTCAAGCAGTTGAATATATTGAAACAAAAAACATTTATCCTTCTAGAAGAGTTTTGATTTTTTTTGGGAGGGGGAGGATGGGTGCACAATATCTATTGAAAAATTTAGTGCTTATTTTGAAAAAATCATACTGAAAGTCCTGCTGAGGTCCTGTTTTTGGGTTTTGGGATTTTGTTAGACATCCTGCCTTAATTTTATGAACGACCCTTGTATGTGTTGCAGGATCATTTTGGAGATGAGTTGAAAAAAAAAAACTTACCAAAACTTGAGTTTGCATTGTCGTTTACCTTTGCTCTTCCTAGGTGAATTATTTTGTTTATGCCGAGGGAACGGAAGGCCTAGTTTTGAAAAATTTGAATTTTCAATACTCGAAAAATGCATTTTTTTCGTTACAATGTTTTAAAAATCACTGAAAAAAAATTTCATGCAGGCAATTGAAAAAAATAATGAAGAAAAATTTTAGTTCTAGAAAAAGTTTTGAAAATATAAAATTGGAAAAAATTTGAAGTAATCGAGATTGGAAAAACTTTTAGTGCTGTATGTGACCCTGCCATAAAGAAGGGACCTAGTGTAAAAAACATACGATTTCTTCATTTTTATGTGTTTGGCCCAGATTTAGTGTCATTTGGACCAAAAATGTGAAAAATGAGACATCGATTTTTTTTACACTAGGTCCCTTCTTTATGGCAGGGTCACATATTCTTGCTACGGTGAATTTTCTTCCAACTTCAATTTTTCAAATTTCCTCTATCTCAATTCGAATTATTTTTTAAAAATTCACATTTTTTTCAATTTACAATTTCTAAAAAAAAATTAAATTCATGGTTTGCAAAATTTCTCCCAACACCCATCTCGATACTGGAGAATTTTTAATAGATATGTATTAGGTAGATACAATTTTTAAATAATTTAAAATCAAATAAACTGGACAAATTTAAAATCCTGCAACGAAAAACACCTTTCATTGAAACAACTGATAACTGAAATCGTGTGATTCATCTCTCTACTAAAATTTTTCGATTTTTTTTCAACATTTCTTCTCGGTCCTTTAAATTTTGAAAGTCTAAAAAAATCTTGAGAAAAAATTTTCAGATTTTTTTGCTAATTATTTAATCATCCCTGCACATTTTTTCTAATATTTTGGAGCTGGGGTGATTTTTGGATACCTGTAAAAATTATTTCCACGAATCATCCCACGAGTTTTCCAAGCATTTAAGACTGGGATGATTTTGAGATTGAGTTTTCATCCCAAAAATCATCCCACCATTTTCTAAGCTTTTGAGACCAAAATTTTTTTGGAATGAAAATTTATCTTGGAAATCACTCCTAGATTTTTCCGAGCTTTTGATTTGAGACTGGAATGATTTTTGGGATGAATTTGCATCCCAAAAATCATCCAAGAATTTTTCCAAGCTTTTCAGACTGTGATAACTTTTCAGATGAAAATAATTTTCACAATTCATTCTTGTATTTTCCCAAGCTTCTAAGAATGGGGTAATAAAATGGATACTAGTAACGCTCCTAGCGGATAGTGATGAAATGATATTTTACCGTTGACAAATTCTGTAATTTATAAAATTGGTAAAGAAATTTCGGGAATTTGTTAAATTTGACAAAAAATTGTTGTGAGGTGGAAAAAGTAAGGAGTGCCAAGACACATCCCGCACACCCAGTAGTCGCGCTTATGACAAAGTGGTATTTTAAAACTTCGAAATAAAAAATCGAGTTTTAGGCTCTGAATGCTCAAAAGAAGAGTGAATGGGGGTAGCAGATGATAGAGTGAATTTCATATGAAATAATCGGCAAAAATAACGATTTTGAAAAAAATATCCAAAATTAATTTACATCCTTCCTGAAGCCGAATAGTGAAGCTAGAACGCTAGAAGTACATATTTAGTTTTTACCATATGTTCCTGTTCCATTCATTACTTGAATAAGTTAATTTTTTTCTGGGAAAGCCCCCACTTAATAATTATTGATATAATCCGAGACTCTTAATTTCGAATCTAGGATCAATTTTCAATCCATCTTCAGTACGAGAACACCAAATGATCCTGTTAATTGATAAAGGCGAGAGGGTCACCGAGGCGAAAATTGATCACGAGCTTCGACGACGATATTTCCAAAGGTGTTGATGGTTTTTCTAACCTCGATCTATTTTTAACTCATCGTGTTCTTTAATTTACTCCGTTATTCAATCTCGTTTACGACGGTAATTAAGGCGTTGGTTATATTTGTTCTCGCGGTATTTTCAAACGACGTTTAAAAGGGGGGAAAAAAACGCATGTACATCCATCGATGGTGAATTAGCCTCTCGTATTATAGAAAAGGCCAGCTCGCTTGGCTATTACAATTAAACCACGTTGGATATTGCGAGATGCGAGCCCCATTGGAGAAAATACAGTTAATTTGTGATTTAGTGTAAATTCTCGAGGTAGAGTATACTGCCTAGGTACACTCGAATATATATACATAAAAAAAACGACGACTCGGAATATTTTCCCACGTTTATATGACGATATATACGTGGTGGATAGTACATACAAGCGAAGCGACTCCGCAGATCCAAAGCAGAAGAGGTATGTTTATAGTAAAACGCGCGTAGGTCTGTAAAAACTCGTCGTACAGAGACTGAGGAGGTATACACCACATCGGCTCAGTCGTAATTCTCTGCAGAATCCAAGATCCAACATCCCGCTGATGCCGGACCGGCGGGGAGATTTTTATTGCTTTTGCATGTTGGCGCAAAATTCAAAAGAATTTTATCGAGAATGAGTGACCGCGAGGCCGCCATGTTGAATAGTGTTCTTGAAGAGTGCCAAGCAAGCGCTCGCGCCTCAATATTTTATATATAAACATGCGAATACTCGAATATATTCGCGATAAAAATCTAGGTCGATTGATTCGTATAATGTGGATATGAGTTTTATGGAACGTCTTTCGAACTCGAAGGCGAAAGAATTAGAAATATGTAATTCGATAGCGGTCGCGATTACGTCGATTTGAATATTTTTACGAAAATGTGCTGATTGCTGAATTGGCTCGATTAGACGGCGATGCTAATTTGGAACGAGTATTTGCAAGGTTTTCACCTTCGGGTGTTGACGAGACTGATATTCGTCGATTTTGTGACCTGTAGTGGGTTGAAAATTAATCTTTGATGAGGAAATAGGTATAGAGCGTCCAATTGGCAATTTTTTTCTATTTGTGATCAATTTTACCTGGTCACTATTTCCATCGAAAGATCGCCGAAGGAACTTTTTCAAATTTCCGGTGTTATCAAAGAAAAACAAATACTTGAAAAATCTTGCTTCAAAATTTTGAATAAAACTGGCATTTTTAGTTTGTCGGCATTGACAAAATTGCAATTCGTTTAATTGGCTTGACATTTTTTTGAAACATTATCAGTTAAAATCTAAATTTAATGTTATAAGCACTGTAATCATTATATTAATTTGATTGAAAAATGTAATTTATTTAAATTTGTCCAATCTTGAATCTACTTCCAAGTGCTTTAAGAACATCTCTCTTTCGATAAGCTCTTCAATAATACAGGTCGACAAAAAAAATGTTTGCGTTGTTTCTGGGTTCTCAATCTCTCATGCCGAAATTCTGATTCTACACATCAAAATACCAAAATACATCACCTCGCTCAATCCTTTTTTCTAAAGTGTGCTTTGGGGAGGGGAGGGGGCAAAAAACTGATTTTTCGAAGGCATTAACCTTAGCATTGGGCAAATTTTACAGCAAATCCTATGCCGCAAACCGCGGACCTGCATCTCTTTTAGAAAAAAAAAATTACAGCTTATTCTTTCCGAAATTCTGTGAAAAAATCGCATGCCTTTCTCACGAAAAAATGAAATGCGATTTTTTCACAGATTTTTGGAAAGAATGAGCTGTAACTTTTTTTCTAAAAGAGATGAAGGTCTGCGGTGTATTCTACTCCCCCCCCCATCTTATTCTGGATTGATTTTCGAAAAATGTTTGGAGTGTCGACCAATTTTTGGAAAAATGTTCTATGTAGTTTTGATTAAAATTGTTTGAATTTTGAGCAATCTCTCTCCTCAAAATTCTCTTTAATCTTGGAAAAATTGCAAATTTTAAAGAATTATTTTGAAAAATAATTCAATTTTTAGAAAATTGTTCAATATTTGAAAAATATTTTGTTCTATGTCCAAAAAATTGTCCAAATTTCAGAAAGATGTTCAAATTTTGAATGAAAATAATTTAAATATTTTGACATTTTTTTCAATTAATAAATTATTCAAGTTTTAAAAATGTTTCCTAACTCTTGGAAAATTGCCCAAATTTGGAAAATGTCGATATATTCTTGAAATACATAGGTGAATACACTTGGAAAATGATTCAAAGTTTGGAAAAATGGCCAATTTTTTAATCTAAGTAAGTAATCTTCCGATGGTTTTTCGGAATTTTCTCGTAACTAACGCAAGTCTACCATTTGATTTACAAAATACTTTTAGATTCAAAAATTATTCTTCCTCCTATTTCAGTCGAAGAAGAAAGTTTTTTTTAACGATTCGTTAATTTTGACAAAATTAATCAAGTCGTATAAAAAAATTTCATCATCAAAATTTGGGAAAACGTTCAACAGTTTTGAGCAATTCTTCATCTGAAATTCATCCAAGTTCCAGAAAAATTTTGAAAAATTTATCTTACCTTAGAAAATTATTGTCCCTAGTTGATTACGCGGCGAATTTCTCTATGTATAAATGGCTAGAACTCTACTTAGATAAAGTATAGCAAACAAATCAGAAAAAAAGCAAGAATTTTAGTAGGTAAGTAATTGTACTGTGGAAAAAAAGAATTTTCAATATTTCGCTTTTCCTCGATTTTCCAAAGAAAAAAAGGGGTTTATTTTGGGCAAGTTCGAAACAAGAAAAATGATAAATAGCAAGAAAGTCCGAAAAAACCAAGAATTTTCATTTTTTAGGTCGAGTGAACACATGTCAAAAATTCTTCATTTTCCGAAAAAAGGAGAAAATGGATTCTAAATTTTCAAATTTTCAAAAAATTTTTCCAGTTTTGTAACACTTCTCAGAAAACTTTAATTTTTCCTGAGTGTGGAGAATTCTTCAATTTTTGAAAACTCATTCAAATTCCATGCTTTTGAACATGCAGAAGTGAGGATTTTTAGTTACATATTTTTCAGTAAAATTAAATCTCTGAGATTACTTTTTTTTGAGTAAATTAAATTGGGCACCCTCGAATGACCTCTCGGATCGGTGACATAGTCGAACCGGCGAACGAACTTGAAAAATGATCGATCTGGGAATCATTTTTAACAGGCCATCGAAATTGAAAGCGATCACCCTGAAAAAATGAAAGAAAAAAACCACGAAACCTTTTCCACTTACCCATTCACTTTCATTGGAATGTCTATTTGTCTATATATACGTACAATATGCCCCGAAGAACCTTACTAGAGCATTTCTATTACCATACTCGGTACGTCGCCTTACCTTGCCCCCTCCTTCACGTATTTGTCACGAAAATTTATTTAATGCAAATTGCTCATTATCCGGAATAAAAGCCCATAGAAGGGGAAAGCGGATCGATCTCTGTACAAGGTGGAATGATAGAAAAATTATCATTGTCGTCGCCAGCCCGAACAACCGCAGGCCACGAATTGCGGTCTTGGCGACCGGCGCTACCGACTGTTTAAGGGAAATTATACCTGTAGAATTTGGCTGCTGCACGAAGCTTATTCCGTGGATGGCGCGATGGTGATTTATAATAGGTCAAGGAGGGTTTTTCTCAGCCACACGAACGAAAGGGAAACAGACGAGTTCTCCCTCGTAAATGTGATCAACTGATCACACCGCAAATACCACAATCGGTGGCTAAGACTGAATAATTGCTCGGTCAAGAGGTTGTGTAACCCTAGGTCAATCAATGACCACTTTTTGAGCGAAAAAAAAGCGAAGATGGATCAATACAGATGCGAAGAAACGTGAGGTCATAGACCTGGTATTTTTTCCAACTTCGATTGGTCAAGTATTGAGAATATCTGTGATGTATTAACTATCTACATATGGGATTGATGATGTACGTAATTTAACGATAAGCCTGGTTTGGTTGGAACTGGTCGTTTCACGAAGCAGAAGGAAAGTAGGATGAAAATAGCAGCAACGATTTAATATTTTTCGGACTGCGTTATGCAAATTATTGGTTACGAGGTTAATGAGCGCGTTTAATATAAGTGACAATTAACGCCGAAAGATGATTGGCCATGGCGATATAAGATGCGGCGGTGGCTGGAACCTGTATCGCGAGATGCTATCTTGAGGTGTTTTTTTTTCTTTACTTAGGTTCTTCTCTATCTGTGGGTATCGTTGGATAGTTTATGCAGTATGTATTATAAAAACGTATAAGCGGAGAAGAATTGTAATGTGGTTAATGGCGGTTTGATGATACGATAGGCGAAACTTTTTTTTTCTTTTCAGCGACTCGGTAATCGCTCCGAATGAACCGGTTCGCCAAAGGATAACTACTTGTTTCGTATGTGCGCGGATAAGAGGTTTATTAGGTAACCTCGCGAACCGATGAGTGAAGAAGTCGAGTGAAATGGATAGAATGTCGGGTATTTGAGTAATTTGTTACTAGTTGGATGATCTAGATATAAATAGATGCAGGTGAAGTTGGTGTAGGAATTTTTTAGATTTTTTTGTATCGGTAGAAGGAATGGGCCGAGGTTTGGTCGAGGTTTTTTCCCACTTTAGATGAGGAAATGGGAAAAAATTTGTTTGAAGGAAGAAGAAAGAAATTGGGTGAGTTTGGGATCGAAATTTGTGGCTTCGAAAAATCAATTTTGAAAATGATTTTTTGTGTTGGTTTTGGACAGATTCCTATTGTTTTGGGCGAATCTGAGAATGAATTGTGTATGGAATGTACTCAGATTTGAAGTTAGTACATAATTTTATCAGGAAGTGAAGTCGAGCTGAAATAATTTTCCATACGAAACAATTTCTGTTCCAAACCTTTTCAGAACGTAAAATGCTGAGCCGTGAATAAATAAAGGGTATGCAATTTAATTAACATATCCCAGAATCGAAGTAAAAACATGGAACACGATGGTAGGTCTTCGAGCTGCCTGAAAAATTAGAGATATGTGATTTTATTAACATGTGTGTGTTTGGTAACGTAATGTTTTCTTCTCGGATGTATAATCTGGTTCTTGTTCACATTCTCGCCGAAGGCCAAACTGCCCCCCCCCCCCCTACGAGATGCAAAAATGGAAGAAGTTATTTTTTAGGGTATGAAATGTAAAATACGACGAAATTGAATTAGTAACTTACTTGCTTGTTTATTTTTTGAAATTTGCTACAAACCCGGGAATGTTACCAAGGATGATACAAAATTTTTCAAAAAATTTCCAAAATACCTATACTTTTAGTGATTGAAAAAAAATACATAATATTTTTCGGCGAAAAAATGATCAATTTAAAGTCGATATAAATTCCGTATTTTGGAATTTCACGATTCGCTGTTGGCTGCACTGGTGTATAAAATTTTCAAATTACCGTTCGCGCCTGCCTGGTTTGCAATATCGCCAATATGAGATATCTCCCGTTCAAAGAGACACAGACACACCCAGGTCCCGTTTCGTCGAATCCCCTCCGATCTGATGGACCCAATCGATCCTCCGACAATAACCAAGAAATTCCAATGGATTGTGGATGACGCCTCCCGCTATGTGTGTGCCATTGCGATGCATCAGATATCTGATAATTTTGGAGTGTTCAAGCAATTCCTGCGAGAAGTAGCCGGATTCACCAACTTTACTGGCCGAATAGCTTTTCTTCGCTCCGATAATGGCACCGAATATGTCAACAAGGCCTTCGAAGAATTCTGTGGAGTCAACGGAATCAATGGAGGGGGTGGGGAGTCAAAATGTTGACAGATTTTTTTCAAGAGGTACCATGGGAGGGGGTAAACGAAAATTCAGCCTGGGGCCAAATTCACCCCTTATCCAGACCCCTGGATGGCATTTTTTAATCTGGGTTATCGAGATTCTCAGAAAGTGCTACCATCCAGACAGTTTTTTTTTTTTATTATTCAAAAATAATTCCACTTCGAGCTTTTTTTTTTGTTGAGTTTCTCGATGGACTATGAGACTGGAATTTTTTTCAAAATCTCAATCAAAATGCACTACCTCTATGTGAAATCTGTTTCACTGGTGTCAGATTGGTACGTTTTCGGATTTTGGAAAAACTTGGCAGTAATCATTCAATGCACCACTTTCCCCTTTTGCTAACTCTGCTCGCCTGCTATCTGTTTATGTATTTGCTTATGTTAATTGACGAAGTAATTTCATGCTTTGTGTTTACCACGTATGATTATTCAGTGACATTTTTTTGTATTTTGATTGCAGGTAAAATTGCAGAATGATAATTTGATGTAATTATACATACGTTTAACACGAAATGCGAATTTTGGTGAGTAAAATACTATCAAAAGAATTTACGTAGAATATTCAAAGTCATTGTTTATTCAATTAAGTTGATGAATCAACTTTATAGAGTGATAGGGACTTGTACAAATTTCATCGGGAGGGTTCGAATAGCAACGTCGCAAAAAAATACCGTTTGGTGCTGGATCTTTGTGAAGATTAGGCATCCCCGTTGTCCTACACATTGTGTTGTTTTTTGATTTCCTCAAGTGTGGAAAGAACCCCATATCCAGCTGTTTTCACTTTTTAGCCAACAAATCGAGTTTCATCAGTATGTGATTTTTTAATCCTTCGTTCGCCATCCTCTCCCTGTTGAAATGACTGTGCCACTCATTTGGCTGCTTTCGGGAGCTAGCAGATTGATGCATTACTGTGGATTTGTTGAGAAAATTTATAAGTGTACAAATTATTGAATCCATTTTTTTGAAGAAATTTCCAAAAAAATTTGTGAATTGAGATTTATTTTATGTAGGAACTGCATAATGTACATGAGGCCAAGTTTCAATTTCAATATTGGAACATAAATAAAGGGTCCAGATTGTAATGGTGGGCTGATATTGTTAAAAGTGATGGAGATTAATATTTTGACGAGTGATGTGGATGCTTTTGATGAGAATTTCGTCACTTGACACAGATTTTCAACAGAAAAAGTACCGAAATTATGACACGAGTACAATTATTGAGGACGTATATTTGATAAAATATGAAAATTCATGTATTTTGAGCTCTAGCAATGTGAGGGTGAAATTCTCTTACAAAAATTTTCTCAAAGATTAAATTTTTAGAATTTTTAAAAAGATGTTTTAGTTAGAAAAATCAAAACATTGTTGTGCCGGTGTCCCTGCACGATATGCACATTGCACACCATCTTGATTTGTTTATGATAGAAAGACATACCTATTTTTGCGTTATTTTCTTCTCATGAGTCGTATTTGTAGAGCCTGCTTCATTACAGTAGGCAACAATGGTAGCTTTTCGTTTTCATTGTTTCGCATTTTGTTATCGTTGATTCCTCCGATAATAAGATTTGAAGGCAACTGTGGCGTTATGTGTGTTATACAATTTGCATATAGAACTTCCTGGACTAATCTAGTTTCATTAGCGATTTCAATATTAACTTTTTATTTTTAGATTTTTCGAACCATCAGTTTTGGTCAAAGTCTTTGATTGATATTTTTTTTAATGTATTCATCAATATTTTAATTTTTTTCTCATACCCTAAATGATGATAATGGATGAGTTTAATTGTTGACTCTTTTGATACGAAATCTGTAAAGGTTTCTGATAGGTAATCAGATTTTTCTAGATAACTACTTTATAAATTGGTAGATCGTGAGATTGATCAAAAAAATCTTAATTGACGAAAAATTGTAAAACATGAAGTTCTATTGATGATGAAACCTCCCAAAGATTCTTCTAGGCCAAAAAAAGGACAGACCTGGAGTACCTCAAAACGGGTTGTCTTTAGATGCTTTTGTAAACAAATGATTTTTACTATTTTTGGGTGGTGCCACTTGCTAGGAACTTTGGTCTCTCTTAATCAGATACGTTTGAGTTTCTGTAATTCTCTGAATCATTGACCTCGAAATTGGATCCCTACCACTTTTTGTTTTCTACAAAATATATTGCAAAATTATTGATTGCGTATTTTGGAGAATTATTAATTTTTTTGAAATTCCAATTCATTACCTACTCGAATACCTCAGATCCCAGTCCATTTTTTTGTGCTCGTAGATGATAATTGGTATTTTTCAAAAAAAAAAAAATAGGTTGAAATTCAAGCTAAAACTATTTTAGGTATATTTTGGTAAATTTTTTTGTTACAATGCTACGTATTGAATTTTTGTAAAAATTGTTGTTGACAATGATGTCGCATGAACATTTTTATAGATAATTTCATCAAAAACAATAATTCTAAGCAACTAACAATTTTTGAATTTGTTTTTTGAAGTGTTTGATTAGCGATTTGAATTATGTAAAATGAAAGAGTTTTGGAATGTGCTATCTACAACTTTCACCCCCCTCCCCCCCAATTCAAAGGACAGAAAGTGGTATCCAATTTTGAGATTGGTCATGGTTCGAAGAGGTGTTTCAGATAATCCAATCGTATTTTTTTATGAAGTTGACCTAGGTTTCCAGCAATTTGTATTGTACAAAAGTGTAAAAAAAATTACTTTCAATACCAAAATAAATGTTATACTGAAGTAATGATATCTTACGAAGAGGTGCATCAAAACCACTCTTAAAGACAGTTTCCTTTTCCTCTTATTCGCGACGAATTGTTGCGTCTTCGTAATCAATTCGCTAATGAATGAGTACCTACCTTCGGTAACGAGATGATTAATCAATAAAAGAAAAAAAAAAACAAGAAAAAATTCAGCCTTACGATCGTAGGTATAACTTTCTTTTTCTCACGAATTGGTGAACTCACCGTGCTCGTTGCCGGTTGCTTGACCAGAACAGTACCATAGCCGACTTCTCGTTTCAGCCGGTCATTTCCTAATTTAATCCATAGACCGTGGTTGCTGCTTAGTGGTATGTCCTTTTTTGCGAGCAACGATAGGGAATTTCTCCATCGATCGATACGTAATCGATTTAGAACCCCTCGTTAATGAGCGAGTTAAAGATAGCGGAATATTAATTAGCATCGCGAGAATAGAAAAATCAATCGATTGAGCGTGACTGAAAGATGTGTACCTATTTATGTTTACGTTTACCTAAAATGAAGAAAATTTGACTATATTGACAGCTGAGGCGACTAATTAGGAAAAAGACGCGATGCTCGGTTGAAAATCCATTAAAGATGTGTACGCTTTCGATAGGCCTGGGTGGCAGGAGTGAAACGCGACTCGCTATTTCCAGCGATTAATACGCTTTTATCGATTTCTAATTGGAGTGTGTGTTTGATCAAGTCGAGTGTTTGTGGCGCTACTGATAGAGAAGTCGATGGCGATCGATGAGTGACTTTGGAGTGATCGAAGTTGTACGAAGTGGGACGTGAGAGGGTGCCAAAGCACTGATTATTCTTGATCAGTGTGCTGAAGATCATGATCTTTCAGTTTTTGTTTCTTTTGGTATCTACTGGGACTTGCTCCAAGATTTTATTCGAACTACTTTTATGATTGTTGGAATGGTCCGAGTAGAGTTTCTGTCATATACTTAACTTACATAGGTCGTTTAATTTACAAAATGAAAACCAAAAGACCAAAACCAGTTTTTACATGGTAGATAGTTATTAGTTGCATATTAAAGTGGAAAATGAGTCCTGGAAAAGTGATTAAAATCTGGCTTCGGAGTTCGCTGCATGTTGGTAAGATCTGTTGTTAACTGCGGAATCGATGGCTAGGTACTTTTATCTGCATTTAATATGCGCCAGTTTTACGTGTATTTCTATTTTTTTTCTTTATTGATTCACCTAATCGGACGTTAACTGGAACATTGATCGGTAATACAGTACATAGTTTCGGCTCTGAAAAAAGCTGATGCTGTGTCGATATCCTCTCGTCGTAGATTTATTGATCTTTTAAAGTGATCATGCTGAGCTCGAAGATTTTGTGCCCTCTATCGAGTTATCAAGATTTTGATTTGATTTGGGAAATTGGAGAAATAATTGTTGACGGCGGTAGCGATTGGAATATATTATGGAAAGTGTGAGTGGATAAGAAAATTTACCTTGAACTTTTACTTTTATAGGTACTTATCTTTCTTTCGTTCATAGTTGAAGTGTGATTGGTGAGAAATTATACAAGTTAACATAATTATCAGGGGAAAAAAAGATTTTTATCACGTTATTTGCGAGATGGTGACATGATCTGTATTCACCTATTCTAATCACCCTTCTTGTGATCATCATCCACTGATGAAAATAAAACTATTTTGCCCAGTTTGGAAACCGTTGAGATTTTTCAACCGTCTCATCGACGAAAAAAATCTAACGAGAAATATTTTTATTTAAAAAATCATTCACAAACCTTAGGTATATATGACACATATAAGTAACCATGTAGGTACGTAATTTTCTGTACTCGAATAAATATAAAAATGGCATGGGGAGGGAGGTTATAAAACAAATCACAAATGAAATTCATAATACTAGAAAAAATAAATTAAAAATTAAAACACGAATGACATATGAAAAAATACTCGAATTAAACGCCAATTTGTTTTCAGTTCAATTTTTAGAAAAATGTGATGGTAACAATTGGTCGATTAGTAATACTTACACTAGGTTGATTTGAAATCGCAAAAAAAATGCTATAGAAACCAGTCTTAGGGGTTCGAAAATTCATTTTTTAGTTGAAGTTCCTTTTTTATTCTACTTCTTCTGAAAGGCCCAAAATCAGTGTCAACTTATAAACCAATTTTTGATGTCCAAGAGTGGTTTCTACACACAGGCTAACATATTTTGGGAAATGGGTGATTTTTCAGTACATGTCAATGATATTTTTGAAAAAAAAAAAAAAAAATGGAAGAGATGTATGTTGTATCCTGAATTAATTACCGTGTTATTTGTTTCGATTACGTTTCATTGGTACTTGACTCACTTAAAATTAATTTTGATCATTTGTTCATCATCAATGAATGAAAGAAATGAAAATACCTAAATAGGAGTAAATTTATCTGCAAACACAATATTTGTCATTAATTTTTTTCTACCAGATGAATATAACTATGAGTATTGAGGATGATAATAAAACTACCATTTACCTATTCAGTCTTCCTGTTGATTTATCAACTGTGGTGATATGTGTTTTAGGATCTGGTGAAAACGAACTCCATAAAGATTTTTTGCATTGTTGAACATTTTCGCTTGCACATTTCCATTCATCTTTTGAGGACTCATAATTATGACATATGTTGACCATTTTGAATGATCTATGAGTATATTAAGAAGGTTAGTTCGTTGAATCAAAGGTAATTAAGCTGAGAGAGATATTCCAAAAAGCAACTGACTTGATTACTAAATTATCCAGCCATCGTTGTAACTGTAGTCCGGTGTATTTGGATTTTTCTCTGTAATCTTTTTTCAACAATTCCAGGTCATTGTGGTTGTCAACTAAATTCAATATTGGTTTAAGGTGGGTCCAGTCATATGTGATTTTGAAAGTATCCTCGGAGCCAAAATGGTTAGCTCTGTGGAAGAAATATTTTGGTTTATAAAATAGTATTTTTCAGAAGAATTTCGAAAATTTTTATATCCCCTCTTTTTTTATTCCATTCATCATTTAAAAATGATTATACCTATCTACTCTGAAAAAAATTAATGTGTTTTTTTACATACTGAGCTTGATCCAACGTAATTGGTTTTCCAGAAATTGTTTGTAAAGGACTTATTAAAAATGTGACAGTTGCTAGAACATCAACCATGTGTATCAAATGAACTTTCCATTCACCCGGTAGCAATGGTGTTTTGAGATCTGATTTGACGTGATGTATCTGAAAAAATGTTTTGAGGATCAATATTAACTGCTGATTTTCTGTTTGAGGAAAAATTATTATTTTGATTATTACCCCTAAATTTTCATCTAAATAAATTTCATTAACGTCTTCAACTATATTGACTGGATTAACCCAAACAATTGATACGTTAGAAGCTGGCAATCCGGAAGTAACGGAATAGATGAGAACTGGTTCGGAATGTGGTCCCATTGCATTTACATAATTTCGAGACATTTTTTCTTTTGCATCAAAATTTGTGTTCACAACTAAATCCTATAAAAAAAAATTGTATTTGTGAGAAAAGTTTTCAAATGAAGGAATGTAATATGATGAAAATATTTACTGTGAATCTGGAAGAAAGTTGATCAAGTGGATGTAATTTGAATAAAGATTTTATTTCAAACCAAACTTCCAACATAACAGAGGTGTTGGCTTCTGAGGTAGCTTCGAAATTGACTAAAATTCCCTGAAAATGAAGAAGAATTGAATTATCATTTTGTGGATCTCTGAAGCTTTTTTCCTACTTTTTTCGCTTTTGTTACAATACCATGAAAAATTAAGTCATACTTTGGAGATATTTTTTTAAAAGACCTTTGAGAAAATCGAATATTGAAGTCTGTTGAAAATTTTCAGAGTGCAAAATCGACCAAACTTTCGGGTCAGGGCACCCCCTCCCTCTTTCTCATCATTTTTTTGATTTTTTTGCCTTGGAAATGGACTAAAGGAGTTAAAAACCACAGATTAGTTTGATGCTTTGTTAGAATGATGATGTTGCAAAATTGAATACGGATACCAAAATTATTCATTAGTAATAATTTTTTCAAAATTGAATAATCATGAAAAAAAATCAAGTTTCAAATAAAAATATTCTGGCATTATTATTATTATTTTTAAGAAAAGGCTTCGAGATTTTAAAAATATGACGTTTTAAACTTGGTTCCATTCACTGATGAGCTTACTTTATGAATATCTTCATCATAATACGCATGAACTTGCAGTAGTTTCTTGAATGATGAACTTGGACAGTTGAAATGATCATTAGACATGATTTTTGAAGAATGTCGGGAGAGACTAGAACAAGTTGAAAGTGCTGCATCATCTGGTGGCGGACTACGATCAGTGTGATGATGAACATTTAGCCAGTATCTTTTCTTGCTATTATACTCTGCAAAGAGGTGAAAAATGTAGAGATTAATTATTAGTGAATCGAAAATTGACATTTTTTGAAGCAATGTAACAATATAGGTAAATTTTACCATCGGAATATGGTCCATATAACCATTCTTCTACTTGATTAATAATTTGCTGGTTTACAGTGGGATCAAATTTTCGAGCAAAAAATGCTGATTTATTAACTGTAGCCTGTGATATGAAATGAAATGATAATTTTCAACAGTTCTAATGGAATAAAAAAGAACTAAAACAAGATGAATGTACAAACTTGTATTCTGGGCCAATCATCCAATAAAAATGCATTGGGACTGCAGCCACACCAATCTACAACATGCTTGTATTGGCATTTACATCCCAGATGTCTTTTCCAATTTGTAACATGAAGATTATTGTCAATGTATGTATCACAAAATATTGAATTTCTCAATACAGTGTGAAAGAAACTCTGCCAAACAAGCATCAGATCAATGAAACTTGGAATCTTTATGAAAAAAAGAAATGTTTAGGAAAGTACTCACTTCAGCAGGAAGCAGTGTGTATTTAAAAATAATTCTGAGTCCATCAAGTAATTGATCATTTTGAGCAGTAACTAAGTAATTGATGAATTGTCTAGTTAATGCGATCCAATCACTACCACCATCAATCACAATCCCTGATGGTAAAACTTTGCTACCAATGCGCCACATGTGTTCATCACATTCTACAAAAGTTTTATCCAAGCCTTGTTTCTGAATAAAATGGTAAACATCTCGGCCATGTGATTTGACAAAATTTCGATTACGATTATTATTCAGAAAAGCAACAAGCTCTTTGTTACTCCTGTAAAATGCAAAGATAATTGAGTTACAGAATTTTAATTTCATTGATTAATTCATAAACTGCACTGTATGGTCTTACTTGATGGGAAAATCAGATTCACTCAAGTTAATTAGGAAATCCCAATCCCAAGACGATTGAATTAATTCAGACATTGACTCTAGCAACATCGTTAACAAAGATGCTCCACCCCAAATTGTACTATGACGTCTGCGGGATAATCGAACATTGGGCAATTTCAGCTCTAGTGATTGTAATTCATTAAATAGATAATCTTGCCTCTGTAAGAAAAAATGTAAGTGTAATATTGAAACATTTTTCATTCATTTTCATTTGGGTCAAATTATTCTTACCGTGTCAACATGAATAAAGAAAAAATGATCTCTGTGGAATAATGCTTTAATTAATCGCAGCACTTGGCGAATAGCTCGACCATTCAATGTTAAAAGAAACACTATACGGATTGGAGATTCCGGTTCATCATTCTGCGAAAATATTTCATTGATGTTTTGAGGTTTAAATTCTGCAATTTAAAAGGTATGATAATTATTGGTTCAATTTATAAACATAGTTTGGTGGGGAAACAATCGGAAAAAATTTTTTACTAACTTGCTACTCCTGTTTCAAAAACATTCATGGTAAAATACCCTCCACAATTTTGAGTTGCATTTGATGGACATTTCATATTACACGATGAATCTGGTATTTGCGAAACAACAGATGGTTCTTCATTTCCGCAAAAGCATTCACCACTATAAAAAAGAATTGGTAAACAATTTGTGAATAAATTTTTGCATTACAAAAAGTATTCCTACTAATACAAAACTCCCACATACCCAAATTGAACACCAGCATAAGAAAATCCAGCTTGTAGGCATTTGTTTATACAATATGGATGTGAATTCAATTTACTTGAGTTGTAATAAGCACCGGTCAACAATCTAAGCCCATTTGAATCTCGAAAACATCCCAAAGATTTATCCTTTTGGAGTCCTGTGGGTACCAAAATAAATTAATTTAAAATGCCAATATTTCAACAATTAGGATGATTAAATTATTATTACCATTTGTTGGGCATGAATGAGGTAAACTTTTTGGATAAAGCTGTCCATTTTTTAGTAAGCAGGTGGTATTGAGTATAAATTGCTTACAGTACGATGTTCTAGCTCGACTAATTGCAGAAATTGGTTCTCTGCCAGTAATGTTGCATGAAGCTGATAAACCATAGCTTTCCAAGGTGGGATTTTTGTTCAATATGGCACTAGATTTATCTTCTGAGTCTTTTTGTTTCTTTGAGATCTCATTGTTGTCCGATAATATGTCATGGTGCTGGTAATTTTTTTTCTACAAACAGCATTGGAAATTAGTGAAGAGAAATCTTTGAACTAAATACTAAATTGAAAGTGAAACATACTTGATTAAATAAAGCTGAATTTTTTAAATAAGTATCGCTAGAAGAATTTCTATCAGTTTCGTCATATAGAGTAAAAAATATCACAGCTAGGAATATCTGTAAACTCATGATCAGGATACAGATGATGAATATTGTACGATAGCGCCAGGCCCATCGTACATCCAGTATTCTAAAATGAACCATTCTTCATACTTGATTTCATCTATCAGTGGTGTATATTGGTATGACATTACTGTCCAAGTACCAAGTTTCAGTATGGTTTACATTTGGTTCTGTAAAGTTCATTAGTTATGAGAAATATGGATTCAAATACAGAGAATGATGTGGAACTCAGTAGGAATTGTACTTACTTTGCAAATATCTATTATTTGTTGGTCATTGAGAGGAATATTTTTCGTTATTTGCGATCAACAATGATAACTGAGATGTGTTTAAAAAAAAAAAAAATGTGTGAAGTGTAATCTATTTTATCAAACACTGTCACGGATTGTTTACATTGAGATTAGACATGGTTGTTTTGTTCATTTTACACTCTAAGGTGAAGCTGAATGTGTTGGACATAAGTAAGATTTTGTTGATCTTTTTCACATGGTGCAGTGTTTGAGCGCTAGTTGATTAATTCCATTATTTTATTTTATTTTTTAAAAATGAATACGCAAGTGTTGATGCTAAATTGCTTGATGCTAGCCTATTTTATAACCAATTTTTACCATTTGAAAACGGTTTATTTTTATTTTGGGGATTCATTTATGCAATACTTCGCTTGAAATAGGAATTTGAAAAACATTAAGTAATAAGAGATTATTGGCTGAAAAAAATGGCATCTTTAAGCTAATAGAAAGTACCTTCATTTAAGGTTGTTTCATGGAACAGTTGGAACAACGTAAAATAGTTTGGACGTTTTTCACCTTGTGCTTCCCCTCCCTTGTACAAATGATTAAGAAATGGTCTCAATTCTACTAAGTTGACAACGTTGATTCTTGTTTTCGATTTTTTCGATTTCGTTTTCACTATACCTATGGATTCAGAATCGGAACGCATTGAAACTTATTACTCCTTGTATGATTTTTATCTAAAAAATTCAAAATACATACATACATCAGTTTTAAGATTACAATCATAATCGTTCAATTATTTCGTTGTTTTCTTAAACTGATTATTCAATTTACCTGTGTTCTATTTTACGTTTTCGAAAGCTGGCTGAATTGTGTGAGTCTGTGGGTATCAGTAAATCGCTGCTTGAAAAGGACACTATAGCCCGGTATGGTAAGACGGCGAGACCCTTGAGCGTTTTCAAATTTTGGTATTCGTTGAAAAATTATAATAAGAGAGCAAGAACTATGCGAAAGTTATCAAAATATTTGATTTAAAAGTGTTCCTTCCAACCAGAAATATTATTCATGTGGGACGGTTTAAGAATTACGATTTTTTTACAATCGATTCCTTACTCGTAAATATGTATTTTTCTTTTATTTTTTTTCAAGTTCATTTTCAGCTAATTTTTTTTAGATTCTTTTGAGTGGTGGAAGTTGGCAAATATTCAAAAAGCTAGCGTAGTTGACCTGTTGACCACAGTTGTTTTTTGAAACCTTTGCATTTTCATCAATTTTTTATAGTTTTTACATATTTGACCTACTTCCGTTATTCGAATAAATCTGAAAAAAATTAAATTAAAACCCTAATTATTTTTCTCCGTCCCAAAATTGTGTTTTCCAAGGCGGTTCTAAATTTTCGAAATGAAAATCTAATTCATCGGAATAAGTTGGAATTTTCAGCCTGGTAGTCAGTCACGTACTCCTTCTTCCCCCCCCCCCCCCCCAGGGGTAAGGAAAAAATTGCTCACGCGCTCTAAAATCACATCCTGCCCAGCCAAATGCAATGGCATAGAAATTTTGACCAAGTTTCAGCAGAGGTCTAACGACCTCCTGACGTCCTGACTCCCTCACAACACTAGAGCTTTGTGCGTGCAATTGCATTTCTCATTTCCACGACTTTCAATAGTTTCCATTCAAAGTGACAATTTTCTTATTTTTCTTGAAAGAAATGTGAGATTATGGTAGACTGCATGTGCATTTTGAGACAGAATTTTTTTCTACCTCTCATTCCTTCAATTATGAGAGTAGACTGCATAATTATGCATTTTGTGTTAGGATTTTTCTATCTCTCAACAAACGATTCGACTACCGCATTTATTCCACCCTGAGGAGGACACCCTGTCTGTATCAATATGGGTCAAAATTTATTGTATAAAAATTGTTAAATATTGGGAGATTATTCAGAAATAGGAACAGACTAAACGATGCGTCAAGCTGAAGGAATTTCACGACGTGTCTTCGTTGGAGAGACACGATAATGATAAAGAATATCAACACGACGCAAGTATCCGTATCGATGGCTTACGAATACGAATCCGTCACAGTTGTCGTAAATACGATGTATTTGTCTACAGATGAGCGTCGCGTCGCATCATATTTCGTATCGATCACTACAGAGTGGCCGTCAAATTGCACGATACCGGCCGGTTAACCAGATACCATCGAGTTCACTTTCGAATCGCGAACGCGCGCCAGCCCGTTTCATCTTTCTCGCGAAAGAAGATGAAAGATGAAGGTACAGGCTCAGCAGCGAGAAAGAGAGAGGAATCGTCGTAGGATCATCGTTGTTGATCGCGATCGTAAATATCTGCGATACGCAGCGATCACGACGATGCTTTGCGACAATCATTGAATCGTCTGCATTGCGCATGCGTCAACCTAATTTTTTATGCGTGGAAAGAGAGACGCAAGAAGCTGAATGGTGGGATAACAGACGCGGCATCGCGCTGGCATTACACAGGTAACAAGCATGATAGAGATAGCGCAGGTAAGACGGAAGAATAGAGGGCTTATAATGGTTATATACGTGTCGGAGTGGTTTAGAAAGTGGCTCCACTAGCGCAGTATGTTGCGATGCGGTGCGTCTCGAGGGGTCTATTTTTGTAAGCTTACGCTACAAACAGCCTCTTACGTTAGTTACGGCGAGATAATGAAATCCGCCCTGGCATTTGGAACAAATCTCACACAAAAGGTCAGTTTTGATGTGAAATTATTGTAAAGAATTTTTGGTTCAATCCCTCCCACCCCTGCCCGAATAACATTGTTATAGATAAACATATTTATGTGCCCGAAATACAATTTTTTAATGGATGATAGAAGGATCCAAAAACTTAGAAATTTTCAAAAATTAGTCAGGTAGGTAGGAGTATTATTTGGGAATTTTGAAAAATTTTCACAAATCATAAATCAAAGAAATTTGGGAGAAGGAAGGGGGTGAAAATGTCGACAATTCATAAAAAATTGAGGGAGATATGGTCAGAACTTTTTTTTAAAAAATTCGTCATATCCTTTGCCATAACATATGTATCTTTTCAGACCCCGAAGGAAAGAAAGTGACAGGCCAAAGAAAAAATATAAAATTTTGAAGGGAAAAAAACATGTTTACACCTTTTATAAAGTCAATATTTTGGAAAACTAATCAACGACTTAGGGTGCAATGGCTTATGAAAGCGGTCATTTGGTTTCCAATGGAACTTGATCAAAAATTCTATGCCATTCGCTTTGTTTTGATAGAAGATGATTTTAAAGCGCATGAAAAGACTGGAGCCTCAGATTTTCAAGCTAAAAATTCCATCTCCTCTAGTTTTCAGCCGATTTTTTCACTTGTCACGTGGGTAGAGATACTAGAAGGGAAACCCCTGAATTTTTTCAGATTTTTCCAACCTTTTTAGTATCCTTGAATTTTACTTTGAAAATAATTACCGCGGGGGACAATTGTAGGACGAGCGGAAAAATTATTTTTTCTGCTCATTCCAAAATTGTGTCCCAAGGTCAGTTTCCTAAAAAAAAAAATTAAAATACATTGGTAGCTTACTGTAATATGACATGAGGTGAAAAACTGAAAAGTTCACTTACTCATAAATCATGTAAAGACTCGAGAATGATATTCGCGATGCTTTGTCTTTATTGTTTTAGAAAGGGGTTATCATGAAAAAAAATCGATTTCATTTTGCATTTTTTTAGGGGACTCGAGGGACTCGAGACCCTCTCTTAAACTCAAAAGGAAGATGTTTTTATTACAAATATGTGAAAAAAGTGTATTTCCTTGTCCTTTAATTACAGTATTTTTGAAAAAAAAATTCGCCCTCGCTTCGTTCAGGCAGTATTTTAGTCATTTTTTTACTTTGAAAATTATGATTTTTCACTAATCTTTCATCTTTCTGTCAAAAACCACTGATTCCACAATTAGTTCCCACAGATTTGAAATTTGACTACATATTTTTTCTTGACCTCTCTTCATTAATTTCTAGGTAGGTATTGAGTTGCAACCTTTTAGATTTAGAGGGACGACTTGGTATTGAAATGACTTTTTAGAACGTCCTCTTCTCCTGGACAAAAAAAAATTTCAACTGAAAAAATCACATCATGAAGCATCGCACCGTATAGATGCGCTAGTGGAGCCGTTCCCTTAGACGCGCTCGTCTCTCTCGCTCGTACACTGGTCTGCTTCGGCATCGGTATTCGAGGTAGGGGTAAAGAAGCACTAGAGAGAGAAAAAAAGAGGAATTCTAGAGGTCACCGCAACACAACTAACAGGTTACTCAGAACACGCAGAGGTAGAGTAGTGAATTACGGTAGAAGAATCGCTTGTGTAGTTCGCTTCGAAGTGGAAACTAACGTGAAAATTTCCAGTCGCGTAGTGAATGTTTAACAACGTTGACGCGTCATTTTGTGTCGTATTCGTTGTGTTTGGTGTGTAATTTTATCGTACCTGTGCCCAAATCGTGTTTTGAAAAATTTCAAGCGCATATGTATATTTTTTTCGATCGAAGTGTGAATCGCAGAAGGATATTGAGTTGTGAGCTCCCTCTGAAGCCATCTGCGGTGGCTGAGTTGTTGAGCAAAATTGTATGAAAATTCGGTCGCGATATGTGAATCTTCTCGATAAAATATTTTCGTAGTTTCGCGAAAGTGTACTTTGATCTAGTGAAATCCTCTCATCCCTGCATTAAATAATTCCATTTTTCCGGAAAAAGGAACCCAGTTTTAAAATGCCACTTTTATCTCGTAACTTGGATTCAGATTCTACACCGATCTGTCGCTGTCGAGTCCTCTACCTTGGCTCAGCCGTCCCTCACGTTACCAAAGATGGCCTCCAAGGTATTCAAGAACCTCTTCGAGAACTTTACCCAGAACAGGGTGCCCTGGGTGCCAGAGGTATAGATTCTTGGCTCAGCGTCTGGAGTAACGGGCTTCTTTTGGAGAATGTCGACGAAAACCACAAAAAAGTAACCAGGTTCTTTCCCATCGACTCTCTGCATTACTGTGCCGCAGTTCGATACGTCTTGGTCCCTGAGAAAAATTCAGTTTCGTCCAGTACCCAACCCAGATTCTTACCTCTAGACTCCCCTTTCGCCAGATCACCCAATCCCAATCATCCTCCTCTGTTTGCCGCCATCCTGAGACGTACCACTGGCATCAAAGTTTTGGAATGTCACGCATTCATTTGCAAACGTGAAGTAGCTGCTAATGCTTTGGTCAGATGCTGCTTCCACGCTTATGCAGATTCTTCATACGTCAGACAGATTGAAAATGGAGGTACGTTGAATGGTCATGGTGGCGGAGGAGGTGGCAGTCTTTATGGGACTTTATGCAACGGCCAGCAGTCTTCTTCGAATAGTATTGAGAAGGTAGAAGGATGGAGGAGGTTGGCTACTCAGCCTGCTACAACTGCTGGAAGCACATTGACGTTGAATAGTACTCTGCAGTCGCCTCAAGAAAATGGAATCAGCTCAAATATCGAGCTGTCGAATTCGGTCGACGACGTATCCATCTATAACGGCGACGAAAACCATAAAGTTTGGGCTGGAAGTACCAGAGATCTTTCTGCCGATCGAGAAGCCCTCTACGGAGAATACGGAGCTCCCAGTACGATGCGAAGCTCTCGATCGAGCCGTCCCAGACAAATAATGAACGCACCTCCGCCCCCGCCCCCTCCACCGGTCATTAAAGAAGAAAAATCATCGATGGGAAGTGCCAAAAAATCCACCAAGGAGCGAACCAGGCGTAAAAAATTATCCGAAGGGAGTCGAGATGATTTGTATTACTTCACCAATGGTGTCGGAGGAGGTAGTACATTAATGAGAGCCAATGGATCACCGGCCATGAATGGTATGGCCAAAGCACCCAGCTCGATCAGCGGTGGAACCATAATGCGAGGATATCCAAAGGGATATCCTCCTCCCAACGGTATGTACCCAAATGGCACCATTTTAAGGCCTGCTGCGTCCCACATGAACGGTTTCCATCCAATCCATGGCCCTCCAGGACCTCCTCCGCCCCTGATGATGATACCTACGACGTTGCCGCATCCGCCACGCCGCATATCCACCGGATCCTACTCGCATAAGGGTAAGCATCCGGTAATGGTGCCGATGCCAAGGCACATGGTACCTCCGGCGGTCATACCGATGCCTCCGCAACCAATGTACATACAGACCGGACGTAAATTATCCAAACATCACATGCCAATACCGGCAGCGGCCATGGAAGAACCTATTTACATGCCTTCGGCTAGACCAATGAGTCCGGTGGCCTCATACCAGCCTGGCCATTTTCCCCACGAGGCGTATCTGATGCAGCAGTACGCCACGATGGATTCTAAACCCACAGCCACATCTAAGAAGAAGAAACACAAGGCCAAAAAGGATTCGTTCGTCGTACCCAATGGTAAAATGGCCCCGCATCCTCCGGCGTCTCGTCTGGACGACGAAGACGATCTCGAAGAGGGTGATTCGGTCTACAATACCGGAATCTACAAACGCAAAGGGCACCTGAACGAAAGAGCTTTCTCGTACTCGATCCGGCAAGAACACCGGTCCAGATCATACGGTTCTCTGGCCAATTTGAAATTCGCTCCGCCGCCGGTGGTGCCGAACGGAGCCATCCCAATGGACCACCATCATCACCAAGGCGTCAACAAAGAAGAGATCAAAAAAGAACGCGAAATTATGCAAATGATGCAGGATCTAGATTTATCCGGAGATGAGCTAGAACGATCCGAGGTCCCGGCCGGTATTTACCCTACCAATAAGATGAAATCTGCCAAAGTACGAAGATAAGAGCGCCCAGGAGGAAGCCGACGTCTGCTTACCGCGATTCTCGTTTTATAAGGTAAGCTCTTTAATTTATTATCAATTGTTCCCCTCCAAACCCCCCGTGTTCTTTGGATTGTGCACGTTGAAAAGCAAACACTCGACCGGTTGTGTTAACGTCTTGGCGTTATATCCTGTTGCTGTTGTGTTCGTCGCTCGTCATCTTGCAACCAGTTCCGGTTTTTACTCGTGAGTCGCGCGATATTGTCGACTGTGTCAACTGGTTCATTGAATGTTGTAGAGAATAAAAAAAATAATGATGGGACAGAGTGAGGGTGTCGGCATCGGCGAGCTAAAGATACTCGTATGAATGGAAGCGTTTGTGACCCCTGTCCCCTCCACCAACCGTCGTCTAACCGGGCGCCAATTAATTCGTAATGATGTGGCATTATTTTGGCCTTACTTTGTCGTTTTAATGGTCCGGTCTTTTACGTTGATGTTTGCCGAACCACCTCCTTCTCCAGACACCTTTTCTTTTTCGACCAAGTTTTGCATATGGACTCGACCGGTAGTGGTGTTTCGATTACAAGATGTAATCCGAGCTGCGGTTAATTTGTTGTGAAATTAACGCTAAAGTCGTGTTTAATTTCGCATTTGCACGACGCGACGTCGAACTGAATATTGTACCTATAATATACTCGTGTAACATTGAACCGAGGGAAATACGAATGGCATACGTTGGTGAAATGATTATTATACTGCGAACAATTGTCCGGGTACTAATGGTAGATTTGTCCTTTCTGATACGAATCGTTATTTTTTTCAATTCCTATAAACTTTTTCGGTCCGTAGAATTTGGCGTTTGGATTTTTATCTCGAATCTGACTCTACAGGGGATCTTTTTAGGTGGGAATTTGCACCAGGATGATATCTCTCTGTGGTTATTCATCTTCGAATCGATTCGAATGATTACACTTATTATACGTGGTCTCGTTGGATGTATTTTTTACGTGTGTAATTTTTTTCGTTACTCGATACGACGATTATTATTTTTACGGATCCATTTGGATGCTGCTGCGATGATCGTTTTATGCTGAGTGATGATTGAAACAATAAAGAAAGGGGATAGAAATGACTGAGAGTTGATAATAATCACACGTTTCGGTTGTGCGAATTTTTTTACCGATGTACTAACCACGGTAGTAATTTTTTCCTGGTCGAAATTGCATGTTTGGAGAATGTGTTAGGTGGAGATCGTGTAAGGTGAATGGTTTTATGTTCTTCTTTGTGTGTGCTTGGCTGGATGCAGGTTGCTTTTGAATTGGGATTGAAACGAGGTGAGGTTGAAAGTGGTTTACAGGTGGTTTTAACTCATTTGAAAAAAAAAATGTTGATGAATGAAGGGGATGTTGCAGTGATGCAATAAAAGAAAGAATTCGATGCAGGTATCTCGATTACTGTGATGGTTTTTGGGTTGATTTGGGATGAGATTTTCAAGACTGTTTAGAGCGAGAAATAAAATTAATAACTTACTGAACACCCGAATTTTCAAAAAAAAAAAAGTAAGAGTAATCACTGCGTTGTTTTTTTATTTCCATATGAAACATTTTTTTGGATCAGGTGTCAATTTTGAAACATGTTCCAAATCATACTTCAATATCATAATCATCTGATTGCATCAATTCATATGTAACCTTATTATGAGAAAATGATGAAAATTCAGATTCAGTATGATGCAATGTAATTAAATTGCATCTGGAAAAAAACCATGTAATGAATTGGAAATGATTTTATTACCTTTTTTTTAGAAGCAATTTTATCAAAACAGGTGAAATTTGGTGTCCTTATAAATTTTCTAAATGAATCAAATATGATTTGGTATAAAAAAAATTCATCGGGTTATCGAACAACCATGAAAATATCATGAATAAAAATCCCCGCCCTCTCATTACATTCTGAATCAGTGAAAAGTCACTGATTAACAGTCGAAATTGCAGCACAGGAAAAATCAACGAAATTCACTGATTTTTCAAAGATTTTCCCCAATTTTTCAACAAAATTCAAAGATTTTGCTGATTTTTCAGTGATTTTTCTCGCTGATTCGTTTTCAGTGAAAACTTTTCACTGATTTTCTTCTGTGCTGCAATTCTTCCTGTTTTTAGTGATATTCGATAATTTTCACTGATTTATAAATGAGCAAGCAGAATCAGAGAAATTTTTGAAATATTACCTACCTAAAATCCTAAATATGTCTGGTAAGATTATTTACAAGAGGTAATCATTTCCCCTGTTTTTCTAAAGTAGAATGAATGAAATATGTAATAAAAGAATAGCACAAAGACACTGCAAAAATTTCACCTTATTAACCCAAATCCTACCTTTGGGTAATTTGCCGTTATTTGGGAAAATTCTATTTCAATAATTTTTTTTTACCATATCAGGAGATCAGAACAAAAAACAAGATGCAATTTCTTCGAAGAAATTATTAAAAGGAAAACAATTTTCTCTTTCGCAATTTATACTTCTAAATTGAAATGAAAAAAATTTGCCATGGACATTGGAAAATATGGCTTCAAATAAATTTAAAATTATTGCAATACATCGTTTCAAGCCCAATTTCAGACTAATTTTTTTTTTTACTATCTTCGAATTGAGTAAGACGGTTGATGATTTTTCAACCCTCGAACTGGTCAAGTAATCCCCTTTGATTCGATTTTTGTTACAACTATTGGACATTTTTTAAAAGCCGGAAATTATGTCTTATGATTTTATTCAATTCTTTCGATAGACCTCGTAGTCTGACCCCATTAAAATATTGATAAAAATCCATTTGTCGAAGATTTTTCCATGACCAATGACCTATTTCATTTTAAATTCATTTGTGAGATTAAAATAATTGATTCAGTTTGTTAAATCTGCTAGCAATTGATTATGATGGGTACCTAGTTCTGTTTTTTTAATGGGTAAAAATTGAAAAAGTCACAATGAGACCAAGAAGAAGAAATCCAAGTGTCTTAATTATTGAAATAAAATTAACAGAAAATTAATTGAAAACTTATGTAATCATTCTTTCAAGTTGAAAGTTCCATTTTTTACGTTTCAAAATGGTAATAGTTAAATAGTCAACGGCGCGGCGATCATTTTTTGAAATAACTTTCTTCGGTATTTTTCCTTCGAAGTGTGAATAACTATTTTGAATCTTGATAAGAATTATGCCATACAATGCACGTACCTATATAGTTATTATTTTGTTTGAAGATCTTACAAATACCTAAATAATGGAAATTTTTCAATTGAAGAGCCATTTTCCAAAATGGCTCAAGACTAAAAACTGTATTATGAGAAAATGAACTCGAGTGTAATTTTTTCAGTTTTTATGACAGAAAAAAATTAATATGAAAGTTTTTTTTTCTCTTGTACGAATTTTGGGCTTGACCCATTTTGGAAAAGAGCTCTTCAATTCAAAATAGGGGTTTTTGCGATTTTGCTCGTTTTACGAAATAAATTCTACTTGCTCTGTATTATTATTTTTTTAAATTTTCCTCTTTTGTTATACGAAGTGTCACTTTGTTGGCCTCAATTTTTCTGCCATGTCAATTAGCTCAAATTTGGACAGCATGTACGTAAAAAGCCTTCTCATATTTCATTGAAATTTGTAGCTTTCAATACTCTGGTCTCTTTTCTTTGGAGGGCAAAATACATAGATACCTGGAAATGCAGCCCCATTTCCTCTCAGCTCTCTTCGGCTGAATAATATAAAGACTGACGAGACATAAAAAGTAGAAATTATTGAGAACGAGACATCGGTCAGACAGAGCTAGAAAATATGCCGGATAAACGTGTTGCTGTACGTGTGCATTATTATAGACGACGATGCCCCTCGTAACAAATACACCGAGTAGAGAAAGAGAAATAGTATGAGAGAGAGCCTACGACACATGTCAACCTGATTCCGAGCCATACTCGTCCACATCGCAGCGTATTTTTATGTGTACCATAAATACTATTTATCATTACACGGGTCATTTTCCCGCGTATGTGCGAATAATAATTCCACTATCCGGGCTCATAATGGAAAAGCCCAAGAAAGAAATGGCTGCGTAATATGGTCGTAGGCAGTCGTGCCAAGTCCAGGTGCCTTTTCCTCGTTTATAATTAGAAATCACTTACACGCTCATTGGTTCTGTGATGGGCACGATGAGCACAGATGAAAAGACTCGTACGATGAAAATCGAGAAATATTAAATTTAAATCGTATATTAACGTTTTGATGAGGTACACGAAACAATACCGCACGTATAATGAGGAAGAAGTGTGGTCGAGGGAGAGTGAAAAATGTGTGGACAAACTACGTTTTTCGTATGGAGCTATGGCTGTGTGTCCTAATTTGAATATAAATTAATTTATGGTTTGTACGCCTCTTCCGGAGACATTGTCCTCTATCAAAAATATCAACGGGATGGATGAATGGAGCTGGATCGTAGTCTGTGGTCCAGCTTGATGAATGTTTCCTATATTTTGTCCTCTTGTCCCTCTTCAATTTGTTTGGGTGACTGGATTACTAGATTTTTTATCTTTTTTTTTTTCCAATGGCGGATGTTACAGGATGGACATTCATTCCTCATGAAATATCAAGTTTTCAAATGTTCGAAAACTTCCACATTTTTTCCCCTCACTCTTCTGTTCTATTTTTCAAAAACATCGTGGTTTGAATTGAAAAATTTGGACTGTTTTACTTATTAGAATTTTTCACCAAAATTTCATTTTCTAGCATCCCCTCCTCACGTTTTGCTACTCAGCTGGGAAAATTTCGAAAATATGGTTCGTTTTTTTAAAAACCTGTTTTAGTTTTAACCCTTTGGTGCCCGGCGAAAAACTAACGGATGAAATTGAAAAATTTTCACGTTGCTGAAATACACCAAAGACCAATAGCTAAAAGCTAAAGAAATATTTGCTTCGGGTGAATTCATTTATTTGGAAATGAATAGCTTTTAAAAATCTTTGAAATTTGGCTATATTCGTTTCCAAATTTACAGAAGCTCCAACTGACCTGAAAATTGCGCCAAAATGTAAAGGACTGAAAATTTGGTAAGGTAACGTGAAAATAATATGTATTAGTTCAAAGGTCAAATCACCAGAAAAAATAAATAATAATGAATCCAAAATTTTTTCAAAAAAAGTGAAACCTTTTCCGCCGGAAATATCAAAATTTGATCATGCTGAAAGCAAAATTTTCCGATAGACAAATATTTTGTGGTAAATTCGAGACATTTACAGAAGGAAATTTGTGTAAGTATTGAATAATATTTGGAAATTGAGGATCAAGGCTAAATTTGACAAAAAATTGAAAAAAATTGATAAATTTTGTTCAAAAAAAGAAAATCCAAAAAAATTGTTTTTGATATTCCAAATCATGTACTTACAATTTGGAAAAAAAAATTATTTCTTACCGAAGTTAACTCTTCATTAATTAATAAAGAGTGAAAATTTTCAACGAAAAAAAATGTTTCATTTTTTCGATAAATTTTTCTATGCATTTAAATGGGCCTTAGTACGATCTTGAAATCTGAATTCCAAAAATTATTAAATACTTATACGAATTTCCTTCTGTAAATGTGTCGGTTTTCCCACAAAGTATTTTTATATTCGAAAATTTTGCTTCCAGCAAGATCAAGTTTTGATATTTCCGGCGGAAAAGGTTCCACTTATTTTTGAAAAAATTTCCGATTTCTTTTTCTAGTAGTTCGATCTTTGAACAAATGCGTATTATTTTCATACTATTTGATTAAATTTGCAGTCCATCACATTTTGGCGCAATTTTCGCTTCAGTTGGAGCTTCTATAGATTTGGAAACGAATATAGCCAAATTTCAAAGATTTTTAAAAACTATTCATTTCCAAATCAATGAATTCACCCGAAGCAAATATTTTTTTGGCTTTCTACTATTGGGCTTTGGTGCATTTCATCAGCGTGAAAATTTTTCAATTTCATCCGTCAGGTTTTCGCCGGGCACCAAAGGGTTAAGGTTCAAGTATACCAATAATTTTCCATAATCGTGCAACTTATCAAAATTCTTCCTTTCTTTTTTTTATCGTTTTTAATTACGTCAGTTGAACGATTGGATTCAAAAATTGTTGAAGATTGATCAAAAAAAACTTGCCATGCAATAAATAATGCGTAATATTCGAATAAGTTTCTGATAAATTTTTAAATTTCGTTTATCGAGTTTCAATTACGCGAAGAATTTGCCTCCTGAAGAGACCAATCAAATTTTCAAAAAGAGGTCAAACAATTAATGTCTTTTGATTGCAAGACCCTTCAATTTTTCGAAAATTAACAAAAATTCAATGCTATCGAAAATTTGAAAAAAAACAAACTAAAATAATTAAGTATTCAAATCGTTTTTAGAACTCATTTCGAGAACGTTGATCAAAGTCACACTTTTCTGCGAAAATCTTTGTTTTATGACTTTTTCACTTTTTTACTGCTAGGTATAGGTACATCAAGTATGCACCAAATTCAAAATAGTCAGAAAATATTGATTATTATTTTTAAAAAAATTGTTCGTTGGTCTAAATGGCCATTAAATGAGCTCTAAAAATGATAAAATTTGAAGAAAATTTTAATTTTCTCTTATTTTTATTTACATATTTATTTATTTTTTTGAAATATTTGATTAGGTAGGTACACTGAAAAACTGCTAATTGAACAATGAATAAAATGAATTGAATGTTTTTGTATGATGAAAAACTAATTGAAATTGATTCGTTTTTTTATACTAGATTTGCTTGTTCAAAGGGTAAATTTTCCATATTTTTGCGATTCGTAAAATGAAATTTCAACTTTTCAAATCTATATTATTAGTAAAATGTATGACTTTTTTCTATCCAAAATACTTACTTATTATTTAAGAGCATAGTGTCTATACTCTACCTTGTTATGAGTGGAAAATTTTAGGGTCGTGATATCATAAGCAAATTGTTGAATAAAATGTTTTTAAAATTTGAGATATATTTTAGAACAACATTAAGTATCTTTTTGAGGACATTGAGATATTTTTTCAAAACTTTTCTTCAATTTTTGAAATGAACAGAAATTTTTGGAAAAGATCGAGTCAACAACAACAAAAATTTTTTTATTTTATTTTTTCTAAAAGTTGAAGAAAATTTTTAAAAATATCGCAAAAGTCTTCAAAATATGAAGTTGTTCAAAAACACATTACAATTATAGAGCATTTTATTCGTCAATCATCAAGATATCACCATCCTAAATTTTTCACTAAAATTAAGCTGGAGTATTCTCTCACCTTCTTATTCATTTGCATCAGTTACCTTGAACATTCGCCATATCCATCTTTGCGAGTAACTGCATCTATTTAATTTATTGCAAAACCTCAACGAAACAACTTTTTCGATCACCTAGAACTCGTATAAAAATTACCACGAATACCTAGAATCTGTACGTATAGTCTCTCACACATTAAACCAAACGTGACAGAAAGTCGTCGAAAAATACAATCCTCGTAGTAAATATTCGTACTGAGCAAATTATACTACGACCATTTTATCGTCTCTAAAAGGTCAACAAATTACGTGCAATTCAGTACTTTCTGCCTCTCTTATTGTTAGATGACGTGACGCCTTCTTCGAAAACTCATCATCGCGTCGTATAAATCGCAACCATCGATGGATTGTTTTTATTTTTTCATTTCTTCTTAGAGCAGGATTGCAATTCGAGCCACGTCTTCGGTTCTCGGGATCGTTATGAATATCTATTCAAACTTAGGGCTTATTTAAAATGTGTACGGTGTTTGTGTACAGGAAATACACGCCACCGAGTATGTACATAAATGGTCGTTAGAGTAGAGCTGATAAGGTCTTCAGAGTTGGCAGTCGATGGTGTCGAGGTGTATGACCATTTAGTTAAAAAATTATCACTGGTTGTGATTTTTTTTGAATAATTTTTTTGTTATTTTTTCTTGATGTGAGGTGTCAATGTTGGTTTGAAAATGACACTTATTCATACTTTTTAGCAAAATTCATTCGGAATGGATGAATGGAAGTTAGGAAGAGGGAAGGGGGTGTGTCTTATAGATAGGAAAATTTGGTATATTGTTTTTTTTTTTCAATATACCTTTGATTTTTCCATATCCACTTTGAGTTATTATGTTCGCTGAAGTGTGACTCTTGTCGATAAACGGAACAAGAGTTGAAAAAAAAACATACCTATTTATACTTAATGGCGTCGAGGTGGTGAATAAAAATGCACTCTGACATCGCGGTGTATTTATAGACATTATAGAAAGTAAATTACATAATTTCGCACCCGATTCGTTCAATTTTTTTGCATAATTTCCTCAATTCTCGTCTCGGTTTTCGTATTGTTTTTAGTGCCATCGAATCGGCCAAATACCAAGGTATAATTATTCGAGAATCTATGTCGGTTTCGGGAAATACCATTAGCGGAGGTCGTTCACCTTGCGGTAACTCATATCTATGAGCTGGGTGACCAACGAGTAGATCCTTCGAAGGTATCATTGTATCTAGATACGTGTAGCTATTCGTAGCTCTAATTTAAATTCGCTATTTGTCGTCCGATAGTATGCATATTTTTACGCTTGTAGTGTTTATCAAAGTGGTCGAGTCTGGGGCTCTCTTCTAGCATTCGAAGTAGAAGGTGCGTTCTCGATGGAATGCTGCACCGAAGCTCGTTTGCGTTCGATGGTGTGTTACAGATTCCAATCCCGCGAGCTGAGCTACCCGTAAACCAACAACCCATTAGCATATGACCTTTCTCGAATGATGTGAATAACCTAAACGTTCCAGAGGAGAGATATTTTTAGCAATGGCTGGTTCTAGGTGTCTCTCGGTTCCTCGTATCTTTTCTCGATGATGGCAAGTTCTCGAAGGCCGTCGTTGTTTCATGTGCGAAATTTCTCTCTCTGGATTAATTGAAATCTTATGATGGAATTCTTCATAAATAGGTTAATGCGGATGGTATTTGCCGCAGAGTAATTAACTCGATTGAATTGAATGATGATTGGTTGGTATTTGTGATTTACGATTAACTCGAGCATTAGATAAGATGATGCGGTTGAGGATCTGAAATATTCTAGATTCCATTACCATCGTAAATATTTGTCAATAATATTGAGGAGATCTTTCCTAATGGCTATTTTTTGCCTTCGTATCCGTGAGATATTGAAAAAAAAAAGAGATTTCAGGCTGATGGGCAGATTCCTTACGGAGGTTTCCAATGAGAAAAGCTGTAGCCGGTGCAATATGGTCAATTACGCCGCCAGTGGCCGAGAATGACCACCGCAACTAACTTGTATTCTGTAGTGGAGCTCGAGCCTGTGCTACTGGTAACTTTCATGCTGTGTCCGTCTCCGTATCGGTATCGTCGTCGAGTACTACGTACTATTACTACGATTTTATATTGAATGCGTGTGTACGTGTTGGACACACGTACGTGTATTTCTGCTTGTTTTTGTCGTCGTCCTATCTACGTGCAGTAGCTTCTCTTTACATAAACCTAGAAAAATCTAGTTCATTGCTCCGGTATTTCACCATTACGTGTACGATTGTTGGACGCGATTGTGTTGTGTGATGGTCCGGCGTTGTGTATGCGGAATGTGTGTGGAAGACAGTCTGGCGATTCTCAGTGGGGCAATGGATTTCATATATGAGCCTTTTCAAATTTTGAGATTTTTTTGGTAATGGGTGTAAAAATTGATCAAAAAATTGATAAATTAGTTGAAATTTTTTATAATTTTTGTATGTTTGGAAATCATTTTTAGAGAATGATCTTGACTTCGTGTTCTGAAATTTTAGTGAAAGTTGAATGAAAGAAAAGATGTGAAAAATTTTTCATCAAAGTATCTATTTTCAGAAGTTGAAATTGATTTTTCAATTTTTGACGAAGTTTTGAAGTGTAAATCTTACAGGCATCTGACAAGGTCACTATTATAGTGACTTTGTCACTATTTTCAAGCAAAGTCACTATTGGTCACTATTTGTGCTCAAAAGTCACTTTTGGTCACTATTCTCTCAAAAAAGTCACTATTTTTTTAAAAATTTCACCAAAAAATCAATTTTTTTGTAGTTTTTCTGTTTTTGGGTTTAAAAAAAAAAAAAAAGTTGAAGAAAATCTCGTATATCAGTTTGAGATATTTTATTATCTTTTCTTAGTATTCGTTATTAATCTTTGTTTTGAGATATTATCTTAGAATTCATTATTAATCATATCTAGGGAGCGGATTTATATGCACCAAAAATCGTAAAATATGCCATATAATATGCGCTAAAAATCGAATATGCTGAAATATGCAAAGTCTTTATGGGTATCATCTGAAAGGTATTGAAAAAATTCATCCCTTTTTTACACTTATACTTTCTCAAGTTTGATTGAAATACCCGTTATTGTCAATCAAATGTAAAATCAAATATTTTTATTGCAAAATTGTATTATATTTTCGGCACTGCAACTAATTTCTACATCGACTGAAACAAGAGATGCGAATTTGAACCAAATAATATCCTGTAATGTTTTTTTGAGTGGAGGCAAAATGAGTGCAAAGAGTTGGAATTTGGAAAACCAGAAAGGTTTTTTTTGGGGGGGGGGGGGTAAAAGAGCAAAAAAGAGCTTCTTTTCGCACTTCAGCTTTAAACAGATCTTACAATTAAAATTTTTTATGCCCGAGCAAAGCGAGGGCAAAGCTCGGAAAAAATTTGAAATTTAATGCCCAAAAAAGACATTTTTTAATTGTTTTAATGTTTTGAAAATCTTTCTCCGATGCAAAGCTAAAAACATTGAAAATGAAAATTTTGAGAAATATGCGCTAAAAAACCGAAAATTGGAGAAATATGTGGAAATATGTACTAAAAACAGAGTAAATATGTAAAAAATATGTATTTTTGAGTGAAATATGCAAAATATGCAAAATCAAATAGGGCTCATTCTTCTCAAAATGATGTGAAACGGAAAAGTACATTGAATAATATGTCCAATTTTATTAGATACAGAAAAATATGCGTTTTCATATTAATCCGCTCCCTAATCATATCTACATATCTACACAAATATAATTTTTTTTTTGAATTTTTTTATATTTTCTGGGCTAAATAATGAATTGAAATTAAAAAAAAAGGTCACTATTTTGAACTTTTTTGGTCACTATTTCGACTATCAGAAGTCACTAAAGTCACTATTTTTTTTCAAATTTTCTGTCAGATGCCTGATCTTATCATTTTCGGCGAATGGAAAATTTATATTTTCGTTTTCCTAATAAATTCGATAAGTTGATTGCAATTTTGATGTGTTTGGCATTTGAACGAGGAATATGTATTTTGGTATGAAATCGTAACGTTGAATTGCATTCGAAGCAGAAAATTATGGTCGGTTGCTTCGTAAATTAATTTTACAGGGGATTTGGCTTTTGTACGTATCATTTTTATAAATCGAATTGATGGACCAAATGTCTACTTGCTTATTATTTATTTTACTCAACATATTTCTTTCCAATAGTTTCTGATTTCCGTTTTTTTCTTGGAAACCCTGGAAAAGTCGAAGAATTTAAGTCTGGCAAAATCAGGGAATTTTGTAGACATACAAAATGTCGCTCGTTTTATTACAATTTTTTTGGAAAAATTGTAATAAAATTAGCAAAGAAACACTAGCCGAAAAGGTTGCAAATGTAGAAGCTTTCGTGGAATTTATATCTTTGAGGAACATGGTTCTTGAGGGGTAAGGGAAAAAGAAAAATGAATTGTAAGAAATTTTTAGTCGTATAATCTGGTAGACACTTGGACGCCTTGTCTCAATCTGTTTCTGTTTTCAAAACTTTATAATGCTGCTTTGAAATGCTTCTGTTATAAATTGAAGTTCTCAAATTTTTGTGGTAGGAGAAGGGAATTCTTCAGAACTGAATTCAAGATTTTTGAACAGAAAATTGTCAAGACACCATAAATTTTAGATTATTCTTGTATAAAATCTCGTCACACAAAAAACTACCCCTTTTCCATGTTCCATAAATACTTATTATACTTATAATTCAAATAGTTTGGAAAATTTTGAGAAATTGGTCGGAAAACCGTGAAAAAATCGGAGAAAATCAGTTCTGAAATATAGTGAACACACTGTTACCCTGTTTTTTTCTTCCTACTATTTTTATTCCATCATCCAGATTAATTTTTAATTTGAGAAGACTGATAAGAAAGAGCTCTAGAAATGGAACTAGTTTATGTTTTTCTTCTGGTTTCTATGAAGCTGGTCTGCTCTCAGCTTTTAATTCGTATCAGAGTGTGGCAGAATTGAATTTTTTGTCTTTGAAATGTCGATTTGTTTTCCCTTTTCCCTTGACTTTCATTCGGATTGTTTTTTCAAATTTGTGGAATATTTGTCGTTTTATCGACGGACAAAAACTTGATTTGCTCATTAATTAGTTGAGAAATAATCATTTTCTTCTGAGGTTGATGCGGAAGAAAAGGGCGAAAATTTATATAGGAGAAATTAGGGTTATACTGACCAACTTGACTACCTGGAATTTTTGAATTCTTTATCACAATTTTAACAGAATTTATCATTTTTTACAATTTTTCATCAATTTGGAGTGGTCCGAGTCACTCCGAGTGCAAAATTTTAGGTAGTCAAGTTCGTTCAATTTTATGTACTGATTTCCATACTGGTTTCAAAACGTACTTGACTACCTAAAATTTTGCACTCAGACAGCTCAGAGATGATAAATATAAGCTTGAATGGTGGTGTTTTATTTTCAAATTTTTATCAAAAGGATTAACGATGAAAAGGCAGTTATAGTTGGTATTTAAAAAAAAAAATTCACTACCTACCTAACCTAACTAATAATTTGATACAAATATAACTTGGTAACATATTTTTATAGTTTTATCATCATTTAATGGCTATAATAGTATTCTTTCACCTCAATTTCCGTTTATTTAATAATTCCAAGTTACATTTATCATTTTTGAGCTGTTTGAGTGCAAAATTTTAGGTAGTCAAGTACGTTTTGAAACCAGTATGGGAACCAGTACATAAAATCGAACGAACTTGACTACCTAAAATTTTGCACTCGGAGTGACTCGGACCACTCCAAAATGATAAAAAAATTGTAAAAAATGATAAATTCTGTTAAAATTGTGATAAAAAATTCAAAAATTCCAGGTAGTCAAGTGTTGTTCTGATATTTGTTCAAGTTAGGTTAGGTAAGTAGTGATTTTTTTTTTAGAATAAAAGGATCAATGATGTAAAGGCAGTTATAGTTGGTATTTAAAAAAAAATTCACTACCTACCTAACCTAACTGATAATTTGATACAAATATAACTTGGTAACATATTTTTATAGTTTTATCATTATTTAAGGGCTATAACAGTATTCTTTCACCTCAATTTCCGTTTATTTAATAATTTCAAGTTATATTTATCATTTTTGAGCTGTTTGAGTGCAAAATTTTAGGTAGTCAAGTACGTTTTGAAACCAGTATGGTAACCAGTACATAAAATTGAACGAACTTGACTACCTAAAATTTTGCACTCCGAGTCTCGGAGTGACTCGGACCACTCCAAAATGATAAAAAATTGTAAAAAATGATAAATTCTGTTAAAATTGTGATAAAAAATTCAAAAATTCCAGGTAGTCAAGTTGGTCAGTATAACCGAAATGAGCCTTTGATAAGGAGTTTTTTATTTCTTCAAAGAAGAAAGAATGAATGGCTTCTTCTCGTCTGTAAAAGTTGAGCTCTCCTGTGAGTGTAAAGCATTGAAATCAGAAATAACTCTTGTAAGTCGACTCATTTGACTGATATTACTTGTACCTTTCTTGAAAAATAATTTAAAAGAAATGAATGAAATAAACTTCCCTTTAGAGCCGTTCTGATCCTTCAGATCAAAAATCGTTTGGTGCGAACCCCGTATTTCAATTTGAAAGAGAGAAAACGAGTCGCTACTTTTGTTCAGCATATTCTCCCGAGAAAATGGAAACATACAATTTTTCTCAGTGTGGCTCTTATTTTCAATTTGAGAATACTTATATCTGCGATGAAAAAATAATCCCCTACTTACTAAAAATTTAAAAAATAAATTTAATCATGAGAACGAAATTTAAAATAATAATAACTACTAAAAATAATCAAATTTGTTGGTATAAATTTGATAATAAATATCTGGTAGGCATAAGTACATGAGTGCAATCCGTGGTGTGGCAAGCTCTTCAATATTCCCTCAAAAAATGAAAACAAATTTCAAAAAATTGAAAAATTTTGAAAATTTTGAACGAGAAATATGAAATACTTATCGTATTTTTAGTTTCATTTGGTTCCAAAGTTCTGACGCCGCCGCACGAATTTGTAAAGGTAAAAAAGGTTTTGAATGCGTTAACTTGAAATTTTTTAAAATTTTAAGTAGAAATTACTTGAATTAAGAAAAAGTTTTCATTAAATTTTTCCTAAAACTCGATGGTTTGTACTATAAAAAAAATTTCGAAAATATTTATCACCTTCACAATGTCCCTCATTACTGGTACCTACTTCAAACTTCCAAGTCATTTGTGACGTCAGACTTTGGAGCCAAATAAAGATCAGTAATTACAAAAAAATGAAAAAATTGCCATTTTTTTAAAAATTTATATCAGAGTTGATATGTAAATAATATGGTCTATCCTTTAAAAACGGGTTTCCTTCGAGATGAAATTCGAGTCAGCTGGTTTTTGCTCTTGAGCATTTCTTTACAAATTGATAAAATTCTTCATTCATATCTCATTGAAGAGAATTGAAAAAAAATTGGCAAACGCTTCCTGATGGAAAAATTTACATCGAAAAATTGTTACTTACTTTTATCCACATGAAATTTCAATTTTCTTATTTTTTTTAATTTCAACTTTTTTTCACGTTTTTGCCAGTTTTTATAGTAAAATTAAGAATTTCTCAGAGAAATTTCTGAAATTGATACATACTTATTTATGTAAACGTTGAATTGTAAAATTTCCGAATTCAAAAAAAAATCGATTTTTTTTTTTCAAAGGAGAAAAGGTAAGTCCTGATTTAAACATTTGTTAAAGGAGGGAGAAAGGAGTTAGCACTTACCTATACTCCCACGGAATTATTTTTTCACGATTATTCATTATAAATGACTCATTTTTTCAGAATTATGGGCACAAGAATTGTGTTCGATGGAGCCTTAAATTAAAATTTATCAAAAAATTAAACTTCCCTTATTTGAGAAAATCCAAGAAGATCACTTATTTTCTTGACTGTAGGATGAATTATTATTGAGGGAAGTAGAGATTCCTAAAACGTGGTCGTTTAGAAAAACCTACACAACCTTTGTTCGTTTGGAGTCGAAATTTAACTCGCTAACAAAGTATTTCCGCCAACACTTCAGAACCAATTTCTAAATCTTCCAAGTTTATTATACATATTAGTGCGCTTTGGAGCGATTTCAGTGCGTTGGAGAAATTTCAACTTCTGCCAGAAGCTCTAAATCGACTCGAAAATAGTGAAAATTGATTCGAAAAATCGACGTATCGATATTTTCCAAAAATCTGTATAATCAACTTCGTCGATTTAAAATTCCGTCTTGTGGGGTGAAGATGACGTACTCTTTCAGTGAACCAAATTTCTGTTTAATTGGATCGAACTTGCGAAGTTATTGGTTTGATTTTTCATTTTTTTTAAAAAATGAAAATATGTACTGGCTCTTTGATACACAAATCTACTCTTCTTTCTTCCAATGCAACAAGAGCAAGCTTAGTAAAATTAGATTTTAGTATATTGGCATAATTACAGCTCTACGAAAGATGTAAATTTCCATTATTCGTCCAAAATGGTCGATATGCATATTTCCATGAGAGTCGACCAATCTTCAGACACAACAGATTATACTTCTGGTCCATAATTTCGCATTAACTCGAGAACTCGTCGAGTTTCCTCTTCGAAAAAGAAAAAAAAACAAAAAGCTAATACTTACGTTCAACATACTCGCATATTTCCATAATTAGACGGGTCGATTTGTTCTAAAACACGACGATGAGCGGCGAGCTGGGGTGAAGATTATAAATACTCGTATACAAACAAAAAGAATACCTACAACAGAAAAGCTTTAAGACGAGACGTAGAACCTCCTGGAGAAAAAGAGTAGAAAAAAAACCGGCTTCGTATATAGCTCGGATCTTGGTACCAGGCATAAGTACCATGTGATAGTATATTTACTCGAGGCGAGCAAATGGGAGTACAAGGTGTAATAATGGCTCATCCTAGGCGCTACAGCCTATTACTCATTTTCTACGGGTATGTCGACTCGACATAGCTCAGCATTGTATTAAAAAACGATAATCTCCACAACGAGTTATCTCATGTCAGGCTAGAGCCTATGGTGTGAGTCCATACACGTAAGAAGACAAAAGCCATTAAAAAACAGCCTCGAATTATTTTTCCTAGTCGAGATTCTCGTAGAACATTAAGGTATGATTAGAAAATGCTGCGAAGATATTCGACGTCGTATTGTTGGTATCGGCTGTGTTTACCCTTTGAGGCGATTATCGCGTATATAGATCAATCTCAAGTTCGAATGACGTCAGCCTGGCTAGCGGCAGCTTATCGTACACGTACGAATGTCGTATGTGCGATGTACGTTTGCTTTCATCGCGATAATTCAATGGTTGGGTTCATTTGACATAATGAATGTAAAAATACACGTGTATGGCACAAGATTTTTTTATGATCCGTGCGAAGACCTCAAAGGCGAATGAACAATGCTCTGGCAACTTGGTCGAGATTGCACAATCGGTAAATAAAATTTTGACGTTGCCTGGGCAATTTCAGTGAAGAATTCGCATCGCCAAGGTACCTTGAAACCGTTCCAAATTCGCAACGGTGAAGAATTAATTCGAACTAGGTGATTGCGTCAGGGGCGTAGAAACGTCGTAAACTCGATTTATGTTCGGTATTGAGATGGCGATGGCGCTGAGGTAATTTGACAGGGCTTCCTTGGACGGATTGGATTGTCCGGCTAATAGCTTTGAGTATGGAAGTTTAGAGATTGGCGAGTAGGTGAATTGATCGAGTCAGAGAAGCCGGCTGAACCTATTAATCGGAGAGCTTGTTTACTCGAGCACCGCAGTTTACACAGTTACATCATTAATGTTAAATATAAATACGTTGAATGTAAGTTGCAACGTATTTGGTCGATATACATAAGAAAGTGAAAGTATGTTGGGGTATGCTGGTTGCTGGGATATGTGTACCTGTATTTTTTTATGTGTAAATATGAGTATGAGGCCGCCAACCGCGGTTCAAATAGGTCCAGGACCCAACGACCCGATTAATTTGACATCGATGGAGTGTCGTGATGTATGATTCAGGTAGACATGGATGATTGAGTTGCGAATCGGTTGGCGAAATTTTGTCCACGAAATCGGTGAAATTTTTGAGAAAAAGGTGGGTTTTGAGGAGGAGAATTTTTTCAGCTTGGGAATGGAAATTTTAATGGTGGGATAGGAAAGCCAATTTTTTTAAATGAAATTGGTTCGAAATTATTGGATTGAAAATTTTTCGTTTTGGAGAAAGAATTATATGTATGATGAGAGGAATGAGGTTCGTCGTTCAATTTTCTGAACAGGTTATTAATTATAATTATGAAGAAGGTAATGATCAATTAAGATACGCATTGTAGTTGTTTTCCTCTTCTTTTTGGCTTCTATTTTTTTTTTTCAAGCTAGTAATGTTTTTTTGTCAAGTTTGAGTGAAGATAAAAAATTGCTTGCTAGTGACTCGATATGAATATGAAGTCAACATCAGATTTGATGAATTTTTTCTGAAGCGGTTTCTAAATTGCCTTTTTCTACTGAAAATTATTTGTAAAAAATTAATAAAAAGGGTATAGTCGGATGTGAGGTGAATTTGGCCTCAGAAGCTTTTGGGTTCCTGAACACCTCGAGTAGTGTATATTCACTGGAAAAAAATGTTCGAAAAATTTTGAACTAGGTACCTCCTTTCTTTCGGAGGTATGGCCATTTTATTGATGCTCAGTGAGAGTCAAAATAATCCGATAAACATCATTTTTTCGATCGTTTTACGTGAAGTTTCGAAATTCAATTTTTTTTCGCCCATGAAAAATCTGTAAAAAAAAAAAGGGTAAAATTTTGAAAATTCAAGTAAAACTATCGTAAAGGGGTATTTTGTCTAGCTGAGCACGAATTTGGATTTGTTTGTTCATTTGGTCATTTCTTTTTATAAAAAAAGCTCAAAATTTGAAAAATTTACTCAATTTACAGTTGGCCATAACTGAGTATACACAGCTACTGAAAAAAACACGTGTTTTTTAATAATTTTTTCAGGGTGGTCGCTCTTTGCTTTTATGGTATTTTACGATTGGAAACTTCAAATAACAGGAAAATGTGAAAGAGTGCATCAAAATTGTTTAAAGAATTCTCTTGTGCCAATGAACAGAAAATTTTTTCCATTTGCTTGCGTTGAACTTGAAAAATTTTAGAAAATAATACCATACAAGGCTATAACTGTAAAAGTGGAGACCGAGGTCTAAAATTTTGTGAAAAATTTTTTACAGTCAATACACAACAATTGAAGTGTTTAGGAGCCCGAAATCTCCTGGGTTTGAATTCACCCTTTAGACCATACTCTTAGTGATGTTTTTTAGTCCAATTTTTATTTCAACTACCTTATATGTTTGCTAATATTCTCAAGAATGTATGTATTGAAAAATGATACTCGAGCTTGAGAATGTAAAAATTTGAATTATTGGAAAAAATTTTTAAAAAAATCTAAACTGGAAAAATTCTTGAAATGGGTGAAAATTTCAACTTGGAAAATATTGAGAAACGTTTTTTCAAATTTTCCCCTGCTCGGCAGAAATCTGTTTTATATTCAAATTTTTTCCATTGCTCGATTCTTGAAAGTATTGTAAAAATTTGAATTGCAAAAATTGCTGAGTTGGAAAATTTTTTGGAAAAACTTGAACTTGAAAAAATTCTCTAAAATAAATTTACTTGGGTAATAAATTTATGGTCAAATTTTCACTTCATCTACTTATTCTCAAGAACTTTCAAATTTGAATTTTCATAAAAATCCGTTTCTACTCGACGAGTTCTTCTCTTAAACTTGAAAAGATGACGCAATTTACCTATATTATATTAGAAGATCACAGTGAAAAGGATGGGTGATTCGGTGAGTTGAAAAAGTTCAGTGTTGAAACTTGAAATTACTTTTAAAGAATGAAACGTTTTTCTTTTAAACGGTTCCGAAAACATCTGAATCACTTATGATGAACTTTCATTCAAACTTGTAGAAATTGACACCCATCTGGAGAAACGGTGCAAGTTTTGTTTTATTCTATTTGAAATGGTTCTATTGTCAACTTTTATATTTATAAAGGTAAAGGTAAATACTAAATACTTATCTGCTTTGAAGAAAATTCGAAAGGAAAGAAACATATTTTAGCGAAAATGGGAAACTTCTTTACTATTGGATTAAAATTCTTATTTTCAAGCTCTAGTTATTGAACTTTTATTTTCAAAAGGACTTACAAACATATCTATACACAATACACATCGGTAAATTATTATCGTTAATCCTTTTTCTGACGGTTTCATGGACTGGTAGGCTTTTAAGGTCGCTAAAGGTCTTGAATTCGCAGAATTTTACGTGTTTTGCTTTAAGTTATCGATATTTCGGTAGCAGAATTTTTATTGCTGGAAGCTCTACCTAAAATTGATTGGAAGATTTCAAATAATTTATTTCGGAAAAAAATTGAAGGATATTCGGAGCCTTTGAATTCATTTCTGAGGTAATTTTGATTTCAATTTCAAACTAGCGTCAGGAAATGTTGAACCAGGGTCCCTTAAAATTGGCCATTTTACTTATTTTTCTAGTTTTTTGCGGGAAAATTTCAATATTTCTGTTCGCAGGTCATCGATGCGTCCAACTTTTTTGAATCTCCCGGGCTTATTGGTACTTACCTTAAACCGGTACCTAGCATTTTACGATTGCAGAATCGTGAGAATTCAAACTGGGTTTTCTGGTGGAAGGATTGGGACCGAAGTTGATTCAAAAATTGTATATGTATCCAGACTTGAAGAAGATTCAATGAAATTTTTACCCTCCTCTCAATTTTTACCTTTTTTTTTATCGTACTTCTGGATGAAAACTAGACCGAACTGCTTTTTTTCGAATAAATTCAGGATAAAATGATTTCATTGTTGTAGAGAGAAAAAATTTATGAATTTTTCTCTGATTTTTTGAAAAGTCCATAAAAGTGAAATTGTGTATTTTTGGTAACAGTAACTTTATGCAATCAGTTTGGTTTTGATTTATTTGAAAAACATTTTGTTCCAGTTTTTAATGATTTTTTCAGGATATTGTAAACGTTGCTAGAAGTTTTGACTGAAGAAGGGTAAAGGTTACCCAAGTAGGATGATGAAAATTTTGTTTCGTCTTTTTTATGTTTAGATGCAGATTTCAAGTCGTCTCCGCTCTCAATTTGGCTTACAAAATCTATGTTTATTTAGGTGGGGGGGGGGATCTTCAATTTACAAAAATGTCCCAATTCCATCAAACTAGAACAACAACCAGACACTTGGAAATGTTCTGCGTCGTCTCCACTCTTCAATAATCCTCCCATCGTCCCATCGATAAATGAATAGAACAAACCGGGACATGGGATAAGTATACCTGTAACCTACGCGTGTCAGTGAACCATAAAAATACGCAGCTCTGCGAAAAAACGTAGGTACTCGTAATATGACATAACACTCGTATATTTTTCACGATCATCGTTCTGCGACGTGATTTCACGATACAACTGCACAGAAGAGTACGAGGAACACGCAGAAAACTATACAGTTTACGTTTAGGTACATAGACTATCCTCAGATATCCCGCAGTTGACGAATTAATGAATATCATGTAGCTAGTCGACGACAACGACGTTAATTCGGCCCACATCGATACCGGAAATAAAGTAGACCACACGGAGCTCGGGCAGTTGGAAAAAAGCACCCAGGTTCATCTCGCGCCAAAGCTTCCGGATGATTTGCATATTATTATCTGATTCGTGATAACGATTCGGTGGAATCGTCACAGATGGAGGAGAGAGGTGATGGTAGTCACACCCGCATACGATGGGTATTTGTAGATATACAAATATCGAAATGTTATCACGATGTTGGAGGTGGCGCCCATATCATCAGTTGAGAGAATCGATCCTCGGTCGGTAGGTGAATCTCATCGTGATCATCGACGATCCGATGGGTGTGTCGAAAAGCCAAAAAGCAATGGGTTATGTAACGTGTAATCCGAAGATCACGAATTGATAAAAGGTCAGTTTCACTTTGACCATATTATGCGCGAATTTCTCATCCAACGTCGAAATTACTGCAGACTTGGACCAGACGTGTGCAGATATGACTTCGAGCTATGGATGTGCCCGAAAAATATCTACATTCGAATCATAGTCAACTTCCTGGTACCTGGCAGGAGGATTTGGCGTTGTAGTCTGCAGCCAATCACCAGGACAAAAGATTTTGAACGCTCAACTTCAAACTAGCTCCTAAATCATTTTGTTGCAAATAGGATTCGAACGACCCAGGTTCAAACTTTTTCAAATCAAAATTTGTTTCAATTTCAGTTTTCCATTTTTTCAAATTTTCAAACAATTTTAATTCCAATTTTGATTTTTTTTTTTTTTTTTCAATTTTATACTGCACACTTTTTCAAATTATTTCCAATTATTTAGGTAGGTAGTTGAACAAAAATTCAAGAATAAGCAGTTGAAAAAAAATGAAAAATTTAAGTTGAAAAAAAAAAATGTTGAATAATTTAAAATGCTTATAATTATGAAATTTTTCTTATTTACAATGTATCAAAATTTTTTCCAACTTGAAATTTTTGAAGAAATTTTCAACTTCATGTTTTTCCAAAATTCTTCCAAATCGATAAGTGATAGTAAGTAATTAGAAGAAATTTTAAAAATTTAGAGTTATATGAAACTAAAAAAATCTGAAGTTGAATGAATTTTTAAAAAATTTTAAGTGAAAAAAGTTTACTGACAGAAACATTTCAAAATTGGGTTTAAGCATTGAGGAAAAAATTAGAATCAAAGAAATCGAAAAATTTGAACTCGATATTTTGAAATTAGATCGTCGAAATCCTGTTTGCATCAAAATTATTCAGGAGCTAGTCAACCTCAATGGCGAAAACGATTCGAGATCGAAAGGTCCGGATTGTTTGATCCAAAAATCCAACAATTTTTCAATTTTCCTTTGCTCTGTCTATTGAAAATATTCTGACCACCTCAGTTCCTTTAAAATAACAGGTTACTTACTCGATTTTTTCATTCCCTTCTTCCCAAAATTTCATTTACGTTTTTATATGGGTGTGCTTGTACGATTGCTTGATGCTTGATTTTTAAATGATTCGACTTCCTGTCAAAAAAATCATATTTTAATCGGAATAAATCGAAATACCTAAGTAATAAAAAGTATCAGTGAATCATTTATTTTCTATGAAATCATTATCTTTTTCCTATTGTTAAGAAATCATGATTCTTAACGAATCGAGCTGGATGTTTTTCTCTGTGTTAGGAAAATTGTCTTTTTTCAATTGACTTTTGCGTAGTTAGGAAATTTTAATTCAAAATCATTGTGCATAATCTGAAGTAGGATTCTTCCCAAATGCATAGGCATTCTTGGAGGTATTTAGTTGTGTGGATTGAAAAAAAAACTTACCTACCTATATTTAATAGTTTGTTGCTGTTAACTCTTTCTAATTGTTCGTGGCTTCTCTGGCTTTCCTTTTTCAGCTAATCGTTCAGATTTCTATTCAACGCTGAAATTCTTCTTAAAATCTTTTCCAACTTGAAAATTATTTTCAATGTCGATGGTTTTCTATGTAAATTTTTTATGGAATTATTTTTAATTTTTTTCAATTCATAAATTTTGATCATTTTGATTTTTTTCGACTCAGAGTTAGGTATATTATAAGTCTGGAAAATGGAAAATGAATGCATTTTTTAGTTTAAAAAATTGAAAATATGAAGGCTGAAGAACGTAATTGAAAAACAATTTTGAGCTATTAACAATTCTGAAAATAATTTGAATTTTGAAAGATTTTGTAAAACGAAAAAAAGTGAACAGATATGAGAAAATTTTCAAGTTGAAAAAAAGTAAAATTTTCAAGAAAATCCGAATTCCGGTAACTTTGAAAATATTTGCCCTCTAAAAAAGAGTTGAAAGAATATTATTCGTTGTTCATGCATTGATGATAAATAGACAGCATTGAATCGGTATTTGTGAAAAAATCTAGGTAGCGAGCAATTTCGATTCAAGGTTTGGAAATTTAAGCGGATGAAATATCTGGAAAATCTGTTAACCGACCAGTGGTCAGTTTCGGGTCGGAATTAGGTGTACGAGCCCATTAACGGTATCCATATCGATGGCAATCGTCTTTGGCCCAGATGGATTATTATTTTCTCTCGATTACTGCGGTATCTCTGGTCGTAATGCGATGATGAAGATGATGATGATGTTTTGCTCGAGTGCAGCTACAGCCAAGAAAGCAGATGACGCTGCGCTGGTAATAATAGACAACGGGTTCGAATCGCCTAGCCTGTTGGTGTTTTGCCCACAGGGTGTAATAACCTATTCATTCCGATATGACTGACTCCTCATACCCTGGAGGTCGAGTTACCTATTCTGAGGTACGCACTTAGTACTTGTTCATGAGCAGGTTTATATAGGTAGCTAGGTGTAATTTATTGTTTCTCGTTGAGGTATGGAAGGATGTCTCGCTCACTCTCTTTTATATCTATGTATCGGTTTTTTTTTTTCTGAACGAGTGTAAGATACTTTTACCTGCATTCCATCGCGTAAACACCTGTCTACGATGCGCGCACAATAAAAGTGATGCAGGTCTGTCCGGAGTAGACTAATGCGATTGTACCTTATTTTCCCTCAACACGTATGAATAATCGCAAACAGAGCTATGATAATTGTAACGGTGTTGCCAACTCGAACCGTATCCTATCTCTGGGTCTACGCTACTTTTCATTTTTCGATTCCTATGCTCATTTATGCCCAGCCTATGGTCTATGGTATGCCATCTTCTTCCTCATGTGTGTACAATACGTAAAATGTGACGTATATTAAGTAACGTGGCCGAGATAGTATCGGGTCATAGCGTGCGGTTTCGCGATGACACGAATTTCATATCAGGTCTGTATTGCACGTGTGTGTGTCCATGTCTAGCTGTAGGTAGTTTCTCGATTACCGAGAGGAATTCGATACAGTAGTCGGTGATTTGGAATTCTGATCGCGATGGTGCCCGCATTGGAATTGCAGCACGAGCAAAAGAAGTGGATGTTGAAGAACAGCTGTAATTGGCCTAATTTTTCGCAGCTGCTGAATTTGGAGTGATGTGAGGTGGCGAAAGTTGTGAAAATATAAGAATACTTGCTATTTTTACAGAGGTTTTTTTGAAATATTTTAACTAGTGCAGCTGTGATGTTTGGCGTCTCTTGATGTAGAAAAATCTTGAGAAAATGGTGACCCCTCCCCCCCCTGCTCACCTTCATTCCACCTTTCAGTGCTATATGGCCGTTTTATTGCATTATTTTCAAGAATAATTTTCTGTTTTTTGGCATAAAGTTATATCTCATGGAGGTGTGTTTATGATAATTTTTTCATCAATTTTGGTGCACTTCTTTATGAGGTTTTGGCCGTTTGTAATTTTCAACTGTCAAAAGAACCTTTTCAGAAAAGTTCGGCTATTTTATAAAAATACAGTATTCTTAAAATGTGTTTTTTGGTATAGATTGACCTGACGTATTCACTTTTGGAGATTTCGATGTCGCTAGCAGGGCCGAAAATCGTAAAAATTTCGAATATTGTGGTTTTTTACATGAAAAAATTCACATTGGATTCGTGTTCAGAAGGTTTATAATACCCTGTGAACACACTTTTATCGATTATTTTAATTGAAGTCTCGAAATTCATTTTTTGATCTTGAAAAATCACCGAAAATAGTGAATTTTGAGATATTCTCTCCTTATAGAACATACCTACAAACAATTTTTTTACGGGTTTTCGTAATTTTTGGCTCATGGGACATCAAAATCGCCAAAAGTGATTACGTGAAATAAATTTGCGTTTAGAAGACATGTTTTCGGGATATTTTTATAAAATTGTCGAACTTTACTGAAAATCTCCTTTTTGCAGCTGAAATGCTGAAAATATCAAACAGCGGGAAAAATATGAATGAGTGCACCGAAATTGAAGAAAAAATTATCATAAAATATACCCATGCGAGATCTATTTTTGTGCCCAAAAAGAAATTCTTGAAAATGATGCAATAAAAATAATGGCCATATGCTCATTAGTAGCGAAAGAGTGTAGATGGTGGGGGGGGGGGGAGAGTCGAAAATTTTTCTAGAATTTTTTCGTGTAAAGTGACATCATCGGGGAGAGGTAAATTCAAAAATCAGAGCCAGGGCCAAATTCACCCCTTATTTACCAGCGAAATCTTTTGTATGTACCTAGGAGTTTTAGAAATTTGAGATTTGCTTGCTAATGACGTAAGTTTGAAATTATCCAGATTCAAAACAAAATCAATTGAAATTTAAAAATTTTCTCAATAAAATATTTCAAGTTGTACAAAAATCTGGAATGTTCTATCTAAAATTTTATGAACTGAAAAAAGTTCCATCTCCATCGGTTTTAATTTTTAGAATAGATGATCAAGATTTTACAAATTGTGCCTCAGTGCATTAAATTCTAGACTTTACTCGAAAAATTCTGAACCCTCTTCTCTGTAAAATTGCATAAATTGAAAATACTGCTGCATGATCTACAATCCATTATTATGTATTATCATACCAATAATTTCGCGAATCTACAAAATTCTAAAATATTGTTCCCACAATAAAGAAGTCTGAATCCTAGAATTTTCTCAGTGTCAAAATAGGAATACCTGTGTCACAGTTCTGGAATAATTTTTCAAAAGTTCAAAAATTTCGAAACTTTTGCTAGGTAAGCAGCAATTTATTCAGATAATATCTAAAATCAAATTTTTGAAATATTTATCCCGAATGTTGAAAATCATAGTTATGCAAACTATTTTTATGACCGTGGCGATTGTGTCCTCAAATTTCTCTCTACGATAATCCCGAATATTTCGCGATATTTCGAGATTCTCGAATTGATGATGAAAATTGGTCAAGTACATATATCTGATGCATTCTATAAATTTATTATCAGTAGATTGCAATTCTGGAATGTTATTTTTTCTCAAGCTGCTTGCTGGTCAACATTCTATATGGAATTTTAATTTCATAACTTGCAGATTCTTTAAATTGTAGTATAGAGCAATATTGAAACTAAAACATTGTCTATCCAAATTTTAATATGTTCTAAATGAACGACAAAAGGTTGCAGTTTGAGAATGTCTTCTCTTGGATTTTGAGGATTTCAAAACTTTTGCCCGTCAATTAAGTTTGAAATTCCAAAGTATTTTTCCTAAATTTGAAGAATTGAATGAGTGATTTCCGCCTGCCATGCCATTGATTGAATGGATACTTGGGTATCTTGGTCTTGAAGAAAAACTTACAAAAAGTGCATGCCCATCAAGTCCTCTTGGAATATTGGATACATTAGATACCTGAGAAGAGTTGGAAAAATATGAGAATACCTACTTGTTGAAATTCCCCGAAAAATTGTGTTCCACTAAATTCTATATTCTTGTGGCGTGAATCATACTAAAATAGATAAAGCTTTGTAATTCTTAATTTTTTCTGAATTTTGAAAATTCTAGAAATTTTGGAAGCTTGAAATTGAACCCAAGAAGTCCTAAAAATTATTGAAAATGACCGAAATTCTGGAATAGATGGAAAGATGTTTTTCCATAGTGCGAGCATTTGAGAAATTACACTCAGATTATTGCGAGCATCTCTGGAATATCGAAAATGTCTTCAAAAATACAAAATAGCTTAAATACCCCATGACAGACAATTGATGAACTTCCTCAATTCGATGAAATTAATTTTCCAACAATTCAATAAAACGAATAATCTTTGAATTACTAATAAAATGAACAAATACATAATAAAGATTTTAAATGGAATTCCTAAAAAAAAATACTTGCGAATTCGTAAATTTTCCTGCCCAATTATTCCAAACTGGGAAAAAGTCGTGTATTGGAATAGTTTAATTTTCCTACTCTGCTATTTTTACGACGAGTACAAAAAAGGAGAAAACATGAGGTCATATTTACTACGTAGTGTATTTATGCAAAGTTCCCATCGCCCCACAAGCTGTGAAAAAGAGGGGCGAAGAAGACAGAATTGCTAGTCAGAGGTATATTCAGACCTCGAAAAACAGAGTTGTCCTGCCCACGTGTATTTTTATATTTCGGTATCACAGTAGAATGATGATTTAGTCAAAATGAAAATTGAATTCGCATTCGAGTGTAAAAAAACTTATCTTCTGCCTACCTACCAAGTTAGTTGCATTAAGAATTATCTTGAGACCTACACGATTCGAAGAGATGTTCTTTGTCAAGGACATGATTAGCATCCTACCCCTTGCATCCTCAATGAGACGACGACAATATTTCAGAAAGTGAAAAAAAACCTAAATTATCAAAATAATGTATAGAGCTTGTAGATAGGTCCATGTTCTCATGTAATCGCATTTATTCGAGTTGTTTTTTTACTCTTGGATGGTCTATTTTTAGACCTATGTTTACAATGCGACTAGTGAAAGAAAAATGAGAAGGCCTAAGATAATGTTTTTTATCTTTAGAATAATATATTTGACTGTGTACTCGTATGTGTTAGACACAAATAAGATATACAACTCTCTTGGCTATAACAGAGGAAGATAATTAACCGTGGCAATTGTATAGTACCTGTGTAAGTGTGTACCTCTACCTACTACGGAGTATCGTCAGAATGAACCTGATTTTTGTGACGAGAATACATGTTTGTGTATTGGACTTGGATTTTTTTTTTTGTAGGCTGAGTCGCGGAGAAAGAGAGGTAGAAAGCTTCGAAGTAGTTCAACTTCAAACTTCTCTGAAAGGAGGGAATTTCTTCTCATCGTCGTTCGTTTTAATAATATAATCGAATGAAGGCGAAGTATTACATACGTGTAATTATACTCATTAATGGGGATGATATCATACGTACGCAGGTATCTGAGGAGAAGGTGCGTTTGTGTGAGGTAATTTACGCTTTGTATTTTCCTCTACCTGGTCATTATAGGAAGCGACGAGTTTTCAACCTGAGTTGAGATGGTAGATTTGGTTCGATGGGGAAGTGGACATGTCGTGGAAAATGAATTAATTAAGAGGTCAGTTACGGGTATGATTGCCATGTATGTGGTAATGATTGAAGCGTCAAATGTGGAAATGGAATGGAGAAGTCATTGGCTTGATAGGTGCTGGACATGGAATGAAGAATTGGCAAAAGGTTAGGTAATATGTGGTCAGATGTTGGAATGGGTTTTTGTGGAATTGGATGTGCAGCTGTGCATGGAATGTTGATTTTTTTCTGATTTGGTTGATTTTTTGGGAAATTGTGGGAAGGGAAGAGGGATCGTGGAGTTCAAGCGCCAATTTTTCAGAAAATTTCAGATATTTTACTGACTTTTCAGTGAATTTTCAGTCTTTCTGGCAATTTTTTTCACTGCTTCTTTTCAGTGAAATTTTTCATTGATTTATTCCTGTACTTGTATCAAAAATTCAAATGCAGAGTAATTCTGTGTGTTACGGGAATTTCAAAATTGCCCTCTTATTTTTTTTGTTAATAAAAAAAAGTTTTGATCAATAGTGAGAATTGCAACCCATCAGGAGTAAATCAGTGGAAAAATTTCAGTGAAAGCAATCAGTGAAAAAAATTGTTAGAAAGTCAGTAAAAATTCACTGAAAGTTGGTAAAATATCTGAAATTCGTCCTGGGCTGCAATTCTGACACTTTCACTGATTGGTACACGGAAAAAACAGAAGTTACGAAAATGAATACGTTTTACCCCAAAAATAATAAATTTTATCAAAAAAATTAATAAATTTTGCCAAAATGATAAATTTTAATCAAAAAATAATAAAATGTATTCAAAAAAAATAATAACATGTTTCAATTCACAAAATAGGTGAAATTTGTTCTGAAAAATAATAATTATTTATTATCAGGAAAAATAATAAAATTTGTCAAAAAAATGAATTACCAAAAAGAATAAATTTTATTCAAAAAAATGATAAATTTTACCTATTTTGAGAATTGGGACACGTTATTATTTTTTCGGATAAATTTTATTGTATTCTTTTTTCAGTGTAATGAAACGAGTAGGTATTTTTAGCCCTCTCCTCCTACCTCTCAACAAAATCAGTACACCTGGGATTTTTCATCGTTTCCTCGAGTTAATTTTGAATTTTTTTTTTTTTGATTTTTTCGAATTTGAAGGATCGGCGGGTATTTTATCTAGTTCTATGTAAACTTGATACACTGTAGCGGAATTTGGCCGAATCATATTTCTTCAGAATTTTTGGATTTTCAACTTCTTTTTTTCAATTATTTCAGAAATCATTATTTTCCTCATTTCGAAGGGAATAATCGAGTAGGGGATGCCGATGGTTTTTCTAGATTTTGCATCGGATTGTAGGTAGGTTTACGAAAATAAATAGAGAAGAAAAAAAAGTTTCATGTTTCGAGTATTTTTTGCCCTCGCGTAGAAGCAATTTTTCATCACTTTAAAGTCAAATAATCGAACCAGCGATATTTTTTCATTGAATTCCATGTGAAATTTTATATACGGATTAATCACTAACCCAAAACTCATTTTTTTGAAGATTGACCCCTTTTCGTATGCGGCGTCACATGCATTTTCCATCATTTTTGAAAAATCTTGTGGAATAAGAATGTAAAATCGTTGTTCATGATGGATAAAGATTAAACTATCCATTTTAAGATAATTTCGATAGAATTTTTCTCAATTTTTTAAAGATGAAAAGAGTGATTGGTTGGTATTTTTGAAAAGAGTCGTGTTTTTTGAAACGATTAGTCTGTCTCATTTTTTTTTTTTTGAATTTTTGTTTCTATCACATTACAAAAAAAAATCATAAAAATGCACATTCGTTGTGAAAAAATGACAAAACTGACAAAAATTGTTGGTCGAATTCGATCTTGAATTTTTTTTTTTTTTGGATACACATTTTGGAGCAAAATTCTAATTTACGATTTTTAAGGTTTAATGAACCTGTATTGTTTTATGAAGAGTTATAGGGTCTTAGCCTCTGCCCCTGAAAAATTCTCAGATATACCATTATTTATTTTTAAATTTCGGAAGCATTTATACCTATACATGGGCACTTCAACTATACTCCTACCTTTCCTCTTGTGCTTGGATTACAATTGTATTTCTATCTATTCACAAAAATGACTCATCTCATTTTCAGTACCATGGAACCCTATTCGTTCTCAGGTCTTGGAAATATTGTCTGATTTGAATAAAACAATTAGTGATGTGAATACAGTTATTAAGTATACCGATCATGATAGTTCTGAACCAGATAATAAGTCGAAAACTTCAAACCAATTATATTATAGGTATTGATAATTATTTGAGACTTTGAGAGACAACCCTATTGACAAAATAAAAGGAAAAAATGTTAGCATATTTTCTAGCGAAAATTATCCAAAAAGATGCTACCTAATGCTAGCAAGGTGTGCTAGCATTTCGCTAGTACTTTATTTACTCGTAAAATGCTGGCAATCCAGAATTGATGAGCAATAGGAACGCCACAGTTATTAATTAGCCTGTCTACTCCTTGCTCTTTGCTCTAAAAAGTGAATTTTTCACATACATTCGCGAACAAACTCGAGCAATATTTTTTCTTATTTTCTCGACATTTTCTCCTCAGACAGGTACGAATAACGAACTACATGAAGATCTAGTCACGTTTATCGCTAATTTCCATGCATCAATTCCTAATGAAGATCTTTTGTTATTCCATTAGCTCTTCACTCGTCTATATCTGTACACCATAAACGATAGATTAAAAATTACCTATGAATATGTCAACCGAACGAACGCAATCAGCTTTCGAAGTAAAAATGAGTACGTCGGTGCAATTAAAAAATTACCTCGGTTTAAATTACGAAATACTCGTCAATTGCGTAATTACCACGGTCGTCATAATCGTCGGTTAAAATGTAATAAGTTGTATACTAAAATATACTTAATCTAAATTCGTGCTCGCGAACCTCGTGTGTATTTTTCTTCGCTTTATGCATAATACACGAATTGATAATTTCGTCGACATGTACGTCTAACGTATGTACTTGCTAATGCGAAAGTACCTAGCTAATTAACGTATTTCCTGGTCTGAGTATATCTTTTGCGTTCACGTACGTGCCTACGTAGGAAAAAATGATGCATATATAAAAACAAATAGAAGATATTTAGGTGGGTACGCTAATTTGGGAGAATTTTTTCTTCTTATTGTGTTGTTGGAAATAAAGGCGATGACGTGTGTGAGATCACCACCGCTGCAGGTAGCATAACCTACTTTTGCTCATACGTTTTTATTCTCTCTTTCGCGCATAATATTAACAACTTAATGTATATTATACACGGTCGATTCGAAACCAATAACGACCAAAATTTATTAGCCTGTAATCCACATTCGAGTATTCATCCGTATATGAAGTAAGACGTGAAATAGCCGGATAATTTACGCCGATATGAACGAATTGCTACCGTCTAAGGTGGCAACGGTGGTCAATTCCATTTCTGTTTGAAGAGAAAGAATTGGTCAATTACGAGGACGACGATGACTGCCATGCTGTGCCACAGAAGCAGCAAATCTTTGTCCTACATATGAATACGAGCGTTGTCCGGGTAATAAATCCGAGCCGGAGAGTGAGGAGATTGCGTAATCCGGCGAAGAGATTGTGAGACCGGCTATCAGAATTTTCGCAGTGGTGTGCTTCGATTTGGGCCAATTAACGAGATTTCATATAATTTGAGACTGTTATAAAAAATGACATCATTGGCAAATCGTCGAGTATTGGGTATCAGAGCGGAGTTGTTATAAGAATTTTGTTGGAAGAGAATTGGCAAGGTGGAGGATTCGGCAGTCATGTTTAATTTCTTCATAGGACGGGAAGTATCTCAACTCGAAGTAAAATTTCGAACCCTAAAAATGAAAATTCGATAGTATAGCGTAAAATTATTCGTCATCGTCATGTAAAATTTTAGGTGTTGAAGTTCATTTCTCGATTTAGTTTTTTTTTTTAAATTCAAAATTACCTTATTGCCCTACAAAATATGAAAATTCAATCTTTTCAACAAAAAAAAAACCTGATGATGTATATCTTATTTTTAACCCCCAAAATCGATTGAAAACGGTTTCAAGTCGCTTTAAAACCTTTAAAATTTTTTAGAATTTCTCAACGCTGGAGAGAAGCCCATTAAAATGGTCCATATGAATTTCAACACCGGTGACCTATTTGATCGATTGATGAAGAATTTTTCGAAATTCACTATTCTGAATTGAAATTCATGTTTTATTCTCAGAAAATCGCATTTTCCCACGAAATTTGTCACCTTAAAACACGAATTTATACTCGAAGTTGCGAATTTCGGGGAAAAATTCTGTTTCAATTGTTTAAATTGGTCACCAATATTGGTAATCCGCGATTATAGATGCTGAAGTTCATATAGACCTACTAAATAAATTTTTCTCCAGTGCTGGAAGTTTCCAAAATTTTCCGGAGGCTGCAAAATTTCGTGAAACCGCTTCCAATTGATTAGAGAGAGGGTCAAAAGTATATAATTTATGGATATGTATACTAAATTTTGACTTTTTTCGTTGAGAAAATCAATTTTTATATTTTGCAAGGCGATGAAATAATTTTTGAAGTTTCAAAAATTCACTAAAATTTGGGAAATGAACGTCTGAACTTGAAATTTTGGATGTAGGACTCTTTTATTTATGATGTTCCAATTTAATGCTGTTTGGGCTTACGATTTTATCTACTTTAGTTGAGATATTTCCCGTGTTATAAAAAATGAAATAGATGAAAGAATCTAATTTTTGCAAAAACTTCTGTTGGGGTTGCTCGATCATTTATGAATCAGCGAAAATTTTCTGAAAATTTGCCAAACAACCAGAAAAATTGCAAAATTATTTGAAAATTTGGCAAAAAAATCAATGAAACCCAGTGTCTGGCTATTCTGACAGTTCAATCAGCTGGGATAAATCAGTGTAAAATCATTCTCGCTGGAAAATTATTTTGAATTCTTGAAATTTTGAGAAAATTATACAAGTAGATTTAATAATTATAATGAGGTATGTATTTTCCCTCGAGTCCTTTTTTTCATTATTCTTTTTGTCTTGATCAAGATTCAAGATTGGATTTTTTGGTTGATGAATGTGAAATAAATAAATTCTCAACATTTTTCATTTTAAAAACATTTTCCATTCGTGAAGTAGTTGAAACAAGAGTGAATGGTTTAAAATTGAGTAGAAGATAGTTCTATGTTATCTGAAAAGCTTCCACCGGTTTCACAAATCAAGCTTTGATTTTTCAAAAAATATTGCAATCATGGTTACTCGGAAAAAACAATTTTTAATGGGGATGGAAATAAACCGAAGAATTAATTTTTGCAAAAACTTCATTCTATTGATTAGAAATCCTTTTCTTTTGAGTCTTTGTTTTCCGCAATAAATACCTATAAAAGGAACCCCTTTCTTGTAATTAGAATACCCCTCGACTTTTTATACTTGGGACTTTGTAATTCAAAAATGCTTACATACTGGCGTAAATATTGGAAAGTACTTACTTGACAGGACGTTTTGGGTTTTCTGTTCTATTGGAAATCTAATTTTTTAAAATACGAGTTGGTAAGTATTTTATCCTAAAATGGGTTTATCAAAAAGAAAATCACTAATTTTCGAATTTTTGTCCTGAAATGAATTTTCTACGATATGCTCTATCTCAGTGGTCGAAAAATATTAAAGATAGGTAGATATAAATCATTGTGTATTTTTTTTTTTTTTTTTTTTCAAAAACAATAAATAACCTCAGTTTTGCAGAAACTTTTAAATTGTGAATTTCAGTGTATGATCATTTTCAAAAGAAAAAAAAAGTTTGCTACTTTGAGCATTGCCATTCACTTAGGAACTTGGTCACCTCCTGAAAAGTTTTAAATTGAGTGTTTACGTCTTTCTGGGTTATTGACCTTGAAATTGGATTCTACTTTTTGTCCTCTGCAAATGGGTTAAAAAGTTACGGATCACGGATTTGAAAAGTTGTTGATTTTTATCAAATTAAATAATTCACTCAATCTTCGCAAAATCGAGTCATCTTTTTTGATCACCTAGTCACCTAGTGTACCAATTTTGAATGAAATGTCGAAAAAAATCATTAATAAATTCATAGTATTTTTGCCAACTGCATTTGGATTTACACAACAATCATAAAATTGAAAATGATTTTTTTGAAAATACTTTGCAGCAGTGCTGCCAACTGAAATTTTTTACAAATTGCGTATATAAAAATTCGGTTGGTAACTCTGTCATGAAAATATCTCGAGTAAGTTCAAAAATAATTTGAAGTGACTAAAAAATTGGTCTGATTTTTCAAGCCATCGAATGTACAATTTGAATTTCATGAAAATCGCAGAAATCAAAATGCGGTTGGCAGCACTGTCTAATAATTTTTTTTTTGAAATTTCATCAACAATGAATTAGGTGTTCTGGAAGAATAAAAAAATTTGGCATGATTTTGAAACTTTTAGTGCTCAAATTTGAGGTGATCTGAACTACCCAGCAGGTAGAGTTTTTTTTTTTTTCAAAAATTACTCCTCTTTGTGACCTTCTATCTTGGTTTTGTTTAGAGCTAGAAAGCTTACAAATTTTTTTGGAAAGTCCTTCACTCGAAGTAAACCACTTTACCAATTTTTGTCAAAATCCGAAGTATTTTTTCCCGCCTCGCCCTTTTAGGTATGACTCACGTTTCGAAATTTTTTCCATCAAGTCTAGTCATAGACAGAGGATGGAGTATTTTAATCGATTCATGAATTTTTTACACTCCAGCACCGATATGTTATGGATTTTAACGTGGAACAATGTAGAGTAGTCGAGGATATATCTGTATCATGTGCGTATGACGTACTGGCGTATTGTTATCGCACTCTGTGTGCTGGTAGTCGTCGTAGTTTCCAGCGTAATTTATTTTTTTTAAGGTCTGTTGATTACACATGTGCCAGGTCTTCTGACAAAACGAGTATGCCGTAACATATATGCATAGATATGTTTTTTTTTTCTACGGTGAGCCTATTTGTAGGTATTTTCCTTTACAATACTGCTTAAAGACGGTGCCGCTCGCGCAAGGCCATTGTTATTGTACCTAGGTTGAATTTCGTTGATACCTAAGTAAAGAATAATTAAAAGATCCCGACCTTAGAGCATACCAAGGAGAGAAGGGTGCGGTTACCTCCTGCTGGACCTTGCCTCGGACAGTGGGGAAATCTTGGATGTGATTTTCTTTTTTTCTCCACATATTTTCAATTGGTACTGGCGACAAAGACGACCAAGACGACGTGATCTGATTTTTTTCCATAGTCAGATTGGTCACGTTCTGGTTTCGCGCGGCGCGGCGTCTCGAAGATGTCGAAGGAGAGGATTTTCCAGCGCGATGGAGGCGTAGCTGGGATATCGACGACGTATATTGAATATTTTACCCATTGGAGCGTGAATTCGGTCGTCGATCGATGGAAATTGGTTCGGATCCCTGACTCACGGAGATGAATGCTGCTGCCATAGCTCAAGATTCAGAATCCGAATACTCGATACTCTCTTACTTATAAATCAGTGAAATTATCGAAAATCGTTAAGAAACAGTCAGAATTGCAGCACAGGAGGAAATTAGTGAAAAAATGTTCACTGAAAACTAATTAGTGAGAAAAATCACTGCTCTCTTATTTATAAATCAGTGAAAATTGTCAAAAATCACTGAGAAACAGTCAGAATTGCAGCCCCCGAGAAAACCAGTGAAAAAATTTTCACTGAAAACAAATCGATGAGAAAAATCACTGCCCTCTCATTTATAAATCAGTGAAAATTTTCAGAAATCACTGAGAAACTGTCAGAATTCCAGCACAGTAGAAAATCAGTGAAAAAAATTTCAATGAAAACAAATCAGTGAAAAAATGACTGGAAAATAAGTGAAAATTCACTGAAAAGTTAGTGAAATTTATGAAATTACCTGAAAAATTGGTAAAAAAATCAAAGAAAGTCATTGAAAAATCACTGAAAACTTTTGAAAAATCAGTGAATTTTGCTGGATTTTCCTGCGCTGCGATTCTGACTGTTCATCTGAGACTTTTCACTGGTACAGAATAAAAGAGTTGAGACCAGCTTTCTCATTCATAAGTCAAAGAACTTTTCGAAAATCACTAAGAAAAAGCCAGAATTGCAGCACAAGAAAAAATCAGTGAAAAAATTTTCACTCAAAACAAATTAGTGAGAAAAATTATTGGAAAATCGGTGAAAATTCACTGACAAATTGGCTGAAAAATTGGTGAAAATCAGTGAATTACACTGATTTTTACTGTGCTACGATTCTGACTTTTCACTGGTTCAGAATGAAACAGAAGATGCGTCGAAAAAAAAGACCTTACCGGCAATGGTTGTCGAAATATTCGAAGGCAGATGAAATATCCGGTTTTGAAACTGCAAGGAAAGTCGCCAGAATTTCCTCATTTTCGGCTCGGATCGCCAAATCTCTCGACGTCGAGTGAAACCGACGTCGCAGCGTTCGAAAAACAACGTTAATTAATAACGGCGCACGATGGCGGCGGCAGCCAGCATCGAGCAGCATTCTTTCGGCGCTGGCTGGAAACCGGTTGAACGGCGAGCCGCGCCGTGGCGTTGTGGAAAAACACTTCGATAATCGCCTATTTGAACGCGTTTTTATACGTAAAACGTTAGCTTTTTTACGTATATCTTACATATCGTACTCGTACATACCTATTAATACAACTTGTTCGGGTTATTACGGGGTTCCATAAACTTACGCTTATGGGAAATGGCATAGGCTGGTTTGATGAAATCGACTATTCCAAGTGACCTAAGCAACTCTCTCGTACGTACATTTAGATTCGTTTCATAATTTGTACGTATTTTTATATTACGGACTGCCATAGAGTCGTTGAACTCTTTTAATTTTTCAATACGTGTAATCGAAGGTGAGAGACGATTAAGGTATGAAAAAAAAATTGAAATGCAAGAAGGCGAAGACGAATAACTGATTGAGAATGGAATTTCATACGCGTGTCGTTAAATTAACCAAGTACTCGGCAATAACGAGGTGTAATTTTTCAAAATCATTCAACACTTGTAATTAGAATGAGTCTAGACTGGTTGTTAGATGATCCGGAGGAGAGAGGATGAGAGGCTCGTTATAATGTCACGAATCTGTGCAATCGCGTCAGAATACTCTGACCTGTATGATTAATTGGGGTATCGGTCATTAGAGATTATATTTTTTGTGCTCGAATTTGCTTTGGAATGTTTATCTGATATTTGCACTAATGAGCGAATCTGAGTAAATTTTTTCTTTGGGGCTGTTTTTGTGGAGGTGTGAATCAGTTGATGGCAGATCGTCCATGATGGAGGGAAGAGGGCTGGTCTCTTTGACTCAAGCTCCAAAATTTTTGATTGAAGTCCTTCCGTGATTTTTTATAAAAGTGGGTTCGACTTCTGTTCTAGGGCTTTCATTAATGTGCCTTCAGATCCGTAGGGTGGTCAGGGTTATAGAAGGGGTCACAAATTTTAAAAAAGTGCCTCTGGCTCCGGCGCCGAGATTTTTCAAATGGCTTTTGGTTCCGGTTCCGAAATCATCGAATCCCTGATTCCGTGATTCATGTCTTGAAAAAATGATTCCGTTTTTGGGATCATTTCAGTTTTCCATTTTTTTTTTCATTTTTTTACTCTAGGTATTTCGTGATTTTCTTTAGTTTCTTTTTTTTATTTTTTTTTTACATGAAATTGATTTTTTCTGGAATGATTCGAAGTGGTATCATTTTGAATCATATTCTTCCGGTACATATGATTCGTGATTTTTTTATGCTTCGAATTATTTTCGAAATTACTCGAACAAAAATGAATTGAACCTTTTTTCATGCTTACTTAATTGATATTACGATACGAAACACAAATGTGACCCAACCGGAAAGAAGAGACCTTGTGTGAAAAAAATCGATGTCTCATTTTTCACGTTTTTGGTCCAAACCAAACACTAAAGACATCGATTTTTTTACATAAGGTCCTTTCTTTCCGGCAGGTTCACAAATACTTACTTTGAATCATTGAATGATCCTGTTTGATGAGTGTTCTGTTGAAAAGTAAAATGATCAAAATAATTAATTTTAAGAAGGTTATACTGATGGTACAATCGTCGAGGATGATCTTGTGCCAGAAACTTATTTCCACTTTGAAATTTCCTAAAAAAGAAAGTTTGGCAAAGCTGAATTTTGCTAATCAATAAATGGAGTTTCCAGAACGTACCTAGCGTATGAAAAACTGAATAAAATAAAACAACGCAATTTTTCATGCCATAAAAAAATAGTTTTAAAATGATGAGTTTCATTGTTAGAAAGAGGTGTTATGTATGAAAGACAAAGACAAAAATACAAATGTGGACTTTTTTTTTAAATAAAAGGACCACTTTGTCACATAGTTTATTTTAAGAAAAACGCAAAAATTTAATTTGGGTCAAAAAAATGCATTTTTTTCACGAATTCGTGTATTATGATTCTTCGGTCATCAGATGTGATTTTCCAGACCTCGCGAACGAAGTTTTAAACCAAAATACGAGTAGTAAATAAATATTGAGAAAGAAACTGTTTGTTTTTTTTTTTAAAGAAAGTCATAGATTTCAATGCTTTTACTGGTTTTCAAGAATTTTGTTGTCATTTTTGGAACTTTGGCAAGCCTGATGTGACCCCAAAACTCAATTTTTTTGGATTCTACGTAAAAAATGTTGTGGAACGAAAAAAAAATTGAATTTTTAACCTAAAAATACGTTTTTTTGCTGGAAAATTTTCATTCAGTGAACATTTTTGAACGTTTTTTTCTTGATTCTATGTTTTTTCAGCATAAACTTCAAATATCCATAAAATCGTCGATTTTTTCACGAAAAAGGTTTCGTAAATAGCTCATTCGAGAAGTAATTTTATGTTGATTACGAGCATGCCAATAACTCAGAATCGTCATGTTTAACTAAATGAAATGGACCCTTTTTTAAAAAAAAAGTCTACAAATTTGGAAGACTTAATTTTTTTTTACCTCGTAAAATCGTGGGCTGCCAAAATCAAGTTTTTTTACCCTTTGAGTGTCAACACCTTACGCATGCGCAACTCTTTTCCCATTTTTTCCCATTTCAGAACACCTGATATGAACTAACAATTCCTCAATCTTGTTTTCTATTTTCGAATACACAGCTAAGCTATGAAATAAACTTCCGAAATCATTTATTATATTCTGGATGGATACTTCTAGTTGATTGCGCCGGCTTTTGTGGGATTTATAAATTTGAGGCACGCACTTTTCAAATTTTTTTTGAGGGGATACGGGTAATCAATTGTGAACGTGTTTGGATTTGCAGTCTGAAAAAATCCAAACTTTTCCTTGCACGATTTGATGGACAATTTCACATAATTTGTTTCATTTTTCCAAACTTTGTTCAAGTTTACTGTAAAATAAAATTTTTACTTTCAGTTTGAAAGTTTTTCATTTATAAAATTCAAGTTTTCAAATTTTTGCGCCCAAGGGAGCAGGAGAGTGAAATTGAATATTTTCAAAATTCAATTTGAGTCGTTTTTGTACCTCCCCCTCCCCTTCGCAAATGAGAGCCGTCGAGAAATCGTGCTTTTTAAATGATTCTTCTGCACAATTTCAGGTTGTAAATTGTGTACTTACATCAAGCGGAAAAACTGCTCATTTCTTCATACTTCACGAATATCGTGTAAAATTCTGGAAAATTTCGAAAAATTTGTCTGAATACCCTGGAAAAATCAAGGAAAATCATTTCTGAAATATTATGGATTCCTGCCCCTAACAATTTTAATACGTGATTGAAATTTTGCTTTAAAAAATTATAAATTTCTTTTCTGAAAAATGAAATCGGCAACGAACTAATCTGTTTCTATCTTTTCAATTTGTTTTCAAAAATGTATAATTTTTTAAAGAAAAACTCATTAAATTTTGCATCACCACCTTCTCTCTCACTTATAATTCAGTGAAAATAAACTATCGAAAATCACTGGAGAACTGTCAGAATTGCAGCCCAGCACCGATTGAATAATTTCAAAACTCATAGGAATATTGTATAAAAAAAAGCGATTTTTTTCCCCTTTATGAAACCGATCTGATGAGATGACGATTATACGCTGGTACATTGTACATATTCCGATACTCTCGTATCATAGAGATATCTGGGAAGTATACCTGTAGCCGGTGCATTCTAAACCCGAGTAGTTTTTCAACTATCCTACTTTTGCCGCTGCTACGTGTGGCTCGTACTGAAGAATGCAGTCTAACGTGTAACCGGTTACCTGTTCCTTAATCCGTAGCGTGTGCTGAGACTGAGACCATCTGAAGGAGGAAAAAAACCACAGGGTTAAAAAAAAAACACAATCCCTTAACATCGCATTTTCCCTCTTTTAAATCGTGAAAATCGAGAAAAAATCGAAATTTTCAAGCAACCGGTTGATTTTCGCGAAATGTTTTCTGGAGCAGATCCAAATCAACCTTTCACCGTTACACGCCCGTCACCTTCGGAATCGGTAATATACGAACTGCTGTTATCATTTTACCGGCGTTATGCAATTAATACATTTATATTGCTTTGGGTCTGGTTGTACCGAGATTAATACCGCCGAGCTGGAGTTGGGTATTTATTTTTTATTATTTTTCCGCAGCGATATTTTGTCGTAATCGTGTTCACGCTTCGTGTCACCTTTTCTTTCGTATTATAAAGTCAAGGTTGACTCGAATAAGCTCACTAAAGTATATAATTTTAGACTGCAGCAGGTTGCATTATCTGTGTAAAAAGAGTTTGAAACTGTGCATCGAATTTTTTTTCGATCAAGATGCGATGAACCGGTTGCCTGAGGAAAAATTGGTGCGCGATTGTACGCTGGTCTTCCTTATATTTTAATTTGGTTTTGGTTGTCGTTGAAAGGAATGTGACATTTTGGTTGGTCAGTTCGATATCGTGCTGGGCAACAGGTGAAGTAGGCAGGGTCTGATAAAGGTAACAGGTTGATATCGTATGTATTTATGCGCTCTGACGACACAGACGCGGACACTGATACACCATAACACGTATTTAACGTGTGTACCGCATCACTGGACCGTTATAAAATATTAGGACTGGGAATTATAAATTCCGAGAGCGCGGGTATATTATTATGTGTAGTACATTTGTAATATATTATGTAGGTATGCGAGAAAATCGATGAGGAGGTGGGGAAGCAGGGTAATGTTCGGATTGGAGCTTGTGTAATGGGCTGGGGATGTGTATTTGTTGGTTTGTGGGTTTTTTGATGTCTGATTTTGAAGTTGATCTGCAGATTTGGTTGAATTGGGTCTGTGGAGTAGAGAATTAGGGATTTCCTGGAGTAATATGAATAAATAAAAATAGGTACTTACTTATTGATACTCATTCCATTTTTTTCAAAATTATCATCATTTGATTCTTGCAGTTTTTCCTTGAAATATAATTACTTAGTTTTTCAGTTTTATATTCTCAATGGATTATTGTTCGAAAATTTAAAAAATTTTGGAGTCAAAAAGCATTAAAACCATTAAAAAATGGCTAATTTCACTTCAATAGGAAAAAAAGTCAAAAAACGTCGAGGATTTTAATAATTTTACCTCAAAAAGTCAGAATTTTCAATATTTTCTTCTCTAGAAGTTTTCTATTGAAAGATGAGAAAAAGAGTTTTTTGATCTAATCTAAAACAAGAATAATTGCATGAAAATTACGAGGAAAATTAGGAACATTTTCAGAATTTTAATTTCTTTTGATTCAATATTAGACATCATAGAAAAAATTTTGAGCAGAAATTTTGAAATTGAAAACAATATTTTGAAAAGAATCAGTTTTGAAAGTTGTTTGCAAAATTGTCATCATTTTGACTTTTTTTGATCCTCAGAAAGGAGGCTATCCCTACTCGAAGTAAAATTTGGAAATCAAATAAAAAAAAATTCAAGTACAGCACAAGAGACCCCATATCGAAAATTTTAGATGCTGAAGTGCACTTTTCGAATTTTTGAAAATTTTTGAAATTTCGAAATTTTTTGAGTCTGCGAAACATCAAAAATTGATCTAATCAACGAATAAATCTGAAAATTGGTTTACCTAATCTTACTCTATTTTTGATGTGCCAAATCGATTGGAGGCGGTTACAAGACATTTTGGAGCTACCAGAAAACTCAATTTTTCGAAATTTTTATCTTCGAGTTCAAATTCATAAATTTTTGGAATAAAATTGAATTTTCCCCGCAAATTAGTCAGCTCAAAAATGTGAATTTGAATTCAAGGTAATGACTGTCGAAAAATTACGTTTTGATCGATCAAATAGATCACCTATATTGGTAATTCGCAATTATGGGTGCTGAAAGCTGAAGTTCATTAGAACTATTTTTATGAGATTTCTTCAGCACTGGAAAATTCCAAATTGTAACCAGATGTTTTTCATTCAATTAACTCCATATAAACGATTTAAAAAAACATTTTGGAATTTAAAACAACTTTGATTTTTTTTTCAAAATTTGTTTTTAATTTCAAAATTTTTTCTCTAGCACGTTTTTATGGTGTTACTTGAATCCAAAAAATCAAAATTCTTGTTATTTTCGGATTTTTTCTCGTAATTTCCGATTTGAATTTTTTTTAATTATTCAGGATTGAAAAAATTTGGAATTGGAAAAAAAATTCAAGGAAATCTGAACTGCGTAAATTTTTCTTGAACTTCTATTTGAACTTGGAGAAATAGTGAGCTAATCTTACATTATTTTTTAATAAACAGCATTGAAACGACTTTCATGCTGTCTCATAGGCGCATCCAAGGGGGGGGGGCAAGGGGCCCGGGCCCCCCCTTAAGCCCGGAAAAAATAATTTTTTGCTTCAAAAATGAGGAAAAAAGTCAATTTTTTTGCTCTTCAAAGTATATTTTTTCAAAAAATTTTCGCCCTCGCTTCGCTCGGGCACTATTTTAATACTTATATTTCAAAACTTGACAATTTTTGATTGATTTTTCAGTCAAAAATCACCAAATTCTCAATAAATTCTCTGTTTGTCAGAAAAAATTGATGATTTTTGATTAAAATATCAGTGAAAAATGACTCAATTTGAAATTTGACCCCCTCCCCATTTTTTCTCAAATTCTGAGCCCCCCTTGACTAATTTCTGGGTGCGCCTATGTGCTGTCTGAATAAGTGGTACTTTCTAATTTTGAATCTGTGAAAAGTCACTGATGAATTTTCAGAATTTGCAGCATACAAGAAAAATTACCCTAATTCTTCGATTTTCAGTGAATGTTCACTGATTTTTCAGCATAGATATTTTGGAGATTTTATAAATTTTTCAGCGAATTTTTTCTCATTTTCTGTGATTTTTTTACTTTCAGTGATTACTTTACGGTGCTGCAGTTCTGACTGTTTTTCAGTGATTTTTGATGTTGTTCACAAATTGAGAGTAGTAAAAAATAGAATAGGGGAGCAATTTTTAATTCTGTGGTGTGAAGAGATAGGAGAACTTTTTTTTATTTTTCAATTCAGAGAAATTTGTTATTTGTGCCAATAATTTTCAGGGTTTTTTTCATCCCAGGTGTCTTTTCCTTGCTATACGAATATTTTGATAGCTAATTCATTATTAATGATCAAAATTGCGATAAAAAATTACTCCTTTCGCGAACCAGATCTAATATGGATGAAAGAAACCAAAAAATTAATAATAATAATATCTACTTTTTTGTTATCTTAAACTCAGATCTCCACGTTCAAAACAAGAGTGCCTAGTTTTACTACCTATATGTCGATACAATAGCTAAAAGGTATTCAGGACTACACCCAAGATACAAGACACCCTTATCATATTGGCAATTACCAATACCTGAGCCACAGTAAGTCTTGAGAAAGATCAACTGCAAGCTATACACGAGATTGAAATTATCGATATGGCGAACCGCATGCAGCAGCTCAACCGAGCGAATGATTGATCGATAAATCGCACATGTTTGGTGTGGTTTTTTTTTTACTTGATATTATGTTTAGGTAGGTCTGGTTAAAGATATGGACGTAGATCTAGAAGCTTTCCTATCTTTTTTTCTCTTACTTGTTACGTAGCAGGTTTCATGGTTGCGTTCACTTTGTTTGGATTATTATCTGGTATAGATAGGATGTGTAGGGATAATCGGATAATGTAAAAGTATTTGGTCAATTAGGTTTCATTTCTTGGCTCGTATGAAAGATTCACGATTGATTATTTTGAATTTCTCGTCTTGCCGCAGGTGTGAAATATTATTGGGTGTTGCAAATTGATATAAGTGATGGTGTTGAAGTTTGTAAACAGAGAGACATATTAATACTTCAAAAATGTAGAAAATCATTTTCGTATTGTATGAACTGTTCAAAGATTGATTCGATTTATTGCTTGGAATCGTAATATCAACATTCAGGCTATTTTTGACCGCTTGAGTCCATTTCTGAAATCATATCAACCGAGAACCCAAAAGTGAAACCACCCGCCATTAAAAACGAAAACATGAAATTGATCAATTTCCCTTTTTCGAAGGACAAATTTAAAAATAAAAGACCAATAATAATACTTCATTATTGTTGTTTGTACCCGATCCGGAGTTCGTTGCAAGGGTTATTTTATCAAAAATTTCATACTTGACTGAGTTTTCTTCTTTAAAGAAGTGATTTTTATAGATTTTTCTGAATTTTGAATTGTGTATCAAAATTCATATTTTTTAAAGTTTCCTCAGTCGTTTTTGAAATCATTTCATCAGAAAAATTGAAAGAAGTAGAAAAGTTGAATAAAAAAGAGAGAAGTGAGTAAAAAATGATTTTAAAAAAATTTGGACTTCTAATTTTTGTTCTTTCTTTAAGTCAATTTCAGTATACGTTTTGCTGTTTTAATTTGTATTGAAATTCTGTCTTTTTTCCACTAATTTTGAACGAGTAGGTACAATTTGAGCAGAATGAGTGATCGTAAATTTATGAGTACAGAAATAACTGGTTCATTTTTTTTACGCATTCTTGAATAATTTCTGAGTTCTTTTTTCATTGTATTTTCAACGTCGTGAGATGGCAATACCGCTGGTATAATTATATATTTGAATTTCGAGACCAATACTGATCATTATTTTTCATGAATATTGTAAATGAAAAATTATTAAGAGTGTAATTTTTTACGTGCGAGAATTAAAGCTGGCGCCGTTCTACGGTTCCGTGAACCTTGAATAGCGAATGTTTCGGAGGTTGGACTATGCAATTGAAGCTTTCAAATTTCAAGGTTTCAATTTCTTAGATGCATTTAATGTTTTTGAATTGATTTTTCAATGCAAGTGCGAATATTAGCTGATGAATAATTTTACTGAAAATGGGATTTCGACGATCCAAATTTAAATTCATTTCAAACTCAGCTGTTTTCCACTCTAAATTTTTTTAATTTCTTCGATCTCAAATTTTTATCAGAAGTGTATTCAGTTGGAAAAATTTTCCATCACTGAAATTCTTTCAAATTGAGATTTTCTTGAATTTTTTTTCTAATGTATTGAGTTTAAATTTAAAAAAAACATGGAGTTAATTTTTTAAAAAATCGAAGTTGGAAAAAATTATAAGAAATTTTCCATTTGAAAGATTTTATTTAAAAAAAATGAATTTTAAAATTATTGGAAACAATTTTGAAATTGAAAGAAATTTTAGTTTTTGCGGTTTTATGGTGGTTGGAAATGTAAAGTTGGGGAAAAAATTGAAGAAAGTAAACTGCCGAAGTTGAACAAATAATTATGGTAATCTCAGCAAAAACTCCATCTATTTCACAAAATTATCACTTACTTTGAGTTTTATTTTAATCTGAACGAGTCAGGAGCGTAAATGGGGTGTCCGGACACCCTCCTTGAGGGCAAGAATTTATGTCAAAAAATTCCATTTTTGGACATTAAAAAACCGATTTTTTCAAAGCTTCCCTCGGGCATGAAATGAAATCATAATTATATCAATTATTTTCTGTGACTGTGAAAAAAATTTGATCTTTTTCTCTCCTTTTTTGGTATTCCAAGTCTCCATAACCATTTTGTACCCTCCCAAAAAGCTTCTTTTTCGGAGGAAGGAGGCAAAAAAGAGTCTTTTTCCACATTATTGCCTCAAATAGTTCATTATAATTGTGATTTTTTTTTCACGTTTGAGCGAAGCAAGCAAGTGTAAAGTTTTTTAAAAATTGGTGTTTCATTCTTAATTTTTTTCGTGTTACATGTAATACTTTGAAAATTTCTACCCTTCGTAATTTGGGATTATAAATGATTTGTCCAATCCACCAAAATGGGGGGGGGGTGCAATGCCCCCCAAATTGTGAAAGTTTTAACTCCTTTCTTCTTTGAGAAGTTTCTGGCTTTCCCTTTGGAACGAGTTGGAAACCTGGAAACCAAGACGATTCCTCGCCTGAAAAGTGAAGAAATTGAAATAGTCAGGTATGTACTATGTTCGATTCCAATTGTCACGAACACAGTACCTGACCACCTCAATTTTTTTCCTCCTGAAATGGTCGGACAGGGGGAAACGGAAAAATTGTAATTTTAAGACATTTTCAACGATTTTCAAATCAAAAAGTCGAAATTTTCACAGTTAGTCAGGTATTGTGTCAAAACCAAAATGATTATTCAAGTGTAAAAAGTTTTTCAAACTTTAATTCTTCCTCAAAATTGAATTTTGATTTTTGAAAACTTACCTATTTCAACTTCATATTTTATTTAAAATTTCATGCAATTTAAAATGCATTTGAAATTCATTTTTTAACCTCGTGTTTTTCAAAAAAAAAAATTCTGACTGAATAATTGAAAAAAGTTTAGAAAATACGTATAAAATTTACCTTATTGAAAATTAAAATTGAAAACATTCGAGAAAATTGAAGATTTTAAAAATTATATGTATACTGTTAAATAAAATTATCGAAGAAATTGAAAATTTTGAACTTGAAAATTATAATAACAATAAATTTGAGAAAATGTAAATTAAAAAAAAGTGTAAATGGAAAAATTTTCAAAAATTGAGTACATCTTTAAAACAAAATATTGAATTACAGAAAATCGATGAAGGATCATGTCCGATTTTTTGTTCATCGCGAGGTTTTCTATTGCACAACGCTTCGCAATAAGAAAAATTGAAAAAGTTTAGGAGTTGAAACATCTAAAACTTGAAAATTGAAATAAAAATAATAAAAATTGGAGAAAAATTATTGATGGGAAAATTTTTTAAATTGGGCACAATATTGAAATGAAGTTGAAATTTAAGAAATCGAAAAAAAAATTCTGAGTTGAAAAAAGCTGAACTTGAATTAAATTTGACTGGGATTGTCGAAATCCCATAATTATACTTACTTACATCGATTTAATTTAGAACCTAGAGTGTGCAAACTGATATTGAACTGTGAAATTACCTACACGTATTGACTACTTACAACCTCGAAATTGAAAGTGAAGATAAATTTCTTGGATGTATCGCAATTTATTCTTGTGGTACCATGTGAGGTGTGCGTATTGTCAACGAAGAAGATATTGTTCCAAAGTCATTACGAAATTGTATAAAGTACTTGAACGATTACGATAGTAGATGAACTCTTCGCCTAATGGTGCTTTTGATTGGTCAATACTCCATAGAAAGATACCCGTAGAGAGCAGATCTTTTCATACACCTACGTAAGTTTTCTGAAAGTACCTGCTATTGTCTGTGCGTACTTTGGAGAATTCGCGTAAAATACCTCGATGCTCGAAAAGAATGGATTAACCATCCAACAAACAAGCCTCAGGTACCATCGAGCCAGAGAGGCAGGAAAAAAAGAGCAAATAAATACGCAACCAGCATCATGCTCGTACAATACAAATCGTAGGTATTTATGTACGAATATGCAGCGGAAATAATAAGTAAATGGACAAGTATGAGAACAATGCGTTACTCTATCTTTCTCTTTTCGGTGCTGACAATATGCATACGTAGTCTTTATAATATTACGCCGCGTAATTAAAAAAATATATCGCGTTATGTATTCGAACGAGAAGAGGAAAAAAATGGCGTTTGTCGGCAGCTCGGATACGGATAGACGAGTTTTCGCGCATTCTTTTCCGGTCAGTGTTGCCAGAGATGGCGGAAATTGTGGAAAATTGATCCTACGTGCACAATCCTCTCCCCACCCCCACCCCCTTACTTGAGTGTAAATTTGATGGACAATGTACCAATATATTTCTATATCCCTTTGCAGATTTTCTTTTTGATTACCCAAGGAATCTCGCTATGGCCAGCGTTGGTGTCGAAGAAGTCCACCATTTCCTCAGCTACGGATGGGCTTTCCCTGTTGATCGTACAGTAGCTGCAGAGCCACCTTCCCCCATATCTATGCTAGTCTTTACATGGTTTCCCTTTATCTCTCTCTTTCTCTCTCTGTCCAAGCGACGCCCAACAAAATAAAATTGTTGTATTTATACGAAGCAGCTGTTTCTTCTATCTCAATGGCTCGTTCAAATTTTTACCTTTTTTTTTTGGAAGAAAAAATTTGTAAATGTGAGTGAGACTGAGTGACTTTGTATTTGTGCGCAAAAAAGTTACTATTTTTATTGGTATTATCGAGTATTCGACTCGTACCCGAAATACATCGGAGGCTGTGTTCATGAGGCACTCCAGAGGTAAACCGATGGATATCTGAGGTTCCAAAATTCATTCCTTTTTACAGTTTGCCCCTGGATGACTCTCGTATAATTTAAATAGGTAATTTATTTGCGCATGAATCAGATGCCTGTGTTAGTTCGAATTTTATCGCATAATTTCTATGAATAAGATACCATAGGTGTAGTAGAATATGTGCTGATGTTCGGTAATTTTTTTTTTTGGTTATTTACTAATACCTGAGTTTTCTTCTTTTTTTCTTTTTTTTTTTGAAAAAAATCGCATAATTTTGTATAAAAAGATGAAACGTTATCTTAATTTCGATATTTTACTTTTACGTGCCATTTTTTTTAAATTATTTATTTTTTTCGTATTTTTGAACGATGTTTTTTTTTATTTTTTTTTTCGTCCATTTGTCGTTTGAAAATCGTAAGACTTTTTATCGTATTTAATTAAGAGCGCTATTCGTTTTTAACAATTTATTTTTATGGAATATTTACCGTGTAAATATACATGTTTTTACTTTACGAGGTATTGCAATTTTTTGATAGAGGTTTTAATTGCTGTGGGAAATTTAAAAAAATTTTCTGTGGAGAATGTGGAATGACTGGTGGAAAAATCTATGAAATTTAAAGAAAAAAAATACGAGAAAATACTTACTTATTCTGTTCACTATTTTTTTTGTTTTGTCCGGAATTTCGCATTTTGCAATTTGACGAACATTTGATAGGGACTCAGGATGCTCAAGCTACCTTTTTATAAGCTCAAAAAGGAAATTTTTCATTACAAAAATGTGTAAAAGTCCACTTTTTTTTTGCTCTTCGTGTAGTATTTTTCAAAAAAATTCGCCTCGCTTGGGCGGTATTTAATCATTTTATATCAAAATTTGATGGTTTCTCATTGATCCTTCCAGTTCTCTATCTGTCAGAACAAGTCAATAATTTTGACTGAAAGATCAGTGTAAAATAAAAATAGGTATTTGAATTAAATTGTTCAATTCGCTAGAAAATCATTTTTTTTTGGAATAAAAAAATCTGGATTTTCAAAAAACTTGTTTTGTGTTTCGGATAATTTTTCAATTATCTATTTTTTTTAAAAAATTGCTCAAGTTATGGAAAATTCTTCAATTTTTGAAAAATCAGAAAAAAATTAAACTGTTCAAGTTTTGAATTGTTTAAATCGATTTCAAAACTTTCAATTAAAAAATTAATTTTTTAAGAAGAATTGTCGAAACCTTGAAAAAATACAGGTCGACGTTTTAATGCTTTTAAAATGCTGTTTGAAGTTTCATCGGTGATTTCTATATTTTTCGCACTGATCACGAAATGAATAGCGAAAAAATCCCATCACCGAAGGATTTTTCACAATTTCAATTTTTTGTTTTGTATTTTTTGCATTTTTGATAACTTTTGACCTTTATGGTCGATTTTTCTAGCCAAAGGAAGCCTCTTGGAGAAAAATGAATGAACAAAAATTGTAGAGTGTCAAATTTCCTATCTGTAAAATGTTATTAGGTAGTTTTTTCTTGGGAGGCTTATCTTTGAAAGTATGTATTTTGGTTCAAAGTTAAACTATTTTTTAAGAAATTAAAATGATATTTCGAAAATTAAGCCTCCAAAGAAAAAACTGATCGGACTTTACAGATAAGAAATTTGACACTCTACAATTTTTGATCCATTGACTTTTTCTGTAGGAGGCTTCCTAAGCCTAGAAAATCGACTCTAAAAATCTAAAGTTACATGAAAAAATATAAAATCAATTTTTCAAACTAAAATTGTAAAACTAAAATCATATTCGGACTCGGCATTAAAAAGCAGGTCAGAATCATCAATCAAAATCAATTACATAGGTATGTGATTTGCGAGACTTTGGTATTCCTTTTTTTTTTTACGAAAATGAAAAATGTTAAAAATGGAATGATTTTCTGGGAAAACCAAGCCACCAAAATATCTTAAAAGCTAAGCCTTCTGAGAAAAAACTAATAAGACTCTACAAATAGGAAATTTGATGCTCTGCAATTTATGTTCTATTCATTTTTGTCTCCGGGAGGCTTCTGGCTTCTTTTACCCAGAAAATCGACTTCGAAGGTCGAAAATTATTATAAAATGCAAAAGAATGCCAAACAAGAAATTAAAATTGTGAAAATTCCCGGGGCGATGGAATTTTTTCACTATTTTTCTCGTGATCAGGGTGGAAAATGCTGTAGAAAGCGTCTATCGAACTTCAAACAGCATTTCCTACGTCGCATCGACCTGTGAAATCAATTTCTAAAAATGATTCAATTTGTTAATAATTTCGATTTTTTTCAAAAATGTTGTCCTTTATTTGAAATTTAATCTCAATTCAAAAAATGTTGTCCTTTATTTGAAATTTAATCTCAATGAAACTGAATAAACATTTACCTATCGAATTTAATTTTCAAATGATATACATAGTGTGGTGCTTGTTGTGTTTTCCTTCTTCAGCATGCAGAGGAAAAGGAAAGTATGAAAGAAATAGCACGTGAAATGCACTTGTCTTCCATACTCGCGTCATAAAGAGAGATTAATCAAGTGTCAATCACCTGTTTATCAAACAGTTGTTTTTCCATTCGCTGAAAAATATTCAAATCCACTCCTTATCGTAGATTTAAAAATAAAATCGCAGAGACTAACGAATAGTCTGCCACGAATGTACAAAATAACGTACAAAGTCTACCTTTTCGTCGTACCTAATGGTATTTTTTTTGTTTTTGGAGTATAAGTAAATGGGAATGAATAGTACTTGGTGAATCATCTTTATTCGATCGTCTTTCAACTGTCAGAATCATAACTGATTTTCAATTTCATTATTTTTGTATTGACGTACGTATTTCATTTTGTATGTTCTATGTACCTAGTTTAATTAATTTTGATTAAGTATTCAATCTTTTGATTTTTATATATTTTTTCATTTTATTGTTACCTATTTTTAGTGCTGGGCTATGATTTTGATGTCGATTTTTGCACGTGTGTTAAGATTTAATTAACCTTCTTGATTTCTCATCTTGTTTCATCGAAAAGATCGATGTCTTGTTTGGATATTTTTTTTTCATCGGCTTGATTTAAACGTTCTTTTCCACTCATGGCCTCATGGAAATCTAAGTGGGTTGAGAAATGGTCTGAAGAGTGTACGAATAACATTGAAAAAATTAGTTGCACTTCAACTATTTTTATTTTATTCAGTTTCAAAAAAATACCTAGGTGAGTTTGTTATCATTTAAATACCTGATAATACCTTACCGAATTTTTCGCGACAAAAATGCGCAATTCGTTGTCGTTTATTGCAGAATGTTTGAAAATTCAAATATTGAGATTTAATGTTTTTGTGATAGGTAGTAGGTACCTATCATTGTATGAAGCTGTAGCCTCTATACTGTCTCATTTATAAATTAGTGAAAATGATATAGGAAATCAGTGGAAAATAGACAGGATTTCAACACATTACTACATTAGTGAAAAAAAAATTGCTGAAAAGGAGTGAAAATTAGTGATTTTTTTTGAAAAATCAGCGGAAATCTCTGAACTCTTAAGAATTTTGTTTATTTTCTCTGTGCTGCAATTTTCACTTTTTTCGGTCATTTTTTACTGATGTAAAATGAAAGAGCGTGGTTGTTGATTGGTATTGATCAGTGTGGGTCATTTCATTCATAATTTATCAATTTATAACTGCATCATGACTCACGTCTTTCGATTTTGTTCAGAATTTTCCATACATAATACATCTTCCTACAACTTGGAAAATAATCATTATTTCCTTTTCTGTCTTTTGAGGAGGAAGGGGTGCGATGTGAGTTTTTTTGTACCATGCTCGTGATAATTTCATCTTCTCGACAGAACCTTTGGCTCACCTCACAACTATGTTCAAAAAATTGAATTGAACACATTTATGAAAAAATAAAATGGTCCTAATTTAAGTATAAGTAAATGTTTCTTTCCAAAATCCACCATTCTTGAACTTTTTATGCTTTTTCAAACATATTTTTTGACACTTCTTGTTGTGGCGAAAAAATCGAAAAATGAATTGATTTTGAGGAAATTTTCAATAAAATGGTGTTAGTGCTACTACATGTACTTAAACCGAAATAATCGCTGTTGGCAATTTTCCATTATTTAGGTTCTCTCTCTTTCCCTCCTTCCCTCACCTTTGAAAATTTTAAAAAATTAGGTTTTTATTTTCAAATATAGGACGGAGTAAAAATTTGCGAACATTAATCAAATTTTCTCAAAAATTTTTTTTCGATTTCTTGCCAATGAATTAATCTTATATGAAAAACTTGACTTTTTCATAAGTTTTTCTGGAAAAAGAAGGGTCAAGATGAAAAACAATCAAAAATTGTGTTTTTTAAGGTACTTATTGTATTAACGATGTCTAAATCAGAACAATCGTTTGTACTTTTTTTTTGGTGAAGAACCTATTTGGTCGAATTTTAAAAGGAAATGAGGTTCATGAAAATTGAGTTGAGGTTGAAATTTTTACCTGATTATCTAGAATCTGAATACAACACTTTTGAACCCCTTCCTCAATCCCCATTCAATTTTCAAAAGAAGTTTGCAATGAAATCGTCCATTTTGTATCAGTATCTCAAAATCCTGGAAAGTCACTGAGTTCGATGTGTAATTCAAAGAAAAAAGAAGAAAAATTGCTTACTAATGAAAATGATATTGAATTTATTTAGAAATCTCTGTCATATTTTTTAGTCCTTTCAAGCCGGAAATTCAGTGTGCATGAAAAATGTTTTTTTTTGTGCTAATAATGATCCTAGGGCATTCAATAGCTCACCTAAGAGGCGCCGAATTTTTACCTCACTCACACTCAGAGATATTGAGGTGGGACACTCTATGTACCAACACACCAACAGTGCTGTGGACGTGTGGAGCCATCATTTGGCCATCACCTCTGGGACAACACTTGTCCCACTTGTAAAATTTGAGCGGAATTTCGATGTGGGACACTGAGACAATCAAAAAATTTTGTTCAAAAAATCGAGTATTTACTTGTAAAAAAACAAACTAACAATACAAAATCATTTTTTGTGGTACAATTTATTAGAAGGAAAAATGAATAAAGTGCATGGATTTTTGGTGTCGAAATTTACTCACTTTTTCTCTTGCTCATAGCGCTCTCAATTTTGCACCAAAATTTGCTGGGAAAATTTTAAAATGGCCCTTCAAGTATGTACATTTTAATAGAAAAATATCCCGGTAACCAATGCAAGTTGATGAACACGTGAAAAATTTTTATCACTAACATCTCACTTGACGATTTTTTAAAAAACTAGATAAATCACGTTTTCAACGTTTCATTCGTTCAGGGTTACTACTATAATGAACGAAAAAATCAGGAAAAATTCCCAGGCATAGTAAATACTCCACAGAACAGCTGAGAACAATTATTTATTGCCGACAGGCTAGCTATGCTTGTTGTCCAACCAGTAATTTTTGAAATTTTGAGGTTTTGCTGGGACAACAGAAGGGTTAGGACGCCGAGTTCGAGTAAGAACTCTCTTTTTGGCATAATCCCACCAAAACCTCCTTACTCCATAACTAATCTGTATTTTATTAATTTTCGAGTTTTGAAATTTTCATGTGACAAACGCGATCCGAAATTGTATTTTTTTTTTTTTTTTAAGATTCATTTTCATTTCAAGAAATCTTTGTTTGTCTTAAGAAATTTTCTTTTAAATTGAATTGAAATAATTCACAATTTTTTTGTAATATTTTGGACTCGTATTTTTCACAATTTTTACATTCTCCACGTTCCACCTTTACCAACAGAATGAAAGATCTTTTCTAAAGGTTTTATAAGGTGGAATTATTAATTTATGTGTAATGGTCCGTCAAAAGTGAAACGTAATTGAAGTTTAGAAATGAAAAAGGCGATAATCGATTTGGAGGGTGCGAGGAGACTTGAGATTTACAAAAACATGATCGAAAAATTCGATTATCAGTCAGTGCAATTATTAGGTCATCAACATTCAACAAGACACGAGTTCGTAGGAAGTTATCTCATCGTAAGTTCACGAATGGACCGAGGTTATCGTAAATTCACACGTGTGTAGCCATACTTTGTATTTATCTAAATTAAGTATACATAATATCTGTAAATTAATAATTATTCGCAGTCACGAAAAATATTTCCGTCTGCATAATCGAATTTTTAAATTTCGAATTTTCGATTTATTCGTGTATTTTTTATAGATAGAAAATTCGTCGCCATGAATTACACCCTGGGTATTGTGATGCTTGGTTTGGTGTTATCAGCCACTTCTTCTTCATTGTCACCAAAGTCTGGCAAATCTTCATTTGTAAAATGTTTCACAGATGGTGATTGTTCTTCCACTCAATGTTGTGTTATAAGTAATTAATCCACATTTTACCCCCCTTTTTTTGCTCCAATGGACCAATTTATTCATTTTATTTATCATACCTACTGCTAACTTATTCACTTCCATAGGCGAAGGATTCGATGGCCAATATACTCTGTGTCGAGAAAAACAACAACTTAATGAGGCATGTCGCCCTCCATCCGATTATTCCGTCAATATGACCATAATGACCCCTGAAGGCCAGCTTGTCCCGGTCTACGGTCACGAGTATTTGTGCCCCTGTGCCGAAAAACTACCCTGTGGTGAACAATCGCATCGTTGCGGAGATCCTATCAAAAAATGAGATTTTTATTCGCAAATATGGGAATGGGCCCACTTCAACGTTACAGTTTCTATAGAATTGATTAGTTGTTATTTTCAGAGTAGATTTAGTTAAATAAATTACATAGATGAGTAATTTTCTTCAATGGGTTGTCGTGACTGTTTGAGAGAGGAAAGGTGCAGATTTTCAACATTATGATTTTATAATTCCAAAATTCTGAGAATTTTTCAGGAAAAAATTTTTAGGATGTGAATTAGCTCGGAATTTTAAAGTTCATCTTACCTCATTGTGTTGTAGTAAAATAGTAAGGTTGAATTTCTTTCAGCGAGGCGGTTTTTCATTTTTTTTTTTTTTTTTTTTTTTTTGAAAAAGTCATCACTTTTGCGAATTTTTCTATTTAAAAGATGATTTTTAATCATCTGAGAGATGATCAAGTTGATATTTCTCGACTCTCATTCTGTTTAACCCAGCCTTGATTCATGATTCAGCATCGAAATAAGACAGTACACGTCCAAGTCCATTTCAATTATTCAATATCCTTATTCATCCCTTTTCTGCACATTTACGTAATTCGGATATAACGAGTGATGAGCAATTTACCATGGTATTATTTTTTCCATTTCCTAGAAGATTCTGAAATCTGAACCTATCACCTTTTGAAAATAAAACGATTCGATAGCATCCATTAAAATGCAATAAACTGCAACGATTGCAGTATCGTTCAAAGTTCATTCGAGCTTGCATGCATATATAAAGATGAAATAAGCTTTTTGAAATTACTCTTCTTTGTGAGCTCAGTTTCGAAAAGTGTTACTTAATAGATTATTTTCTATTTGCGAATCTCTTGGTGTGTATTTCTGTATTTACCAGCAGTAAGTTTTTTTTGTCAGTGACTCGATTCAAATTTTTTATTGATTTTTTTTTTGTTGTTTGGAACTCGAGGAGCTTTGATTTTATTTTAATTTTGATCCTCGATTTTTGTTGCCATAACTTCTCTCGGTTTTGTTGGTGGTTTTTTTTTCAAGCTTTTAATTGGGTAATTTAGTGAGTGCTAAGTAATTGTATAATTTCCTGCGGTTTGATGAGAAGTTTTTTTCTTCGTGTTCGTGATATTTTAATGACATGTTATCAAAATTTTCTCAACTGTGGTCATTTTTTATTATGAGGAAAGAAAGAAAGTTATGTAACATTTTTGAACTAAATGAAGAACAGATGTAGGTACCTATGTACTTAACTTACCTACGTAGTTTATTTTGGGGGGAACAAAATATTGAAAGTGAAAATTTTATCTTGAGTGCTTTTTTTGTGGTTAAAACGAGCTGTTTTTTTATATCCATTATAATAATTTTTTAAAAAAATTATAAAATTTTTTCAATTTTTCCAAATTTGGTAGAGTAGGGTGAAGGTGAAATCAAGAGGGTAATCGTCGAATTTTTCTAAACTTTGATCATAATTTATTGCTACCTTATAACTAATCAAATTTTTGAAAATAATTTCATCATTTGATACATATTCTCAGTTGAGGTGACTTTTATCGTAAGAAAACGGGGAAAAATTAATAAAAGATTTTTGGATCAGTGAAAATTTTCTCCCGCGTGATTTTTCAAACATACTGTTTATTTTGATGGAAGAGTATAGACCTGAATTACAATTATTCAGTTTGAAATTCCAAATTTTCTGTGGTGATGATAAAAGATTCCTTACTGCTGTTCAGACGTTTCACCACCATTCGATAACAGTTTTTCGTTATTTGAAGTATTTTTAAATTTGATAAAAATTGGAAAAATTGCCATGAAACTGGCGAATTTTAAATTTGACATGTTTTTCAAGGAGTTCGGAATATCATCGATTTCTTGTAGTACATAAGATTTTTCTCACAATACAATGGATTGGATTTTTTCAGCACTGGAGATAAGACTATAAAAATGATTCATTACGAACTTGAGTACGAGTATATTGATGTGCGATTTCAAAAATTTGGTGTCTATCAACTTTCAACTTTCACCTCTTTGCGAATGTTGTTGGCGTATTTTTAAATTTTTTCCCAGAAAGTTTTCTGCCAAAAATATGGATATGCTTTAATCGATCAAATTAGGTCATCAATATGGGTGATTCACGATTTTAGGTGCTAAATTTCGTATGGACCATTTTTATGGCTTTTCCTCCAGCATGGGGAAATTTCATAATTTCCCGAAGACTCGAAATTTTGAATATGGAATTTTTTTATGACATAATGTTATTTTTGATTCTTTTCTGTTTTGGCTCAAAATTTTACTTCGAGTTGGAATACCTTCTTTGATAGGGAAAATGATAATTTATGGGCTTTTGAAATGAAACAATTTTCTTACATTCGTATCCATTTTAGCATTTTTAAAAAATGTTCTTTATGATATATTTTTGTGGCATTTTATGAATGCATTCTTCTTTTTGAAAAATAACATCCTCCCCTTCATCAGGGTATCTAACAGGTCGTAAAAGTAGTGGAAAAAGACCGAATAAGGAAGAAAATGCTGTGAAAAAATAAAATAAACCTTGTTCATTTTTGATAAAAATGACTTCATTTTTGATAAAAATGACTAAGTTTTCAACTTTTTGTGAAAGTGGTAGCGTCGTCGTGTCTGAGTTTATACATTAATTTTTCTCAAGTTCCTGCTTATGGTGCTCATCTTTGGTTCCTATTTTTTTTTTTTTTTTTTTTTCATTTTCATTCAATGTGAAGATTTTCTTTCAATTTGAACTTTTTCCGTAATAAATTTAATCTTTTTTGGGTAGATACTGGAAGGGGGTGTTGATTTTTTTGGGGGGAGGATCCGAATTCCATGATTTTTCTTTTCGAAAGTATGAAAAATCCAATCCAACCTGTTGGAATTTCTTGTAAAAATTTCCAGATGAGATCATTTTCAGTTTTGTACGAGTATGTTTTAAAAACTGGTCAATTACTTCTGCTTTCCGCAAAGATTATCAATATGTATCAAGTTAATGGTCAATTAATCAAGAAATAGTCGTTTTTGATGTCGACATAGATCTTATTCAACAAGTGGTTATCGCAAATAAGTGTTTTTTTCAAGCAAATATTCCCATCTACAATTCTGCACGATTGACCTTTGGATGTAGTACAATCTCGAGTTGTTCACTGCTTCATTTTTGATCCGCGTGTAATTTTTTTTGTAGATAAATCTATCAAAATGAATTACGTTTTGTGCATTATGACGTTGTGCTTGGTCTTATCAGTCCATTGTGTCCCGCGAAGAGCAGGAAGATCACCTTTCGTAGAATGTGTTACAGATAACGAATGCGCTAATGACGAGTGCTGTGTTATAAGTAATTAGCATCACTGAATTTATATTTCGCCTGCGGGGGAGGAGCTGGGGACATGAAAGGTTTAAAATTACCAATGTACGATGTTCTTTTATGCATTTGTGCAGATATTTGTATGAGCGGCAATGGCAAATATACATCTTGCAGCAAACGACTGCAACAAAATGATGAGTGTCGCCCACCTTCCGATAAATCTGTAAATATAACAATAATCACTCCCGATGATCAACTTGTCCCGGTCTACGCTCACGAATATTTGTGCCCTTGCGGTCTAAATCTCGTTTGCCCTACGATAACGCATCAATGCGTCGTTGCCTACAATTAATCTGAGATGGATCAGCCGATGGATTTTTGGAACCGAATCTTCTACTTTTCTGCGTCTGTTAATCACTGAAAATGAAATTTTTTAAAATAATAATCTAATTAAATATTGCAGCAAATGATGATTTTTATTTCGAAGAGGCTTTAGCATGGAAATCGTGAAATGATCGCTTATTAGTTTTTATGTGAATATTCTCAGGTTAACGATAAATGTGGGTGCTTTTTTGATTTGTGAACCTGGATATATGTAGAAACCACCCTATGGTGTCAACAAAAATTGGATTCTTAGTTTGTACTGATTTTGGAATTTGCAGAAGGAGTAGTCGAAAACAAAATTTTCACCCTCAAGGAAGGTTTCTTTGCATGTAAAAGGTATTTTTTTCGTCGTCCCTTTATGCAAGAACAAATAACTGAATATTTTTTATTTGGCTTATGTGATCCATAAAACGCTTTGGAACATTGGAACTCGATTTTTTTTTCAAGTTTATATTATTTTTAGATAAGTAGGTATTTTTTAACCCTGAAATTTTTCAAATATAAATTAATAAACTTACTGAAAAAATTTACCTACCGAATTTAAATGTAGATATGTTATTGATTAGATACCTATTTTGTTATTCATAAATTTTTAATTAATTTTACAAATTAATATTTTCTATTCAAAAGACATAAAAATTAAAAATAATTGAGTAGGTAAATGATACATACTATTTTAATTTTTAGAAAATACTTTTTTTAAAAAAGTGATTCTCCAGTGAAATGGATGGAAAGTGGATTCCTTTTCAAAGTCTCCTGAGCCCAAATTTAACCATTTCCGGTCATTCTGAAGGTTTCAGCCAGATTTTGACTTTCCTCGATATTACTCATTTGAAAAGTGGATTTTCCGGTTGAGCTATTCGTAAGGAAGCGAGAACTGGGTTGTGGATTTTCAAATTATAATTTTTCAAATCTGCTTATGAAATTTTTAGGGAAAAATTATAAATAAGCCAGCTCAAGACGTCACAGAGTGACTGAAGATGGCTTCTAATAATATATTAGTTTTCATTCAACGGTCAATTCTCATTTATTTTTCCTTTTTTCATTCGTTTCATTTCAATTTTTTGGAAAATTATCGCACCAAATCAAAAAACAATTACTTACACCATTGGAAAGCTCGTTGAATTTCACATACTTGAGAAGAAATCAAGAAATTATAAAACCTTTCCTCTGTATCGTGCCCTCTAGCTTTGTTATAATCCAACTTGAGGTTCCAAAGTGACTCAATATGATAAAATTCAGTTTCGAGAGATCGATGATAATTATGGAAGGGGTCTAATTTTCATCAATTATACTGAAAAAATTATTTTCATCGAAAATATTTGGTATACTTTTGCTAAAAAATGATAGGTACTTATTTTGAATTTTTTTTTTATTCGCCAAAAAGGGAAAAATTGATTTCTTCTGCTGAAATTTTAATTTATGAAGGCTGTGGGGAATGATCTTTTTAAAAATTTCCTTCTTAGGGCAGCATCAGTGAAACTAAAAGGAAAATTGTAAAATATCCACAATAAAAAATAATAGGTTACTTACTATGAAAAAATTGAAGGAAACTTTGTTGTTTTATGTTTTCGGTACGTAATAGTTCGTTTCAGTGGTTCATTCCATGTCAGTTCGTAGGTTCGTATGTGCAAAGTAGTGAGGGGGACAATTAAAAAAAAAAAGTTTGTGTGGGTAGACCTCGATTAGAGATGACAAATCCCGCAACCCGCAGCTCCTCCAGTCTTTTTGGAGGGCAGCCGCGAGCACTTGAAGTTTTTAGGTCTGCTATTGAGCGCAGATAACTCAAAAAGTATGACAGGTAGAAAGTTGGAACTTTTCCCAATGTGTAGAGCCTTTGATGAGCTTTTTGAAAATCAGTCTTGCCACTTTTTTTATTGCCAAAATTAGCTATAAGTGATTGAAAAAAAATTTCCCTATCGGGGGCACCTTTCAAAAATCTGAAAAAATTCGGCGAATTACAACTTTTCATGCTGATTAACATTATTAGAAAATCGAGCTGACGTGTTTTTCGTATTCTCGATTTTAAAAATTCCCAATCTGAGAAAAAAATACAATTTTTTCCAAAGGTAAAAATTGCGATAATTGACTCAATTTCACACCATTATTCGAAGAAAAATCCGGTAAAAGTACTGTTTTCAGTTTTTTTTTCAGATGTTTCGAAGGTGCTCCTGGTAAGGAAATGTGATTTTTGAACAATTTTAGATAATTTTTGAGCATAAAAATTGTGGCAACACTGATTTTTAAATATGTCAAAAGTTCTACGTATTGGAAAAATAGAAAAATCGCTGCTCCCTCCACCTCTTACCATTTTGTGTACGAACTGACGTGGAATACTGCTCGTTTAATTTTTTTTTTGTTTAAAATTTAGCCTGCTTTGCTTACGAGTTTGAGCTAAAATGTGTCTCTGTGAGACTAAAAAATTGATTTATCAGGGGCGCGCCCAAGGTTAGGCCTCGGGGGCTCGAGCCTCCTCCCTAAGCTCGAAAAGAAAATTTTTTATCACAATTTTGCTCTTCAGGCAGTAGTTATTTTTCAAAAAAGCTTCGCTGGAGCAGGATTTTAATAATTTCTTTTTGAAAATTGATGATTTTTTGTTACTCATTAAGTCAAAAATCACCTGTTTTCTCAATCAATTTTCGATTTGCCAGAAAAAATAATTGAATTTTGACTAAAAAATCCGTGAAAAATGACTAATTTGACTCTTTCCTTTATTTTTTCGAATTTTTAACCCTTCCCTTAATTAATTTCTGGGTGTGCCTATGGATTTTCTTAATTTTTTTTATTTTCGTTCGTTATTCCATTTTCCTTCCTTCCAAATAATTCACCATTAGGTAGCCATAATTGCCATGAGCACCATAAAAATACCAAGAATGAGCCACGGTACATCGGAATTATAAGTATGCTGATCACCTTATGACAATAATTCCCATTAAATCGTCGATAATCATTACTTTCATTGCGGCAATAATTAAGCACCCAACTCGTATAAAAGTACCAGATAACTTAAGTAGTACTGTGTAAATCGTCGATAAAACCGAAAGGGAAAAGGGGAACACCTAATAAATTCTCGCTTCATTGCTCGAGCTGCACGTACGATTTACAGAGTGCCCAACTCCGAAACACCTATAGCACGAGGCCTTCATCAGAGAGATGTAATTTCATAGGTGAATGACTCTGGGCAGAACCAGAGCCAATAATTTTCCTATAGAATGTGGATTTCGAGATCTCAAGGAGCCAAGCTGCGTTTCAGAGTTTTTCGATTAATGGAGATGTTTAAAGGTTTTCTTTTTCGAAAAAAAAATCAACGTTTTTATGAGCTACTGGATTTGTGGTCGATGATAAAGATGACGGTGAAATCGTCGGTATAGTAATAAAAATTCTATACCTGGGTAACGGAGCTGTGTAAAGTGTTCATTTGCATTATGTGAAATGGCACTCGAAAGTATTTATAGATGAGTTGATTTTAAGTATATTTCTCCTTCTCGTCTTGTACCATGAGGCAGGATCTGGTTATAATTCTAAGGTGTGCCAACCGGGAACGTTTCTCTGTCTATTTGCACGTGTTCGCGGCGATATTTACACATACAAACAATAGGAAAAGTTACCTCATGAATTGGTACATGCAACAGGTACTTGCGAAGAAAAGCAAAGGAGGCGAAGAGAAGACTCGATATGAAATGTGTATTACCATTTAGAGAATTCGATATCAAATCTATAGGCCATTCACGTAGGTAAATCGATATCGTACCCGGTAAAAAGGCAATACAGGTATTTTTAAATTATCATTTTTTTTTCTCATTCTGCGCGAGTGTATCACTCGGCCAATATTTTCTTTCGAGATGATTGATTTTTAATGCGAAGTCCCCTCTGTGTACTTTCCGTTGTGCCAAATTTGGTATTTTTTATGGTTGTGAAGTGAATGGATGAGGGAATTGGATTGTAGAGGTGTATTTCTCGATACGCACGTGACGATGGTTATTTGAATGGTTGATTCGACTGTGTTTAATTAATCCCGAAGTAATCGATCGAGAGATGTATTTAATCAGTTTATCGATGTTTGAAAAATTAGTATCATCGATGTTTGATCTCAGACTTGAATTTGTTAAGTATGCAGGGTGAAAGTGGTCTCATGTTGAGATTACAATGAAGGAGGGAACAAGCAATCGAAAGTACTTTTATTTTTTAAGGATTAGATTTTTCTGTAAAATAAAAAAAAAAAACGAAATTAGGAAATTGAATGAAAAGAGAAACAGTGATTTAACCAACTCATTTCTAAATCAGAAAAAATATCCTCACAAAGTGATCTAATAAAAAAGGGGGCTATTTCATACTAAAACAGAACAAAAATGAAGTGGGGGTTTTCGATTTTGCTCAATTTTTTTTTACAAGTTCCTCTTGGTGGACTTTAATAAAACCACGATCGTTTTTCTGCCTCGGAATTTTTATACAATTACGAGTGTGAGCAAAATTGTCCAACTTTAAAGACTCATATCTCGAGATAGGTTGTACTAGGAAGAAACCTTTTTGCAGGGTCTGGAATAGAATTGATAGGAGATTCAAAATTAATCAGTATACCCATTTTGAAAAGCTCAAAGTTGAACTTTGGTGGTGAAAGCTCAACTTTCATGATGAAAAAAAAAGATGAGAGCTACCATTTAAAAATCTGAAAAAATTACAGCAGATAAGCAGCCCTTTTTTTTACCTATTTTTAACCATAAAATTTTCATGATGGTATCTCCAGACCCCTCGGGGTAAAGGGGTCCACAATTTTGACCAAAATTCAAAAATATCGAAAAAGCAAAATAGCACATCTAATTCTGCTGATTCGAAGGCACTGATTTAGAATGTGTACTTGGATTTTTCATCCACCTGTCTGAACCTTTCTATTAGCCCCATTGATTGGGAACAAAATTTGAAAAAATGAAAAATAACGTGCGACTTGTCGTTTGTTGGGTATTTGAGGGCACTGAGTTCGAATATTTGATTATTTTTAGGATTTGACCATTCAGAGCGCCCCAAGCCCCCTCCTCAATTTTGGGTAAAAGTATGTTAATAAATTACAATGGCGTGTGAAGTATCGATTATCACTAATTTGAGTAAGTTAATTTTTGCTTTTACCCCTTTCCCTTGCTCTAACTGACCCCTCCCGAATTCATTGTACATATCTTTCGGTTAAAGCAAGGGAAAGGGATAAAGTCAAAAAGTAAGTCGATATTTGAATTCTACGATCTCAAATTAGTGAAAATCGGTAGGTCACACGCCATTTTAATTTATTAACATATGTACTTTTCCTCAAAATTTGGAGGTCAAGGGTTAAGAAAAAAATGATCTTGGTTAATATGAATGGACCACCAAGGAAAACTCGTAAAAAAATGAGCGAAGTCAGAAGACCAGACTTCATTTTTGTCCTGTTTTAATATGGAATGGCCCAGGGAAGAATTACTAAATGGAGGGAAAATTTTCAGGATCTTTTCAGTTGGTTTCAATTCTGGTAAAAAATAATTTCAAGTACCAGTATTTTTTAACGTTTAAAAAATTTTAAAAATGGAACTCTTGAAGAACGTCTTCAAAAAGCTAATCGAATCAAAATATTTGCGACATTTTTTTTATCAACGTGAGTTTTTGTCGACCAATGTTTGATGGAAAAAAACTGATGAGAAAAAATACATACCAGTTGCAATTTTAGATACATGTGTTTGAGGAATGGACCGAAAGTGTAGATTTTTCAAAATTATCGGGCGAAGAATCGAAATCCAAATATTTTAATTTATCGAGTTCATTTTATACCTCGTAAGATTTTTAGTTATTTTTGAAATGTATTCCTAAAAAAAAAAAAAAAAAAAATAGTGCTTTTACCTATCACATGTTTTATTGTCTTCTAATCTTCCGACACAAATTCAGGGACCGAAAGCCAGCCGAAAGCCGAAAAGCCGATTCAGCCGATAATTTGAGGCTTTTGAAAAGCTGGCTGTCAGCTCAGCTTTATAATTCAGCAGCCGAAAGCTTTATGTTTTCGGCTTTTTTACAGCTTTTTTTCAAAATTTAAAAATTGAAATTAATGGTGCAAATTGTAAAATTATTTCAAACTTAAATTTTTTTGGCACTTTTCCCAATTTGAATCTTTCGCGTTTTTTCAATTTCATGTTCTTGGAAATTCTTTTTCATCCAAATACATTTTTAAAAACACTGAAATTTGAAAAAGAACAAGGGAAATTTTTAAATTATTAGAAAAAGTTTTCGAATTAGAAGAAATTTCCAGAAATAAGGAGTTGAATTTTTTAAAATCCAAGTTGTCAAAATTTTTAAAAAAATTGAATTAAAAAAAAATTACAATTAGCAGGCATCTGACAAGGTCACTATTATAGTGACTTTGTCACTATTTTCAAGCAAAGTCACTATTGGTCACTATTTGCGCTCAAAAGTCACTTTTGGTCACTATTCTCTCAAAAAAGTCACTATTTTTTTAAAAATTTCACCAAAAAATCAATTTTTTTGTAGTTTTTCTGTTTTTGGGTTTAAAAAAAAAAAAAAAAAAAGTTGAAGAAAATCTCGTATATCAGTTTGAGATATTTTATTATCTTTTCTTAGTATTCGTTATTAATCTTTGTTTTGAGATATTATCTTAGAATTCATTATTAATCATATCTAGGGAGCGGATTTATATGCATCAAAAATCGTAAAATATGCCATATAATATGCGCTAAAAATCGAAAATATGCTGAAATATGCAAAGTCTTTATGGGTATCATCTGAAAGGTATTGAAAAAATTCATCCCTTTTTTACACTTATACTTTCTCAAGTTTGATTGAAATACCCGTTATTGTCAATCAAATGTAAAATCAAATATTTTTATTGCAAAATTGTATTATATTTTCGGCACTGCAACTAATTTCTACATCGACTGAAACAAGAGATGCGAATTTGAACCAAATAATATCCTGTAATGTTTTTTTGAGTGGAGGCAAAATGAGTGCAAAGAGTTGGAATTTGGAAAACCAGAAAGGTTTTTTTTGGGGGGGGGGGGTAAAAGAGCAAAAAAGAGCCTCTTTTCGCACTTCAGCTTTAAATAAATCTTACAATTAAAATTTTTTATGCCCGAGCAAAGCGAGGGCAAAGCTCTGAAAAAATTTGAAATTTAATGCCCAAAAAAGACATTTTTTAATTGTTTTAATGTTTTGAAAATCTTTCTCCGATGCAAAGCTAAAAACATTGAAAATGAAAATTTTGAGAAATATGCGCTGAAAAACCGAAAATTGGAGAAATATGTGGAAATATGTACTAAAAACAGAGTAAATATGTAAAAAATATGTATTTTTGAGTGAAATATGCAAAATATGCTAAATCAAATAGGGCTCATTCTTCTCAAAATGATGTGAAACGGAAAAGTACATTGAATAATGAATATGTCCAATTTTATTAGATACAGAAAAATATGCGTTTTCATATTAATCCGCTCCCTAATCATATCTACATATCTACACAAATATAATTTTTTTTTTGAATTTTTTTATATTTTCTGGGCTAAATAATGAATTGAAATTAAAAAAAAAGGTCACTATTTTGAACTTTTTTGGTCACTATTTCGACTATTAGAAGTCACTAAAGTCACTATTTTTTTTCAAATTTTCTGTCAGATGCCTGCAATTAGTAAACATTTGGTACTTACCTATTGAAAAAATTTTCCCATTCAAATTTTTCAAATCTCGTGTAGCTCACAAATGACTTGATTTTATTTTAAAGTTTCCAACTTTATGGTTCTTAACAATCTTAAGATTTTTTGCTATTATTACGATTAGTAATTGAAAGAAATTCCAATGAGTATTCGAAATTCCTTTTGAAAATATTTCAAAAAATGTTCAATTTTTTTGAACTTTCTGACTTCTTTAAATTTTTTCTTCCAAAATCGCCACTGCGATGCCTGAACCTGAAGCCTGAACACTGATCATCTGATCACGTAACACTGAAACATTTGGATTTTGAAATGAAGGATTTCAAATTGAAAATCTCTGAAATTCTTTGCAAAAATAAATTTCAAATCTAAAATCATGATCTTAAATTTGAAATTTAGATTTTGGATCCAGAATGACCCTAGATCCTGCCCAACCCTGCTGTTCTTTCTGGAATTTGGCTGGTTTTACGTTCATGTAGCTGAAATTTCAACAAACACGAATTTATGTAATATTTACACGTTACATCGAATATCATCTTATTCCTACTCGCTTCAGATATCCCACAATACCCATCTACAGCCCACGGATTGTTTACGTACATAAATTACACGCTCGCATGCTCGTCTTGCCGCATTTCCAAAACAATCAGTTTATTAAACCTTGCTCATACAGTAGGTATTTCTGTTAATAGTCATGCCACCAGAATACTCCTCGAGCTGATACTCGTATTCTTCGTATTAAAAACTGACGCAACACGCAGCATGAACGAGAAACCACTCTACACATATATACCGGAAAACACATTTAATTACTCTCTCTTCAAAGTACTACGAGCAGCATTTCCGAATCTCCTAGGACGGCAGAGTACGAGGCGAGGAACATATAGGGCCACCCTTCTTATGAGAATCACTGACCTGTTGTATATGCATCCAGTTACATGGCCGCTGGTCTATTCGAAGGTTAACGAGTACCCGGCGGCTAATCCTAGTCACGATGGAATCTCGTTTAAATCCCAAGTCCGAAGCTTTCCCAGTCGCCAGCCAAGTACTCGAGTTTCAATACGAGTAAAATTTATTGGTGAATTTTGGCGGAATGGCCCCCGCGTAAAAAATGGATCAATTCTTCATTGACCCATAAAGCTCCCACATTGGAATTTTTTTTATAGGACACCCGCACAATAATGGTTTTGAAGTAGGTATCCAGTGTACCTATTAACACCTGCTTGAATTTTTTCTAATAAATAGATATTGGATTACACATTGGTGTCAATATTTTTAGTTTATGAGTCGGTTTACCGTAGGGGCATCTTTGATTGATGGGAATGACCGCGTAAACGCCTTATTCAAAAGTAATTACAGATCAGGGTACATAGGTATGGGTTTATCAAACAGCGTAGGTACCTTAATATTTTAAATTATACCAGAATGACGTGGGTTTAGAAAATATTCGATGGGTTTAATTCTCCGAAATCTTGGTCGAATTAAGACGGTTTTGGGTTCGATATCAAAGAAGGAAAAAGACCTACCCCAAGATATATATTTTTTACCTTCCAATTATAGCGGTCTTTTATTTGGCCTTCTGTCCTTCTAGATGCCAGAATATCATCTAAGTAGATATATTTTTAATGAATGAAAGGTATCTTTACGATGCATGATGCAAGGTCGTCTGAGAGAATGTCAGATTGCTGTTGAGTGCAGTGTGACTGACAATGAGTATCATGTACCTGTGACATGATATGCTAGAGTTATTTAATTTTTTGATTGATTGAATTTTTTACTGATTAATTTTATTTAAAAATTGAGTAAGTAAATTAATTTTCGTTTTTTTTTTTTTTTTTTTTTCAGGTTGACGAATCGTTGATTTATTGAGAAAAGATTAGAACCTACTCGTATCCAAGAGAATCAGCAATATAAAAATTCCACATTCTGTTTGAATTCGTTGCCTAGTTTTGTCTCTATGGATTATCTATTGGTAGGTAAATATATTTCAAACTGTTATTCATACCTATTTGGTACATTAAACATTTATCTGTTATCAGTCATAATTTGAAAAATTCTATCAAAGATTCTTCAATGTTGATGAATTTGATTTTTAAAAAATCCTTCAATTTTTAAAGAAATCTGTAATTTTTCATCTGTTTTATTTATCTATGTTCTTTGAAGCTCTACCTAAATCTAGTGATTTCCTCCAAGAAAGATATACATTTTAAAATCATAGATCTGATTTTGAATAGGTATACTCTAGTACCTACCTATTATGGTACCTAATTTTTATTCGTTGATTGTGAACTATAAAGTATGAGAAATGTCCGATGTTTTCAAAAATATATAATTTTTTAGCATCTAATTTATAAAAAATCATCCCAATTTCGAAAAATCGGCCAATTCCTAATTTATTGGACAGTTTTGAAAAAGTTATGGAGTATTTGAATGGTTCGTGTTTTTGAAAAATTGTAAAATTCTCAAGAAATTTCTTCAATATTTAAATAACTTTTCAAGTTTTGGAATATTCTTCAGTTAATTTTTATTGAATTATCGAATTTTTGGGAATTGGAAAATTTTCCAGTTCTTAGAATAATGGCCAAGTTGAAACTCATGAATCCAATTCAATTTTTTTGTCAAGTCATACTGCTCACGTCTGTTGTGCATTCATTTTTTTCTTTGCATATTGTAAATTACTTACATGTTATTCTTGGGTAATTTCTAGGACGTTGTTCATTTTGGTGAAGAAAGTAGAAATATGATACCTCAAACTCCTGATTAGTGGTACAGTTATGCAATTTTTGTGACATGTACGTGTATTTGGTTGCCTATCATTTGTTTTGAAGTGCAAATATTTCGATTTTTCAATACCCAGTGAGTAATTTGTACATACACAAATATTGAATCAGTATTAATAAGTCGTTTATGAATTTATTTTCAGAAATCGAAACCCTCAACCTTTTTAATTGAAATTTCTTGGTCATATTTTCATAATATTTTTCTTAGATTTTAAATTTTTCGAAATTATCGATAATTGTTGCAATATTTTGATTTTTTTCGAAATTTTAATTCTGTGGTTTTAACCAAACTCTCCTCTCTTTTCGAGCATACTTTTTTAATCAAGTGTTTTTATTGAAATTTTCGCTGAATGGTGAACATGAAATGAAATTGAACGCATGTTTGTTCATTTTTTAAATTTTATTTTAATTTTTTGAACAATTTTTAAATTATACATACCTGGATGAAAATTTTTCGTATATTCGATGCTTTTTATAAATCTTATTCAAAATTTTTCATTTTGTTGTAGATATTTCTTTCATTTTAAAATTTCATCGAATTTTTATGGGTAATAAGATTGGATTCGTAGTGATTAGCTGATCAGAGTATTTTTCGAATTTTTTCGGGAGTAAGGGGAAGTGAGAAATCTCACCAAAAATACATCGAAAGTTGAAGATAAAATTCTTGCAAAAGCCCTGTACTTTGATTTGAAAATGTTGTAATGTAAGATGCCTTTTTGTCCCCCTCCCCACCTCAACTTGTAATTAAATTCAAGTAGAAAAGTTTCATTTTTCTTTCATTTTGTGTAAATTTTTGAAAGAGTTAGTGGAGCTGGAAATATGATGAAATGTCTTTCAAAAAAATTATGACAATTGGATGTCGGTATCTAATTTTAAGTTTTCGTAAATTTTTTTTTTTTTAAATTTGTTTAATACATTTATTGTGAGGGTTGAAAAATTTATCCCAAATATTTCTTATACCTAATCGAAAGTACGTTATGAAAGAATCTCATATTTAACTTAAGTTCATTTTTCAAGTTGTGGCGAATTTTCGAAATTTCAAAATCACTTGATGGTTTTGCTGAAATGAAAATTTGATCTAATCAATAAAAATAGCTGAAATTCTATGCATACCCTATTTTTGACCTCCTGAATCAATTGGAAGCGGGTTTGAAATGTTTTAGAAATCATAGAAAATGTTGGAATTTTCCAGCGCTGAAGAAAAGCTGATGAAAAATATTCATTTGAACTTCGGATTCGGAACCTAAAAACTAAGATTACCTACTTATAAGGCAATGAAATGAACGAATGAAAAAAATGAAAGTAAATTCTGGTATTGTTGGGTTTGAGGCAATAAAATATAAGATTCGAGTAAATTAAATGAAAATAAGGTATTGTCGCCTTATCGGTAATATCAACGGTCGTAATTAATTTGAATTTTTTTTTTTTCAGATATATGGGAGAAAAATTGTAGTGAATAATGCTGCTGGTATTTGGTAAGTTGATGAAATTGATTTGATAATTTTCAGTTCATGGGAAGTGGTTGATCTACTTTTGGTTTCATTTTGGTGTAAAGTGTTGAACTTGCAATTCCGCACAAGGGAGGTATCTCAGCTCGGATGTAAAATTTTGAGTCAAAACTGAAAAAAAAAAATCGAAAAATATACAAGAACAGAACCTCAAGTTCATTTTTCGAATTTTAGTGAATTTTTGAAATATTAAAAAAACCTTATTGTCGGCCTGCAAAGTGAGAAAATTTAATTGTATCAACGAAAAAAGCTGAAATTCGGTATATAGAGGTACCCCTTCTGAATCAAAGCTGTTTCGAGACGTTTCAGTTTCTAGAAAATTTTGTTTAAAAATTTCACTTTCGGTTTGGATTTTTTTCTTGTGAAAGTTTTTCCAAAATGGCATCACTATTTTTCAATTAGAATTTTTAAGTGTGGATTTTTCAATTTTCGGAAAACCCCTGAAACGAATCATACTGTGTTTTTTTCTCGATAAAATCCGTAGAATTGAATAATTTTTAAACAAAATTTTTAAAAAAGCTATGTAATTTTAGTCGAGAAAAATATAATTATAACCTTTCTGCATCAAAGTAGATGAGGAGAAATTCGAATTACTCACTGAGATTCGTTGCGAAGGAAAATTTTTAAAAATTTTCAGAATTGAAAAAAAATCTGGGAGGTACGAGAGAGATCTGAATAACCATTTATTTTAGAGGATGGTGCAGAAGAAATTAATTCGTTAGAATTACCTTGTTTGAGTGAAATTTGTATTACCGAAATTCGATCTGGATGAAATTCATCGTGAAATTATAGCCGTGGGAGAAAACTACGAAAAAGATTGAAATTACTGAGATTTGTTTCTACCTTGAAGGAAGCTGGGGAAGAAATTTGATAAGTTGAATTTGTCGTGGAAGCAGTTAGGGAAGAAATATTACCTAGATATTTATAAAATTCAATCTATAAAGAGGGAAGGCAATTTGATAACACGACAAATGACTGGTGTCCTTTCTCCAGTGTATGGATAGATGCTGATAAATTTTAGCTTGTTTTTGAGTCCCTTCCCAGTTTCCACTTCAGAAGCTCAGAGGTCTTGATTTAGATTCAAGGGCCAGAATAACTTCAAAAATGGAATCTATTAGTATGAAAAGCATGTAATTTGATTTTCGGTACTTCACTCGAAATTTTTAATTTCTGTCTCCTATTCTTTGTAGTGTCCCTTTTGATTTTTTTTCAGGAAAATTGTCTCGAAAAAGAGACTAGGATTTTTAAAATATATCAATTTTAATTATGCGCTCGATATTTTCTGAACGTTTTTTACATCTCAACCTTACCTCAATGGGTAGTCGAAGTGTGATCCCAGAATTAAATTCAATGACGCCGAATTCCCAAAAGTCCAAGTTGTTATTATTATTTTTTTCTGAAGTATGTACCTACTTACATAAATTTTGGAATATTTCAATTAATCTTTTTTCTTTATTCTCCTGACTTGATCGTAATTTGATTTGGCCTTACTCCTTTGAGGATGAGATAATCCGACGATTGAATCGAATCTTTCTTATTTTGTTTTTCTACGTTGTAGAAGAAGGTTTGTAGAACGAAAAAAAAAAAAAACTGAAAAAATGGATTTATTTTTCGCAATAAACATAAACCCCCTTTCTGGAATCATCGTCTCGATTGTAAAAAAGAGTACTACTGAAGTTAGTGTTAAAGTTAGTATTTTTTAAATTTTTTTCTCTGAAATTTTCCGTTTGATCTGTCAACCGGTCGAACGTCAAACTCAAACCCTCTCTCACTGAGTTTCGAAAATCTAAAAAAATTCATTTCTGTAATTTGGATCAGTTGAAAAGAATGGATAATTCGATAATCGGCCCATCGTTCATTTTGATGAAAAAAGGAAAAACGACAAAAAACAAAAAAATTTAGAAACAAAATCTAATTTATACTAGCGCTCCATGTGGTTAGAAAAACAACGAAAAAGTGAACGACCAATCAGAAACGACTATGTGTAACTTCGCACTTTTGTGTTTGAAAATGCGCAAGTGTTCTCATTTTCAAGTTATTTCGTTGCAATTCGTCCGCCATTATGCGTCATGTTTGGCGTCAGTTACATTAATTGCGTTTATGTATATGCATTTCATTTAGTTATGGTATTTTCATTGAATTTTCGAATTTCTGTATAATTTACGTGGTAAGTAATTCATTTTGTTGGATATCGAATATGTAAAGGTGAAATGAAGTATACCTAATAGTTCTAGTCTTCTAGTTTCGTTTTGCTTTTGCTGAAAATGTTGAATCGAATCTTGAGCTAAAGCTTTCAAGTTTGGTTTTAATCAATTTTTATAATGCCTCTAGCGTGTTTCAAGTATTTCGACTTTTCGGATTCTTTTTTCTTCATGTGTGCTGTTTTCGTAATCTGAGAATTGGTTATGAAGTGTACTGTATTGTGAATTGGAATATTGTTTTGTTAGCTCTTGGTTAGCTCCAAGTTGGCTCGTGTAGTTAAATCAATATCGGAATTCGGAATTTGAACATGATATTTATAGGCCGATGCCGATATAGTTTTCGCGAAATTACGAGTGTCAAGTATAGTTTCTTTTTAATTGTCAACGTGAGCCATTTATAATTTTGTACTTAATTTTGTACTCGTTTAAATTTTCTCACTCGCGCAACATGAATTTTTCACAAATTTCCGTTTTGTATAAACTACAAACGAATTAGGCGATTTTTGATCGCATAGTTAAACCTAAAGGTATATGCAATCATTATAGTTTATTTTCTGTTTATTGCAGTTCAGGCAGGCTGAAACCAGCAACACTTTGTGGATGTTTAAATTTCGCTGCACCGTTTTGTACTTGAAAATTATTCGAATATCGTTTCTGTGGAATTTACTTCGCTGCAAATTTTGAAGACAATCGTATTCAACGCTTCATTCAGTCTGATCAACTATACATTGTATTGAAGAATAAATTGTATCATTGGCGTGGAATATTAAACAACGACGTTATAATTGAATCGGTAAATACTTTTAATTTCGTAGATAATGAAGTTTCTAGATTTTACCCTACATACATTGTGTCCACTACCTAGTGGGTTATTTCTTTACTCATTACTGGTTTTGCATCTGTCTTCTATTGTAGTCTGTGTTTTTGTCTAGAAGATACTCGAGTCATTTGTTAAATTATGTGGGTACCATACTTTTGAAAGATAAGAAATTTCAATTTGTGGAAATTTCAATTCTTTCGTAAAATATTTCGTTCAGGACTTGAACTTGATTGGATTTTTTTTTTTTTGTAATTTTTACCGAAAATGCTTCATGTTTTAATTTTTCCGTTGCCTTTTTCTGTATATTTAGGGTGTGCTGATTTGAAATTGATGAAATAGCATAAGTACTTAGTTACATATTTTAATATGTAAATGTGTTTTGATTTACAGATGCTTCGATCGGAACCAGAAACGTTTCAAGTGGGCGGATTACCTAGATTAGGTACAGTGATCAGAGTTGTGAATGAAAATCTCGCTACAGCCGTCCAAAGTAAGCTCATTTTAAAAAATATTTTTGTTACGAGAAGGAACTTTGATTTCTCGCTCAATAAATTTAGAACTTTTTTATTTTTCGTTGTTTTTTTTTTTCAAATCCGAACCGTCGAACCACTTGAATGGTATCTTAACTGTATGAAAATCAAATGTTATCAATTTTTCCCCCCCTGAAAATGTGTACCTCTAATTTTTAAATTGAAACAGGTGAAGTGTGTCTGAGTGTACGAGTTCAGCGTTCTCGATTTTTCTGTTGCCTAGAATTATTTATGATGTCTTTTTTTTTTTTTTGAGAAATACGTACATTAATGCTAAATTTGATTAGTTTTATCCCTTCTTTACTTCATATTCTGCATATTTGCAATATTTATGCCCAAATTTATTGAATTTTGTAACTGAATGAGTGTTGCAATGCGATGACAAAAATTAACTTATTCTGATAATTTCCATATTTTAATTTTATGTGAATTTTAACGTGTTACAGTGCTGAGAAATCCTCGCCGAATCTTTTTCCAAATTCACCGCAGATAATTCGCTTCGAGATGAAATTGAGACGGATCGAGTTTGCTTCATGGTATGTATTTTATGTTTCGATGATTTTATTTGAAAATGCTCGGCATTGATTGCTGACGAATTTAATATTGATACGCTGCAAGAATTTGTATTCTAAGAGAGTTACGTAAAGAGGAACAAAATCGAACCTGTTGTGTACTCTGAGCAAAGAAGGATCCGAGAACCTATTACAAGTGCAATATGATTGGAAAATACGAGAAAATCGTCGACTATGTTGTAAATTTTTTAAAACGAATTTTGTCGTTGAGTTTTCATTTTCTACAACTGAAATTGAGCAGAAAAGTAATTGAATGTCGGTCGTATTTTCAAGGTGTCGAGGGAAATATCTATTATTCGCTGGTTTCGTCAACGTCACCTATTGTTTTTAGGTATATCTGTGTTGTAATATTAATTTAATTCAACCTTATGTAGGTATGTGATGACTAAAGCCTTGATTTGTTTTTTTTTTGTAGCTTTTGTCATTTTCGAAAATGCGTCGATTAATGTTTTTTCTTTCAGTTTCAATTATTCTTCGTAAATTCAGGATAACTTGAAATTGGTATTTTTTTTTTTTTTTTTATGAAATTTCTGCCAAATCAACTTCCCCGTACTTCCAGTCATAAAAAATTCGTGATTTTAAGAAACGAACCTGAACTGACGTTAATTTTCTTGTGTATTTTTTGTATTTTTGTTAAGAAAGTTTCCTCCCCTTTGTCTCTGAGTGTCATTTTATTTCCTTTGAATTCGGCATTTACGTGTGTAGTTTCGAATTTGAAAATTTTTTAGATAAGTCGAATTGGTTGTTTTTTTAAATTACATAAATTAATAATCATTGCTAAACATAATTGCTGCTTTTTTTCGTATACGCTGAACCAAAATTCAGCTCCTGTTTTCCTATTATCGTTTAATTATTTTATTTTAATTTTCATGAATTTGGCTGATCTCCGATTATTTTTTCGTTCATTTGCTCGCAGTGAATTACTTTCTCCTATAAGTAGGTGTAGGTAATTTTGCTGTTTCACTATTGAAAATCCCATTTTCATTATGTTTTCACTTGACTAGTTAAATTTTGCCTTATTCAGATTTTTAATTTTATTTCTACAAAATCACGAATTTTTTTCCATATGGATGATTCCCTTTTTCATTCTCGCTTTCGTTCGAATTTCGTTGATTTTTTTCTTGATTTCATCCGCCAAACGAAAAAAATTATACTTGTTTGTATTTTAAAAAAATGAATAATTCATGTGATACTGATAATGATAAGTATAATTGCGATTACACCGTGTAAATGTCGATGAATGTGAGTAAAAAATCGCACGAAATGAAATTTTCTAATTTTTCAATTTTGTACGTGTCAAAAATTCAAAATCTGAATTCGGGCGATTCGGTAGATCGTTGAACGCTTTCGTTTTCGTTACATTATCTACCCCGTATTCCGTAACCTTCTACACAAACATTGCGAAACAATGCGCGCATGCGCAAATGTATGTTGGCGAGTGACTAGCATAACGGAGTGGTGATTGAGAGGGGTGGAATCATTCGTCGTCTCGTTGACTCGTTCGGTTTTGTGTTTTGTCCTTCTCCTTTTGTCAGACCGTCAGACGTCAGACAATGAGCGATTGAGCGATGAGTCGTAGTGTCAGTGTCGTTGTCCTATACTAGCCCTTCGCCCTTTATTTCTTTATCGTTTGTCCTCGCTCAATGTCAATGCAGGTATCGCAAGTTTCAGTTTGCTTTCAAATTTTTTTCTGTATTATTTTGCGTGCCGCGTTTCTTTATGTAATGTGCAATGAATGATGGAATGATGAACATGAGTCATTACGACGCCATTTTTAAATGTTCTTAAATTACTCAATACTCGTTCGCGTTATTTCGTGCGGAATAGTTTTCAAATGATGAAAGTTTAGTTGTGTCGTAGTTTTCTCATCTTGGTTCGAATTCGACAATTCGATTCTAATTTTTTATCTAATTCGCTATTATTATGATTTGTGTTTCTTCATTTCTCGTAATACCAGCCACAGCTAAGGTAGTGTATTATTTTGTGTTAAAAATCTCTCAAGTTTGATTGAAACGATTGAAATACTTTTTTATAATTTATTATTTGTTCGTGATTCAGTGTTATTCGTATTTTATTAGGAAAAGTCATTCGAAATGGGTTTTGCATTTCGACAATTTTAGTTAAATATTTTCTATTTTAAATTTTGAATTCGAAATTTTTCGTATCGTGTTAATAAATGTATGGTATTATAGTGGTGTTAGGGTTAGTTAGATGGATGGGGTAAGTTTGAGTTTTCATTTTCGCATGTTTTTTTTTTTTCGTTAGCTCGACATATTCGGTTCTCAGTTTGACTATTCTCATTGTCTTTGGCATTGGGTTTTGATAATGGAAAGTAACAATGCTCATACGAGTTATTATTTGGCGCCATTTTCTGCATCATTATTAATATTTTCATGTTGTTATGTTTCGAAACAGTTGTAATTTTGAGATGTGATGGCATTTTGTGAGTTGTGAGTTGAACAGTGTTGAGAAATCGTAACCGAGTGTAATTTTCGCGTTTAATCGAGATCGACTATCGTGGCAGTAACCTCCGAAATGTTCGTTCTGGTAATTTTTTAACGGTTTTTTCGTTCGCGAATTCGAGCTTTTTTTCTCCGTTCGGTGGGTTTTCTGTATTGTTTGGTTTGGTTTCAAGTTCGTGATTCTATTTTATGATCTCAGTCTTTCGTTTCTTTTCGCATTCTGTAAATTTTTTAATTAATATGGGTACCTATTGCTATTGACAAAATTGATCTGTCTTGCACAATTTTCTCCCCATATAATTACTTTCGTGATTAACTGTTTGCCATTATCTAATACTTATAACGTGTTTAAATATTGAAAAACTTATGAGTGATGTTAATGTGTATTGTATATTTATTAGGTTTTCAGAGAAGTGTAACCGTACCATCGCATCGTGTGCTAACGTAAAAAGCTTTCGAATTCAACCTGAGAACATGGCGTTTGATATCTCCAAATATATCCTCGTTCTGCTCAAGGTAAGAATTCGTACCTGTGTTTTGAATATTTTTTAATTGGCTCGCGAAATCGTTATTTTTCAAGTCGTGTTGATTGTTGACTCTAGTTGTCTCAATGGCGAGGAGGGTAGAGGGAATAATATGTTTTTCTCACTTACCTAATCATGAATTTATTCGACGTTTGCAACCCCTTGTTTTGCAATTTTGTAGTATCATGAATAGCTGTAAGTACGTTAAATTGGATGTATTTCCCTTCGATGTTTCGATCGCAAGTTTCCAATTTCAATGTCTGGAATATCCTTTCTCTTTCAGAAATGGAACAAGATTATTAATTTCGTTGGTTTGATTTTTTTTTAAATTTTTTATATGAATATTTCTGTTCCATCCGAATCTGCACTGTGAAATTTTTGTCGACTTCATCTGAGTTGAACTTTTTTATAAACTATCACAGATGGAAATTTCCTTTTTTCAAAATAAGTAGTTTTGGCTCATCAAATTGAATTGAAACTCCGTTATATATTTTTACGCCTCATTTTTTACCTAATACTTTTTTGCTTTATTTTCAGATTTCTCGTTGTTCTTTCGTTTATGCCTCGAAGTTTGCAGACAATCGTTAAAAGTTTCATGATATCATCATTTTTGTACTGTTGGATTTTTTTCTTCGAACCCGAAATTGTCAAAAGTGAGTAAATTAATATTTACCTGATAGGATTTAGAATGTAAGAGCGTAGATTCAAAGAAATTGGAATTGAATGAGAGCAGAAAGGTCGCTTGTTTCGAAGTATTGAGAACGACGACTGGCCACTGACTAGCTGAAAAATGCGTGTGTGCAAAAGTTCGATTTTTTTACGATGTTATCTTTTCTAAAAGCTGTAATTTTGAATTGATTGTGTGTTTTTTTTTTCATTATAAAAAGCGAAGTATAGGAATAATTGGACTGATATTTCAAGTTGATTTCAAGTGCAACGTTGGTTCATTTGTTTTGTGAAAATTCTTTTAAGGAATTTTTTTTGAATAGTTATGAAATTTTACCAGAATGATACGTTATTCATTTTTTAATCTGTATTATTGTTTAACGTTGTGTATTCATTATGTCTTCAGGAACTGTAAATTTGATTGGATCATCCGTACCCCAGCTACCCACTATCTGTCAAAGTATACAATATTCGAGTACTGGACACAAGTGGACGATCAGCTTTTACGAATATTTCTACTCTTTGCTCAAGGTGAGAATTATTTGAAGCGTTTTGAGAAGAATACCTATACGTTTATTTGACTCGTGAAATAAATCAGGTCTGTTCACAAAAATGATTATTCAAGTTACGTCGAATAGAAGGAGGGAGAAGTAGGAAGGATTTGTTCTCCGAATTATGACTTATTGGATTTTTGCAGCTCTCGTTTTGCGATTTTATTATATCATGGATAGTCAATGTATCCATTTATGTACAAAATTGAAAATTATTTTCTGTCTAAATTTCATGAGATGCTATTTTTTCGCCGTTTCGGAAACCAAGCAAGGTTGTGGGCGGAGGGAGGAGTGTGCCCCACCCATGGTATAATTTGAAGAAGTGCATTTTGGCAGATTTGTAAATCTCAAATCGACAACGTATTATCAATAAAAAATGAAAATCATCCAAACTTGTAAACAATGATACTCTGCCATTGATCGAAAAATGGCCATTCGATTGAAGTAGATGAAAATGATATGCAAAAATAATTACGCCTGTCTTATGTTCTACGAAAAAAATTGGATTATAGTTATTTCGTATCATTGGATTTAGGTCATTGACGTCGTCGTTATTATCGTTTATTTTCAAGTCCATCATTAGAAGTATTCTCATTTTGATGGTCAGGATCGATCCTGAAGTATTTTTGGAAATAATGTTGATCGAAAAGTTCGATTTGATGATTGATACATAATTTTAAAAAATGATTGCTAACTGTGATCTTATTATTTTTTATCAGATGTATCCTGAACCGGTTACCAGTGGGATGCTGGATCTTGATGGTCTGAGAGCCGGCGCTGTACATTGAATTGTTCGTTTTGAGTCGTCGAGCTAGCTGACACGATATTATTTTCATTTGTGATGGCGTTTTTATCAAGATTTATGGATCAGCGGCTTCGATTGATTTATCATCTGAAGAGCAAGAAGCACGAAGTTCATGTTGACAACCGGTGTGTATCAACATTATTTTTGCGGGTATTTCCCGTTGTAGATATTCAAATGAGAGGGGTGGAATCATTCGTCGCCTTGTGGACTCGTCCAGTTTTACTTTCGTCAGACATTTCAGACAATGAGTGACAAGTCATAGTCCGGTTGTTCTTTTCGAGTGTCATTGTCCTTGAATTTTATTGTTGAACTTGTCGTGTTTCTTTATAAATAAAATGAGAATGATTCCTGAGTCAATGCGACGCCATTTTTAAATGTTCTCGACTTTGAATTACTCGTTCGCGTTGTTTCGTGCGGAATAGTTTTCGAATTTCGAATTCGAATGATGAAACGATGAAAATTTAGTAGTGTATTAGTTTTTTTGTCTTTGTTCGAATTAGATTTTAACGTTTTAAATTAATTCGCTATTGTTATGATTTGTGTTTCGTAATACCAGCAACAGCAGAGGTAGCGTATTATTTTGTGTCATAAATCGCGCAAGTTTGATCGAAATACTTTTTTATAATTCGGTTTTTGTTCGTGATTCAGTGTTATATGTATCTACTTGTATTTTATTGAAAAATTCATTCGAAATGAGCCGTTAGATTTTTGACAGTTTCAGTTCAACATTTTGAATTTTCAATTCTAAATTTTTTTTTGTATCGTGTTAAATGTATGGTATTTTAGTGGTGTTAGCGTTGGATGGTGTAAGTTTGAGTTTTCATTTTCGCACGATTTTTTTTCAGAAGCTCAATTTATTTGGTTCTCGGTTTTGAAAATCGTCAATTGTCTTTGTTTTGATTATGGAATGTGGAAACAAAGTTTACGAGTATAGAGGTCCAGTGTCTATATTTACGAGTTATTATTTGACGCCATTTTCTGCATCATTAGGTATTATTTTCGTGTTCAGTTGTTTTGATTTTTGTTTCGAAACAGTTGTAATTTTGAGCTGTGATGGCGACTTTCGGCTACCGTGATAGTAGCCTCTGAAAATATGGTTGTTCTGGTAATTTTTAACGGGTTTTTCGTTTGCAAATTCGAGCTGTTTTCTCCTTTCGGTGGGTTTTCTTTGTTGTTAGGTTTGGTTTCAAGTTTGTGATTCTACTTTATAATTACGATCTCAATCTTTTGTGTGTGTGTTTTTTTTTTTTTTTTTCATATTCTGTAAATTTAATCGATATGAGATGATATGGGTATTGCTATTGACAAAATTTATTTCGTTTGTTTGATTATTTCTGCTTTATGTTTTTTAATTTTATTATTTTTTAAAATAATGATGAATTTGTTTTTATATACCTACCTAGACAATTTCTCTGTTTTATTTTCGCTTCGTTCAGGTTTCGTTGGTTTTTTCCCCCCGATTTCATCGACAATGATCAAAATGTAAGAATTTTTGGGAAAGAAAATCATGTGACAATTTTCAGCTGTCCTTCTCATTTTCCCTGTATAAAATGAATTTAGGGCAGTAAAAAATTACGTACAGAAGAGAATGGAGTCAATAATTCAGTTTATTCGTAGAAGAATGATTATTCAGTATTTTCCATCTGAATGTTGATAATTTTTTCTCTGTAAGACGTGATTACCAAAATTTGATATCTTTTTTGCAATTTTTGAGTTCGATGCTGTATGTTTTTAACGTGATATCAATAATATCGAAATAATTTTGATTCGTGGATTAGCAGTCTTTTTCGTATAAAACTTGGAAAATATTTTGTTGAAGAAATAGTTGAGATTCAAAAAAAAAAATTGAGAAAAATATTTCTTTTTGAACAAGTCGATTCTAGTTGATTTTTTTCACAATTCTTTTGTGAAATTGTTTGTGTTTAATATTTGCTTATCATCTAATTAATTGATAATTATAAAATTATCTCTATTTGTCTTTAATTTGGTATTGTTTTTCTTTTTACAGTGAAATGTGGAGATGAATGAAGCAGAAATCATCACAAGAAAGTATTCGGAAATGATCACCGCGGTGAGTGTCCAGAATATTCATTTTTCGTTGGATTTTTCGAAATGAATTTCGCTACCCTAATTTCGTCGTATTAATATTACTTACTATAATGGAAAGATCAAAGAAACTATTTTATTTTGTTGAAAAAGACGTACCGGAGCGATGTACGTATTTCCGAGAAGAAGAATCAGTGCATGGCAGAAAAATACTTATCCTCAGATTAAATTGCAATCATTGAAAACATTCTCGAATTCATCTACGCTAAAAAAAAAAAAAAAGACGCATTATTAAGCGAAATTATTTCGAATTTTCCAAATTATTCGAATTTATTTTATCAAGAGAGGAATTTCGATTATTTTACCTAAACTTTTAAGATGTTGAAATTTGAAAATTTCTGTCAATTTTATTCGTAGATTTTTGTTGATTTCGTTATTTTTTTGTTATCCAATGCTGAGCTCAACTGGGTATTGAATTTTTTCTCATTGTATCTAACTAATTGGACCGACTTTTGGCTGCAGGACTTGTTTTCTTTTTCTTTTTTTCGTGATGAAAATTGTGCCCAGATTTTTGTGTCCGAAAATTGCATTCAATATTGTATGATACTTAATGAAATTATTTCCTCTCTGATGTGTTAACCTATAAAACACCTTCAACTAGCGTTTTTGGAATCAAGGAGAAAAAAATGCTTGGATGTGAAATAATTTTTTTTTTATAAATTTACTCGAGGTAATTTCCTTTCTCCTGTATCCTCCTTTCTAATATTTGATATTACGAATTCGAATGAATTTGACATTTTAGCATGTCATGAAAATTATACAGACTCAAAAAATTATGTACTTGTGTGGTAGGATTCGACAGTTTGAAGCACAATTGAAATTTTCTATCAATCTTTGCCTCCTTGGTTAGATTTTTATGAGTTTTTTTGAAATGCGAATATATAATGGAATTAACAAAGGTACTCGAAATGAAAACAAAATGAACTTGGATACGCTCAGTAACCTCGGAAATCGTAGATTTTTCGAACGCTAGTTATTGAATGAAATCGAATTTCGGAACTCGGATTTTGAATTTTTTCATCGAAATGACGTATTTTTTAAATTTTCCAATTGAATGGGTGAAAATCAATCGGATACAAATCGAGTACAATTTGAACTTCTAGCTTTTCGTTGCTGCGAGTTTTTTTTTCTGCAAAATGCGTTCCATAAACTTAATTTAATCTGTGTATTCTAGAGATGCAACGATGTGTAATCGATGCTATATCGATTTCTTTTTAGAAATAATCGATTAATTGGTCCCTAAAATTTGAGTATTCTTCACTGGTCAGAGATGTGACGTCAGAAACTCAAATTGTTTTGTTTAGAAAAAAAATTACGTCACATATAGTTTGACTTATTTGACCAATCAAAAAAATTTTGAAACTTTTGTTTACATATCGTCGATTAATCGATGTTCATCCGATTATTTTAATCGTTATAATCGTAATCGTTGCACCTCTGGTGTATTCTCCCCACTTCGACTTCAAAAAATTTATGAACGTGCGTTTTCTTTTCATTAATTGCACCTCGCGATAAAATTTCTCTATTAAGTGTTCTCGATGCGCGAGCAATTATGTGGTCACAATTATCGATTTTCATTTCACAAAGGTGCTGCATTTGTTTATGTCATCGATCATTATTCTTCCATCAAATAATGAAAAATATTGAATATATTTTCACAAAATCCCGTGTTTTTTTCATCATTTCACAGCTCTTGATGTCTAGTTTCTTTCAAAAATTCGTCGAATTATCATCTCACATTTTATTACTACTCCTTTGTTTTCCACTACATAATTTAAAGTACCTACACAGTGTAATGGAATTTTGCTTTGTAGCAGTACTCATCCACTTTCCTGTATTTATGAAGGATACGAGACGAAGGTTTATTTGTGAATTTATGTCGAACATATTCCTTCTCCCTCTATTCTTCGAAACAATACGCATATTTAAAAATCATTTTTCTGCATAATTTCAAGTTTTAAACACATCGCCCGAAAAAATTACTCCTCCATAATTCATAAATATCATTCGTAAAATGTCTGAAAATTTCGAAAGATTGATTTGGGAAAGTTAAAAAAGTCGGAGCATATCAATTCTAGAAAAAACTGGTATCTCATTTGAAATTTTTTATATTTTTCTTGCGCAGTAGCAATAATTTATAAATCTTATTTTTTTTCGTACGCCCAGAGAAGAATGAAAATTGTGATCAAAAATCAAAAAAATGTTTTCAGCATTTTATACGTGTTTTTAAAAATCTCTTAATAATTTTTATTTGCCTAAAATGGATTCTTCAACTTCAACTAAATGTGTAGATTTTTATTTGACTCTTCACTCTCATTATAAAATTCTTTTTCTAATCGTACGTCATTTTTTCTGTTAACAGATTCGAGATGGCCTCTGATGAAAAATGTTACCTTGTCGGGGTACCAGCGATCATAATTTTTTTCCAGTATCCAAAGATCGGTCGTTGGAACACCTCAGATGCACCTTCCGGTCTTCGGTCTTTTGGTTGATTTGTATTTGCTACCCATCGAATAGATGGTAAGTGTATTAATATTTCACTTCCTCTCCTCTTTTGACCGATTATTTCATTTTTAGTTCATGAATGTCAATTCTCGGTAATTGCATATCAATGGCTAAGAATTATTTGCTCTCTGACGATCATCGACTGCTTTCTACACAATTTTGACCACCTTTATTGTCTTTTTGAGCCAAAAATTTAATAAATCGTATTTTGTGGCGCTATAAGGGAAACAGCGAGTAATATATAAATGAAAATAAGACCATAGCAAAATTTATTCATACAAAATTATGCATAAATGAAAAAAATATATCAATAAAAATGTACCAAGTTACCGCAGATTTGAAAAACACGTCATTAATCTAATTAAAAGTGAAAAATTGAATCATTTCTATTCTAAATAGGTATTTTTTTTTGTTGAAAATTGTTCTGTAAGGATTGGTATTATTTATGCACAGTTATTTTTATTTACATGAATGGTGAAACGTTTTTAAAATACAATTTCATTTTATTATTACATAATATGCATCTTAACACCTACACCTAGATATGAATAATTTCGTCAGACAAACAGCCGGTTCAAAAATCCAGATTTGAGTTCGCCCTTATCGAACCTATCTATTCTCGGAATCCAAGGGCGATTCGAAATAAAATTCTTCGTTGACTCAATTTTTGGACAAAATGATTTCTATTGTTGAAAAGCGCTCGGATTCCGTCTGGAGATGGATTTTTGGTCGCTGAACATGAAGCCGGCGTCGCGTCGGATTTCAGCCCGGAAGCATCGTTTTCCGGTTATTCGCCTGAGAAGTATGAAAATATTTGAAAGAAAATATTGAAAAAATGCAAAATAAAATTGCAAATTACAGCAAAAGGAGTGTTCGAACCGAAAATCCGACGCCGGATTCGAGTTCAGCGACCAAAAATCTACGTATAAACTTGATCCAAGCGCATTTCGTGAATAAAAATTTTTCGTGTCACTAGGTCATGAAAATTTTCCGACTTTTCCGAGTGAATATCTCGAGAACGACACATCGTAATCAAAAACGGACGCCGGATTCGTGTTCAGCGGACGAAATCCAAGCTCATTTAATGAATAAAAAATTTTCGTATCACTGGGTCATAAAAATTTTCCGACTTTTCCGGGCGAATATCTTGAAAAAACGAATTCTGAACCGAAAATCGACGTGGGATTCATGTTCAGGTACTCAAATTCTACCTTTAAACCCAATCCTAGAGCAAAGCTTCCATATTTCGAGATATTCGCCCGTTAAAGTCGGAAAATTTTTATGACCCAGTGACCCGGAAAATTCTTATTCACCAAATGCGTTTGGATTTGGTCTACAGCTAGATTTTGGGTGGCTGAACACGAATCCGGAGTCGGATTTCGGTTTAGAAGTCGTGTTTTCGTCATATTCACCCGGAAAAGTCTGGAAAATTCGAAATTAGATTGCAAAAAACGGTCGAACGAATAGTCGAATCAAAAATCCGACGCCGAATTGTGTTCGGCGACCTTAAATCTAGCTGTAGGCCGAATCCAAGCGCATTTGGTGAATAAAAATTTCCTCATTTTCTTCCAAAAAAAGCTGGAAACTTTTTATTAGTTATACGCGCTTGGATTGGGTTTATAGGTAGATTTTGGGTCGCTGACTGCGAATCCGAGTATTTGACTGAGAACGTTGGAATAATTCAAAAGATAATGTAAAAGAAAATTGCGAATTCTAGCAAAAGGATTTATTCGAGAAACGTTTCTGACATTGACTATACTTGCATAAATACAATTTCACATGATATTGTTGCCATCTGCGTTATTTTTTTTAATTGAGGGAAATGTAAAAATTTTAGCACAATAACGAAAGAAGAAAACATTTTTTCAATGCTAAGAAAATTACAAAACAAGTGTGAAAATTTTGACGTATAGAAAAATATACATGACAATTGACAATTTCGAAAGGGAAGGAAGAAATTCAAAATCGTAAAAAAATACGTGTAAAAATTTTGACTGAAGAAATGAGTAGGTAATACTAATTTTCCAATTTGTGAGAAAGACCCGAATTAAGTACATATTGAAAAAAAAAAAAGAAAAATTTCAACCGTACCAAAAAACACATGATTATAAAAAATGATGAAAATTTCCCAAACCAAAAAAAAGTTATTGCAAGATACAAAATAATTCAACTTCCAGAATAATCACAAAAAATTTTTAGTTCAGTGACGTGTTTTAATTTATCGTAATTTTCTCCATCTGTTCATTCTTTAATTACTTTTTTTTTGAAAAGAATTTTATAATGATTCTCTCCTTTTCGATCAGGTGAAACTGTGAAAAGGAACCTCGTGACCTGTTGACCTGAAATTCACTTTTTCAGTCCAAGTTGTGGTTTTTCAATAAAATTACCCTTGATGAACTCGCAGTTGATTAATGTATTATCTAAGTATTCGGTTGTGTTATTTTTCAAAATTTCTAACGTCATATTGTAAAGACAAAAATGAGCTATTTTATTATGAAATTGAATTGCTAAGCGTTGAATTTTCTCCATATTGTACTTAGCCTGACTGCGAGAAATTTTTTGGGCGTTTGCTGGTTAAAATTCGACCATAATATCAAAAACTTGATTGATTTGATTGAAAACGAAAGGTGAGAAAATTTATAGTACTGGAAATTGGTAGGAGAATATTTCGAGGGCAAAGATGTAGACAGGAAAAATTGTTGAAATTTTAAATTTTAGTGGTTTGATTTAAAATTTTCTTCCAAAATTCTCATTGGTGATAAGAGATAAGAGAGAACACAATTTAAATTGATTGATGAAATTACAAAAAAAAATATGACTTTTGCTATTTTTAGATTCCAGTAAATAGATAACCTGATTGTTATTTTATGTAAGTAATGTATTTTATAATTACAATTTTCTATTGAACTTTTATAGATGATTCCAGTGTTTGAAGAATGACTTCCGATAAATTTGACTTGTAGAATCGTAAATATGGCGGAGAACGTGTAGAATGATCAATATTTCATTGGATACGGAAAAGCCTGCGTAACCCTTGGCGCTGGACTTTCATATTTTTCATTCGTGCTGTGTAAGTAGGTTCTGTTTTGCTTTTTAACAATTTTGAAATTGATTACCAATTGGATGTGTTTTTTCAGTCGATTTTAGTTCGTACGTGTTGATTTTTGAATAAAATGTTAGATTTTAACGTGAAAATGTGTTTTGATTTGCAGATGCTTTGACTGGAACCAGAAATATCTCTAGGATACGCCACCGAGTATGCTATTTTCGAGCTGCCTCGTGAGTTTCAACCCATTCCAGACAATGACTTGAGGATACTTCGATCGGAACCAGCAATGTTTCAACGATGTACCGATTATGCAGTTTTCAAGCTATCTCCCAGAATTCAACGTATTCTAGAATAATTCTAAGTATTAAGTAGCGTTTAAGTTTCGGTTTTTTAATTTGTGTTACGTGTTACCTTGTTCGCCTGTAGGGAAGATTAGGTTCGGATTTAGGAATTTGTTTGATTCGTTTAAGGGGTTACTTTTTGATAGAGTTTCGAGGGCTGTTTTATGACCGGAAATATTACTCGGTGTGTTTTTTTTCAAAATTTTATCACTCATGTGGTGCATAATCAATCGTATTCATTAATTAAAATCCGCGATTTTTTTCTTTTTGCGAGTTTTGAGCATAGAGTAGGAAACAATTTTGGCAAACATGGGGTTAAAGTAGATAGAGAATATCGATGTCGAATGGCATCGGTGAAACCCTCGGGTTCGGATGGAGTTGCAAGTCAGCTCTAAACACGAATCGGGGGTGGCTGCGGTCTCTTGATCTCCGGGCACCAGCCGGCCCGATTGATCGCAAAAGAGACCTCAGATATTCTTCCACGGCAGGCTTGGTGCTGCGGAAAGAAGAGTCTGCTGTTGAAATTTCGTCGCGCCGATGTCGGTATCTGTGTGAACCTGGAAACCTCACGACATCGGAAGAGATCCGGAGTTTTATACTGATGCCTGGTGCGATAGTACCGAGAATACTGAGAATATTGCAGTTTCGTTCTTGGCTCGGGTAGCGCTACACGCCAGGGTCGTATTTAACGAAGGGTAGGAGGGGCGGTCAGCATCGCATGTATTAATTACAATCGAAGGTCGTTTGAATTGCTGGTCAAATGTTCAACTGTGTGAGTGTAGGGCCCGTTTGGTTTTTCAATTGGTTAGGTCTGTCCAACTTTACCAGTTCGGTGTTTGTGGCCGTCACCGCAGCACCGCAAAGAACTGATAATGCGAAATCTAATCATTTTCATTTCTTGGCCTGAGCTTGGCTCCCAAAGATCGCAGCTTTCACAGGAAAGTTGCGCGGTTCTCTTTTTCGGTCTGACCGGGTACGCCGATAAAGTTGAACTAAGGTCCCTTACGATTTTAATCAGTTTCTGATGTCTACAAAAAATGGTGTTTGAGCGGCTGGTGAGAGTGGATAGGCGTCTACCCTTTTAGGTAGCTTAGCTAGGAAGCCTGTGTTCGAGTTTGTAGTAGCGGTCTTCGATTAAGTGCCGTAATAGGGCGTCCGTGCGGGGGTGCCGGGCCGAATCCTCCAGTCTGCGGATTTAGGATCAGACATTCGATGGTAAGGAACATAGTGTTTTTGATTTTTGTGTGTTACCGGACTGTTTGCGAGGATCCTGGTGGAGGGTTTATGTGGGTGCCTTTGCAGTTGGTTGAGACTCTGGCTTGATCAGCGGCGGTTGGTTGAGACTCTGGCTTGATCAGCGGCGGCACTGTGCAAGGAACTAAAATTTCTTCCAGACCTTTATGATTACAGGCCAACGAAATGTCTGTTCTTTTGTATACCTTTTTTTATATGTATTTTTGTGAATAGTATGTTGCTTCTTAGTTTTGTAGGTAAGGATTGTTTTTTTTTTCGCAACATAACCCGTGGCGAGTGAACTGACACCATTTTGATGTATGCAAGTGAGCTGGTTTGAAGTGACCTCATTGTTGAATTCGTCAACATCCCAGGTAAATGATGCGGGCAAGTGGGTGTGTTGATCTGGGTTCCTTAACGACCTTTGTTGTAATTAAAGGTGCGGTGTTGGCCGCTGCAACGGAACGTCTGTATTCTAAATTTTTCAAAAAAAAAAAATTTGGGGTATTCTGGTGGAAAATTTGTTACGAAAAAATCATTAAGGTTTAAAATTGGAAGTTATTTATCCGTTTGGATTTTGGAAATCGCCTATTATTGGTATCATAGCAATTTTTCGATTCATTTTTCAATAGGTATTAGATTGAGGGTTGACAAAATTTTTTGCAAGTGGGTTGTTTTTTTTACTATTTCGAGAGGTTTTTTTTTAATGTTTACGAGAGATGTATGTACCCAGGCTAATTTTTTTTTTTTGTAAAAATTCGGGAAATTGTAGGACTCCAGTATTCATATTCATCATTTCTATGTAATTGTTTTTAAATGTAGCGTTAAATGTTTAAGATGTGATAACCGATCACGGTTTTTTTCATTGTCGAGCGGCCTACAGTGTTTTTTTTAACCCAGATCGGTTAAAACCTAGATATTAGATTGTTTGTTCTTTTTTTTGCCGCTGAGTCAAGAGAATAAAATGAAGATTTGGTTTTGGTTTGTGTTGTTTTATTCATTGAGATGGGGTTTTACTTTTACTTATAATTGTAAGGACACGATGAGAATTTGAGAATTTTGAAATGAAATTACGCAGAAGAAAAGTTTAAGAATGCCTTTTATTACACAAGTTAGGTAACTTACAATGTGGCGCCATCTATAAAAAGTAACTCGAACTAATATTATGATGATGGTAAAAGAAAGTCAAAACGATACTAGTGGCGCTATCTATATGGATTTATTGAAACTAATAGTACATTATATGAAAGTAAGTGTACAAGTTGAAAGAATCTTCAAAGTATCTATCTTTCCCAAAGGATCCTTTTTCCCCAAGGGATCCTCTTCCCCAAACAATTCTGTTTTCACATTTACTAAAATTGACAGGGAAGAGGGGAAGCAAGGAGTTAAAATCGTGAAGGGAGGGTGGGGTAATGGACAAACATAGTCTCCCGCCATCCGGTCCCCCAGCCACCCGCCCTGGGCGCGTCGGCCTTATATAGTTTTTGCCCCATACTTCCTTAGCGAGAAGTAAAGTACTCCGTTTAGATTCCCTCTGTAAAAAAGGCTTAATCAAAAGAAATGCCCTTAACAGAGGGAATCTTTTGGTCGGCCATCTTTGCAAAACAAAAATGGCCGACCTTACCCAGGAGTACTTCACCTCCCTTGGGTGGAAGACCACCCGCACTCCCAGCTGCCAATAAAAAATTGGACTTAGGCCAACGGGAGTGCAGGGGAAAGATGGCAGCTGACTTCCGATTCCATCTGGTGGATCGGTGCCTTTGGGAAGGCTCCAGACATCCGACCAGGACCGGTGTCGGCCACCAACTGAGGGTTTAGTGGTGCGCCACTTCCTTATATAAATTTTACGACATACTTTCCCTACGAGAAGTAAAGTATACAATTTTGAATTGACCAATCAGGAATCATTATGTGTAATGATTCAACCCCATCCCTTTTACCAAATGCCGAAATGAATCACCTGACTGAGCAATGTATTCCTATCTTATCTGACTAGATTGCAATGTGTAGTGTCTGTCTACCTGACATGAGTCATCACTGTGCCGACTGTCAGTGTTGTAGTGGTAATGAACCATGTACAAGGTTATCGACAGACTGACTCATCACGTCATCAGCACATTGCAATCAGTCAGCTGGCAGGTCAGTGGCGCACTCAGTCTAGACGAGTGTCTTTTTAGCTTCCATGACATTTACGCAATACTTTCCCTATGAGAATTAAACGTTACTATTTCCTTATAAGATTATTCACTATGCATACGTATCTAACAGCTGACAATCTTTTAATATTAATACAATGGTTGGTCGATAAGTTGTACATCGAATTTTTTGCAGGCGAACAACATTTTAGATTATCGTAAAAATACAATGTTAATACCAATTTCAAAATACTTAAATAACTAACTAAATTATTCGATAAGTCAACATTTTCACAATTTGATATTTTTTCTCTGCATTTGTAACACTTCAGGAATATTTTGATTGCATTACGTATTGTTTAAAGCGGAAAAAATCTAGTTCGTCGCCAAATAAATTATAAAAATATTCGATAAATAAATCGAACTGAGACAACATAAGAGGAAAATGTTTCGATTTGAATGACTCGCGTAATCGAAAAAAACATACGAAAAATTACATAATTTCCAATGAATTATCTGTTGCCATATTTGAATCATTTTCTTGGCTTTTTCAAAGCTGTATCGATGATGAAAAATTCAAACTATTCAGCATATTCACAAAATTTTCCGAAATGAGAATCTGAACCTGTGAACTAAGTAAAAAAATACCAGTTTCAGTAATGAGCGTAACTCAGGAACATGAATACTGATACCTAATGAAAGTAAGTATTTCAAATATCAACTTAATTTTTAAAATTTGAAAATGAATAAATTTTAACATCAAAAATCACAGAAACAAAAATATGAAAAATTTAAAAATGTATCCAGGCCAAGAAGATTCGACACTCCGTAATATACATTTTCAATAATTAATGAACAGTATACAAATATTCAGAATAACAAAATAGTTCTGACAACTTTAGGAGCAATTTTTCACGACGCGACGACGACTTTCTTCAAACTATGTTCTTACAAAATGACGATTACAGTCATTATAATATGATCAATCAGAGATCGCTGATTCTAAATCCGAGATTCATTTTCACATCCGGAATTTTGTTTTTGAGGTACTGGCCATCCTCGTTTCGAAAATATTTCTACCAACAAAAGATGAATTCTAACCTTCGGATTGCAAATCATCCGTTCACATATCTGACTGAATATTCTGATGCCTCATCGATTCACAAAAGATCTGTGCAGAAATACTCCATTCATCTGAAAAATAAAACCACGTTAGACAAATTGAAATTAAATAGCTGTTAAGTTGAAATTAGACGGGAAAAAATACGTACCTACTCGAATCAAAGGATGATTGTTCAAGAACAAAAATGGTTACAATGATACGTGATGAAAAACACCTCCCAGTACCTGTAATAAAAATAAATTGATTAGAATTACACATAATGACCAATTTGTGCACTAAAAATTCAAAATAATTGATAATTTTAGGTCAAATTAGTCTATTTACATTACGAATCAATCTACTCGCGATTGGATTAATTTATTATTTGATTATTATTATTACACAATATTTTTAAATTGGTTCGTTTCATTATCATTCAGCTGGGTACTTCGAAAATTTAAAAAAAATAAAATGAGAGTTTAATGAAGTATTTTCATGTTGAATTTAGAAATTTGGAAAGGTGCTTAAAAAGTTATTCCACCAAAAACACATCCACAATCCATTACTCAAAAGCTCTTCTTTCTCGTGAAAAAATGTACTTTTTTCCAATTCTCAATGGTTTTCAAGTGCCTTTCATAATTATATTTGCATAAAATTTCAATTACTCGATTAGAAAATCATTGTAATTGACGTAATTCTTCAAATTACCAATTTCATTCTCAAATTCTTAGTGATTCATTCGAACATTACGATAATGAGCACAGAAAATCGTTTTTTGCTATCCTATTCAAATGATGGTACCTATTGCAATATATTGCCTGAAACAATCATAAACATGTGACTAAGAAAATTCAATCGACTACATGAGATTTTAATTTTCTCCCTCACATAGAATAAAACACCAACACCCACCTTTCTCTATTTGAGCGAAGATAAAGAAGGGACGGAAATTACGGAAATTACGTAGGTAGCTCTTGAAAATGAATAAAAAATTATTCAACGTTAATATTACTACATGGAACATCAGCGAGTTTAAGACGTGTAAAATACAAACATAATTTTTGATAGCCGGACTCGGAATAATCAATTTGCAAGTATTTCAATACTTGATAATTACCTATATTCATAAATACGTAGATAATTATGATATTTTTAAATAAAATTTCAGTTACTTTAATTTAATTACATCATCACGAGTAAAATTTTCAAAACAATATCAATACAAGTCGAGCAATTAAAATAATTCTGGCGAAAAATTCGAATCTCATTCATCACACATTACCTACTGAATTGCAAAAACTCATCAGGGACGTTTCCGAACAATAAATATATAGCTAGTTAGCTAATTTGAAATAGATGCAAAATCGTTAAAAATCCTCCCATTAAAATCAATATCGCGAATTTGTAACGAAAACGATGCAACAGTAGCCCAAAATTGAGAACTAGAAACAGTAGAAATAATTGAAAACTTGATGAATAACTGGTTGCCAAATCTACATACAAACACGATCACAAAATAACAAGTAGGTAGGAGCTGTTCGGAGCCATAAGGGGGGATTTCATAAAATACAGGTGATGTCTTGACACAGCCATTCGCTATAACACTTTCAATACACAACTAAAAATACATTAAACATATCCTAGATTGATGTAAGAATAATGCATATTTTTGTAGGCTTGCAAGTTATCATTTCAATCAATTACTATTCCACGAGTAATTGATTCCTGCAAAAAATGAATTCCCAATAAAATCCTATCTTTTATTCCCTCCCAGACAAAATGAAACACCATCACACACAAATGGTTTCTTTCTGAGAGAAAACTCGATACACCTCTGCCGATATCTCATCCCTCATTGTTAAATTTAATCCCCCCTTCCCCACCTCTTTTCACTCGAATGCAGACTGCGACGAAATAAAACCAACTTAGCTTTACAAACTTGAATCTAAATTCTAACAATACAAAATTTGAACAGACAACACACGAATAAAATTGAAAAATATTAAACATAATTGATAGCATCGTTAAAACCAAGCATTTTGAAATCATAACTAATTGCTGAAATTTAAAAATTCAAAGCAATTTGAAAATGCAGTATAAAAAGTACTGAGAAAGTAAAATTACATCAATTGATGAGTACCACGAAAACTTATATGGAAAATAGGACAGCTCGATAAAACTGAATAATCAGTGTTGAGTAGGCACAGTATTAAGAATTCATTACATTTCAATTTTTAAAAACACATGCATTGGTGAATACAAAAAAAAAAAGAGGTTCATAAAAATTCCAAATTGAACAAATACTCGGGATTTTATAAATTGAAATTAATCGTCTGATAACTTGGAAAAAATTATCACGTCGTGAGATCAGTAGACAAAACACACATTAAAACATCGATCATAGCATTCTTCAACAATGAGCTTGAAAAATTGACGACAAATTGAAGGGACTGTATTTCAAATTTATTTAAATCAATTCGCCATACCTAATGTTTTTCGATGATCAGGATCATTTTCTCCGATGTAATTTTCAACTTCCAAGTCTTGCTTCAAATAGGTGGCGAGCTGGCGACATCATGGCTCTAATTTTCAATTCAGTTCGCAGAATTTGATTTTATATGAAACAAAAACAAGATACAATTAAAAATAATAATAAAAATAATATAACTATAGTATAAAAATAGGTTTAACACAACAAATAAAACTATTTCATAAAATTGACTGAATGGAAACTTACATTTTTCAAGTTCTGCATGATTTACCAACTTACATCTCAAAAGTTGAAGAAGAGAGGGGGAAAAGTACATAAAAAGGTCGATGTGCCATAAACATAAAATCCTCCACTTGGTTGATCCCAAAAGAATTGGACTTTTTATATTTTCGAGCATACGAGTTTATACATCAAATATTCATTATATTTTTTATGAAAAAAAATTAAGCCAAAGTAGGCTCTGAATACCAATAACAATTTTCAATTTTTTCTCTCACACTTAGAATTTATATGAAACGAATAATTCCACCCATGAAATGTTTCTTTCAATTTTCAACGACCAAAAAAATTCAAACACATTATTCAATCTGAAAATATTCAAGATCGGAAAACATTCTATTCTCCACCCAAACATCCAAAATTCACCCTCAACTTTTTACAGTTCGCAGCAAAGATCAAGAAATTTTTCAAATTTTGCAGTAAATTTTTACAGAACCAAAGATAATAGAAGCTATTTTCGCATTTGACCACAAAGACATTCTGTTGCAGCAGACAACATGCACACCTTTAATTACAACAAAGGTCGTTTTCAGAACCCCTGATCAACACACCCACTAGCTCGATTCGTTTGCCTGGGATGTTGAAGAATTCAACAATGAGGCCACTTCACATCCTGGTGTTGAAATTCCACTCACTCTCACTCACCACTGGTAATGTTGCACCCAAAAAAAAAGCAACATTACACAACATTATATAAGACCAGACATATCATATCATGTCAGACACCTACCCCTTCCAACAAAAAAAAACCACAGACAAGACACTATTAGGGAACTATCATAGCCATGCCACCCCAGCCATTATGGTTACGGTTAGGCGTTATGACACTCCGATTATAGTAAATTCAATCACGAATACCGCACATGCCATACCATGTACGTCAAACGAGCTAGAATCCTACTATAATAAGAAAGGGCATCACTAAACCGGCCAGGGGTGCCGTCGAGATTGGCGCGTTCTCGGGCTTTCTTCGGATTTCGGTTACCCTAAAAAACCGAACGTCTAACCAGACGCCTACGTACCCTTACCAGCGGCTCAAACAAACACCATATTCGTAGAAATTAGAAGCTGATTAACAACACCTACGAATGGACCAATTCAACTTCATCGGCATACCCAGTCAGACCGAAGAAGAGAACGGCACAACTTTCCTTTGAAAGCTGTGACCATTTGGGAGCCAAGCTCAGGCCGAGAGATGAAAAAAAAATCAAATTTTGCATTACCAGTTTTTTACGGCGATGTAGTGACTGCTACAAGCACCAAAACTGATAAAGTTGGACAAGGACGGACAGACTGAAGAATTCTACGCGTACGTAGTACCTATGGGACAGACTAGACAGACCTAACAATTGAAAACAACCAAACGGGCCCTACATTCACACAATACATCTGAACATTTGATCAGCGATTCAAACGACCTTTGATTGTAATTAATACATGCCATGCCGACCGCCCCTCCTACCCTTCGTTAAGTACGACCCTGGGATTTCGCGCAACCCGAGCCAAGAAATACCGCCATTCTCAGTGATCTCGGTACGATTGGCAGGCATCGGTACAAAACTAGGGGTCTCTTCCGATGTCGTGAGGTTTCCAGGTTCACACAGATACCGACATCGGCGCCTAAGAAATTTCAACCCGCAGCAGACGCTTCTTTCCACGGTACCGAGCCTACCGTGGAAGAATATCGGCTGACTCTCTTGCGATCGATAAAGCAGGGCTGGTGCTTCAAGATCAAGAGACCACAGCCACCTCCGATCCATGTTTGGAGCTGAACGCCGAAATCTCAGATTGCTGAGCACGATCACATCAGACATCCAACAGAATCCGAAGGTTTCACCAATGTCATACGACACTGATATTCTCTGACTGTACCACCAACCTTCCAACACTGGTTCGCCAAAGTCATAACCTATTCTGACCCAAAGCTCTAAGGAGAAAATACTTCCTAAATATTTCTTTTTAAAAAAAATACAAAAATTTAGAAATCTGAACGAAAACGCGAAAATTTTAGAATGCGAGGAAGAAAAATTTGAAAAAAATTAGAGGTCACAGAGCCTTCAAGTATGGCCACCAATTATACCCGAATACCACACAGAAAATTCGCTAAAAGTTATCTCCTTTTTCAAACGAGAATCTTTGAATTGGGGAAGGGGAGAATTTGAAATGAAATATCACCAAAAGCATTACGCAGAATAATGAAAAATTTATAGTTACCTACAATTTCGCTCAATACAAAAACTAATTAAGCTGAATATCAACATCATCCGAATATCAAATTTTAAATAACAGGCAATAATTTGTCAACAGTACTTCGTTTACATAACATGATAAAATTTCATCTTTGGTTTTTACCAATATTAAGTAGGTGTAATGCAGCAATACCATCTCCATCAGTCATTATACTAAATAAACCATCAGACAGAAGTCTGTCAAAAACAAAGCTAAATAAGTACTTATACATTTCTTATAAATAACCAGATACAATCCACGTATGAATAACTTAAATATAGAGCTCGATAGAAAAATGAATTCAGAAAATGAAAAAAATTGTTACTATCAAAAGAAAAAATTTCAAATACTGGTAACACGATTTATACCACATAATGGGTACAAAAATCAGAATTATAAAGGCCGAAATTCAGTTACAGGTTTGCAAGCACATTGAAAAAATCAATCGGTAACTAAGCTCAACGTTAATTAAAAACGATGTTTTTTTTTCTGATATTATTGCAAAACTTGATACTTTCAAGATGAGCACCGAGTAGCAAAATTAATTACGTTAAAATAAAAATAATTCAACATTGAATGGAAAATAAATTATACCTATTAGAAATACTTATGCGTACATTAAACACTCACCGTGAAATTTACCGCTGTGTGATAGGTCAGGTAGGTACTCAGCATTACGATTTCTACTCGATTTTTCGCAGCCTTTCACTGTAAAACAAACCAATAAAAATTAATTAAAGATGCGGATATAAAATTACTAGTTTATCAGAAACTAAAAAATTATTTTGCTTTAGAATATTCAATACAATGGGGCGAAAATTCAAACAATGTTTTCCCTTCATTATAAAATTGAAAAACAATATTTCAATACTAAGAAAAAATTTCAAATGGGAAATGAATTTTCAAAACTCTTCGAATTTGCTTCATTTTCCAAACAAAATAAAATGGGCATCCAATGCAATGAACTTGTACCATTACAAATCAACGAGCATCCCAAAAATTCAAATTTGAAAAATATACCAACTTTGATGACATCTTACACGAAAAAAAGGGAACAAAAAATTACCATGAATTTCAACTTTCACAAAAGCAGGCCTTCATTTTCTGAAATTCGTAATATCATATTTTCATTTTTGTACCTTTATCAGATTTGAACTCGTACAAACATTCAATCATATTGTACATTTCTGTTCCAATTTTCATCAAAACTGTAAGCATGGTGCAACGTCGATGAAAAATCACACGGGAGTCCTCCGAATTGAAAAAATTAGCAAATCTGAAAATTGAACAAAATATTAGAATCTATAAATTACCATTACTCATCACAAAAATCACAGTTTTTTTCGTAAATATAAACAAATCATGAAATTTTCATGACACAGTGACACGGAAAATTTTTATTCACCAAATGCGCTTGGATTTGGTCTATAGGTAGATTTTGTGTCATTAAACAGTAAACACGAATCCGGCTTCGGTTTTCCGTTTAGACGTCGCGTTTTCAAGATATTCGGGCGGAAAAATCGAAAAAATTTCCAGAGACAGTGACACGGAAAATTTTTCTCGCCAAATGCGCCTGGATTTGGTCCATAAGTAATTTTTGGTTGCTGAACACGAATCCGGCGTCGGATTTTTAAAACCGCGTTGTCGAAATATGTTCCAGGAAAATTCGGAAAATTTTCTAATAGAGACCGTGACAGGAAAATTTTTTATTCGCGGTAGATTTTGGTTCGCTGAACACGAATCCGGCGACGGATTTTTGTTTCAAAGCCGCGTAATCGAGATATTCAATCAAAATTGGCGAACGGTTCTATTTTCAATGATACTACAATGTTCAAGGAGATAATTTGAAAATCAGCAACAATCATGCGAATTCGATTTACAATAATTCAAACGTGGAGTTTTCCTTGGCATGATCTCGACACTCCAAAAAGATACAGAGTCCCATAATTTTATACAAAATAGTCGAAAATGAGAGGTGGTGAGATAAAAATAGGTCACAATTCAAAAAAAAATCATAATTTTAGAGTTTAACATAACTACGAGTAAAAACACAACAAACTATATGCCAATTAATTTCTCTAATTTTTAGACCAAATCAAGATACTCACAAAGTAGATTGATTGTGACTTAAATAATAACGAACTACACGCTACATCAATATGAATATTTTTTTTTTCAGATTTTTCCAAAATAGAGTTGAAATTCTATCACGAAAATTATCATAATCGAATACTATTATAAATGCGATTTACACGGTTTTTTTCTGTAGATCCTCAAATTACATATTATTAACTCTGCATCCCTCTCTTTATCGTATTTCTACGGTTATTCTGGCTCTATAGGGTGAATTTCACCAAAAATTACAATTTCAGAACTAGATAAATTTTTTTTTTAAAAAAAGGGTCGTAAATAGACGTATTTTGATCAAATCATAAGACAAGCTGACGAGACATTCGAAAAACTAATGAAATTTTACACGAGAAAAAATCACAAATACTACAAAATTTATAAAATAAATTTTTTCTGAATTTCAAAACGTAATTATTCAATAATTTGGATTTTTTTAGTTCATAATTTCTTATTACTGTTTTCGTCTTCAATCAGTTACATCCAAGTTTTTTTTTTTTCAAAATTAGTGAATCAAAAATTTCATCAAGTACGATCTTATTGAGAGTAAGATGTGTAAACTTGAGATTTTTGGAGGTTGGGGAAGTACATACATACATATCTGGCTACTTGTATTTTTTTAACGAATATGATTCAAAAACATAAATTTTTCTCAACGTTTTAGTATTCAACCAAAATTCATACTTTTCAAAATAACATCTGGTCCAATGAACTTTCACGTTAAAAATCATCGAGCATGCACACTTGAATTTTTCAAAACAGTACCTACCAGCTGCAAAAATTGCAAGTATTCCAGCAGAAAAATAAAAAATTTGGATTATGATCTTCGAAAATTAACCAATTTTGCCAATAAATTCCTGCTTCGTCAAAAATCATTTCAAATATCGACCCCGCTTCTCAATTTTTAATCCAACAGGCCTGTGCAGAATAATCGAGAGCACCAGTACACATAAAGTATTCGTGTTCATTTCAATTACATATTAATCCACTCACTGTTTCGCTGTAGTACTCCAGCTCTTGAAAAATGAAACATTCGTAGGTCACGATCACGAAACTCATTTTAAAGGCACACATTATTATTCGCGGGTATTGCCATCTCGAAAATAAGCGATCTGGAAATCTGAAAATTAAATAAAATCTTAATACAAAAAGAAAAAAAATGTATTATTTTAAAATAATATTTAAATAGAAATTTTATATGTATTAAATTAAATTAATTATAAAATACAAAAACATTAGAATTCATCAATCATCATTATCTAATACTATTTTCTTCGTAAAAAAATTCGAACAAATTTCACAAAGTATTGGAAACATATTTCGGAATCCAAATACATAAATTTTGTAACGATTTCACACCAATATTAACTTGCAACAAATCAAAATACTATTACGTAGGTTTCTGGACAAGCTCACACATATCATACGAATACCCGACGGAAATGTTTATAATTTGCTCACACAGAAATAACACGAATTATTCCTTTCAAAGGTAGGTACTAGGTAGTAGGTATGCATGTAATGAAACAAATTTTAGTCGAAAATTTATTCAACCGAAGCGACAACGAAAATCACCTGAATTAACAGACAGCAACTAATTGTTGGAAAATGGCGCCAAATGATCATTTTTCTGTTATAAATTACTTCCACATCCACAATAATTGAACTAGAAAAAAACTGCGGATTCGCACACTTAGATACAACGTGAAAACGAGAAGATGAACGACGAAAATGAGCAATAAAATCACACGCGAAAGCTCTCTTAATCAAACTAGTGACCATTTTGGAATCCAAATAAATTTCGAAACGATTTCACACCAATATTAACTTGAAACAAATCAAAATACAATTACACAATACGTACCTGGACAAGCTCACATATATCATACGAATACCCGGCGGAAGTTTTTATAATTTGCTCACACAAAAATAACATGAATTGAAAATTGAGAATAACATCAAAATAATTCCGAATAATTTTTACCATTTTTAGCCTTATTGAAAGTAAAAAAACGACGGTTGAAGTCTTGAAGTTCTAAAGCTCGCAATAAATAACATTACACAAACAATCTGTACAACATGGCGTCGCATCACTTACTCTTACTCGTATTTCAACACAAGACATGTAGTACTATACAAACGCGATTAAATTAGTAAAATAAAATTTAAAAACCAACAAATCCAACTAAAAACGTGAAAAATATTGCACAAAATCACCTTCAACCATTCAACCACGCGGCACGCGACACACGACCGTGCGAATTCCGAACCAAACTACATAAAACATAAAACAACACGATGAACTCGAAATTCGAAAAGATTCCACACAAAAGAATTTTCGATACAGAACGCTCGTAAAAGTATCTAATAACAAGAATTGACAATGAATGCATACCTAAACATCGCAAAATGGCGACAAGTTTGCTTTATGTACTAGAAAAGCACAACCGAATACCGAAATGAAGCATACGAATGCGAATGTGAAAAGTGAATGAAAATACAGAAATAATAACATAACTTAAAACGAAAAACTAAAATTCGAGTAAAAATCCGACCGTAAACGTAAACGTTGAACGTGAACTACTTAGTTAGAGAACTCACCTGAACTGAACTAATCATGATTCATCCATTCATCCCTACATTAGCAATATTAGCATTTGCCCGTCGCGACGCAATGTAACTAACTACGTAAACGTAAACATAAGTAACCACCAACTCAACACCACCAACCTACGACTACGAGGGTACAATCGGCTGCGAGTGCGGAGTGCGAGTTGCGACCTGAACATGTACGTTTTACGTTACAGCCGCTACTACATGTCATATGTAATTATGTATGCGACTATGCGTAATGCAATACGCGAAAGCACGAGACGACGAGACAGGGCGGACAGGGTTGCCATACGCAAACAACATTTAAGATTAGCCGCAATGCGTTTATTTACGTATTACGTACTGCACAGATTTATATTTCTTTTTCGATTTTCGCATAATTTTAGTATGGAGTATTTTAATGTATTTGATTACCAGCAAGTGCGAATATTAAATACTCGAATAGTGAATGAAAATTTCAGTGAAATAAAAATATGTTAAAATTCTTCAAAAAACTGGAAATGTGGTTCTACCCGGTTATTCGTTGAACACTAATACCTAATATTTTTCCATGGACATTCGAATCGCGAATATTTGATATTCGCACTACGCTACACAATTTCTGATTGTGAACGCAGGAAAAATATTAATTTTCAAGATATTTCATTTACTTACTAATATTTTTTCTAATTGTTTTCAAAAAAAAAAAAACAGAAATCCGAAACAAAACGCGAAAACATCATGTACACGAGGGAGAAAAATTCAATAAAATTACTGGTCTCAGAAGTCAGAACAATAATATAATTACAGCTATCGATCGAGCTGAACATCGACATCATCGAAACATCAATTTTTTAGCAACAAACAAATTTACCAACAGCTCTTCGCTTACATAGCATGATAATAAAAGTTCACCACAGACTTTTGCCATTATAAGAAACCAAACCTATACACTGACGGTGAGCAATAGCCACCTTCATCAATCATCAGCTCATTAAAAACCATAAGAAACAGAGTTCTGTCAATGACCAACTTGAATACACACTTTTTATAATTAATCACATGCAATCCACGCATGCATCAATATTATTGAAAATAATATAAAACTCGATAGCAAATGATTTCCGAAAATAAAAAGAAATCTTAGTAACACAATTCATACCTTCAAACGGTACAAAAATCAGAATCAATACGGCTAAAATTCATCCAAAAAATTCATTCGGTAATTGAGCTCAACGTTAGGTAGCAAAAATGAAAAGCCAAAAGACTACCTACTTACTTATAACGAAATCGACAAAAATCTACGAATAAAATAGGCAGAAATTTTCAAATTTCAACATCCTAAAAGTTTAGATAAAATAATCGAAATTCCTCTCTTGGTAAAATAAATTCGCATAATTTGGAGCTTTCCAAATAATTTCGCTAAATAATGAGCTTCTTCTTAGTGCAGATGAATTCGAAAATGTTTTCAATGGTTGCAATTTAATCTGAGAATATTTTTCTCTTTTTTGCCACAGATTTTTATACTCAGGAATACGTACTTCGCTCCGGTACGTATTTTTCAACACAATAAAATGGTTTCTTTGATCTTTCCATTAAACCAATTAATATTCATACGACGAAATTAGGGCAGTGAAATTCATTTCGTAAAATCTAACGAAAAATGACGCTAGAAATGAATATTCTAGACACTCACCTCGGTGTTCATTTCCGAATACTTTATTGTGATTATTTCTGCTTCATTCATTTCCATATTTCACTGTAAAAAGAAAAACAATATTAAATTAAAGTTGAACAGAGATTATTTTATAATCAAATCAAAATTATTTCAATATCTCAAGTAAAAAATTTCATCAAGTGGAGGAAACATTTCAAAATTTCCTGATCTCGTCTTGGTACTACAGAAAAAGGATTTCTGTTCTATTTATACTCTATACTACGTTCAAAACACAGAGCATCAAACTTGAAAATTACAAAAAAATATCAAATTTTGGTAATCACGTCTTACAGAGGAAAAATTACCAACTTCATACATGTAGATAAAAAATACTGAATTATCATTCTTCTATGAATAAACTAAAATATTTAACCCTTTCTCTTCAATGTTTTTTTACTGTGCTAAATTCATTTTATACACAGGGAAAATGAATTATTGATAAGGCATTGCCAATTTGAGATTTTCAATACCAAATAATTCTCACCTTGAGCAAAGAGTAGAAATACTTGTAGGTAAGAGCTGATCTTCATCCATTTGTGTCCGGTACTCGAATATTGTTTACTTTGAAATATATTCAATTTACCAATAAACTTCTTCCAAGGTTTCAAAAAAACAGCGATTAGCAGGGTGCAGACGGAGAATTCTACAGATCGAATGGAAAAATTCAGAGAAAATGCCAAACTCAAAAACCGAAGCAGAATTTTTTCAACTTCTGTTTCATCGTAATATCAAATGAGACCATTACACACCTGGAGTAATGAATTTGGCATCGATCAGATTTGAAAAACCGTCTGGATCGAATCGAGGCTACGATGTTGATTTCAATCTTGCCGACGTTGCATCTTCGATTTTGTTCATTTTACGAAGTTCTCAGGCTGAAACAAAAAATTATAAAATAAAATAACCATAAAAAAAAAGTACACCTATTCTATAAAACTAGAATGAGTAGTCAATGGAGTGATATTTACACAGGGAAATACCAATAAATATTTAAATTATGATAGAAAAAATCGATTATATTCATGGCACTGTGACGAACTTGCTATCCCCCTACTCCCCCCTCCCCTCCAAAAAAATGAAATGAGTACCATATTTTTTTACTGAAAAAAATAGAAAAAAAAGATCCAGCTATCCTTAGCTCTGTTCGGCCTAGCTCCATTTTTTAAAAAAATACACCTTTGACAGTTCTATTTTAAATTATTGAAAATTCAAAAAAAATTGAAAGAGTAAAGCAAAATTAAATTTTTAGAAAGGAGTATACTTTTTTCTTCAGTTTTTTTGATTTCTCCAAGAAAGGGCAAAATATAGTACCTAATGGCAATACTGCTAATGCCAAAAAATGAAAAAAAAAAAACTGGACAAAATGGAAACATATGTAGGTAATTTATCTACCAACCCATCCCATAATAAATCAGCCAAATTTCAATATATTGTACAATTTTCAAAAAATCGTTCATTTTTTTAATTTTTTAATTTTCAAAAAATCACGACGAAGACAAAAAATTATAAAAGTGAACAATTTCTTTGAAAAAATTAATACAACTGCTCAAGCCATCTGGAATCGTTAACAAAGGCACAGTGGCAAATGACCAGACACAGTATCTAAACCTTATCTCCGGCTGGAATCGAGTTACGTAACTACACGCTAATGAAATACCCGAATGAAAAGAATACGGAGTTGTGGCAGGTAAAAAACCTAAGTATTTTTCATTTACCGTTATAATTAAGAATCCTTTTCGTAGGTCCATTGGCTTCCTTCAACCTCTCGGGGGGAATTAAGATTACAAAACAACTATATACCTAAAACGAAGAGGATGTTCCATGTTTCAGAAGTAGACTGGCTTAGGAATTTTACGTGATCAGTACATTGTGAGTTAACGTCGTGCGGTAACTTTATTTCGGAAATAAATCGTTTGTAAATTTTGAAAAGTGTTTCTAGGTATCTAGGTAAAGTTCTCGAAAACGGAATCATTTTTACACACAAAAAAAGTTACGATGAATTTCAGGTAGATACATGATTTTTTTGTACAATGAACTTACAATTTCGATAATTTATCATTTATAAATGAATTTCATTTTACCAGGAGAGTGTAATTTCCAGGATATTTACGTCTTGTCGGAAAGAGGCGATTTGCGAAGAGGTTTAGATTTTTTGGTGTTACATTTCGAGGTTTATTTATTAGAAATGGGATTTTTTTCTCATTCTATTTCCAAGTTTAGACTGATGGTGGCGTTTTCAAAAATATTGAGGTTTTGTCAAAATAATCAGAAAGCTGACTGTATAAATTCTAAACTTCCACTATTTGAAAAAATTTTTTGTTTTATATTACAGCTAACTACCTGTATAAAATACATAGAAATTTTTTTTCAAAGCTTTTAAAATATACTTGTGTTAGATTTTATATTTTCAATTCAGTATTTTAAAAAAATTTCTTGATAGAGCACCGTTGTAATTTTTAGCTATCGTCAATTTGCCTGCATACTTTGCTTGGCGTGGTTTTGGATCCTAATCGATGCCGACGATTCGTTCCATTCAGATCCCGACCTTCCCAACAATGAATTTTCATCGAACACCGAAGTTCCCAATGATGAATCCAAGTTTCCTGCTTTAGATAATCCGGCAAGTGTAAAAATCAAGAATGGCTACAGCGGAATTTTGCCAATAGGAAGAAGTATTTTTAAACCTGAACCGTTCTCGAAAAAGGAAGCAATTGAAAATCTTTCCAAATTTCTGACTGCGAAAGCTGCAGCGTTTTTTGATGACATTTCTGGCAATTATTTTAGACAAGCTCAGTCAACAAACGAATTCGATTTTTTCTTTTCGTTTGTGAAACGCTTCTTAGAAACAGTTTTATTGCTTTTCCTCGGCGGAACGCCGGAGATGAATCCTGAGTTTATTTAACAAATTACTAAGCAATGTATCAAGTTTTCTACCAATTTCCGAATAATGATAATAATCGATGTCGGGGTTCTAAATTTATTAAAACTGAAAAAATCGTCCACTGAATTTTTTTCATTTCTTTTTGATATACGTTCAGCTATCTTGAGAAAAAATTACTTACAAAAAGAATAGCTTCTAAGGGGAAAAAAAATTTATAAAAAGATGAAGTTATGAAAAATAATAATTGAGCTGTTTGGATACAAAATTAAATTTACCATAAACTGATCGTTCCAAAGTGCTCAATCATTTCGCGTAGAAGGAACGGTAATTTTTTTTCTAGTTACTGCCTGGTAACAGATTTAGATGTACTTAGATTAAACAGACAGTTTTAATTATTTTTCTTAGGTATCTACTTAATATAGAGAATTTTAAATGAACAATGTATCGAATTGAACATGAATTAAAATTTATTTCCTCTAAAACTTCGTTGTTTTTTCAGAATTTGAACGCTTTAGGTCATAATTTTAATCACATTTCTACTTCTACTCGTAATTAATAAAATCAGTAAACATTTTTTGGATCCACGATCAAGACCATGAATGACTTATTATGGCTCAAAAAACAGATTTAATGAAGCCATACCTTATCTGGCCTCTTGTTGATTTTTCGGAAATATTTGGTCAAAATGTCAAAAATGCACACTTGAGGTATTTTTGTTTGAAAATTGAAAATCGATCCGAGGTATTAGATTTTCTGGTAGAATTTTTCGAAGAAAAACAATCAATTTTTAGCTACCCAAGTTGGGCGTCTTCTGCAGATATTCAAAAATACTGGAGAATACCAAAATTTTTCTCAAAACTTCATAAAATGCTGAAAGTGGTAAATTGCGAATTCGAGAGATTGATATTTTAAAGAATCTTAAATTTCATTAATCTTGGTAAAAAATTATTTTTTCAGATAATCTAATTTTTACTGAAAAAAAAAACAAACAATCAACCTGTTTAAAATTCTTGACATAAATATGATTTTTTTTGTCAGGCGCTGTTAGACTTTCGTCTGATTTTAAAAAACTTGAAAAATTTTGAAGAAAAATGTTTACTACGGATACTGGGTTTGGGATGACTTTTCTCGGAACTCGAAAATTGCCTCGTAAGAAAATACTCTTAAAATTCCAAATTTCGAAAATTTAAAAAATTTAAAATATTAAAAAATTAAAAGTTACATGTTATTCAACTCTGAAAATTTCTTTCTCAATTTTTTTTTAAATCCCTTCAATTTTCAATAACTGAACTACTTATTGAAGGTGAAAAAATTTCGATGACTGATGTAATGAGAAAAAAATCTGCGTTGAAATTGAAAAATCTGGTCTTGCCAAAAAATTTCCATAATTGACAGAAATATATTTCGAGAAGAATACCAATCTAAAAAAAATTTCGGAAAATTTGATACTAGATATAAATTTATGATATCCTTCTGGCGATCTTTCGGCATTTCCATAATTTTTCAACACTTTGTCAAATTTGTTAAAAACAATTTTGAAAATTAGAGATGAAGAAAAAAGCATTAAAAATATTTGATATTTCAGTAAAATATATTTAAATGAAATGTCCTGAACTTTTAGTCAAAATCTAATTTTTACATCTCATTTATTTAAAAACGTTTGCTCTGAAGCAAAACTTGAGCAATTTTTCAAATATAAAATATAACTTGTGATCATTTCTTTCAAAATTGACATAGACTAATTCTATAAATTACCATCTTGCTACCAAAATTTTTTAGGTATTTTTCAAAATCCATAAGTAAACATTATCTACTTATTCCGTTTCATAATTCAAAAATGCATCCATAAGATGCACAAAAAAATTCAGAAAAAGTGAACCCAAAATCTGAAGAAGAGGAAAAATGAAAAATTTTGGTATTATTGAAACCAAAACTCAAGTAAATAATCTTGAATACATTGCATGCAAAAAATGAAAACTTTAAATAGGTAAGTGATGAAATGGAATCAGCCACAATGTTGATTATTTTTCTAATCCTACCAACTCAAGAAAAAAAAAAAAGATAGGCCCAAATAAGCAGAGAAGGGGAGTAAAAATTACATATACAAATACCACTTACTCAATCGGTAATAATGAAACAGATGGAGCAGGACTGAAGTTTTTCTTGGTCGCTGGAAACTCGACGAGGTAGTATTTTCCATCGGAGACCATTTCGAAACTGTAAACAGAAAAACAAATGATTACAAAAATGACTAATCGTACGTCTCAACTACGATTCGGCGCCGAATCACCGAATCAATCTAAAATGAAAAAAATAATAATCGGATAAAGTCTTGAGAATATTTTGAAATTTTTTAAAAAGCAAATTTCGTAATTTTCTGAATTACCTCAGAAGCTTAGACTGCGGGAGCGAAAATTTAAGATGTGAAGAGAGGAGTCCAGGAAAATAAATATTTCAATATTTTTGGACCTCTCCTCCAGATATAAAAATAAGTGAATTTTGAGTATTTATGGCCCCATTACTCAGGTGGGGTGGAGGTAGGGGGTTGAGACTTTTTTTACCACTATCAACATTTTGAATAATTTTTGTCCCGATCGGTTCAAGGATCGATTTTACCATCTTATCAGAAAATTCTGGAACAAAATTTTGAAAAATGAAAAAATTTTGAAAAATTCCAGAGCTCAATAAAATTTTTATTGATGATCATTCAAATCCAAAATCCACTTTCGATGTTTAGTTGATTATTATCCGTTCAACAAAATTTGCCAAATTTCAACGAAGCGTCTGCCCAGGTAAGGGGTGAATTTAACCTCAGCCTCGATTTGGCACCGCTTGGCGCTTGATGTGAAAAAAATTTGAGGAAAATTTCGACCCCTTCCCCATCTCACTTGGATCTATGGCCATTTTATTGCATCATCAAGAATTTTCAAGTCCAACGGCTGTGAATAGTCAATTAGTCAACATGCCAATGCCCAAAGAAAAAACGAAGTTTCGATTCGACAGATCATTTCCTACCAAAATACAGCATAATAAAAAAAAAATGAACCATTCTGAAAAACTGGTCAAAGGGGGTCTCAAGTCTCTCCCAATGCGCTACTTTCAAAACTCAAATCACCAATTTTCTCGAATGTTATCCGCGAAAATAATTTCTTCAAAAAAAAGCATACGTTAAAAAACCGATTAATTCATGACTGATTTTAAACGAGCCCCCCCCCCCCCCAAAAAAAAAATCGTTTGCAAAATCAATGGAAAAATCCACTTTTTTGGAAAATCGTGAGAACGATCAAAAATCATAAAAGAGAACAGTTTCCATGTGAAAATTTTCATATCTGATCAAGTCGTCTGAATCTTTCAAACGGAGTACATTCGTGAATGTCCAGACACATTATCGAAATCGTATCTTCGGTTGGAACCAGATTATATGTAACTATACCACCTAAAGAAATGTTAGAAAAAGGATTCTAAGTTTGAAGTAGGTAACAAACCTTTTTTAAAATATTTTTCTCATTTACCGTTAGCATTAAAAATCCTTTTAAAACCATGGCTACTTTCAACCCCACTATGGAAAAATATAAAATTCCTTACTTCGCAAGATAAAACAGTATGGTGATAACCAGGACGAGGGTTTCTACCTTTCTACGATTCAGATGTTAACATTGTGAACTGATGCCGTGTAGTGACATAATTCGGAAAATAGCTCGTTTTAAAATTTGAAAAAAATTTTATTCCATATTCCTGAATTTGAAGTGATTTAAGCAACAAAAAAAAATTACAATGAATTTCAGGTAGATAAACGACTTTTTTTTTTTGTGCAACACATTAACTATACAACTTATTTCGATATTTAATATTATAATTTTATTTCAAAAATTTACAAAATTTATCTATCGAATAATGTTGATTTTTAGTTACTGCGGATTCGCCTGCATACTTTGCTTGACGTGGTTTTGGGTCCAAATCGAAGCTGACAATTCGTTCCAGCCAGATTCCAGCCTTTTCAATGATGATATTTCATCAAACATCAATGTTCCCAGTGAAGAATTCAAGTTTCGAACATTACATAATCCGGAAAGTGCAAAAATCAAGAATGGTTACAGCGGCATATGGCCAATAAAAAGAAGTGTTGAAAAACTTAGATCGGACTTGACAATTGAAAAGATTCCTGAGTATTTCAAATCGTTAGTTATGAAAGCTGTGAGGTTTTTAGGGGACGTTTCTTGGGGTACTTTTGGAATTGGCCTGATCCTGGGTAAAATATTGGGTGCTTTCTATTTAGTACTACAATTGTTTGGTATTTCTAGCGTTTTGGGAATGGATTCTGCGATGGATATGCCATATAAAAAAGTATGATTATGTAATTCCTAATATTTCCAGAAATCGAAGAAATCGTCAAAAATTGAATTGTTTTCATTCTCTTTAATAGTTCAGTGGCAAATTGCATTATTTTTGGACATAACGGAAAATGGTAGCGAAGGCGTGAAATTTGGTAAGTATGGTGAAAAAAAGATATCGTAAGAAATTTTTTGAGCCCGACAGACCATTGAAAAACTCCACAAGAAAGGTAGGAGAGGTTTTGAAGGATGGTTCGGCCTCCTTACTTTTCGAAATTGGGATATCAGTCTTCCTTTAGGATAATTTTTCATACTTTTTGAACCTTGCTGAATTTAAAAATGTTATTACTTTCAAAATCCGTGGGAGAGAAGTCTCTCAAATTTAAGATTTTTCCACTCTTGTATGTATCTAAATTTTTCCTTTGACGATTTTCAAAAAGTTTTGAGGGACGACGCGATAATACGAGTTGAGAAGTCTCAAAATTGAGGGACTTTTCTCCTTCAGATTTTGAAAGTAATGACATTTTTGAATTCAGAACAGCTCAAACATATGAAAATAACGCCGAAAAAAACCAAGAGCTCGCGCAGTTTCGTGAAATAGGAGGTCTTCAAACTTCTTCCTCCCCTTTCCTATGGAGTTTAGCGATAGCCTCCCAAACTCAAAATTTTCTTTCTGATATACCATGTTTGCCACTGGACTAATTTGACTCTATTGAGGAAAAATTATTTTTTTAAAATTCAATTTTTCAATGATAATATAAAATGCTCTAAAAGAATCAGAAGTTATGAAAAAAAGAAATTAAAAATGATTGAGATGAGTTTTGGACAAATTTACTTCAAACTGACTATTTCAAGTCCTCATCCTTTTCCCAAACAGATAATTTTGGAGTCATTTCCTGTTACAAAATTTCTGTATGATATATCAGAGGGAAAATTTTATATCATTTTTCTCAAACTAAACCAATACTTTTGGCAGGTTGAGCTTTTTTGTAGAATTAGATGTAGAACATGCGTTAAACATATAATTATTTCAATTTTTGTTACACCTATGTATGTATGTACTAATTATTACAGATCATATTAAGATGAAGGGGAAAAAACTCACAAATGAACATTGTAGATATCTAATAGAAAACGAATAAAGATGGTATTTTCTGAATTTTGTTGTTCCTTTAGAATTTAAAATTGCATGAAATGTTGAATTGAATTATGAAAAACAACCTTTAGAACTTCGCAACACCTTGATTTCATGAAAGCAACTGAAAACCAATACCTAAGTGGTACCTAATTGTATAAATATCCAGCATCTTGGAATTCATTTACGTGAGGCTCAATTTTCTCACAAAACAGTCGCAAAAAATCGTTTAAGGAGTCGATGTTTAGTTGATCATTCGTTTCAATAAACGTTACTGAATTTCAAAGAGATTTGTCAAATTTCTGAAAAAAAGTTAGTAGGTAGATTTACAACACAATTTGCCAGCTTTTTGAAAAATTTTCTCATCAAGTCGGCCAATTTGAATACAGACAATATGTACATACGAAAAAGCACCAAATAAGAAAAAAGCAAAAATTTTAGCATAGGTACAGCGAAAAAAAAACCTACAAAATTTCATTTTTAAAAAACGTTGAAAAATACAAAATAATTTTCATTCCAAAACAGTAGAATTTTTTCAGGCATCGAACTATTACAAAAGAAACCATTTTCTTTCTGGAAATCATAAATTTTTCAAATCTTATCGTTAGCCCCATGCACGTAAGAGATACCTATGGATTGAAGATTTTGCTTCTCAAGGTACCAAAACATCGATCAGAAGAATTGAAAATTTTCAGCTGTAAATACAGTTTTCTTCGAAAATTTTAGCCCTCGTTTCGCTGTTATGAATTCATTGAGGAATACTGTTTTTTGTCAAAGAAGTCAAAAAAGTAGCACGAAAAAATTATGAATTTAGAACTTCAGGAGTTCAGGATACATCTTTCACCTCCCACCTCATTTCGTTTTACTCCTTCCTCAAACATCGAATTATGTCAAAAAATTCCATCTTAGTACTTATACCTAATGAACCAAAATTTTGAAATTTATTTACATACATGCGGTGTATGAGGAATGGTAACCAAATTTGAGAATTTTTTCAGCTTTTTTTGCAATGCATAACGAAAAAAACCCACCCTTAAACTTCTCTCTTATTAATCTGAATCAGTCAAAATTGACTGAAGAAATCGACAGAATCATGTCACTGTAGAAATCAGTGAAAAATTTACGGATTCAATCATCGAATTTATCTCCAGATTTTGACTGATTCAAGTTTAGAGAGCAATCCAAAGTTCAAGAGTGAATTTTTTGGCTAGAATGCATTGCAAAAAATTAAAAATACTTATAAGAATCAAACATTTTGTTTGTATAAATGACAACATACGAAGATAAATTTTTGAATAAAAACACATTATTTTGGTCCATTCTCCCAATGCTAAAAATCTGAAAAAAAAAATCATTAAGTATGTTGTATGTAGAATTGTAGATGTGTCATGGTAGGACTCAAAAAGAAAAAAATCAAAGTATTTTAGTTTCAAAATTAGAGCGATTTCAAAGTTTCAGAGTAAGGGCTTGGCCAGAAAACAGTGCAAAAAAATCTGAAAAAATTCTCAAAAGTTAGTTCCTACTTCCCGTACACAACACACAAATTTCAGAATTTTCAGTTCATTATCTACATTCCGAAATAGTGATTTTTTTGGCGAAAATTCGATATTTTGAAGGGTGGAGCGCGCGGAGGAGAGTGGGGTAGTGAAGGGGCCTCGTAAAAAATAAAAAAACTGAATAATTTTTATCAGAAATTTTATGTTATTGTTTACCCCTAACCATGATCTGAAAACGAAATTTTTGGTCAAATTTTGAGGGAATCTTTGAGACGGAAAATTTATAGCTTTCGGCCCGGAAAATTTGTGGATTCACCCATCACCTCCAAACTAAAAGTGAAATTTGTCTCTGCCAGACTGTCTCTTGGGCTAGTGTCCAACGAAAAAAAAACCGTTCCGATTCGAGAGATTATTTTCTACCAAAATACAAAAATACAACCATAATAAAAAAATCTTCAAACAATTTTGAAGAAATGGGAGAAGGGAGGAGTCCAAGATTTCTTCCAATGCGCCACCTTCAAAACTCAAATACCTAGTTCCGTACATACCTAATCCAAATGATTTTTCTTTCTTCAAAAAAAAAAAAACAGCTACACCTACATTATAAAACTGAATAATTCATGACTGACGTTAGACAAACCCCTCCAAATTTCCCTAATTGCAAAATCGAGGGAAAAATCCACTTTTTCGGAAAATTGTACGATTTTTAGAAAATCGGGGGAACGATCGAAAATCCCTTGGCTGACTGAATAGTCTGGATCTATAAACATAGTACAGTTGTGAATGACCAAACACATTATGAAATCTTATCTCCGGCTAGAACCAAATCTAAAAAATATTTGAATGAAAAGGACGTGGGGTATGTGACAGGTAAAAAACCTTTCCTAAATATTTCTCATTTACCGTTAAAATTAAGAATCCTTTACTATGAGAAACATCAAATTCCTCATTCTGTAAGATAAGAAAGTGAATATAACTAGAACGAATAGGGCATTTACGATTCAGACGTTAACTGGTGTATTTTACAAGATCGGTAAATATTGTGAATTGACGTCGCGTAGTGACTTTATTCGAAGAATATACTTCACGTTTTTCAATTTGAAAAAATATTCCTATATACGTAAAGTTCTCGAAGGTGAAGTGTTAAAAAAAAAAAAGTTACAATGAATTTCAGGTATTACACTATTTTTTATGCGCAGTATGACTACTCCAATACTTATTAATTTATTAACGAATTTTATTGATTAATAATACCATCAAGAGACCAGAAAAATAAATCCTGGACTTTTACCAACTAAAAAATAATTTAAGATTATTGCAATCACTGGAAAAATCCAGATATTTTTAATTTTAATCCATTCAAAAATCATCTCTAAATTATCAAAATTTTCAATAAAGCATAAAAAATACCCCTATTGTGAAAACCTACATAATTAAATTAGGTAATTCAAATTTTTTTTAAAAAAAATTAATCGATGCTGATTTTTAGTTATCGTCAATTCGGCTGTATTCTTTGCTTGGCGTGGTTTTTGGTCCAAATCGAAGCTGACAATTCGTTTCATCCAGATTCAGGCCTTTCCAACGAAGATTTTTCATCGAGCACTAAAGTTCCCAATGACGAATCTACGTATCTTGCTTCAGATAATCCGGACGGTATAAAAATCAAGAATGGTTACAGTGGCATTTTGCCAGTGGAAAAAGATATCGAAAAACCTGAATCGCAGTTTAAAATTGAAATGATTCCACAGTTTGTGAAATCACTATTTATGAAAGCTGTGAATTATCTACGAGTAGATCTACGTAATGTTTCTTGGAGTACTTTTGGAGTTGGTCTGATCATTGGTAAAATATTCGGTTACATCAATTATGCGTATGAATTGGCTCGCGGCCCTCTATAGGTAAATCCTGGAAATAGATTCTACGATGGATATACTATCCAGCAAAGTTGGAGATGGAGACGTCAAGGCCAAAAATTTCCAAAAATTGAAATTGTTTTCATTCTTTTTGAATATGGTCCAGTGGCAGATTGTATCAATTTTTTTGGACATGAACGAAAAATGGTGGCAAAGACGTTAAATTTGGTATGCTAACAAGGACGAAATGAGAAATTTTTGAGACCGGAAGATTATTGATAAACTCCATTAGAAGAGGAATAGATTTGAAGAGAGGTTCAGCCTGCAGCTCCCTCAATTCTCAAAATTGAGCTATCGGCCTTTTTTTGGTGTAATTTCCATACATTTCAACTAAGTTGAAGTCAAAATGTGGACATTTTCAAAATCCGAGGGAAAGAAGTTCTTCAAATTTAAAATTCTCCAACTCGTGTTTTCGCATTTTTCGTTCAACGTTTTAAAATTTCCCGTGCCCTTACTCTGAATGAATTGGAGGGTCTAAAGCTGCTAAAATTGAACTTTTTTTTTTTTACAGAAATTAGCTCGATTTCGGTAACTTCAGATGCTCCAATTCACTCAGATTGGGAGTATGGAAAATTGTAAAACACCCAATCTACTCGCAAAGTTCGAAAATTGTAATAAAAATTCGATTGGAAGGTCTAAACGATGTGCAAACTTGAAAAAATGTGATTTTTGGGAATTTTTGGGGACAATAATGCGAAAAATATAAGCAAAGAAATTTCAAATTAAGAGGGATTTTTCTCCCTCGAATTTTAAAAGTAATGAAAATTGAACATAATGGAAACGACTCCAAAAAAAGGAAGATAAACCTCTCTTCAAACCTGGGTTCGACGATGGTCTCCTGGTCCAGAAAAATTTCTCATGCTGTTCTTGTTATGTTCGTCATACCAAATTTCACTTTCCTATGCCACCATTATGCCGTTTATTAGCAGTTTGTCACTGGACTATACATAATGATTTCCTCGAGAAAAAAATAATTTTAAAAAATTCAATTCTCTAAAAAAAAATATAAAGGTGCTATCAAAATTTGTAAAAAAAAAAAAGAAAGAAGAAAAAGCAATGAAAAAGCTTTTTTTGGACAAATTTATCATAAACAGACATTGTCCAAGCTTCACCCATTTTTCATACGTATGGCTGAGATAATAAAATTCTTCGGAGTTATCTTCTATCACAAAATTTTTACAGGTTGTATCTGAGAATTTTTTTTTCAAAATAATACAAGATTATTGATCTTATTTCAGTTAAATTTATAATTTTAATTTTTGTCATATTCATCTATTACGTACTTATTACCGAACATAATATTCGTAAAATGAAAAAAATAAATTTACAAATAAACTTTGTACCGAATTGAATAACAATACATTTCTTTCTAGATACTGAATTTCAATTGTTGTTCCTTTAGAATTTTGAAAATGCATAAAATATTGAAAGAAAAAAAATCCAGTGTGGCTGACGGTTTTGATTGTTTCTCTATTCTATAACAACCGCCACCTATAGGTAAAATTTCTCCTTAACGATGATTTCAAACCGGTTTCAAACCAAGTAGATGGTGTTGATGTTTCAACAGCATGTAAGTAGTTAAGTACGTTCAAGTTGTATAAATTAGTCTATAGAGGCCGTTATTTTTCATTCGATATAGCAATAAGAAAATACAACCGTCAATCGTTTCACAGATCTGAATGTATAACAAGATACATAGGTATTTATAATTACAAAAAAATTCAATGTCAAACGCTTCAATTTCGTACAGAATCTGAATTATATGAAAACAATGGTTTGATTTCATTGATTTTTATCCAACATGTCTGAATTACTTTTTTTTTTTATTATTGTTCAACAAAAATATGGTTCAGGATTTTTTGGTGCTTTCTGCTGAATACCCTCAAGTATTTGATTTTTTTTAAATTTTTAATATTTTTTTCTGGTGATGGTTTGGCTAGTTCATTTCTTTCAAGTTGGTTCTTCTCGTTTTTTTTCCTGAAAATGACCTCAATTTTTTATGAATGAACAATTTTAAAACAAAAATAAAATTGTTTTAATTTTCATTTTTCCTGAAAATATTTTTTGGTGGGAGGAGGGAGAACGATTTCTCTGTGTTTTTTTTTTCAGAAAATGATTTTTTTCAGAGATGGTTTAATTTTATAATTTTTTCGAATTGTTCAATTTTTTTATTTTTTTATTTTTTGAAAAGAGGTGGTTCCAAAGAATGGTGCTGATTTTTTGCTTTCATTTTAAAAATTGGTCTGATTTTTATTTTCCTTAAAAAATCAATGTTTGGGTTTATTGAACTTTTGCCATTGAAGACTTGTTATTTTCTTGTTTTTTATGGAGGTGATGGTTTTTTAGTCAACTTTCAAAGTTGCTCTTTGTTTTAGGTAAATTTTCGAAAAATGTTTTTTTTCATTTTTTGGACGATAGTTTAATTATTTTGGGGTTTCCTCTGAAGGTTCTTGATTTCTTTTTGTGAAATACCAGGATAACCATCATACATTATTTGATTTTTAAAGGTTTCCAGAGGCAAATTTTTGAGTTTTTTTATATAATTTTGAAAAACAAGGAACAAGGATAGGTAAACGGATCTTGACGGATCTCCGAGATGTAGGTTATTTTTACAAGAATTCAAAATAAAGTAAAAATTAGGTCGAAAAATTTTTTTATTTTTTTGTTTTTTAAAAATCATTACATGCACCTTATACTTTGTTTTTTCGTTCTATTCTAAAAAGAAAAAAAAAAAAAAAAACTTGAAAATGATAGCTTGACAGGATTTTTTTTGCTCTTCGAACATGATTTTTCAAAAAAAAAAAACTGCATCAGTCAAATTAGTTGAAACTACCTTTTGGAATTTGTGAAATAATTTTCATTAAAAATTGAAAAGTAAATTCCCTATTCGTCAGACAAAATCAATAATTTTGACTGAAGGATCGGTGAAAATTTTGAAAAAAAATCACTAAATTTTACATTTATTTTTCAGATTTAAAAAGTGGGAAGGTATAGTTGATCAACTTAAATATTTGTTTCTAAAATCTCACAATTTTTTTAACCCTACTTAGCTTAAATATGTGATTATTGTATTATCCAAACTCCCTTAGAAAAAAATACTCTAATTACACCACCGCCACTCTCAATAACGAAATATAATTTTTTTTCATCGAATTTTGACCTCCTCCTCCCCCTCCCCCTGACCACCGAATTTTTTTCGAATTCTCATTTGCAGCCTAGATCCTTTACATAATTTCTGAGTGCGCTCATGATGATGAAATAGTTCGACTGAGATTTTTTATGCAACTCTATTATTTTTTTTCCTAATACATCCATCGATCAAATAAAAATTGATATTGCAAGTAGCTAGCCGCAAATCTCCAGATGAATACGATAAGTTAATGACTCTGAACTTGAACTTCATCAAGTATCGTATCTGCAAACCACAAACTCATCACTTTCGATATATCTAGACAATATTTCCAGTACCTACGTACGAATATTACATACCCATAATCACACAAAGGTATTACATCGAAACCTTGACACTTCCTTTACCAATAATATTCTCCAATCTCGACTCATCTCATATAATATCCCAATTCCAAAAGACTGATTTTCCCATAGAATAAAACCAGCGAATATCATTACCTCGGCCAAAGCAATCAAATCACAGATCATTGGCATCGAAACATTAATAAATTTCTTAATTGAACAACAACATCGATATGTTAAACCCTTTCAACATTCTGCGGTATCTCATCGTAGAGTAGATCGGAAAACATTGTCAACGAGTTTCCTGCTCCGGTATAGTAACCATGGTAAAAGCGGAAAGGAGGGGTTGTTAATGGTACATTAGCAGACGTTAATACGGTTAACCTTTCTCTCTCTTTCTTTCTCTCTTTACATTTACAGGTGTTACAAAATACGAGTATACCGCACGCCGAGACTGGAGATCAGTCACATCGTGTATTCGCGATTTATCGACGAGACTCCAGCTCACATACGCGTATTGTCGATATTTTCAGTCTGATTTCGATTCGATAGTTCAGTGATCGTTGGTATTGTGAATGAACCGATACGGTATTGTTGATTTTTTACACCGCCGAGCTTGTAATAATTTTCACGTCGAATGTTGGTGATTGTGATGTTATAACGGAAGACAAATTTTATACAATTTTATCGTATGTGTGTATTGGTTCGATGCACGATTTGTCAATTTTCGTTCAACTGGATTCAAGGTATTGAAAAATAAAAGGATCTGTTTTGCATCAGGACTTCAGGAGTCAGTTCGGCTGATTCAGGTGAGTCATGTTTTTCTAATTTAATAAATGATGATAACAGGAAAGGGGAAAAAGTCAAAAATAAGATCGATCTTTTTGATAGCTAAGTAAATATTTCAAGAAAAAACCATCAAATTCTAATTATCAAACTAAAACATGTTTTCATCTAATGTTTTTAGTAGGTACCATAATTTTTTCATACCTAACAAAACACCAAGGCGCCTAATTTCATCAATGCCTAATTTGACATTCTCTTGCATTACCATACTTGATATTTCATTTTAAAAGTCGTAAGGTCTGATATAAAAGATATTTTAATCGACTTCTTCAATGAGTTTCAATCTGAATAAAATTAATCATGTTTTAGAAAATTGATTTTTAAAAAATTTCTTGAAAATCCCAAGTGCCACTTAGTTCTATGATTTCAAAAATTTATTCATTCGTATATCGAGGAAAAATTACAATTTTCCAAAGCAATAAAATTTTTTAATGCAAAATTCAAGAATAAGCTCATTATTTTGAAGCTATGCTTTCAAAAGAGAAACTTTCTGAAATACCTATACTTATCAGAATTTTTAGTCAATATTTTCTGTATGAATTTTCATTATTTTTACAACTGGTCCATTGGTTTACGTCTTTGGAGCCAAAATTTTGCTCACTGAAACGTACATAGAATAGAATTTTAAGCTGTCGAAGTTAATTTTTTGATTTTTGGTGAATTTTCGGAAATGGCTGAAATAACGTACTGATAAATTGATTTTTTATGAGAATAAGTAAATCTATGCAGATATTTAAAAAAAATGTTTACACGCGAAAATCGATCTTTCCAATCGTCTGCAACCATTTTCGAGTCGGTCTGAAGCTTCCAATTAAATTTGAATTCATTCCAGCCAAATAAAATTTCTTCTAGTTCTCAGTAATGAAATTGAAGTAACTCAACATTTGGTTCTGAGAAATCGATGACATTTTTTTTTTCGATACAATTTTCAGCTCAGTCGATAGAAAAAGGTTGTAAAAGTTCTTCAGCTTTAGTTGAGATGTTTAAAAATTGTACACAAATTGGACAATTTTTGAACGTGTGCGGGGGGGGGGGGTTGATCAAAAATTTAGCAGAGAGCAGAAAACTTTTCCACTGAAATACCAATTTTTTAAATTTTTTCAAACTTGACCCTACGAATAGAAAAAACCAATCTTTATGATTATTTAAATCCAGTCCATGACCAATTGGCGATTATCACATTTTTGAAGAATTATTCTTGCAAAATTTTTTCTAATAATTGAAAAGAATTTTTCATAAGCAACCGTAATCAGTTATTCCAAAAAATTTATGTAGGTTTAGGTACTTATACTTCCTCATCACATTGAAAAAAAATACTCTCTCATTAAGTAATATGAATTAGTTAAAAATAACTGGAAAACAGTCAGAATTTCCCAGCACAGTAATAAATCAGTAAAAATGAAAAAATTTTACTGAAAATAATCAGTGAAAAAATTTGCGAGATCAGTGAAAATTAATTGAAAAGTTAGTTCAATAGGTATCTGAGATTTTCTGAAAAATTTGTGAAAATCGGCTAAAAACCAAAGGATTTTTCTGACTTTTTTTGTGCTACAGTTCTGACTTTTTTTCAGTGGCTTTTTACTGATTCAAAACGAGAGAGTAGTAATACATAAATTATAATTTTTTTCTGTGTCTTAAAACTGTATCTTACTCATCTTTCAAATCGAATTTTTATGCATAAACCAACCACAATTTTTTTAAACGTAAATTAGAGTCATTTTTCGAAAAACTTATTTGAAAAAAATTGATCAATTTGAAATCGTAAAAAAAAACAAGATCCATTTTTGAGTAGAGAATTCTTTACCTAACAACATAAGAGAAAAAAATAAAGATGAATAAAGAAAAGAATTTTTGAAAAAAAATTAAACTGAAGGAATCAAGTTTTTTAAATTTTACTTCCAATCAAAAAATACCCTTCCAGATTTTTTTTTCAAGTACTACTAATCATAACAGTGTCAAATTAATAAAGAATAATTTTTTTCAAGACGAATTATTCTTGTAGTTCAATAATCTTTTAATATAAAGCAATAATTCTATTGAAAAAAACCCTTAGAACACCGTTTTCATGATTGTGATGCAGTCAGAATATTTTAATAGTGCAATAAACGTCGACTCATTAAAATTTCAATCTAAAATTTTATTGTTTTTTTTTTACATTATTAGATTTATTTTCGATTTCCCCAATCCAACGTTTTTATTAAGTATTTCATTACAATCATTGTGGTCTTGAGCCAAATCATTATCCAGTTTTTTTTTTTCAGTAATTCAAGAATTTTTTAGAAATATCAAAATTTATTTTCCCAATTCAAAAGATTTTCATTTCAACGAGCTTTTTACAAATTTCCATCACTTCCAACATTCCACTCTCCATCAAAACAAAAACAGTAGGAACCAAAAAAATCCGAAACTCATAACTTCCCTTTCTATTCCAATATCCATTTACTAAATTTTAAAACCAATTTCAATCTCGAATCGAAACCTCAAAACTAGATCACAACTCCAATTCAACCACCACTCTGATCTTATTTCCAAACACACGCCAGATTCTTGGCAAAGACTCTTCATTCGGATTGGACAACGAAGCATCAAAGACACACAAATCCTTATTACGTCGACATAACATAAATAATCTTTTCCTCCGTTCTTTTCTACAACTGACTCGAACCATACTTTAATATTTATCCGTATTTTTATAACGTTGAACTATTTCCATAAATAATAGATTTATGTTAAAAACCCGAGTATTTTTTTCGCATTAAAACAGAAAAAACTCGTTCGATGCTGATGCTGAATCTACCAATGCTCGGGTACAGTTACAGTTACACTATTTATTAGATTGTTTACTCTCATCATCATGCATTACAATTGGTTAATTGGAACAGTAACGAATGTCAGAGTCGTCATCGTATAAATATCGTGTCGCTATAAGGCGCAAAAAATATTCAATTTGTTGATTTACGACGCTCGTATAATGTTTTAATCTCGCATACGTCGCGAAACAGATCGCGTCTCAGTCGGCGGTGGTAATCTTTACGATGAGATTAATTTGTCAAATTGAAAATGCGCCGTGCCATCGCCATTTACCGAACCTATATATCGAGCCGCCGCGCCGATTTAGCGTCAAATGACGCGCGATTAATTCGCATCACGCCGCCGAGCTGACTTCTCATTTTTATTTCTTTTTTTTTTCGAGAATTATGTTGAACGATCGTTAAACATGGGTACCTCTTTCAAGAGTTAAATGGTCTGTATGTTTGGATTGGCTATAAGGCTTCCGAACACACTGTATAATATGTAGACGTAAATTACATACAAGGTGAGATTCTCCATTCTTGATATGAAATTATCAACGTGGTTCTTCTCGTATCTTCTTATATAGCGTAGGTACATATTTTCCCCTCTTTTGCATTCTCTCGAGATTCTCAAGTGACCTATATAGGAGGACGCGTGTGTAGTGCGTCAGCGAAATTCATTCCCTGGTTGAGGATATCGTAAATGATGTGGTTTGGAATTTCCAGGAAGGAATATCGATGATACATGGATCGATATGTGGACTAGTGAAGGGGTTTAGATCCTTGTGAGGTCAGGCATCGTACTCCGAATTCCCCCCCCCAGGTGACTTGAGTGACTTTTAATAGTGAAAAAGTGACCGAAAAGTGATCACTTTAGGTGTTTTTATCGGAATTAGTGCTCTAGTTTCGAGATTTCGAGTCCGGATTAGAATTGATTTTGAGATTTGGTGTGGAAATTAAAATGAGAAGGAAAAACTGAATTTTGGATTTCAGTTTTTACTATTTTTGGTAGAAATTGAAATATTGGAAAGGATAATGTGTGATTTTCACTTTCAACTCATTTTCTTTTCAAAAATCTTTACTAATTTTTAACGAGATTTTCAATACAGGGCGGCTAACAAACCTTCAAAATCCCAAAACAGGACCCCAGCAGGACTTTTTCAAAATAGGTTTACTACTAAATTTTGACACCCCCCCCCCCCCAAAAAAAATACTAAACACATTTTTGAAACAGTAACCCATGATTTTTCTTCAATAATGATTGTATGAATTAAGGTAACATACCAGTTTTGGATCAGGCTACCAATTACGGATCATTTTTTTGAGGCGCTCTACGTTGTTCCGAAATGGTCACCAAGGATTGATACCAACATAATCGTGTAGTCTGAAGTCTTACCTTTCAGAAAATATATAAACTTTGCATTTTTCGTGTTATCAAACCGCTTGTAGATTCATTTGAAAAAAGTGAGTCACATTTTTAGTTGAAATTTCGTATTTTTTGCAATGGCGATTGTTAAAAAGTGTAATTAGAGTTATTGATATTTAGTTTTTGATGCGGTTGCTGATTATTTCATGTTCAGGGAAGTACTATCGACACATTTTTCGCGTGATCAACCAGTTTTGCGAATTTTGAGTGTCATTTGCCAAGCATCGAAGAAAACGTAAATTGGCACCAAAAAAGTTGGATTTCTTCACCAAAATTGTCTGTTCCGAGATTTTCGTCGTGTTTTTATATATTGGGTGATTAACATTATTAAATCCGCGCAATGAAATTCCAAAGTGAAAGTGATCCGTAATTGGTTTGATCCATAATTGGTAGAAAAATTTTCAATTTTCAATTGCGGATCAAAAATTTTCCTACCAATTACGGATCGATCCACAATTGGTAGTTTTTCAACTTCGGTTTTTTAACAATTTTTTGATGAAAATCTTTGAAGGCCATCTTTGTAATGTTGAAAATACAGTCAGAGTGAAAAAAAATTGCATAACTTAAATTTTATTTGATGATCCGTAATTGGTAGAACCCCCTAAAAAGGCGTATTTTTCTGGGTCCCTTCAAGCCTGCTTGAAATCGCTTTTTTCAAAAAACAACTGCGCTAGTTTGTAGAAGAGAGGTCAACGTTTATTTTTAAAAAAAAAATCACCAAAATTGGTTCATAAATAACGTCAGGGCATGAATTTAAGAAAAAGTGATCCAAAACTGGTATGTTACCTTACATTAAAATCAAAAACTCATTTTAAAAGAACAAATTGTTCCAGTTTTGAAATATTCAATTGGTAGAAATGGAAGAAAAAAGTTTTTACGAGGGAAGAAAAATTATGTTTTTTTTTTTTTCGAATTCTGAAGGAAATTTTTCTTACAGCGGGAGAAAAGCGCGAATTTAAACACTCAAGCGTTTCGCGCGAAAGAGGAAAAGTAGAACTTTGCTCCCGCTATAAGTAAGGAAAATATGTAAATTCACTGAACCCGAGCGAAGCGAGGGTGAAATTTTTTTTAAAGGGGGTACCCAGAATCTGAAAATTTTATATGAGGTAAAATTCTTGCTTTTTTCGTGTTTTTGAGGTTCAAAAAAACGAAACATTTTTGAAAATTGCAATCGAGACCGTTACGAAATCCTTTAAAAAAATGAGACCAACCGAAAAACGATTTAAATCCAATTCTCAACATTTTTACCCCCTCCCCACCATAAAAACTTGAGGATTGGAATCATTACCAACAAAAATGAGAAATAAACTTCAATTTCAAAAAAAATTACAATAAATGACCCCAGGGCACTAAATCAGGAAAATGAAAATTCTAGGTTTTTTGGAGTTGAAATTTCTTTACAGGGTATCGTAATAAAATGTGTAGAGCAAAAACACTGACTTATACTGATGACCTTTTGGAATTACTTTTGGCATGAATTTTCTGAGTTTAGACACCCCCCCCCCCCCCGAAAAAAATCGATACAACAAGCAAGGGCGAAAACTTTCAAAGCTTTTGGTACAAATTATTAAAAAATGAAATTTTGGCTTTAATTGGTAAATTTTCTGCTAATTTTTCATTTTATATGAAATCGGTGACTTTTCACAGATCTTTCCGTCAAAATTATTGATTTATTTCACAAATTGGAAATTGATTGAAAATTAATTATATTTAACTGAAAGATCTGTAAAAAATTATCAACTTTTAAAATAAAGTGAATAAAATACTGTCCGAGCGAAGCGAAAGCGAAAATTTTTCAAAAAATACTGTTAAAAAAGGTTAAAAAAATCTACCTTCTTGATGATTGAAAAAAAAAACGGGCCCGGGTAGGCGGGTACAAATATACTCCTCTGTACCCCCTCACGCCGCGCCGGGTCTAACTGAGCCTTGATTGAGTCCGAGCTGAACGAGGGCGAAAATTTTCGAAAAAAGGGCATATCTAAAATTTCATTACTAAGTAAAATGAAATTGTCCTTTTTTTCGGGAGTTTGTATTGACATATAAAAAAAATATCTATTGACTCATATCCTGATCTCCTTCCAAAGAAATCGAAACATTTTTGAAAATTCCAATCGTGATCATCGGGTAATTTGATAAATGAAAAAAGACACAATATATCAAAAACTGTTATTATTTCATTATTTAGAGCCAAACAAAACAAATAATTTAAGTAAAAAAAAGATCAAAATATCCAATTTAGTTTTTCTGGGCAGGGACGAAATGAAGAGTAAATCTGAGAAGAAAAAAAAAATCGGTAAAAGGGGAAAAGACCGGGAGAAATGAACAAAAGTTCGAAAACCAGATGGCTGTTTTCCTTGCTTGACTGAGAAAGAAAAAACAGGGACATAAAAAAACTTTCAACCATGTTTTCAAATTCAGCTAAAATTATTATCTAAACGACAACCAATCTCGTTGTAACTATTGTAAAAGCAAACTAAGAGATTAGTACGAAAAAGTCGACTTCAGAAATAATTTATTACCTACATATTTTAAAAATAGATTTTACGAAATGACGTCTTTAGCTTTACACATTATGCTGTATGTTGAAATCATTTTTATCAGTAAGCTAACAATTTCTACGAAGCATATTTTAATTTCAAATTTTTAATTGCCAAAGCATACTTTACTCAGATTTTGAGTGAACAATCTGTAGAATTTTGTCTACTCTTTTTCAAAAATAATATACAAACTGAATTTTAATTCAGAAAAAGTTAAAATATTCAAAAATTGATTAAGTTTGATGATGACCCTGACCACTTTTCTTAACAAAAGATAGGAAATTTTGAATTCCGCATCTAAAAACTTGAAAAATTATCCAAGCTAGAATTAAGAGGAATTACTGAGCTAGCGAAGCAAGGTCAATTTTTAGAAAATTACGATTCTCACGAAAAAATCTCCAATATGGGCATCTTTCCAACATTTTTTGGCAATTTTTTTCAGAAATGCGTTAAATATACCTACCAATATTTTTTATCATCCAAAATGACCTCTCCACAAATTTTCAATTGTTTTATGTTTAGTTCAAAAACAATAAATTATTAAATAAAATCTTGAAGAAAATGGAATTATTTTCAATAAGACGGATCATAAATAATTTAAATTCCTACTCGAAAAAAATCAGTGTATGATATTCGAGGGATTGATAATTAAAAATTTTAAAAATCAGCAGAACATTTTCGATTCAACAATTCAAAATAAATGGTTGCAAATTAAGTGAAAATAATTCAACAAAAAAATTGGTCCAACTTCATCACTAGAATCCAAATTGCTCTAATTGAACCAATGAAGGACATACAAATTGCTTAAGGAATTAATTTGTACATTTCATTCAAATTATAAAATTGAAATTTCATTACCTGAACTGAAATGAATAAAACAAAAATAGCTGCGAAAAACATTTTTTCAAACCGATTTTTTCCACTATTTTAATGCTATGAAAATGATGACCATAAAAAGCATCAGTTATGTAATTTATATGCATTAATATCACACTAATACCTTACATTTCTCTCTCTCGTCTCCACTCTAATTACACATAAAAAAGGCTCTCGAGCACTTGTACGAATAATTTTCATCCGTCTCGGCATTTTTGGGTCCTTTTGGCCCTTGTTGAAACTTCAATAATAATCTCCCGAAAAATATCTATCTAAATTCGATCTTCGTAAATATAAATAATTCGACTCACCAAAAAAATTAATCCACAATCCGCAGTGAAATTCCACAATTCTAACTCGATTCAGTCACATTTCCTCCACCTGGCGAATTTCATCATAAAACGCATTCCTGGCATAAATCCACGTGCGCTTGAATCGAACGCCTCGAGTGGTCATGTTGGCGTAATCGTAGTATATTGTTCCACAGCCCAAACGACATCACCTCTGCATTGTTTTCGTATCAATTGACATTTGTGTGGTCCGTTACATCTGCTAGCTGCACAAAAAAAGAAGAAATTTAATTAGTTTTTTTTCAACGCCGAAGGTGTTAATTCGCCAAATGTACTATTTACGGGGTCGACAATGGGCTTGAGCCGACGCATGCAGCAGGTACCTAAATGTAACTAAAAAACACCATAGAACCATAATGATCGCCATTTCGTTCCGTTATTAAGTATTACTCGAATCATCTATCTAGAGGGAGAATGCAGCCACAGAGCATCACACAATCATAATAGCTCCATTTATCTTGAGCCGTTTGCTACAATTAAGTCATCATCGACTCATCGCACATTCTCGGACGATCATTTAGTGAGTTCATCGCGCTTCCAACGAAGATTTATTTCAGGAGGGGAGGGAGAGGAAAGTCATCACAAATTTCTTCTTTTTTCAATTTTTCGCCTTCATGACCTCATGGGGTCTATTGGACCTTGAAAGTAGGGCTCATTTTTATTTTTATGTTCTGCTTGCCATTTTTATTCAATTTTTCTTGCTCCAAAGTTTCTCAAAAAAAGTCCCCCTCTCCACGGATATTCGTTTTGAATGAAACTTTAAAGCATTTTTCTGGTAGTTTTTTCCAGCTTATAAATTTTAGTTGTTCTTCAATTTTTTTAATGCCTTCTTCCTTTCCCCTCAAGTTTGTATTTTAACCTCCTATCTCTTTTAGAAAAAAAGTTACAGATCATTCTTTCCAAAATTTTGTGAAAAAATCGCATTTCTTTTTTTCGCAAAAAAGGCACCAAAAATGCGATTTTTCCACAAAAATTTGAAAAGAATGAGCTGTAACTTTTTTCTAAAAAAGATGGAGGTCTGCGGTTTGTGGATTTGGATTCACCGTAAAATTTTTCTATCAGATTAATCTAAAAGAAAATTTTCAATTTTTTTTAGAAATCTCAGGTTTTGTCCTTGAAAAATCAGTGTTTTGGCCCCAACCTCCCAAAGTAAACTTCGGAAGCCAGGACTGAGCGAGGTGATGCATTTTGATGTGTAGAAACAGAATTTCAGCATGAGAAACCAAAAACAAAATTTTTTGTCGACCTGTGTTTATTATGAAACGATAACAATACATACAAATTTTCTCACTTTCCACTTTCGATTCATCTTCCTTGTAGAAGTTTACGCCTGCCCAAGAAAAATAAAGGGTAATTTTTTTTCTAAAAAATTGAGATTTCTAACCACTCAAATGTCAATTTTTTTCAAAATTTGGACAACAAAAAAATCTTTCAGAATACCTAGGTATTTATGAAAAATGTAGAAATTTAGAAAAACTTCGAAAAATATCACATTTCTACACAAAAAAATGGGACCTCATAAAATGTTGAAAAAATTAACAATAGTCTCTGTGCAATTCGAAAAGGGAATCTGCTGAATCTGTTTTATAAGTTTATCAAAATTATACTTGTAAAATCTATAACTGTCACTAGTGTGGGAGAACCTTCAATTTTGGAATAAAATTCAACCTGAACGAAGCGAGGATGAAAATTTTTGTCAAAAAAATCATTCCAACATGAAAGGAAACTAAATAAAAAATTTCAAAATTAATTTCAAAAATGAGAACCCCTTCGAATATTGGAAATTTTGGATGAAAATGCAGAAAAAATGCCTGGTGTCAAGAAACTTAAGCCAAATCCAGGACAAAATAAAAACTTGCAGAACTATTAAGACACTTTTCATCGCACCTCTGCCATGTTTCGTTCATATTTAAATTCTTGTCAGTCAGCAACAAACAGAAAATCTGCGTATCGAAAAATCGAAATCCAACTCTACGATTCAGTCCGTTACGCCCAATTCGACTGTATTGTCGAAATTGGAACGTGACGCTGGTTTTGAATTCGCCGCGTATATAGATCGACACTTGCTCCTCAAACGTAGCCCGCCGCTGATCGAAGATAAATACTCGCACAGAGCGACCGTAACTGCCTAATTTATCAACGTTGCAGTACCAAGCACGCCGGCTAAATCTTATTCACTTTTCGCCAAATTATTTTCTTCGCTACATAGGTAGGCTAATTTCCATCATCACGTTGAAGATGTACTTAATTAAGATCACAGTATTTATTTTTTTTGTTAACACGGTGCGGTCAAACGAACATAACTAGGTTATCACTGTCAAGGTCAATCTTCCATCGATGACCAAGAAAAAAAAAAGAATTCCTCAAATATTCGGGGCCAATAATAAACATCTTAATTCATGGTCGACTTGACATCAACATCGCCGTATTAGAAATAGAAAGTGAAAACTTGCCACATACGAGATCAACGCAAAGAAAGAAACAAAAAAATCACACTCACGGGTAACATTGTCTCACTTGACAATGATCTCGCGACAGTTAAATATCCGAAACAATGATAAAGGGGGAAGGAGGGTAAAAGCGACAAAAAACCTCAGCCTTGGCAATATGCTGGCCACTTAATTACCATGTGCATAGATAGAAAGGCCGGCATGTTATTTAATTAATAAAACGGTTTGAATACATTGTTGGACTTATCGTAATCCTCGAAATTTAGAGAAAGCATACAATTAGATAGTAAAACAACGTGTATTACATGGCGTTTACTCAGCGAAGAGCGAATCGTCGATTATTATTAAATGAACGCGATGCAATGTACAGAACGTAGAATAATCATCGTCGTAATCGTGTTCCCCCTGATGGTGTTTCAAGTCTGTGAGCTGTGAAGAGCAGTAGATAAATAGGTGAATCTATGTAATCTTTTCGATGTCGATACGAAATGCTGACCGGAAAAATACATTTAAATATGGCAATGAAAAATCTACTCGTACTAATGTATTTTTGACAAAAGCCTACCAACTGTGAATACTGAGTAGGTAATTTGAAGATATAGGTGAAGCATAATTAGATTGTCCCGGATGATCTAAGGAGAACGTGAATGATGGGAAGTGAATCATTCATGAGGGTGCTACGTATAGCATGTACTATTAGGTAGGTAGTAGGTACTAGGTACTCGTATTATGGAGGTTGTGGTGTTGTAAGATTATCAAACCCATATGAAAAAAAACCTTTCCTAATAAGGGTCAAAAATGGCCCTTGACCCAGAATTGGTCAAAATTGCCCCAAAATGTCAGAAACATTCCAAAAAAATTGGCCCCTTTACCCCCACCCCTTTCAGAATTATCGCGTTTGTAATGTCGAAATTTCAATAGAATACACAATATCACTGGAAGGGGTGGGTAAAAATTCATCTTGTTAGATAATATGAATGAGAATTTTTTGAAAATTTTCAGCTCACATTTTCCCCATTTTTTTCAACATTGAAATTTTCGAAAAGTTTTTTGAAAAAATTTGGAGGGAGCCATGGCTGGAAATTTTTTCATTAGTTTGGCCATAGGGTGGGCCGAAAAAACAATTTTTTCGATTTTCAAAAATATACCCCCGCAAAAGTTGTTGGCTGATGAGACTTGAGGAATGAAAAAAAAATTCAAAATCAATTCATATCTTCCGATCGCGTATTGGCATTGAAATTTTCAAAAATTGGTTAAAATTCAATATTTCCAAAAATTTTAGAAAATTAAAAAAAAAAATTAAATTCATTTAAATCGGTTTTAGAGCTTACCTAGTGACTATTCAAACCAAAAATCTGATTTTTTTTTGAAAAAAATTCAAGCTTTACCTACATTTTTTTTCAATTCTTTACATGAAGAAAAATCAAAAAAAAAATTATAAAACGTTGTTTGATTTTTTTAAAATGTGTTTTTCACTTTTTCGGTCTATGTGGTCACAATCAGACCTTTCAAATATGTTATTCTTGAAGGATGGAGAAAGGGATGTTTTTTTGGGCGATGAAACCGTGCAGAAGAATAATTTAAAATGCAAAATATTCAACTTTTTTTTTCATACCATTAAATCTTACAAGATTTTTGACATCTTTTTTCCGACCACAAAACCGGCCTAAATTCAATTTTTAAAAATTTTGAATATTCTCAGTCTTGAAATTCAAAAATTCCTTCGCAATTCAATGCCCTCCCACCCCCTCAGAAAAAACATAAGCCTCAAATTTATTAATTCCATGAAAATCTCCCTTTTTGGCTTGGCCTAGTAAATCGATGGTAGTAATAAATATTAACAAAATCATATCATTTAGGCAACTTCAATTGAATTATTGAAATGATATTTGTGGATGCATAATGCGAATTATGAATATGGGACAATAAATATTCATTAATGTATGGTGAAGTGATACAACGCGATGAATGACAGAAGACATGTATTTTATTTTTGCAGAAAAGACTGCATTTTGATATTTCAAGTCTCTACTTATTGCATCTAATTTTGAATCCCCCCCCCCCCCAAAAAAAAAAATTTTGATTCAAATTTTTAAAATATTTTAAAATTGTCTTTACATTTTTCCAATTTTTCCAAAGTCTGACTGATTTCAGTTAAATTTTCGGAATGGCTCATCTCCCGGTCTAATTTCATATCCATTCGGCTTCCGGATTAATTTCGCGAATGCGGTTTCCCAAATTGCAAAAATCCCGTAAAATTTATTCTCGAATCCATTTTCCCGAATGTGATTTTTTACGAATGGTATTTTCACGAATGTTGACTTTTCTCGAATTTATTTCCCCGAAAGAAAAAACGTTTTAATCGTATTTTTCCTGTTTTGTTTGCATCATTTATTTTTCAGTTTTTATCCATTCTTGGTCGTTATTTTTTTCATTTATTTGTATTTTCCTTTTCTCGCATTTTCGAAAAATATTGGTACAGAGAACGAAAAATGAAGGCTAAATTTTGTCGAGAAAATTTAATGAAATTTCCTCTCCTTTTTTTATTCCAAAGTTTGAAAAATTCGAGAGGAAGAAAAAGATTGACCGGATTTCAACTGAAAAAAAATCCTCAGATTTTATTTCCAATTCTATTTATTCTGTTGCCTTCTTCTTCATTGAGCTGCAACCAATTCCAAATCCTGACCTGTACTCAGCGCTAAACTAAATTTTAAAAGAACCAGCAGCGACAAAGGCGGCGATTGCAGAGTACAAAGCTGCTCAAGTGCTCAAAACCTACCTAAGCAAACGTGGATTTAACTGCAATAGCAGATTCAAACTTTTACGTACGTTGAGATACGACAAATACGTACAATGCTTACGAAGATGTTCCTTCGAGCCTCAGCTCGTTGTTTTGTAAAGAAAAAAAAAATTAATTTTCTACTTCTTGTCCATTAGGGAAAATTTCATTTGGAAAAATGGATTCGGAAATAATTTTTTCGGGATTTTTTCTACTTGGGAATTTGGTGGTTCAGGAACCCCTCTAATCGTTTATTCAAAATCTCCCAAAAATGTTCTCTATTTTCTTGACAACAAAACAGTTCGACTCACTTTTCAAAGAACTGATCGTAAAATGTGATACCTTATTACCTTTAGCTAAGGAACCCTGCATGTTTAAAATTTTATTACCGAAATTTCGAAAAATTTTATTACTCGGATAACGAAATTTATGCGCCGGCAGTCCACGTACGTAGTGCAAATGCGTGATGGCCTTATTACAAGGACCTTGGAAAAACGATTTAAATAAGAAGTTTTGTGCATTTTCTACACTTTAACCAAATATTTTCGAGTCGTTCGAAGCTCACATTTGTTGGAAATATTTTTTCCGCTGCGAAGTCGATTGACGTTTAAGATTAAAAAGTACCGGGTAAAAATGATTTTCAGCGTGAAAATTTCTGGTAAGTGGTATTTTAATGAGTTGATCAGTCAAAATTCAATATATTGTGCAAATTTGCTTCTTTTTGTGATTTTCTTCATAAATGCAGGTATCGCCTGAATCGGACACATTACCGAATGCTCGCAGACAATGTGCCCGATTTAGATTCAACAGATACAATATGAATTTTTTGAAAATATTTCCGTTTATATTTCAAGTTGCTTGACTCAAATTGATAAGTTTGATTAATATTCAGTGTTTAAGTAGTTTTTGTCTTGGTGGCAATTTTATTATTTGCTGCTGCTCCGGAGACTTGTGCCGAAGATGCAGCTCCTAATAAGTGCCTCGATAACTGCCCAACACCGAAGAGCGCCAAACCTGTATGTGGCAGTGACGGAGTAGAGTACCCCAGTCAAGATGCTTTGGACTGCGCTAGAAAATGTAATCAAGGAATCAAAAGTACGTATGTATTGCAGACGAGGAGGGTCGCAGAACTGCTTCCTAAAAATATGAATGAAAGGTGGTCTAATTTGTCGCGCGCAGCTCGGACCTAGGCCTATGCGATCGAAATTTTGATTTGACATGGATTTTTACAAGCGTTTCAAATTAAGGAAATCTTTTCTAGGAAACCATCATTGAGACCAATTCATAGTCTTAATGTTGAGAAAACCAAAAAATATATTAAGTACACTTTTTGCCCAACTTGTATTCTGATAGACAAAAAAAAAAATCAGAAATTTTATATTTTATAACATTTAATATACCTTTTGACTTTTGCAATACTCGAGTTCGGCAAAAAAAGTACATTATATTTTTTGTTTCTCTCGACGTGAATTATGAATCGGTCAGTTCACATAAAATGATTCGTTTTTTGTATAAAACTGTAGCATTATTAAAATTTTTGCCCCCTCCCCTCAGAGGGGAGCACCAAAGGTGATCACAAGTGATGAAGTAAAATCGATATCTTACTCCAACTACTCAAAGTCAGTTTATAATTTAACTTCATCAAAAAAATCAAGAGAGACCCATAGGAGAGGTAATGGGATAGGCCAAATTTGTACCTTCGATCACTATTCCTCTTACATTATGGATTGCTCCTAGGAACAATGTTGACCAATTTAATAATCCTATATTTTCTGACTTTATAGAAATTTTGATAGTAAATTACGGGCCATGTGAACACAAAAGTTAAGTCAATAACAAAAAGGCTATGAAATACACGTCCAGAACTAAGTATAGGTACCTAGCTATTTAATTAATTATTTAAAGTAACTTTGGTTTAATATGTCATTGTTATTTTATCCTTGACTAATTATAAAATAGGTAATTTAATTTTTATTGGATAGTTGTTTTTATTTTATTTAATAATGTATCTTCTAAACTTTGGTCACAATTATAAGTACGTACGAGTAGTTTAATGGAGAGGGAAAAAAGGAAAGGAGATTTATGATACTCTGTGTTTTTATTTTCAATTTTTACGCTCCCAAAAAAGCTTTCAACACCATTGATTGTGAATATCTAATGGCTACATTCTTACCCTCCCCCCTCTCAAATTACATCAAATAAGAATTTTGAAAGCCTTAAAATAAGAAAAAATGGCTTTTTTAGGCATTAAAAATATAATTTTTTCAAAGCTTCACCCTCGCTTCGCTCGGGTATAAATTAAATCACGTTTAGGTGCATTATTTGAGGCGATAGCGCCAAAAAAGGTTCCTTTTTACTCATTCTTCATAAAATTGTTCTGGTATTTCAAGTTGCATCCATTTTGAGTTGGGAATTTCATGAATTCGAGTTGGGATTTTCATGAGACTCCCCCCCCCCCTGGAAAATGCCTTCGGTACGTCACTGTCGTAGAAATTTAAATGGTCACATTCCTATCCTTGAAAAGAAAAACTATTCGAAACAACATCCTAAATAGATTCCAGAGGTAAAAAAATATGTATTTTTAATCCTCGTTCGAAAAAGTTGAAATAAATATTCTATTTCGGTCACGACCCAACTCCAAGAGATACCTATTAGGCTATTACCTACATAGTCAGGTACGTCTAAACAAGATAATTGTCTAATTCATGAAATGGATAATTTTTTCGCCGAATATTTCAATTATACAAAAGTAAGGGACTATTTTTTCCTATTTCACGAAATAGACAAAATAGGTAGTAGTAATAAATATTAACAAAATCATATCATTTAGGCAACTTCAATTGAATTATTGAAATGATATTTGTGGATGCATAATGCGAATTATGAATATGGGACAATAAATATTCATTAATGTATGGTGAAGTGATAGTGTGATACAATGCGATGAATGACAGACAGACATGTATTTTTGCAGAAAAGACTGCATTTTGATATTTCAAGTCTCTACTTATTGCATCTAATTTTGAATCCCCCCCCCGCCCCCCCAAAAAAAATTTGATTCAAATTTTCAAAATATTTTAAAATTGTCTTTACTTTTTTCCAATTTTTCCAAAGTCTGACTGATTTCAGTTAAATTTTCGGAATGACTCATCTCCCTGGCTAATTTCATATCCATTCGGCTTCCGGATTAATTTCCTGAATGCGGTTTCCCGAATTGCAAAAATCCCGTAAAATTTATTCTCGAATCCATTTTCCCGAATTTGACTTTTTACGAATGGAATTTTCACGAATGTTAACTTTTCTCGAATTTATTTCCCCGAAAGAAAAAACGTTTTCATTGTAATTTTCCTGTTTTGTTTGCATTATTTATTATTCAGTTGCTATCCATTCTTGTTCGTTATTCTTTTCATTTCTTTGTACTCGCATTTTCCAAAAATTGGTACAGAGAACGAAAAATGAAAGCTAAATTTTGTCGAGGAAATGTAATGAAATTTCCTCTTCTTTTTTTATTCCAAAGTTTGAAAAATTCGAGAGGAAGAGAAAGATTGACCGAATTTCAACTAAAAATAATCCTCAGATTCTATTTCTAATTTTATATTTTGTCGCCTTCTTTTTCTTGGAGCTGCAGCCAATTCCAAATCCTGACTTGTACTCAGCGCTAAACTAAATTTAAAAAGAACCAGCAGCAACAAAGGGGGCGATTGCAGAGCACAGAGTTGCTCAAGTGCTCAAAACCTACCTAAGCAAACGTGGATTCAACTGCAATAGCAGATTCAAACTTTTACGTACGTTGGGATACGACAAATACGTACAATGCTTACGAAGATGTTCCTTCGAGCCTTAGCTCGTTGTTTTGTAAAGAAAAAAAAATTAATTTTCCTTTTCTTGCCCATTAGGGAAAATTTCATTTGGAAAAATGGATTCGGAAATAATTTTTTCGGGATTTTTTCTACTTGGGAATTTGGTGGTTCAGGAACCCCTCTAACCGTTTATTCAAAATCTCCCAAAAAATTCTCTATTTTCTTGACAAAAAAACAGTTAGACTCATTTTTCAAAGAACTGATCGTAAAATGTGATACCTTATTACCTTTAGCTAAGGAACCCTGCATGTCTAAAATTTTATTACCGAAATTTCGAAAAATTTTATTACTCGGATAACGAAATTTATGCGCCGGCAGTCCACGTACGTAGTGCAAATGCGTGATGGCCTTATTACAAGGACCTTGGAAAAACGATTTAAATAAGAAGTTTTGTGCATTTTCTACATATTTAACCAAATATTTTCGAGTCTTTCCGAAGCTCACATTTGTTGGAAATATTTTTTCCGTTGCGAAGTCGATTGACGTTTAAGATTAAAAAGTACCAGGTAAAAATGATTTTCAGCGTGAAAATTTCTGGTAAGTGGTATTTTAATGAGTTGATCAGTCAAAATTCAATATTGTGCAAATTTGCTTCTTTTTGTGATTTTCTTCATAAATGCAGGTATTGCCTGAATCGGACACATTACCGAATGCTCGCAGACAATGTGCCCGATTTAGACTCAACAGATACGATATGAATTTTTCAAAAATATTTCCGTTTATATTTCAAGTTGCTTGGCTCAAATTGATAAGTTTGATTAATATTCAGTGTTTAAGTAGTTTTTGTCTTGGTGGCAATTTTATTATTTGCTGCTGCTCCGGAGACTTGTGCCGAAGATGCAGCTCCTAATAAGTGCCTCGATAACTGCCCAACGCCGAAGGACGGCAAACCTGTATGTGGCACTGACGGAGTAGAGTACCCCAGTCGAAGTGCTTTTAACTGCGCTAGAAAATGTAATCAAGGAAACACAAGTACGTATGTATTGCAGACGAGGAGGGTCGCAGAACTACTTCCTAAAAATATGAATGAAAGGTGGTCTAATTTGTCGCGCGGAGCTCGAGCCTAGGCCTATGCGATCGAAATTTTGATTTGACACGGATTTTTACAAGCGTTTCAAATGAAGAAAATCTTTTCTAGGAAATCACCATTGTGACCAATTCATAGTCTATATGTTGAGAAAACCAATAAATATATTGCACTATTTGCCTAACTTGTATTCTGAAAGATAAAAAAAAAAATCAGAAATTTTATACATATTTTATGTATAACATTTATACCTTATGACTTTCGCAATACTCGAGTTAGGCAAAAAATGTACATTATATTTTGTGTTTCTCTCGACGTGAATTATGAATCGGTCAGTTCACAGAAAATGATTCGTTTTTTGTATAAAACTGTAGCATTATTAAAAATGTTTGCGCCCCCCCCCCATCCAACATAGGAGAGCACCAAAGGTGATCACAAGTAATGAAGTAAAATCGATATCTTACTCCCCCTTCTCGAAGTCAGTTCCCAATTTCGCTTCATCAAAAAAACCAAGAAAGACCCATAGGAGAGGTAATGGGGATAGACCAAATTTATACGTTCGATCACTATACTTACCTCTTACATTATGGATTGCTCCTAGGAACAATGGTATTGACCAATTTAATAATCCAATATTTTCTGACTTTATAGAACTTTTCATAGCAAATTACGGGCCATGTGAAAACAAAGGTTAAGTCAATAACAAAAAAGCTATGAAATACACGTCCAGAAAGTATATGTACCTAGCTACTTGATTAATTATTTATCAGAGTAACTTTGGATACCTTTTGGTTTAATATGTTATTTTATTCTTGGCTAATTATAAAATAATTTAATTTTTATTGGGTAGTTGTTTTTATTTCATTTAATAATGTACATATCTTCTAAAATTTGGACACAATTGTAAGTACGTACGAGTAATTTAATGGAGAGGGGAAAAAGGAGAGGAGATTTATGTTGAATTTAGTCAACTCTCAAGTATACTACTACAAATTACAAATATAAGTCTTTATTGTGTATTTAAGGTTAAAATTAATTATCAATTTATGATTTTCTTTCATTCAATAAAATAAGATACATCATATCAAAAATTTTCAATTTATTTGAAAAGGGTACCCCCGGTTAAGATAAGCGAATCAGCTACTTTTTGAAGCTAACCATGCAGACATTATCAGGGCCCCAAAAAAATGATTTTGGGAAATTTTTCCACTCCTCAGTCCTCAACTCACCCCCTTTACCACCACTCCCAAAATAGCGAATTTTAGTCAAAAAATCCCATCTCGAAACCAAATGAACCAAAAATTCTGAAATTTATGTGGTGTATACAGGGAATGGTGACCAATTTATGAGAATTTTTTCAGATTTTTTTTGCGCTGCCTTCTAGCCAAAACTCCACTTTGAAACTTTAAAATCGCCGTATAATTCTGAAACTAAAAGACATACATTTCTTCTTTTTGGCACAAATATAGTCCTGCCATGGTACAATAGAATGATTTTTTCAGATTTTCAGAGTTGACAGAACAGACGAAAAAAATGCGATTTACTACGTATTCAAAAATATCCATTTCATCATTAACACAACCAAAAATTCTGAAATTTATTTAGTGTAGGTATGTGAGGAATGGTGATCAATTTTTCGAGGATTTTTTCAATTTTTTTTTCGTGATGCATTCTAGCTCAAAACCCACCCTTGATCTTGAACATTCAATTGCTCAAAGTGTCTGGCCGGATAAAGAATGAATTTGGCCCTAGGTTGGATTTTTGTTCTAACCCTTCCAAATGGTACCCCTTGATGTAAAAAGATCTGGAAAAGATTTCAACCCTCACGCTCACTCCCTTCCATTTTGGAGTTATGAGTTACGGCCATTTTATAGCTTGATTTTCAAGAATTTTCAATTACAAATGTTGTGAAGGAAATTTTCTGTTTTTTGGCACAAAATTATATCTTGTAAAGATGTACATATTTATGATATTTTTTTGAAAAATTTTGGTGCACATGCTTTTTTCGCTATTTGAAGTTTTCAATCGCAAAAAACACCATATAAACGAAGAGCGATCAATTTCTGAAAATATCCCAAAAACATGTCTTTTAACGTAGATTCACGTCGCGTATTCAGTTTTGAAGATTTCGATGCCAGAAAGGCCAAAAATCGTAAAAAACTTCACAAAAATGAAGTAAAGTTTCCTTTGAAAGGAAATGTTGATGACATGGATAATGGATATGATTGTTTTTTCTTCTCATCCTGACTTCAGATGTTAAGATTTTAAAAATCAGTTTTCAGCTCTCTGATATTTTTCCTTTTATTCTGACTTTCTGAATTGAGTGAATTTTCATATTCTAACTTTTTGATACATAATAAGTTGATTTCAAAAGTATAAAAATTTGTAAGTTTTCAAAAGTCACCTTTTGACTTTCCGATATCAAGTTACTTTGGAAAATAGAAAAATTTGTTTTTAAAAATAAAATGTTGACTTTCTGATATCAAGTTAATTTTGAAATATGAAAATTTACTAGTATTTAAAAGTCACCTACTGAATTTCTATTACCCCCTCCCCACTCAAAAAAACAGGTATACCAATTTAAAAATATATAAATTCCACGATAGCTCTTGCAATCTTTTCGGCTTACCCGAGTAAATGAAAAAATAAGACGGAGTAGGGAAATATACTAAATAGCGAAACGAGGGCGAAAAATTTGGTAAAAAAAAACAGTATCCACAAAAATTGAAAATTCATCACTTCACCCTCAGTGAATTTTCCCAAAATGTGACTAATAATACTAACATTGGCGGCACCTATATGTACCCCAGCGGTGCTGCGCATGCTGATAAACACGAGAAAATCGGCTGTAAATGTATAATTCCCTTCCATCTGCTTCCTTTCTTTTTCAAAATCGTGATCAGGAGCATTCTGGTCATCATGATACTTCTTTCTCACATTTTATCAAAAAGTATGTATTGAAAAAAAATCATCGGATTCTGTAAAAAGAAAAGGCATAAATTGACTCGGAGCGGAGCGAAGGAATTTTTTTGAAAAATCTATAATAAAATGAGCTTAGAAACTTCAGATGATTTATCCTTCTTCTAAATTTTAACAAAATTCCAGTGGAAATTTCAAAATCTCCAACTTTTCTACAAAATGGTCACTCTGAAAAATTTTGACCGTTTTGAACAGAAAAGAAATTAAATTCTCTACAATGTTGTTTGTCATTATATTTTTTGTAGGATGCTTCATTCGCTTAGAAATGAACATGAACTTGATTTTGCAACAATAACAAGTGTTTTTTTATCAACAGTGGCGTCGGTAAGTGGAGTACGAGTGGTGCATTGCACCCCCTCCCCAATTTTGACGGCGGGGGTGCAATGTATCATTTACACTCTCCCTTCACACCAGAGAAGGATTTTCAAAGCATTACAACAATGAGAAAATGCCTTTTTTTTGGGAATTCAATTTCAATTTTTTCAAAGCTTTGCCCGAGCAAAATAACCTATTCAAGGCAAAAGTGCGAAAAAAGCACATTTGTGCTCCCCTCCCTGAAAATTCTGATTTTTCAAGTCTTTGTACTCATTTTGCACCAAAAAAGCTTCCGATGCCACTGCTTTGCTTATCAAAAACCATGTGGGGGGGGGGTTCAACATTTTCTCAAATATATTCCATATTTTCTTTTTTTAAAAAAAATCATTGTCATTTTTCAAAGAGCTAACTGTAAAATGTGATACCTTACTACCTTTAGCTAACGAACCCTGCATGTATAAAATTTTATTACCGAAATTTCTAAAAAAATTATTACTCGGATAAAGAAATTTATGCGCCGGCAGTTCACGTGCATAGTGCAAATGCGTGATAGCCTTATTACAAAGACCTTGGAAAAACGATTTAAATGAGAAGTTTTTGCGCATTTTCTGCACATTATTTTCGAGTCTCTCGGAGCTTGTACATATTTGTTGGAAATACGTATTTTCTCCGATTTGTTGGAAATATTTTCTCCTTTGCGAAGTCGATTGACTCCCGCATGTGTTTAAGATTAAAAAGTAACAAGTAAAAATGATTTTCAGCGTGAAAATTTCTGGTAAGTGGTATTTTAATGAGTTGATCATGTCAAAATTCTATGTATTATGCAAATTCGCTTCTTTTTGTGATTTTTTTCATAAATGCAGGTATTGCCTAAATCGGACACATTGCCGAATGCGCGCAAGCAATGTGCTCGATTTAGACTCAACAGATACATATGAATTTTAAAATAATTTCCGTTTATATTTCAAGTTGCTTGGCTAAAATTGATAAGTTTGATTAATATTCAGTATGTTTAAGTAGTTTTTATCTTGGTGGCAATTTTGTTATTTGCTGCTGCCCCGGAGACTTGTGCCAAAGATGCAGCTCCTAATATGTGCCTCGAGAACTGCCCAACGCCGAAGGGCGGCAATCCTGTATGTGGCACTGACGGAGTAGAATACCGCAATATAATTGCTTTTTTTTGCGCTAGAAAATGTATTAAAAAAAGTACGTATGCATTGCAGACGAGGGAGCTCGCAGAGCTACTTGCTAAGATTATCAATAAAAGGTGATGAAATTTTTGACGCGTAGCTCGAATATCTAAATTCCAAATCGCTGGGTGCCATGTTTTGAAAAATGGCCAAGGTCTATGTGATCAAAATTTCGATTTGACATGGATTTTTACAAGTGTTTCAAACAAAGGAAACCTTCTCTAGGAAATCATCATTTGATGTGATCAATTCTTAATATATGTTGAGAAAACAAAGAAATATAACCTTATTACACTTTTTGCCCAACTTGTATTCTGAAAGACAAAAAAAAAAAATCAGAAATTTTATATTTTTAACATTTAATATAACTTTTGACTTTTGCAATACTCGAGTTACGCAAAAAATTTACATCATATTTTTTGTTTCTCTCGGCGTGAATTATGAATCGGTCAGTTCATATAAAATGATTCGTTTGTGTATAAAACTGTAGCATTATTAAAATTTTTGCCCCCCACCCCCTCAGAAGGGAACACCAAAGGTTATCACAAGTGATGAAGTAAAATCGATATTTTACTTACCCCCCTCCCCCTCTCGAAATCAGTTTCCAATTTTACTTCATCAGAAAAAAAAAACAAGAAAGACCCATAGGAGAGGTAATGGGGATAGGCCAAATTTATACGTTCGATCTCACTATAACTCTTACATTAAGGATTGCTCCTAGGAACAATGGTATTGACCAATTTAATAATCCTATATTTTCTGACTTTATAGCATTTAACGTTGCAAATTTTGGGCCATGTCAAAAAAAAGGTTAAGTCAATAACAAAACGGCTATGAAATACACATCCAGAAAGTATAGGTAGTACCTTAGCTATTTAATTAATTATTTAAAGTAACTTTGGATACACTTTGGTTTAATAGGTACATAATTATGTTATTATCCTTGGCTAATTATAAAATAATTTAATTTTTATTGGGTAGTTGTTTTTATTTTATTTAATAATATATCTTCTAAACTTTGGACACAATTATAAGTACGTACGAGTATAGTTTAATGGAGAGAAAAGAAATGAGAGGAGATTTATGTTGAATTTTAGTCGACTCAGAAGTATACTGCAAAGATAAGTCTTTATTGTGTATTTTAAAGTTAAAATTAATTATGAATTTATGATTTTCTTTCATTCAATAAAATAAGATACGTCATATCAAGAATATTCAATTTATTTGAAAAGGGTACCCGGTAAAGGTAAAAATAGGCGAATCAGCCTAAGAGCTACTTTTTGAAACTAACCAGCAGACATTATCAAGACCCAAAAAAATGATTTTAGGAAATTTTTTCCACTCCTCAATTTACCCCCCCCCCCCCACAAATGGCAAATTTTAGTCAAAAAATCCTATCTCGGAACCGAATGAACCCAAAATTCTGAAATATATGTGGTGTATATGGGGAGTGGTGAGCAATTTTTGATTATTTTTCCCGATTTTTTTTGCGCTGCCTTCTATCCAAAAACTCCACTTTTAAACTTTAAAATTGCCATAATTTTGAAACTGAAACACTGAAAGACATACATTTCTTCTTTTTGGCACAAATGTAGTCTTGCCATGATACAATAAAATGATTTTTTCAGATTTTTAGAGTTGGCAGAACAGACGAAAAAAATGCGATTTGCTATTCAAAAAAAATATCTATTTCATCATTAACACTTGACCAAAAATTCTGAAATTTATTTAGAATATGTGGGGAGTGATGATCAATTTTGGAGAATTTTGGAGAATTTTTGAGAATTTTTTTGCGATGCATTCTAGCCCAAAACCCACCCTTGAACTTTGAATTGCTCAAAGGTTCTGGCCGGTTAAGGGATGAATTTGGCCCCAGGTTGGATTTTCGTTCTAACCCTCCCAAATGGCACCTCTTGATGTAAAAAGTTTTTAAAAAAATTTTAACCCTCCCCCCTTTCTTTGACTCTTGAAGACAGAGGAAGTCCCAGAAAAGTAGCTTTAAAATGATCAACGGGATTTTCAGCTTTTCCGAGCGAAATACTAAAAAAATCCATGTTTTTTCACATCTTGAGTTCATTTTTGGAATTATTTCGACCCTCAACCTAAAATTTGTCAATCAGAAGTAAACATATAACCTCTTCAACTTTATCGGGTGAGGTATAAAAGTTCATGGCTTTTGATTCCTTGAATCAATTTTTGAAATTAATTCAAAAGGGATGTTCCCAAAACTGAATGATTCCGGAAGAAACAAACTTCAAAGCACGTAGACGTCCGTCACCAATTTTATTCTCCATCAAATTTCAAACCTACCATGTAAAGGTTGGAAAATTTCGCTGTTATGAAAATTATCAACTTCAATTCGTTATATTTTCTAAACAATAAAATTTATTAATTTTGGCGTCGTTAAAACTTTAATTAATTATTCTGGGAATAAATTACACTGAGTACACATAAATATGTATTTTCAATGTATAATGGTTCGCTGACAAATAAACCAAAAAATGAATGTATTTCGGAATCAACCGACTAAACTGCAGTTTAGATAGATATGAGTACACTCATTTGAACGTTGAAAGGCACGTGATTTAGAATAAAATTTATGATCATACCTCAGTCCTTGAATTTTTTGCAAAAGAAAAATATTTTTTATCTATCATGAACGTCAAAACTTTCACCGAAAAAACTTCATATTTTACGAGGGTCCTTCAAAAACTATACTGTCAGTAAATCTTTTTCGAAAAGGCAACAACCACAACCATCCAGATTGTAAAAGCGATTTGAAATAAAATTTATATACAATACTTCAATCCTTATCCAATCCAGACACCTAACATTTTTAATGGAAAAATGTTTTCAACTTTGAAACTTTTGTTCTCAACAGAAATAAATTGAATCTATCCTCGAAATTTTTACTGAAAAATAGCCGAATTCTGATAAACTACTCATATTAAGGGTAAGGTGACCTATCTCTATCTCCGACCCCTGTTCGAAGTCCGACCCCCTCTCGATTTCGTCCGTTTATAATGCAATCTACCGGGGAAAAATTTTTTGAATTCCTTATCACAGATAAACATAATGAGACAAACTCGACGTCTCGGAAGCCAAAATTTTTTGAGAAAATCGAGAAGTTGAAAATTGAAGTCGTCAAACTGTCGCGCGCAGTGAGAAAAAAGTTTTTATCATAAACATTTTTAAAAAATATTCTTCGAAAGTTGAATTAATTGCCCATTGATGGGTGCAGTTATTGGTTTTGGAGATTGATCGCAGCAAGTACCAAAATTTTTTGACTCAAGTTTTCGTTCTATGGTTTCCGAACTCCGACCCCCTATATAATCTGTTGTTTTGAACGCGATTTTGTTTTTTGTTTTTTTTTTTTCAATTTTCTTCGCGAGTTTCGACTGCAGGGTTGTCGTTTTCGACTCATTTTGTTCATCTGTAAGAAAGGAACCAAAAAAAGAGAAGATATTTCGACAAATTGCATCATTAACCGTCGAAATAGGGAGGGAGGTCGGAATTAGGGAACACAAATTTTGAAAATCGATTTTTGACTTTCTTCGAGAAAAAAATCGTAAAAAATATTAAAAATTATTTTTGAGCCCCAACCTTTTGGGTATACTTGTAGTAGACACTTCAAGGTATCTTTTAAGCCTATTTCGAAAATTGTTGACCCAAACGGTTCGGAGATAGAGACATTTTTTCAAAAGGGGGTCGGAGATAGGGAACCTTACCCTTACTATTGCCTATTTGTCGACTTTTTTTCCATATATGATCAAAATATGGTAAAAATAATGTAATTTAACCAATTTAAAAAATTTTCACTGCTTGGGATACAAAATTATGTTTTCTTATAAACTTTGAAAATTTTTTAAACGAGTTTGAAAAATAACGCCATCCCAGTTTTTTTGTATGTTATTCAGCACAAAAAGTTGCATCATTATATTTTTTTCAGAATTTTTGAAGGTGTCCTTCATGTAAAAATACCACTTTTCAACTTTTCTTGCTAATTTTTGACATTAAAAAAAGTGGCAACACTGAATTCAAAAAAATCGCCAAAAAGCTCATCAAAGGCCTTACACATTAGAAAAAGTTTCAACTTTCTACCAAGCACCGTTTCTGAGTTATCCACGCTCGAACTTTACCATATCCAACCTATCCTCAAAACTTTGAGGGCTCATGGCTGTCCTCCAAAAAGACTTTGGAAGCTCCGGTTTGAGCCATTCGTCATCTCTTATCGAGGTCTACGTCTACACACATGCAAAAAATCAAAGAAATCGAAGACCCCACTTTCCACTTCGTGGTTGAACTGACATGGAATGACCCTTATTCTATACTAAAAAATAAAAACAAACGTAAATATTTTGAACGTTTGAAATACCTACAGGTTAATTTGTTCGACTCGTTTTATCATCATGATTATATTTTACAGTATTACGTGTTGCCAACCTTAAATTTTTGCAACAAAAATTCCAGGGGACTAAAATTTTTTGAGCCTTTGAGGGGGGGGGGAGAAGGTATTCAATATGGACAACCATTAATTTTTCAGATTTTTTTGACCTCAAAAATGACTAGCGGTTACTTTGCCCTGGTGCAAACCGTGAGCCATTAATTTTATCACTCTAAAACACACCAATTTTGTGGTGTAACGTGTAGTGTGGTGTTTTTTTACTTTTTTCATACTAAGTTTAGTCTTTTTCGACTTGATACAAAAAATAAAAAATGGAAGTTTTATTTCAAAATTTTAATCTGTTCAAAGTTATGTTACAAAAATTTAATGATGCATAATTTTTACTAAAACAAACCCCCTACTTTTGTAACTTTGAACTTGAATAACTTTCGATCTCACTTGAATTTATATGGGAGTGTGTGTGCATTTTAATTTTTTTTTCAATTTTTAGCTTCATATTATGGAGTGTCTTTTTTAATTTTTTTTGCAATTGTTGGATCCGATTGTATCTAAAATTCCACGAATTTTTTTATGGTGCACGTATTTTCCAATTTTGTGTAACCAATCGAAAGGTATTTCAGTTCAAAGTTACGAAAGTTCGTTTTCATTACAAAATATTCCGTATTTTTTCCACTTTGAATAAAAATAACTCGAAATTTTTAGTGATGATATAGGTGTTTGAGGTAAGGAAAGTGATCTACGTGAAATTCTCTACAAGAACAAGATGAAATAAAATTGAAAAATGTGCTGGCAACCGATCATAACAGTTATAAAAGTTCGAAGTTACACTCTACATTGAAGAAGGTAACTCGAAATTTTGAGGGAGAATATAATATGGGTGTTTGAGGTAGGTAAGGGAAAATGATCTAAGTTGATTTCTCTCTAAGATTGAATAGATTTTAATTTTGAATTTTGAAAGTTGTGCTAGTATAAAGTATAACTGATCGAAAGTTGATATTCAAGTTCAAAGTTACAAAAGTAGGGGGTTTGTTTTTGTAAAAATTATGCATCATTGTATTTTTTGTAAGATAATTTTAAACAGATTAAAATTTTGAACTCAAACTTCCATTTTTTATTTTTTATATCAAGTCGAAAAAGACTAAACTCTGTATGAAAAAAGTAAAAAAACACCACACTACACGTTACACCACAAAATTGGTGTGTTTTAGAGGGATAAAACTGATGGCTCACGGTTTGCACCAGGGCAAAGTAACCGCTAGTCAAAAATGACCTGCCTGAATCTTCTTTAGAAGTGTTATGCGCGACGACCTTCTCAAAAACGTTCAAAAGCTGTTCTTTATTTTCAAATTTCTGCTAAAATTGAAGAAAATAAATAAATGAAGTAAATCTTTGGTACATATAAAATAATTTTTATACAAATTGAACTTCATTTGTTATCATTACCAATAGCCTGAATCATTTTCAAGATCTCCAGTAAGATTCAACACTGGAAAAACGGAAAATATTTAAAAAAAAGTTCGATCACTAGATATTTCATCACCAAATTTTCAGATCAGAAATAGCATGTGCTTCAATCGAGTTACCTTTTTAAATTAAAAGTTTTTGGCTCTCCTCCTCAAGCAGTTTATATAATTTAAATCATACATCATAGCATGTTTAAATACCCCCCCTTTTTGAAAAAAATTTTATAAAATAAATTTATTGGAATTGGTCGTTTCCACATTATTTTCTGTTATATTCTTTCTAAGGATGCCGAAACAATGTCTCATTTCATGCAATAAAATTCAACAAAACTTTTTTGTCCTTGAATGTTTATTCGGTATCTAAAAAAAAACAACTACCATAGATAAGTAAGTACCTATTGCAATTTATCAAAAATCATCTTTACAACATTCAATTAGGGGAAGAAGTCTTGTTTTGAGCCGTATCTTGATCCGAGAAAGAAATAGTCGTATTTAGATCCGTTTCTTGATCCGAGAAAGACGTAGTCGTATTTTGGTCAGTATTTTGATCTGTATCTTGGAAAATACGCGAAAAAGATCCCTCGCCTATGGGCCTATTATCGTTGTATATCCTACCCCGGACACACTGAGCGGCATAGCCTAAGCATATTAAATTCCTACAACATTGGTCGGTGGTCTGACAGTAACCGCCCAACGGTGCACATACTTGCTCCGAATTCCCCTCAATTATCGCAAAGGTCAACGTGGAAATGATGAATACACCGTAAAGCTTCATCATTTTGCGAAAAAATGCACGTAAAATTGTTAAAATTTCGAAAAAAGTTACTGAATTCGCGAATCAAACAAGCGGCAACGCAAAATCGATCTCGTTTAAAATACACACAAATGAAACACAACCGCCCGAATTGTAAAGCAAATGTAAAGTATACTTGGGTACTTTTATTGGCAAAGTAGATGATTTGAATAATAAAACGTTACGACTGTGCTCGGGTCAATCATAATTACGTAAGTGCATAGGTAGTTAAAATTTATGATAATAGAAACAATTCCATATTAGGAAAGTTTCACTTTTAGTGTCAACGGAATTACAATAATTGATAAGCAATTTCCATACTTCAAACAATCAACACGTTTAAAAAAAGTCATCATCTATAAATAGTGAAAATAATATGACTAGGTAGGTAGGTAGATATCGGTAAATTGCGTTATGAAAATTCAAAAACGCGACGTTTTTTAAACAACGAATTCTCATTATTCGTCCTTTTCACAATTTTCAAAATTTCTATTTTTCAAGACTCCCCCTTTCAAAAATCATTAGATCCCTATGAATGAGTGAAAAATTACGTTCAAAGGATGGGAAAATGTCTCCTAGGAGCAAAAAAAGATCATGATAGGCATGTGAAATTTTTATTCACTTCCCCCAATTCATCCGATTTCCCAGTCCCTCCCTTAAATAATTTCTAGGTAAATTCTGAAAATTTGGCCTCAAATACATGATTTTGCACATATCAAGTACTTTAAACGCATATTTTTGCATATTTTATTCACTTTTCCAGTTTTTATGAATATTTTGAGCAAATTTTTTGAACGGGGTGTCCACTGTATCTCAGAAATAATTTTCCCTGACTTTTCCAGGTTTTCCAGACCAATTTTTAGAAATTTTCCAGACTTTTAAATACGGTATTCCTGAAGAATGGAGGAGCAGGCGATTTTTTCGTGTGTCCAACAATTTTTTTTCAAAAATCATATCCTCTAACGAGATTATTCAATGTTCTCTTTTCTAGCCACAAAAACAACTTAAATTCAGTTTTGGAAGTTTTTTTGACGCCACCTCCCTCCCTCTCTCATCCTCTCTTGCAATTCGGTACAAAAAGAGACCTTGATTTTACAACAGAAAAAGTTTCAAATGAAAGCAGTCTCCAAACTCAAAATTGTAATTCTCTTCACAATCCAATTCCTCCTCTCCCAAAAAAGAACTTCAAATTATTTATAAATAAGAACATTAAAAGTTAAAAATTCATCACTCCACGTCTTAGTTAAGTTTCCCAAAATTTGACCGGAATATACAAATTCATTTCTGTTTCCCTTTCTTCTTTTCAAAATCGTGATCAGGGTCATTATGGTGCTCTGTTTTTATTACATTTCATCATAAAAGTACGAGTTCAAAATATCTCCGAGAGTAACGAATAAATTTTTTTTGAAAATTTTACAATTTAATGGACAAGAACATGCGTTTAAATATCTATTTTTTTGTATAATTATAATCAACAAAAATTAATAATGAATATAAAAATTGGCCCAAGCGGAGCGAGGAAAATTTTTTTTTAAAAATTTCAATAAAACGAGTCCAGAAACTTCAAAAAATTGGTTTTTTCCCCTGGATTTTTACAAAATTCCAGTGAAATTGCTAAAAATTTCAAAATTCCCTGACTTTTCCAGATGGTCAAAATTCATACTTCACCCATGACGAATGCATATTTTGAAATTTTTCATGTATAAAAATTTGAACTCTAGGTATAGATATAAATTCCTAACATATTGACGCAAATATCACACGAAATTTTTAAAAGTCGAATTCTCCATGGAAAATTTTTCAGCTGTATGAAAAAGAAAGAGACCACCATAGGTAGGTCTAGGTACTGGGACTGGGTAGGTACCTTATTCACGAAAAAGATTTAAAACTTCGAAATATTTGATAACGATAGAAAAATCAGCAATGTTGTAATCTCAAGTCTACAAAGGGAGATTTTTACCCATCTACTCAAAATCTCAAAATATCTCCCAATCTACCCAAAATGCCTCTTCATCCCCTACACAGTTCATTAAAAAAAAATTAGCCCACTAAAAAACACTAAATTAAGCTATTTACTTCAAGAGGGTGGTCTAAAAATTTAAATTTTTACACGTCATATGTTTAAAAGTCCTAAAAGTTTTAGGGATGGACTCAAATGAAAGGGAGAGGAGGGAGAAGGGGGGAAAAGGAGAATGTCATGTTAGTTTTGAGACAAATTTAGCTAGCTTTGAAGATTATTCCAATTTTAAGAGGGTACACAAATGTAAAAAAAAACAGGTAAGTAAGTAATCAAATTCTTCAATTTCACCGATACCTTAAAGTCTAAGTTCTTCAAATTTTAGGGTTCAAATTCTGGAGAAGGGGAGGGGATATCGTTTCATATTGAAAGTATCATTAAATTCTGGGGCAATTTCAATAGTAGGAAGCTGGAAGGTATACGAAAAGAAAATCAGCAACAAATTTCAATTTTGAAGGCTTCATAACAGTTTTTCACTAATACTTATCTTCTTATTTAAAAATTAAAAAAAAAAAAGAACAGGCACACTCAGCCACTAAAAAATCTTCACCAGGGAATTGCTTCTCAAGTACAGACTTTTACTACACCTTGAAAAAAAATTGAAAAAAACTCACCACTTGCAGCAATCTTCTTGCACTGGAAACACGAATAAGAAATCCCATTTTCAGCCACCACTTAATTATTTCAAACGATCCTCGATCTTGATATTTTAACCGCCGGTAGCCACCCTTGAGCATTGCCACATTCCAAATTCAGCATCAGCATCGCTTCTTCCATCTGAAAACCAGTTCAATAATTTTTATCGTCATAAATAAAAATACAGAATGTTTAACGCACTGAAGTACTATACACATTTCCTCTCTTATCTTGACAACCTAATATGAAAATATTTAGCACTATGGGGATAAAAAAATGCAGACTCGTATTGGTATTTAAATCGGTACACAAACGACTCATGCCATGTCCACTTACACTTCAGATCATTAAATTGTATCAGTTAATCGATGCCTTGGTTACTGGCGCGTCTGAGATAATCCGACATAAATACGCCGAGTTTTTTTTATACACATCGTAAAAAAAATCGTAACCAAAACACGTCTTAATTCGGCATAACGCCATCTGGATGAAAAAGTAACCCATTGTCGATCATCGACGAATCATTTAATCAATCATCGCAAACGCCATTTACGTCATTTTAATCCGATCAGCTGCTTCGGCGCATGTGCGATGCGGAAATTCATGAATCATGTAAAAGAAAAATCGCCAGCTTAATCCAAATTGTCATCGCGTCAAAATGCCGTTTCGTGGCACATCCTACGACGTCATTAAGCCATCAAAATAAAAAAAACTACATACGTAAAAGCAAATTACACTCGGTAGCTCGATTTAACGCTATCGCATTAAGCATTACATGCCACTACCGTACTTGGCCGCCATTCACGATCGATCGATCAACGTTTTTTTTTTCTTTCCTCTTTGCCGAGCTAACTGGCTCGAGTGCGGGTATCGCGTATACATAGTGACACATCTTCTCACAGATGTATTTGTTGACCTGTAAACGCGCGTATTCGTCATTAAGATCAACGGCTGCGATTCTGCGTGCGACGTCTCGGTTGTTGAATCTGTTGAATGGTCTTGTAGCGTGTTGTGCGCAGGGATTCCATGTACGAGACTATGGTGTTGGTATCTGCTGCGGCGGCGGCGATGAGAGATGACTTATTTTACGAATCAGGTCGTAGTTGAAGGTAATTAGAATAGATCGGAGGTATTCGTAAGAGCCAGAGTATTACATGACAGGGTCAAGGCGAGATCTGGCAGATTCGTCACTTTGGTGACATTTTTTCCGGACTGGTATCTTCATCGGTCCAGTTTCATAGCACGATAAGTTGAACGTTATGGATATGATGATATGACTTTTGAAGATGATTTCCGCTGGTAGCATTTGGAGTCGCTCTGGAAGCCAAGTAGGACTCTTTGATGGCTTGAGGTAGAGTTGATTTGAACTTTGCCGAAGAGTAGTCCAAGTTTTTCATCATATTTCCTTGTATACTGGAAGAAAAATCATCGTTGATAATACTGGAGCAGAAAAAATCGTTGGAAATTCGTTGAAGGTGAATAAAAATATTCGTGAATTGGAGGCAATATCGACGAAAGGATTCTGCAATCAATACGCTCTAGCTAGTTTCTGAAAAATTCATTGAAAGCACTAGACTTTTCTATAAAATTGCAGAAGGATAATTTAATCAGAATTGGGAGCCATCGAAGAGGTGGCATGGCTGCTGTAAACTTAACTTGAATAACTGAGGAGCCTTTGAAGTCACGTAATTCAAATGAATAAAAAAGAGGTCAACTCAAATTTTGAAAAATTTTGAAATGGTTTTAGAACATTTTTAATGACTTCTGGAATATTTTCAGATCGATCTGAAGTTACTAGGGCTGAACAGAATTTTAAAAAAAATTGTATAATTGAGCTTAGTGTCAAAATCTGTGTTAACATAGATATGTTGCAGTGCTTGGAGGGGAGGGCTACCCAGGAATTTATGATCAAATTTGATACACCCAATTTTGTACTTCATGGACCTATTGGTCGGGTATTTCCCTAGAATTTGAAAAAACTTGAAAATTTTCAAAGAACAACTTTTTACATTTTATCAAACATTAAAAAATTCAAAAAATTTTAACCAATTCACGGAACAATTTTTTTTAAGGAACAAAAATTATAAAGAAAAAAAAACCTTGAACATCTGATAACATAATGATATAATAATACTTTCACAGTCATCAACTGAAAAAAATTCAAATCCCATTTTTCAATATTATACGAGTAGTTAAATCACTTACTTAAAATATTCGAGAATTAAAAAAGAGCAAAAAAATACTGCTAGAAACCAAAAAATTGAAATGTCTAGAATTTTGAAAAAAAAAATCATTAAAAAATACCTAACAATGATCCAAAAGTTTTTTTCTCATAAGCTTAAAACAAACCTTGGAACTTTGTCTTTTTATTCTCCCGAGTCCACTGCTGATTAAATTTCACTAAAGTAACCAAAAGGGGTTTCCATGAAATGGAGGGGGGGAGGGGAATTCGTTGAAATTTTTCAAGACTCTTCAAGGAATATCCTGAAATTGAAAAAAAAATCACCAAACACATCGCATCACAAATATTTTACAATTTAAATTAGAATTCCTAAAGCTTTGTTTTAAATTAGGTATTTCATGAAAAAAACTAAAAATGACATCATCGAGGGCTGGAAATTTAAAAATTACAACGCGGCGTGTATTTTTTTCGAATTTCACCAATACAAAACGCAAAAAAATTATAAAGAGAAACAAAAGAATCCAATTTCCGAAGAGAAATTTGAGTCACAACCTGATTCAAACGACCTACTTAGCTCGATTTAATCGTAAATGGTTTTTTTATAGTCAATTTTTTTGGAAATATTTAAATTATTATTTTTTCCTGAAGTATAAACTTTCGACTTGCAACACTCAACTATCAACTTGTCAAATTCCTGAGTTTATTTTGAAAATACAGAGTGAGAAATTTCCCTAAAAATAAATACATATCTCGACATTTATTTTGACTGTTTAAAACATTTCTTTTCTATAAGACGTTAGACAATTTAGAGTCGGATATCATGTAGATATGATGATAAAACCATAGAAAAGCAGAGACTAGAAACTAAAATTTTTCTAAAAAAATATCTCATGGTACTTTGGACTAATGAAATAAGAAAATATTTGAAATTTCGAAAAATTCAATCTTAACCCTTCATCTGTCTCTTTTCACAATGATTAGAAAAATTCGCCGAATTCTACAGATCGATCATTTTTACTCTTCTTCTCGAACACATTTCGAAACGCAAACATCTCATTCAAACATACTGTCGCAATCTCGATAAACAAATTTCCCCATTTCTTAGAAATTTCAAAAACCAGTCTTATTGAACGAGCTCGCGAGAATTTTATTAAGTCATCAACGAATAATTTATAATACCGCGATATTGCTCTGATTATACCTATCTATCGAAACGTCTGAAAATATTTTGTTTTTACAGCCTGCCGCAATAAAAGTTGAAACTTTTCGCTCCGCAGAGAAAAAAACAATCTATAAATTACGATCATTTTTTAACGACATCGAACCCGAGAAACATTAACCGACGTAATAAAGCTTTGGAACATTTTAAACCACTTAACCAATATAGACTTCTGTTACAGCGGTACCGCGTAATCGCAGCTATGAACTTTGATGTGTTTTATAATTTCAAAACTATGATGCAGAAAGAGAGCGAGAAATATGAAGATGCATCTGGCGTCGGAACAACAACAAAGATTTAAATTATTCAAGGTGATCGAGGAAGAAGATTTTTTGACGTAGCCTAGTTACGTCTCACGAAAGATGGTTCATTTTTCGTCGTTTCTCGAGTAGCGGTTTGGATTGGCTTACAGGTGGTCATCGGGCAATATGTATGGTTCCAAATTGAGCAATATTATCGACTTATGTTCGCACGGTTTTCATTCTTGAGGTAGATGCCTTTGAATTGATCTTTCTAAGAAGGAGGAATTAATTGGAAATTAATTACCGGATGATATCGATGTTTGTGCGTCATCTTCGAACTGGCAACTTGTTATAATTGTCCATTAATTACTATAAACACGTCTGGAACGAAGAATGCGTTCGATTTTGAAATTACCATACCTCACACGTAATCCATCGATCGAATGACCATCGAGGATTTTTTTTCTATTAAATTCATCGATATCGAGCAATTAATATGCTATATATTAATCTATTATTCTTCGAATAATTCATCGTTTAACGACCTAACGGGTACCATTTGTCATGTATCACCGGCGATGGCATCGGAGCTGGCTCGTTAAAGGCCTCATATGGTAAAAACATCTCGTCCCGCGGAGCTCCGTGAATTTGGTTTTTATTCGTTTAATGACGTCAATTTTTCTGAAATACCGGATTACTAGACCAACTGTAACGGTACGATTTTTGCAAACTCGTTTTTCCGCAGCATCGGCGATGGAAAACCAAGAGTGACCGGCGTAGTAACGGTAGCAAAGTACACGCAGGAATTACACACGCGAGTTTTTCACGTAACATTAGCCACTTATTATTACCGAGAGCACTTACCAATCAAAGGTCATCGGCTTCGGATCATTTGAAGATGAGCTCGACATCAGCGGTTACTTTTGATCTATTACTCGATCGTAATTAGATTCCGTGATCGGATTGAAATCGACCGGTTAAGCATTATGGATTTGCTAACGTATCCGACCAGCAACGTATCTACACGAACCGGACAAAGAAAAAAAAAACGTTATTTGTATGCAAAATTACACAATTACTTTGTTATCGCCGTCGGTAGTTCACCTCCTAGCGTTATGATTACGTAAGGATGACATTACTCGAAATTTGATTCGAACTGGCGCGCAAGGCGAAAAGAAAATAATATTTTTTCTCCATTTATAATACGATATTTTACGCTGGTGCCATTAAATAATAGAACGCAGCGTGATATGGAAACTTTACCGATCACCAACCAACCATATGAATACCAAATACGCCCGTTAGCCATGAAAACTGTTACTTTCAAATTGAACTCGATTCTTTATTGTGGCGTGACGATATTGTAACAGTTTTTTATACTTTTGCGATGGAAAAAAAAATCAAAATGTCGATTCTGGTAAGTTTTAGATGAGATGGTTGAGATTTCGTCATATCGTTGATACAGGAACAAATGTGTTTCGGCTTTCGCTAAACAACGCCAGTCTGAGCAACATTTTCACCAATTATAATGCTTTTACGCGATAAATAACGAATAATTAAATTACACGTATTAATTAATATTCTACATATTATACTTACTTATACCGGCAGTACGACGGTAACAATGTATACGTGTTCTCGTATATAATTACTCCAGTTTAACGACTCGATGGTGTCGATGAGTTGAGCTCTTGCAAACATTACGCAAATCGAAAATTCTTCCCGATTGTACAAGCTACCAACGGATTAATGTTGGGTTTTACGACTAGATGGAAGCGTGCTTGATGTTCGGAGATCTAAAAACATGAGTAAATACCGCCATTTTACAGCTGTTAGGTTGAATACCGTTCGTTTTTTGCCATAGGTACACATAAAGTAATTTTAGGTACACAGAGAAACGAGTCGGTATCGATAGAGGTAATAAAAAGGTCTCGTATGGGTAAGATACACTTTTAATAGACCGATGAGTACGTTGAATGGTGTAATTTATGAATACAACAAGCATAGGTATACTTAATTTGATTTTGATATTAAAGTCACTCGCAGATATTCAATATTAGTATTTACATATGGCATATCGTAGGGTGATTTTACGGCTTACCTACTTTTAGAAATGGTGGTTGAATGCGACGGTGTTCTATCTCTGCTGGGTGTATTGTTTCTTCAGGTAAAGGTCAACGGAACCATATAATCACAGGTGTATCAAGTTTTCCGTAGAGTTCCACAATATTGCGACTGGAACAGAATCATGATTCTTACGATAGGATCCAAGATCAAAATAACACAATATTACGTAATCGCAATGATTGTTGACAAATGAAGTAGATAGTGCAATTGATCATTAAACACAAAACTGATCATAATGTCGAATGAGTTCGCGTGATGGTGTTTGATGGTGTGACTCGGATGCTCCAAAATCCAAGTAGAATTACAATAACCGAAAAATACACTTTCCAAATAAATGAAAATTTTTGTTCAAAAAATTAAAAGTCAAAACACAATAACACAAACACGCGACGCCAGACGCCATTGCAAAAATTCCCACCCTTTACCCTTCTTTGCCTGGTTTTTGCGCTTGCATCTCTGCGCATACTTGAGGTTTCTATTTTCTCCACTACAAGCGCCAATTTCATTTCAAAATTATAAATTAAATTAATTTTCAATTTATTTTAATTATAATTATATTTTATATTATTATTATTTACAAATTTTTTATCTTTTACAATTTTTTCAATTGTTCGTTATTTTCTCATTTTCTCATTTTATTTTTTTTTCTGGTCACTTCATGTTTAATTTTATACCTACCATTTCCAAAATTCTGTTTTCATTCATTTTATTTAGGTAGGTACTGATAATAGCTCATGTTTCATTTTCAAGAACAACAATAATGTGAACTCAAAAACATGAAAATAAAATTTTCAATTTAGTTTTTCCAATTTCACATTCCAATATCACAAAATGAACAATAATTAATATTTTTTCGTTTTTTTTAGAAAGTGAAGTAAGTACCTACTACCTATGAAAAAAGAAAGGGTTCCTTTTGCACTTTTTTTTTCAATGGCTGAAGAAAAGAGTTGGTATAAGAAGTAAGAACTAGGGCCGGCCGTGTGCCTTGATCTCAAAACGACGAGGTGAAAAACTTATCCTGTATCTCTTCAAGATTTTCAAAACATCAAAAATCAAAACATACAATCAATTTGAAAAACAATAATGGATTTTTTGAATAGAAAAATCCATAACTCCTCCCTGAGATCTGAAAATCTGGCTTCATATGCGCGAAAAATTGAAAAAATTAAAACTATTGATTTTTTAAAAATATTCTAACTATGAATTGTTTTATGTACTCGAAAATATCATTGGTAATAATTTTTCAACTTGGCTCTAATTTTTAAGGGGCCTAGATTTTTTTTTTTTTCAAATAAATTCATAAGCGTATTGATAGGCAGACTTGATGGCATTTTGACTCCGTCAAATCTGAAGTACCTAACTTAGGTTTTTTTTTATGAGATCTGATCTTTTCGAAAACTGTCAGAAAGACATTGAAAATATCGAAACAGTGATAAATTCCTGACACCTACTAAAAAAAGCTCACAATTTTCCAAACTTCAATATTTTTTGTGTTATTCTGGTTCAAATCTATACTTTTCTTTAGCAATGTTTTCAAAGAAAATTAAAAAATTACCTACAACAATAGCTCACGCACTGAGGTGAATAGTTGAAATCCTTCATATAGGTACTTTTGCCTCATTTTTATCCTCCCAAATAGATTTTAAACGGTTTTAAGGCAAGCTGGGCTTTTCAAAAAAATTTAATGATTTTCAACTCGAAAAAAAAAATACTTATTTACTTTCTTAATAGAGAAAAAATGGATCTGACCCAGAAAAAAGGAATTCTGAAAAATTATAATGGATCGAAAGGCCACTGATACAAGTAATTCATGTTTGTAGTTGCACATTTTTATCTAGACCCTTTTTATGGGATGGGTACTTTTTAAATTCTGAAGAATTTAAAATTTATTCAATCAAACTGCACGAACCAACGCATGCAATCAGTTGATGAGGAACCATTCGTAAAAATACTTTAAGATACGAGAATTATAAATCTGGACCAATCCACTTGATCCAAATTCCATCTCGTACTGTTTGCATAACTCATCCGAGTACGATAACACTTCTGCTTATTGAACAATATATAAAAACTTCAAAGAAACACCTTGTTACTTACCTTTTACCATTGCAGTTGAATTGAATGTACTGCAATTACACAACTAAGTATAGGTACACCGAAAATCAGCTTCTCGACACCTTAAATTAAGACGTATCCTTTCAATGAGATTACGTATAAAATAATCAAGATGTATAATTCTCTCAAAGTCGAACCGGTTTCGGTGTAAATGTCAAACATCACGTATCCGTATTTTCCATCAAGGCGGGTACCTGAAAAAAAACACAATAATTTTTAGACGATAGGTATTTATAAAAATATTATTGTAATCGCCTAATATTACGAAATTTAAAAATCATCATTGTTCCAGTCTCTATACGAAGTATTAAATCTATAAAATACTGAAATGAGATCATCGCATCGTCTTCTATCCTACCTAGAAAGCCAGTATTAATTAAATCAATTAGATTTATAAATTCTTGCGACCAAGACGAGCCGCTAACAACGTGCTGGAATTCCAAAACAGTATAATTGGATAATTAAATACGACGGCTTAATTTTTATAATTCATTCGACGTATATGACTTTGCATATTTGGATCTCTCTCGCTCGTCAACATCCGCCATACTACTTTGAAACAATCAAATACAAATTACACGCGGATAAATGATTCTATTTTTTTATGCTATTTTTTTCTCAACACGTTCAATGTTCAGGTTCATCTTATGTAGGGGATCGTTTATCCGATCTGAGAGAGTAATTTAAGCGTACACAGGTGCTCGATAAACTCGTGCCAAAAGCACCAGCACCTACAATATATATGATTATCTTTAAATTAGCGCACATTTTGGCGCTTCGTAATACTTATCGAGGATTTTTTAATCGAATTCGAACGACTATTCTACGTTAAAATGATTTCCGCTCGTCACGAGGCGTAACGTAATTTCCCTCCAAGATGAAAACAATGTTTGTTGTGTGAGCAATACAGAATACAGAAATTACAGACGCAATACGATTCAAAGTTACGGATCGACGAATGATACGATAGTGTAGGTACCTACTTTCTCGATCTAACTGCTTTTTCGCAGCTTGATTCTAATACTTGATGAGTCGTGAAAATGTTTATATTAAGTACCGATATAATTATTGGAGAATTTCAATTAACTGTCTTTGAGAGGGGAGGAGACTATGAAAAATAATATCTTGGAAGAAGGTACCTATCATGTATAGAAAATAAAAAAATATATAGATTTGTTCGATGAAATGGAAACTTTACAAATATACCTACATAAAGGGTATAGTTACTAAACTATTCCAAACATCTCTTCCCTTCCCTTCAAGGAATTGAAATGAAGATGGAGCTTTTGGATTCTTGGCATTCGATTCCTTGGAATTTTCGAATTCAAAATGACTAATTTTTCGATTCTACTAGACTCGGGGGATGGAGAGGAGTAGGAGTAAAAATTGATTGTAATTCGTGACCAAAAAAAAGAGAAAAACTGGTCGAAATATTTCAAAAAAAAAATTTCGTTGAAAATATCAAAAATTTTACCCCAAAAATATTTGCTGCCTTTGATTTCAAGTCTGGAATAATTTTGAATCCAACCCCAAATCAAGCTACTCAGAGGTGAGAGTGGATGAGATGGGAAAAAATTGCAGAAAAATCATGTGATATTGAATCGCATGTTTTTGACCAACTGAATCCTATATTTCGGGAATATTTCCCTGAAAAAAATCAAACCCGGTTTCTGAGGATAAAATGTAAAAAAGTTTAAGCCAAATTTCAAATTGTTTCCTAAAAATATTAATGTTTTTAAATTTTGAATCTTCTCTTCGAAAAAATGTTCACCAAAGCGAAAGATCACAAACTCATCACTAAATCAATACCTTATTCTATTCTGTTACAGATGTCTTCTCACGATGAAAGATCTCCACCTCGAAGACCAAGCTGACCTAAACCCAAGCCATTTCCCTTCGCTGATTCAAAACGGCTTCTCCAACGGTTTCCGGTTACCCAAAATGCCATCACTGGTGGACCTCTACAAATGCGAAACCGATTCCATAGCCAGCAGCTCAGTCACTTCGAAACGTCGCATCGACATGTTATTCAACGACTCCCGCTCGGTTACCACCGAATACCACATAAATCGCAAATATTACGAACCGCGGAAAGTAAAATCACTCATTGAAGGCGGCAGTGAAATCGAGACTGATCAATTCGCTTCTGAAACAGGCGAAAAAAACGACGTTCAGGTTAGAATCGAAAAAATGTTTTCAGAAATCAGTTCATCCGAGGCTGAAAATGATCCATCAGTCATTCACGAACGAAAATTCACCGTTAAGCATATGGGTTCTTTGCCAGTCCAGTGTAAAATCACCTCATTGGAGGGCCTACAAGAACCTTTGCGAGAATTATTCTTTAAATATAAAATTAATCGTAAAAAAGATCAAACCGGATTGATCCAAATTAACGATACAGGACTATACATCGAATACAACGGCAATTACGGTGGTAAAATCGAAAAACTTAATCCATTCTCGACCATCGGTGTCTGGGCCTCACTCAGATTTAAATTTCGAACTTCAGGGAACTCCTACGAATACGCTTTCTTACCACTACTCAACAAAGACTCCGAATTAGATAAGACTTATTTATTCCGCAAATTGAACTCTGAATACAACGAATACGTCGAAAATGGGATATTCGAAGACGATTCGCCCATCTTCGTGGTAGTAATGCGCGAACCAGATACACCAAATAAGCAAATGGTATGCCACGGATTCGTCTGCCAGTCTTCCAAAGAAGCCGAAATAATGGCATCGACTTTATACACAGTTCTGAAAACCGTCCTGGGTAAAAACCGAGTAATCAAAAATAACGGCCAACATCGTAAAAAACCAGCTATCAATCGACTCAGCAGTATACGAGAGATGTCTTCCAGCGAACCTGCCACCGGCCACACAGATCCACAGAAAAGCCTATCGCCTCCGAAACGACCTCCACGAAGGACCAAGATGAAAAACGATCCGCACAACGAAATCAAATCCGATGGAACTTCGAACGAATCCATCGACAATGGAGATATCCTCACCAAAGTGGCGATTCCCAGGAGTAACAGCTTCTTGAACACGAATCGTCTCAGCTCGAGGTACAAAGGAAGCCGAAATACTGAAATGCCGGCTCAGAAAAGTAGTCTAAGTCCACTCGGGTTTATGGAGATGTTCAACGAACTCCAGTCTCAGGAAGGACTAAAAACAGTCGATGAAATACTAAATGTGATAATCAAAGAAGAAGGGATGAGCTTCAATGAACTGAAACCAATCTATAAAGAGTTCTTGCTCAAGCTAGCCTTGGTCCTGAGTAAAGATGAACTCTACAATAGAAGCAAAACCATAATGAAAAAACAAAAAACTAAGAAAAAAATACCAAAATTGAAAAAAGTCATTACGACGAAGAAAGGCCTAAAAAACGTATTTCGTAAACCTTTGGTGAAATTGAAACCAGCCTCATCTGGGTCATGCTCTTGTAAAAAATCTTCAGCATCGAAGCTATACACCGATTCGACTTCGACAGATTCGTTCTTCTTGAAAGAGAAAACCAAAATAGACGTGCCCAAGTTGAGACCTACGAAAAATACCAATGTTAGACATAAGACTTTTAAATTTCGCTCGCAACGAATTACCAGCACATCGGAGGATAGCGATTATCCGAACGTTAACCATAGAAAATATACCAAGAATAAGCAGAATAGCAGAGACGACGTTTTAAGGCCATCTTCCAGCGGTTACTTTTCTTTCAGCGAATGCAGCTACGATACGGAATCTTGTACTTGTACTTCGGCCGATAAATGTTACTGCTCGTTAAGTAAAGAACAACAAAAAAAGAAGTCGATCACGGCCAATTTCTCCATGTGCAGCTGCGACACTTTGGCATGTCGCAAACGTAACAAATGCTATTGCGTTAAACCGAAAAAACTATCATTGGTAGAGCAACTGAAACAAAAAGGCTTCGCCGTATCCGAGTCTAGTCTATCACCGGATGACAGCCCGACCAATAAATCTGTACGAGATAAACGATACTCGAAATTATCCAAAAGTTTAGAATACCTCGAAAACAGCTCCGGCCAGTATAAAAATCGCATGGAACTGTACGATACCAACGGCCAAAAAGCTTTCCCATGCAGGCACACCTACAAATACTGCCCTTCGTTATCATCCGGCAGTTCGAAAGCTTCGCAGAAGAAAAGCTCCAGCTCCGATAATCTGGCCGTCGATTACAGCATGTTCGCCAAACCGGAACCTAATCAGTGTTCCAATGTGTTCAAAGATTCTCGTCATGTGTCACCTGCGAATAAACAGAACGTCGTTTATGCTGAATTAGCTTGCCCACAAATGGCTCATAGACAGAGTTATAACCATAATTACGTGATGCCACCAGTGATAAGGAATATTGAACCGTCACCGGTAATTAATATGTATCCGCATACACCCATTAGACCGTGCAGCTGCGCTTGTACTTGCTCCATGTATCATCATGCCAATGAAATGTATCCATCATCGTGCTGTAAAAATAGTTTTCCGTATAGAAATTCTACCTTTTTCAGGAGAATGAATTTAGAAAATGTGTTAGGGTATTATCCGTAGTGGGTAAAGGGGTACCTTTTTGTACCCTTCTATTAAAATAATGAATTCGCTTTTTGACACGAATGTTGGAGTTTTTTTTGTACTTCGGAAACTGAAAAAAATTAAGGTTGAAAATTTTCCCATCACCCAGCCATCTTTACCCAAAATCAGAAAAATCATGATTTTCATTTCAAAAATTCCTATACTTTATTCAATATGCACCAAGAATTTTTGAAATTTCTGCATTGTAAGAGAGAAACGAAATCCAATTTTTTTCAACGTTTTCTTCACATCACCTCAATTTTAAACTTCAAAGTGCTGTAGCTTTAATTTGAAAATATTCTCTCATTTTAAATAGGTGGAAATTGAAAAGTCACTAAAAGCGAAATCTAAAAGCAAAACCGAAAAAAATCCAAAAAACCAAAACCATAGTTAAATTGAAATTCGTTTTGGTTTTGACCATCCTGGATTTTTTTACGCATTTTATGGGTGAGGTTGTCCGATATATTGAAAATATTTTAAAAATTCGTGCCAGAGGCAGATTCACTTTTACTTTATCTTAACCAGAGGTATTTTTGTACGTTTTGTATGACTTACCAATTTTGGGACACGAATTTTACATCTGTGATCGACAACGTATTGTTTATCTGTAAAATGAAACGTATTGCATTTATTAAATTTATATTATTTATGCTCTTGTCTTTATTTAATACGTAAAGCAATTTATGTATTTGTAGCGATAATTTTAATTATTTAAGCATAGTACCTAATTATTATGTACCTATTTTTAATTAACCTTTGTATTAAACGTACCAATAAAAAGAACCACTTTTTCTTTTATTCAATTGAATTCAAAAAGTACTTCTATGAAAAAAAAATAGGTAAGCAAGTAAGTAAATAGGTAAGAACATATTTCGTACAAAAATATTTGGAATTGAAGATTCCACCTCTCTATCCTTTCATGAAGAGTAAGTAATTTATTCTAATTTTCAGCGATGAAATGTTGATTTACCAGAAATGAGATCCTAGAGGAGAGATACAATGAATGATGACAAAAATACCTCGATAACTTATAATGAGCTTTTATTTACGGCAAACTAGTTAGGCAATTTTATTAACGTCAATATATTATGGCCCAGCGCCCAGCACCTACGCAAGGGTGAACAATTTAAACAAAAGTCAGGTTTCTTACTTAAGATAGGATGAAAGTCTGAGCACCTATTTACAGGAAGGATGGTTTTTGTTCCTGCGGTACCTTCATTTTTTATTCACGGGATGATCACTACGCAGCTGCATTTTTTTTCCTTTCAAGATCGTATATTTTCAACATTCTTAAACCGTTCAGAATTTTCTCAAGTTTTTTCAAACCCCATTTTTTTTTTTCAAAATTAGGATTATTTGCTCAAAATTATTTTAACCAAAATATTTGTCTCAACATTTTTTAACCTCTAGGATTTTTTCAATATTTTTCAAGCTCTAAAATTGTTTTTTAAATTTTTTTTTCAAGTTCTAAATTTCTTCTTAGCAATTTCTAAGCTTTATTTTTTTCTCAGCATTTTTTCAACTCGCATTTATAAAAAAGTTTTTCGAATTCAAATTTTCTCACAATTTTGTCTCGAACTGTAAAATATTTTTCAAATTTTCAAATTTCAAAATAATGTAAAAAATAATGGCTTCTCAGGAAATTTAAAAAAAAATACAGAAAAATTTCTGAGATGGAAAAAATTATGGGTTTAAAACAATTTTGGAAACATTTCAAGGTCAGAAAAAAAAGGAAAAATTTTGAGAGATACCATATTATATGTATTTACAGCGCTTGAAAAAAATGTAAGGAAGCAGTTTGCAGCTACGAAAATTTCAATTTTAAAAAAATTGAATTGAAAAAACTTCGAGTTGGGATTAAAATTGAGTAGGAAGAATATTTTGAATTTGAAAAAATATTCTAAACAGCTTACAAAAATGGTGAAAAAAAAAAGAAAATAAGATAACACTTAAACCAGCATTTAAGGTTAGCCTGTACATTGTCAAAAAAAAAACAATTCTCTACAGTAGATATCGATACAAAGACAAATTGGCGACTGTTTCGAATTTTTCACAATTCAATAGCTGGTCAAAAATACGCTCTGGGGTTAAATTGATTGAAGTATCTGCCTGAAAATTGAGCCAAAGGTTGAAGCGAAAATGTGGATTTTAGCTGCCGTAGATTAATACGGATGGTTCCTGGAGAAATTCGAAAACAGCGGAGATTTAAAAAAGGTCATAATTTTTGCTGAAAAGTTTCAAAAATTCACTAAAAATCGAAACATCAAATTTGGGTAGCTGAGACGATTTTTTCGGAGCCGGAGGGACTCCTGTAAAAATCTTGGAGCCGGAGGCATTTAAAAAAAATTTTCGGAGCCGGAGTCGGAGGGAGCGGACCTCTCCCTCCGGCTTCTCTGATCGTGATCTGAGCAGTCTCATTCATACTTCTTTCTAATTATTTTAGTATATTTTATATGACAACTGTGCTGCCATCTGTAACAACAAAAAAGTTCTACCTACGGCTTACAATGCTATCTATTGTTCTCTTACAACTTTTTCATTTTTATTTCTCTAAAGAGTTTATTTAAGAGACAATATCCTAATTTCATTTTATTAAATTATCATTTTATTATTATTCATACGTCATACCTAAATGCTTTCAATTTATTGAATGAAAAAATAATGAAATTCATGTGATGTAATCAAATTACACCTAATTTTGTAATTTAATGATATCGCATCCGAGAAAAACCACGATGCAATTAGATGTAATTTAATCGGATCACATTAAATTCAATGTAATTTTAAATAGGTACCTATGTATAAATCAGATATTATTTGATGTAAATTTTTCCATCAGGTTTCTCTTGGAATTTCATTTTTTTATACATTAGCTCGATATTACCAAACTTTTATTAAATTTACTGGATGGAAACAAAAAATGAAACTGAGTTGAATTTTAAAAAATTATCAAGTTTCAGTCAAACGTCAGATTAATGACCAAGCTATGCAGTTAGTAGAAAGGAGAAGAATACTCACGAATTCCACAGAAAGATTTTTTGAATTGATATAGGTAGGTACTGGGTAGTTCAATATTTTTATTTTTGAAAAATGAAAAAACTCCATGAATTCTCCACATAACCTGAAATTAAACAAAGCAAACATTGAGTATCCCTGAAATAAATTATATTTATTAGTAACAAAATTAATTGACATCATAAAAACCAATTTTGGAGAAAAAAAAATTTTGTCGGAAAATTTGTAAAAATATTAGTATACGAGTTTCAATACCAAATCGTCGACCGGGAGTAGTGGCGTACTCCTGTAAACCAGGCTAAGGTGGTCCGATCTCCCGTGGGCTAGTCTCGAACGCTCCGAAGTGGCGGGCGGAAACGGAGGGGTAGACCCTCAGCTTACCTAACGTACGGGGTACACGTGGCTACCCAACCATCCTCCGCTAAGCGTTCAGTTGAGACGGTACCTATCTATAAGCCTATGCTACACAACCAGCAGTACTGAACGTCTGCGATCGCGGGAAATGTCCCCCTTCGCACGAACTTCGTGTCGAACGGCGCGATTCTGAGTTTGTTCCATGCTTACCTCGCCTTCACCCTGCAGAGCAGGGCGGATTGCGACGAGAGTTGCTTGGTGCTGCTCGCCTCGCCTCGCCTTCGCATCGGCTAACGTCTGAAGAAGACGGGTCGCGAAATAACGTTCACTGGGGCATATGGTTTCCGTTAGAAAGTACGCGACCTACGTGGCGGTACTTGGGAGATCGTTTTGCTGAAATCTGCAATTTTTCAACAATACAAAATTTACAAAAATAATTATAAAAATCATCGAATTCGAACTAAATTGTATTGAAACTTGAAACTGATTTATGGCAATAATTCAATTCATTCATGCAATTGCAACTTGCAAGTCAAAAGGTCAAAACCATGTTTTGAAATGGTTTGTTGATTGAAATGAGAAATTACATTCTTTAAATACCTAATCAGAACTTCAGAAGATATAGATAAAGAAAGAGACGTTTTTCTGATCTTCTGTAAGTAAAACCCAAATACCTATTCAATTTTTTTGTATTTATTTTTTCTAATATTGAAATTGGATTCAATTTTTTAAACCCTGGGACCAGGACTTATTCAAATTTTCGGTAAAATTTCGTACCTAAACAAAAATTGGTAGATTTCTCTACAAAAGTTGTTAAGTAAACATCAAACAAAAATTTATGAAACTAATACAAACACCTACAGATCTGATTCAAAAACCCCCAAAAATACAGCCAGGATTAGAAAAAGGGAAAATGGAGGTATTTAAATCATTTTCAGGCAATAGAAGGGATTCCTGAGGTCCTGACTCCTCCTCCTCCCCCATGACCTCACCGGTCCAAGAAGTCCAAGAATGATGAAAAAGCTTAGGTTAGTTAGGTTTAAGATTTTGTTATACTTATAGGCTTAAGGGTAAAAAAATAAATACCTACGTCGAAAATGGAAACTTCATTTTTTCTTAAACTTCCTCAATTTGTTATTCCTTTATTCGTACTCAATTTTTTGTTTGTTTTTTGATTTCGTTTCCCATAATTATGTACCTTTATTATTTTTTGAGGAAGTTTCCTGGATTAAGATTGTTCATTTTTTTTCCTAATGTTCACTTCTTTTTTCATATTATTTTTTTCTGACAGAGTACAATTTAGTTTATTTGGTCGTTTATTCATATGATCGGTATGGTTTGATTTTTTGCAAAGTTTATCAATTTTTCGTTTTTTATTGATTTTTTTTCCACAAAAATACCTATATTTGTTTTTTTCTGGGTAGGATGCGTAGGAACTTTTTTTTTCTTAATAAGCGTTAGTTTTTTGTTCATTTCCCCTGTCTGTAGTTGTATTTTTTTCAATTGACTCTTGAGAAGTTGAGTAAAAATAAAAGAATTGTACCAGTTATTATTGAATAAACCCCATTAAAATTTTTTCATAACGTATTTTTATAACCTCCAAGAAATTTTGAACGAGATCGAAGAGATACGTATTTGATAGTCTGAAAAGTAAAATTTTTTTACACGACATTTTAAAGCCTTAATTTACTTCAAAACACCTCTCAATCATCTGTCAGAGAAATATGCAAACGGTCAATCCCTATCAAGTACTTATTCATAAATGAGTAGATTTTTAAAAAACATAATGCTTTGCCAGAGTAATGTTAGGGATCAAAATTTTGATGTTGAAAAATAATTACAGAAAAAAATTACATAATTTTTCCAATTCTTTAAACTGTTTAGGTAACTTCACATTTTTCTTTCCTTTTTTTTTTTTTGAAATAAAAATTGTCACAACAAACATTATGAATTTTCAATGTCCTATAATTTTTCCTGGATTTACATCAATTGTAAAATTGATGAATCATAAATCGTTTCATTTTTCAACTAATTGGACGTAATGTTTTCCATCATTTTTTCATTTTGCAAATGCCATACAAAAAAGGTCAGGGTAACTTCACTACACATAGAATAAGTCAAAAATGAATGAAATTTTTGCCAAACACATTCAAATATCTTCATATGACATCTAAAAATCACGTAAAAAGAAAAAATTACCAAAAAAATCATTTTTCAGAGAAAAAAATTTTCCACCCCACGTAGGTTTGATTTCCTATTATAGATCAAATGTGACTAACTTATCGACCGGGAGTGGTGGCGTGCTCCTGTAATCCAAGCTAAGGAGGTCTAGACACGGGCGAGCTCTCTGGTTGGAGTACGGAAAGGTGTTACGCTCGCGGGTCCCTGTTTCGGGCGGGGGAATTCCGCCAAGGTATACGTCATGCGTCGGGGCAGTACGGACCCAGGTGACGAGCTGGCTCACCTCCCGGGCAACTACGCAACACATCCAGTTTAAGGCAGCAAGAGTCTGCAAATCGGTGCACCGTGTACGTGTAGTTTCGAGTTGGTAGTTGTGTGCGTTTGTAGGTTGGCGCACAACCGGGCGGCGATGACGACTGCAGCTAATGGTTAGCTTACGATGGGCCGCGGGGTAACACGCCAATAGGGGGAGAAGTCGCCCGTGTCTATTTTGCAACAATTGTTGATATATTTTATATCACTGTGTACGAGTGTAATGTTGGTCTACCTACCTACCTACTGTGTCTAGTAATACCTAATTAATCCTAAATGAAAAAAATAACTTGACACAAAAAAAATTTATTTATGTGTGTTGCAGTACCTACATTTCAACCTGATTGAATTTCTCTGCTAGATGTTCTGGAATATCGATTTTCGACAAATCATCAGCTCCGATTTCTTCTTCAGTCCTGACAACCAAAAATTACAATTCAAGTATATTTTCACCAAGAAATGGAATAAAAAAATCCCCACATCAAACCTGATCAAAATATTTACGAGATCTTCGCAAGTGGCCAAACATTCGTGGTCAGTTTCCCATTTATGAAGTTCTCGAAGTATCACATAGACGTTGAAATTTCTCAAAATCTCTCGAGTGGGTCTTGCTGCACTCAACTAAACATAATTCATTAACACTTACAAATATTCCAAACTACACCACAATAACACCAGTAGGTCTTAACAATCTTACTTGCATAAGTATTTCTAAAAGCATTTTTCTTATTTCTGGTTCAGGTTCTCTGGTCTTATCATCCGGTAAATATTGTAAATCAAGAGGTAATTTTTCATTATCTTCGTCGTCGAATTCTTCAGGACCAGCCAACGGTAATAATATTCTGGGCAACAAGTCGACATCGGGGCTCAACATCCATTCGTGATTATCTACAATTTGATGGTAAATATTTTTAAAAAGTTCATTCACGAAGAATGTACATAATATGGAAAATATTTACTTGCTGATAAGCATAGGTTTCGAATAGTACCAACAATACCGGAACGTTTTCGAACAGAATCTTTACAATCAATCAGGGGGAATATTTTTTGCAACAGATCTTTACTGGAATCGAGAAATATACTGCAAAAAAACATATCTATAACACTAAAAACAAAACAATACAGAACAGATGTACAACTTTGAACTTACTTTCGAACTTCCGGTAACTGGCTCAAATTAGACAACAAAGAAGCTAAATAATCCAAATTTGCATTATCGTGTTTCTTCAGCAATAATCGAACGATAGTTTCGATGGCATCGTTAGGTCTCTCAAAACTATCGTATATTTTTCTAGCGTTGTCCAAATTTCGAGAAATATTCGCTAGAATCATACAAGTTTCGTTGGCAATTGCATCTATATTGAGAGCGTGTTCCAGGAGCGCAGATATGATTAAATTTTCGGCGCTTTTGTTACATATGATCTGCGGCATTAATAATCAACAATCAACATGCAAATATTTAATTTGTAAATTTTAAAACGTAAGTTGAATACATACATTTGAGGTCAATCGTGTTACTGGAAGCTCAGTGGAAATTAATAAATTAGCTCCTTTTTCTTCGGCCGATAAATTAATCAAAACGGAGCACGATTTTTGAGCTACATTATCATCCTTGTCGAACGTCAGATCGCCTAGAATTTGGCAAATGGTAGAGCCATTTTTATAAATAGTTTCTAAACCTTCGTTGGATCCAGTTAATCCTGAAATGATAAAATATTACAAAAAGTCGGTGAAATAATATATATTTTAATGAATCTACTTACCCAAAAGACATTCGAGAGCGAAAATTTTCGTCTCCGAGACGCCGGTGGATTTTAACACGGTGAGAATCTTTTTCAAATTTTCTGCTTCTACGTCTCCCATATCGATAATGTTGCAAATATTGAACAGATAGATGAAATTCTAATCAAATATTCAACTTTTTTCACGTTTTCGTAAAACTAAGTAAAACTTCATCAAAAAAATTGAGATTCAAAATATTGCCATGATCCGAAAAAATCACCGTCGAAGCGTGCACTAAATTAATGCAACGTTGCCAAGCTTCTCATTTGATTTATTCAGTAATTACGGTAATTTATCCAGTATTACCGTATTACTTGAAATGATTTTTGTTTTCTTGATAATTTGATAGATTGTCGTGTTTTCATTATTTCCATGTCTTAATTCTTATCAAAGCGTTGCTTGTGATAAAAAATTTATGAAAGTAATAATAATTTTGATGAAAAGTTCATTGAAAATGAGAAACGTTTTTGCCTTTAAATAAAACTTTGGTGTTCAGTTTTCATCTACTGTCCTCAGGAATCTTCGAAGATGTCGAGCAGTCGTCTTTCAGTGAGTACTTATTGTGGAAAATTTCTCTGTTGAAAATGGCCACTAACAGTTTTCCAATTTATTTACAGAAAGAAGAAATTGCGAAGCAATTTATGCTTCCGGAAAGGAAATCTAAAATCGCCACATTGTTGAAGCAAGATGGTCAAGAATATTGCATCTGTCGTTCTTCAGATTCCTCTAGTTTTATGATGTACGTTACACCTACTACCTCAGATTTTCCTTTTACTTGATACATATTAACAAGTTTGTAATATTTTAGAGCTTGCGACGCTTGTGAAGACTGGTATCATGGAGACTGTATTGGAATAAGTCAAAAGGAATCGAAATATATTAAACATTATTTCTGTGATGTAAGTCAAACCCCAGACGTCATACCCATTCTGCAAATTTCCTTCTTCACCACATCTTTTTCTTATAGCGATGTCGTGCTGAAGATCCATCTTTAAAAACCAGATTCAAACCTGGCAGTGGTCGAGCCAATGATTCTCCCCCGCCACGTAAAAAAGAGTACAAAGAAAAAGAAGATGAAGAAAATACCAAACATAGAGGACGAAGAAAGCATAGAGATGCCAATGGTAAACTTCATTTCCTTCAAAATATTAGCCGTAGTATTTCGTACTAATCATTTGCCTCCTTTCAGTTGAAAAAAAATCATCTCATAAGAAAAGAAGTAAACAGTGTGGACAATGTGAAAATTGCTTACGTACTGAAGACTGTGGTCGTTGCTCAAATTGCAAAAAATCAAAGAAATCTGGCGATCACGTTGAGAAATGTATATACCGACAGTGTACCAGTGTAAGTAATTTATTTTAAAAAATTGTTCTATCGTTATCGATATCCAAATTATCTTTTTTTTCAGTCATCCAAATCAAATCGTCGTAAAAGAAGAGATTCAAACAGCGAATTCGATATTTCGAAGCGAGTATTCGATAACAATGTTCCTCGTCATTGTTACGGACCCGAATGTACCAAAGAAGCTCGTCCAAACTCCAAGTATTGTTCAGATGAGTGTGGTTTGAAATTAGCCTACGCCAGAATATACCATGTATGACATTTGATCACTGATACATTGAATTCGGTTTATTTGAGTACCAATTTCTTTCATTTTTATGCAGATTTTACCAGCTCGAATTCAAGAACGAAATTTCAGCACATGTTTTGCTGAGTTGAACAATAAAAAAGACTTGGCTGAGATAAAAAAGAAACAGGTGGAAGTTCGGGATATTTTGAGAGCTTTAGATAAACGTCATAAGGTATATCAATTTTTTTAGAAAATGTTTTCAAACGACTGGTATCCTATATTTATTTATTTGTTCACTTCTTAGGAATTAGATGCTATTCAAGAGCACGTCAAGTCATTAACTGTGATTAACGATAGCGACGATGAGCAAGAAGATGAAGCCGAAATCGACATGTATTGTATCACTTGCGGTCATCAAATCCACACTAGGACAGCTATAAAACATATGGAGAAATGTTTCAATAAAGTAAGCATCCTTTGAACCCCCTTTCATCTAAATCTTACCATCGATTAACCCAATTTTCACTATGATTCCAGTACGAAAGTCAGTCTTCATTTTGCTCAGTGCAAAAAACAAGAATCGATGGAAACAATATGTTTTGCGATTTCTACAATCCAACCAATCAAACGTATTGCAAGCGATTACGTGTTCTTTGCCCTGAACATTACAAAGACCCGAAGATCTCCGATAATGAAGTATGCGGTTTCCCATTGGTCACCAATGTATTCGTGCCTACCGGAGAATATTGTCGAGTGTCTCAAAAATCATGCTTACGTCATTATTGTTGGGCTAAACTTCGGCGAGCTGAGATTGATATGGAACGAGTCCGACAAGTAAACGCCATAATCTTTCTAATACTTTTTTCTACGCTCCAAATTCTTTTATCTAAAAACTTCTTTGATTGCAGTGGCTTAAATTGGACGAGTTAGTAGAGCAAGAGCATCAAATACGAAGCTTTTTATTGGCTCGTACTGGAGTATTGAACTTGATGCTGCACTCGACCTACGACCACGAGTTAATGAGCCAGTTAGCAATTCAGTCGCAGCAAACTCGTCAAGCCAACGAAGAAGCCGAAGGTGACGCTGAAGACGAAGATGTGGATGTATAATGTGTATTTTTTCAAATTTAAAAATAAATAGATTTATTTTAGAATTACATGGTAACGTAAAAAGGGTAATACGAGATTGTATTCGGTACATGTACAAATTCCAAAACAAACTTGGTTTCAACTTTGTATAAAAATAACATGAAAAATTTCGTAACACAGTGAGCATACAATATACACCTTTAGACTAAAAAATTTGATTTTTTGATTTCTTAAAATTTGATTACGTTTAAAATTTACATTTAAAAAGGTATCGATTAATCAATCTCCAATGATTGCAGATTTGGCTCGGCGTCCACTTTCAATTCGATATCTTTTTTTAGTTTTACGTTTACTAGTATGTATTTCTTTTCGTCTTCTTCGAAAAACTTTTTCAATTTTTTCATCCAGTCTATGTATTCCTCTGTGAAGTACGAATTAGTATTATTCAAGTTGCAGTTGTCTTATTTATTACATGCATATTATTATTTTTTCATTTATAGTGATTTTTTTCGTATTTTTGTGTTCTTTGATTTAAAAGAATTTTAGACTTTGTGAAATTTTCATTTTCGATTGAAACATTTTTCTACATTAAAAAGAATCGAATTCCTAATTGATAATGATGATCACTAAATCGAGAATAATGATCACTAATTTGTTGAATGTTCCGTTACAAGGATGTCGATCTCTTTTTGAGTTGAAACGTTTTTCCCTTCTTAGCACTTTCAAAACTTGAAAAAATAAATCAACTTTCAATTTAACTTTTTAATAAAAAAAATTGTTGTTTTTCTAATTTGAGTTTTAAAAATCACAAATTTAACAAAATTTCATTTTTTTCGAAAAATTTTGAAAATTGAAATTTTTTATAAGTGCCTATTTCAGGATTAAAATCTAAAACATTGATAATTTTGCAAAACTTCAGTTACTGTGTCCAATTTTTCATTTTTTTTCAAGTCTTCAAAAAAAAAAAACTAGTCAATTTTTACAGATTGTTTGCTGAGTTGATGGACTCGTCGCACCCATTTCTTGGCAGCTCTGAAGGCCACTAATTCATTCAAAAATGAGATAATTTGAGAAATTGTCTCCAATCCCTTCCGGCTCTTCGAACCTTGTTCGGCTTCATTTTGAATCCAAACTTCTTCGCAAAAAAAGCAACTATAGTTGCTTACACATTCGCCTGGATTTCATATTCCATACCGCTGAATTTCTCAGGCATTGAATAGGCAACCTATCTAACACATTCTAATTATATCGGCATAACTTACCATAAAGTACTTCGCAGGAAGGTAATTCTCCTCCAAAATCAGACGGTAGGCAATATCTCGGCAAAGCCTCGTAAACTTCATCCAAATCGTTACAACCGTGGAAATGAATCTATAGATGAGTAGATACACTTACGTAAAAAAAATTTAGAAAACAAATTTCATAGATATCTATAAGCTGTGATGCGACGCGACGACGCTGACACATTTAGGACAATTTTTTTCTACACCGAGTACATACCATATTGAGCAACTCTTTCTTCATGAATGGTCTTATTAAGATCATAATCTTATCGATTAACGGTTTGGTATTCAGAACATGGATAGCTTTCAATCTAACTGGCATTCCTTCCTGTCAACATTACAAGCCGAGACGAAAAAATTATCGCGAAAAATCTTTCCCCTTTGGGTCATTAAGCTCTAGGTATGTAGATGTGATCTAGGTAGGTATGGGAAGTATCGAACCTGAACGTATAAAAAGAATTTCTTCAATGCTCCTAAACTCAGTCTGGTAAGATGAGTAAGTTTGACGCCTCTCATGTCGAATAAAAATATATACCCTGGAGCGGTTCCTTCTACATGAAGGCTAGCGTCTATTGCCATCGAAAGTAATTTAACACCGTCTTGGAATACGTATTTGCTAGCTTCGAATATCTTCAGTCGATGGAATATAATCTGGTAACCGTTTGGATCGCGGACTGGGAAAACGCCATATTCTCTGTAGAAAACGTAGATATAGATAATTAGATATGTCTTTACAGAAGGTTGAAGGTAGGTATAAAAGTGAGAAAAAAAATCATCACTTAGAAAAGTTGAAAAATTCTTAAGTTAGCTGGAGCTTTCGATAAACGTAAAAAATATTCGAAATTTTTGAACAATTCTATAAAATTCGTTTTTGAGTTGAATTTAATTTCGGGCCTTTCAAAATGAGTAAAATCAAAGAAAAACCTCAACTCAAAAATTAATTTTTGACCACTATGGGTGGTTTCTAGACACAGCCACGTACACTTATTTCTTAATCACAATAGTCACCTGCGTGTCGTCCCCCCCCCCCCCCCAGAAGAAATCCTGGCACCCTTATTTTTTCTTTCAATAATGAAAATTTTCAAAAATTATGAAATTGGTCATTTTTTCTGGGCAATTTTTTGGCGAATTCGCAATTTTCGCGTGGGAATTTTTATCCTCTCTCTCTCACAACTCTCAAAATTGCTACTTAATTGTGTCTTAGATTTATCGACATTCGAAAAAATCAATATTAGGTATAGGTAGGTACTATTACACTTTCGATCTCTCATTCTCGCACAATAATCGAAAAATAATATTTTCCCTCGATAAAAGTGAAAATTCGAAATTTTTCCCCTAAACATTTCACGCCATTCTCATAATCGATACTTACAACACATTTAAAGCTTGCTGTAAACTCTGATGGGTGACATCTCTGTTGACAAAATATTCAGGAGTACCGATTCTTAACGTGTAATATACATTGATACAATTCTTCGTGTCTTCCATTTTATAATAACAACTATGATGGAACAATATCAGCTGCTCTTCTGCAAACACAATCATATCCACCAATTAGTACGCTCATAAAATAACCACAATAATTCTAATAATCCGTACACGTATGCAAAAAAAACCACTATTTTATTAATAGGTCACCGTGGTCTACCACAAGCGCAAGTTCACATCTCTCGTTCTCTCCTCACACAGAATGAAGTAACATACCCGCCAACACCGTATGATTAATTTTTTTTAACGAATTCTGGCGGAATTTCTAATTCGAATACCGGACAAATATGTCGAAACTGCGGCCACACTTGTACAGCTTTTATTAAAAAATCATATAGGTAGGTCCTCTCTTTAAAAGAGCAATAACCGCTCATTATACGAATATCTATATAAATTACATTATTTAACGGACGTGTTCGGTCCGCTCAATGTCATTCGGCACACACGATTGGCTAATAATTGCAACTCTAAGCAGCAACCACGATGACGTATCAGTCTTCGCCAAGGCACCACCTACTGATACGGCAAAAGCCCATATCCTCTTGGGAGCTTTTTCGTAACCCATGGATGGCAAAAAGCAGACGATTCGGTCCGATTATGCTGATGGGAGCTGAACCAGCCAGCCATCCAAAGTAACAACGTCGTTAAACGAATTTACCAAATATTTTAGACTGTAAACATTTTCAAGACAGCCTATCGTAGCACGTTTCCAAGAATACGTTGTAATCTTTGCTCAATTAATCTTTCATCTATAACTCATTTTTTTTTTCACTTGTTTTAATCGAACCATCATCACGCAAATATCCTGGCAGACCTTCGAAATACCTATAGTGTAATTCAACCTAATAGATTTCGTTCAAAACTAGATACTAATTATTTTTGCTCCGAATGGGATTTCAACTATCCAAGTCCAACATTTATTATAATTTTCAGGTTCAATGTTTTTTCAATTTCTTCAATACTAAATTTTTTGAAAAATATTAACCATCCAATTTTTGAATTTTCTTAAAATTTTTTGAAAAAATTAAATTTGAAATGAAAAAAAATCAAATTGGATAATTTTTAGAAATTATTCGAAAAAAATTTCAGAGCCGAGAGAAATTTTTTAAAAATTTGAATTGAAATTTTTTAAAAATTTGAATTGAAATTTTTATGAAAAAATTCCAAAAAAATTTAGAGGAAAAATTTCAAAATTGGTAAAAAAATTCATTAAGTACCTTTCACAAACTTTTTCACCTTACATAATATTATTTTTACGACTCAAAAATTGTTTCAATTTTGACAATAAAAATTGAAAAAAATTGAAAAATTGAGAAAATTTTGATTTTAAAGAAATTTCTTTTGGAGCAATTCTAAAATGGGATACAGCATCGAAAAAAAATTAGAATTATTGGAGAAATTGAAAAAATTCAGAGTTGAACAAATTCGAACTTGGAATAAGTACAATGGACTTGGATCGTCGAAATCCCATTCTCACCAAAAATAATTAGGAGCTGGTAATTCGAAGACTATAAAAAATTACGCTCGTAATTACTCTTCTAAGACTTAAGAAAAACATCTCCATTTTTAAGCCTCACTGACGTCACGTGTTCATGATTAGGCATAAAAAAAAAGAATTATAAAATTGAAAACTACATTTTTTTTCTTATCCACTTACAAATTGTGCCCTCTGCCAGGATCATCCTGAACGGTGGATGACCTTGATTAATCCTAACATCGATTTAAATTGCAAATATGTATCGAAGTGAATTCGTATTTGTTTTTGTATTACTGGTTTTCGAAGAGTGGCGTCTCGATTACGAGCTGCCGAGAATTCAATGTCTATTAGGGTGGAGCGCGAAAAAAAAAACATACCTCGGATTTCGACCAAATTTGCTGGGGTTGTTGGGTCATCATCGGAGACTACCCAAAAAAATTTTGAGCCCCCCAGGTGACGAGGGAGGGGAGCTAGGGGTTCTCAAAGAGCACCTCCTTTTGAAAAAAACGCGGGTTTTTGTGCTTTTTAGTTCGAAAATGTGGCGTGAGAAACCTGACACAGCACTAAAAAGGTGCGATTTGAGTTTCTACATCTCCCAAGACCATCGCCGTCCTCCTCCGATCAAAACTCAGACTGCTACCAGGGGGTCCAAAATTTGCAGATCGCGAAATTTCCATATTGTGAAATTTTTGCTAGCCCCTAATTGATCACTTTTGCACCGCGCCGACTAATTAATTTTTTTTTACATTTTTGAAAAAAAATTTTTTAGAATTTTCTTCAATCAGTGTAGCCAACTGGGACTTGTGAAATTCAAATTTCTGGAATTCGTATTGATCTAATCATGAAGTTGCCAGATAACTGCATATGTCTTATTGCTAGAAAACTCCACAAACTTTTTTTGGTTTTTCAATAATCATTGATGAGTTGTGAAGAAATTTTTTTACACCAGTGCAGCCAATTGTTGACCATGAAACGCTTATGTATGGAATTTACGTTATTTTGAAACAATTTTCTTCCATGACTAGAGATTATTATTTTGAAAAATTCTCATACCAGTGACACAACCTCTCAACTATACTAGAAAAAATATTTCTATAATGCTGGGGGTGCCTAAAACAGCTTCTGTAGACAAACCAAATGATCGCCACATTATAATGCAGAAGTAGAACACAATAAACAATTCTCATTAATTCTCGACATTTTAAGCGGGTTTTAGAATTTTCCTGAGATTTTTATGTAGAAGATTGACTGTTTATTTTACGTTGGTTAAACTTTCTAATTATTTAGTCATTAACGCTGAAAAATTAAATTTTGTTGGGTATTTGTTTGTGTTATTCGTTGAATATCGAATAAAATAGGATAATTTGTGGATTAGAAAATGTTAGAATCAAATTCAGGAAATAAAATTGGGTGAAAAATGACCAAAAAATTTTCTCAGGGACTTGAGTTTTTCGTTATTTTTAAAGATGAGATAGAAACGACTATTAAAATTAACGTAAATTTCATACATAGACGTTTCATGGTTAACAATTGGTTGCACTGGAATAAAAAATTTCTCTATAGGTACCCAACTTATGATTATTGAAAAAACCAAAAAAAGTTTGTCGAGTTTTCTAGCAATAAGACTTATGTAGTTATCTGGCAACTTCATGATTAGATCAATACGAATTCCAGAAATTTGAATTTCACAAGTCCCAGTTAGCTACACTGATTGAAGAAAATTCTAAAAAATTTTCTTCAAAAATGTAAAAAAAAAAAATAATTAGTCGGCGCGGTGCAAAAGTGATCAATTAGGGGCTAGCAAATATTTCACAATATGGAAATTTCGCGATCTGCAACTTTTGGACCCCCTGGTAGCAGTCTGAGTTTTGATCGGAGGAGGACGGCGATGGTCTTGGGAGATGTAGAAACTCAAATCGCACCTTTTTAGTGCTGTGTCAGGTTTCTCACGCCACATTTTCGAACTAAAAAGCACAAAAAACCGCGTTTTTTTCAAAAGGAGGTGCCCTTTGAGAACTCCTAGCTCCCCTCCCTCGTCACCTGGGGGGCTCAAAATTTTTTTGGGTAGTCTCCGATGATGACCCAACAACCCCAGCAAATTTGGTCGAAATCCGAGGTATGTTTTTTTTTCGCGCTCCACCCTAATGTCTATGCACTAAAATCCAAATGCAGATAAAAAATATTGACATATTATTTGCATTTAATTTGGTTAAATTCCATCTATGGATTTTTTTATTGAAATGAAATTTCTCTTTTATAATAATTGAACAAGCGTAACAGATCTAAAGATAGGAGTAATTGGGAAAGACTCCATGGAGCGTCGAAGTAGGTACATGCATTGTGGTAAATTATTCAAAATTTCGGTAGGCCCAATTCAAACGAATTACTTCCTTTTTTTCACCGATGTTATTGTCTTAATGTATCTAATTAAGTGGAATACGATTAACGACCATCGTGCATAATAATTATGGAATTAGCCAGCGAGTATCGTCTTACACGCGAATCCGTTCATCTTACGAGCACAAGCCCTATCAAATGGGTCATGGGCAAAAGGTTACCAGCTGTTTTGAGCCGGTCTATTATTTTCATTTTATTTCTGCTCTTGATCAATGAGTTTAACAAACGTATAGTACACGAAGGAAATGGAAAGTTCCAAGAGTAAAGGATTTGATGAAATGCGTAAGAGAAATTTTGATTGATTAGTTCCGAATCAATTATTTTCTGAGATTACGTAAGCGAGAAATTAAGCCAGGAATGGAAGAGAGAGAGAAATGACTCGAGCTTTATCAGAAACAATTTTGGGCAGAAATTCAAGGGGAGGATTTTTTTGGGAAATGAAAAATTCTGATGTAGAGTTTTGAATGAGGAAGAAAACAAAAACGAAAAGTTTATGCAAAAGAAAAATTAGATTTCATCTCGTGGAACGTTTTTTTTTCAAAAAAAAAAAAAAAAAAAAAAAGGAAGAAAAAGAAACGTTGATGACATTAAACAAATAATAGGCAATAAAAAGTACGAAAGTGTCATAAAAAAATTTACCAGTCAATTAAACATCCTTTTTTGAAAAAGGAATAACAAAATTACACTTCAACAATTCTTCTAAGAATTTCTCAATTTTTATGTAATTTTTCTATTACCCAAGTGTAATGTATTTCTTGATTTTCAAAAAATTGCAAACTTTTTTTCTACAAAAAGACAATTTTAAATAATGGGTTAATTTTGAGCAGCAGTTTTGTTGATCGATTTTTTTTTTTGGATTTCATTTTTCAAAATTCTATCTGTTTATTGAAATCTTTTAGCTTGTGAATTTTCTCTTTGCAATTTTTTAAAGTAATACATATAAACAGGGACATGTAATTTTTTTGAATGAAAATTGTCTTTTTTTCAAAATATTGATCAATTTGTGAAAAAAAAACCTGTTCAAATCTTGATTACTCTTCCTTGATCGTCCAATTTTCAGACAATAGCTCATAAAGGGTTTGAAAAATTTTTCAACTTCTGGAAAATTATGGGACAATTTTTAAAAAACCATCCAAGTTTTGGGAATTTTTCTGATCAATTGAAAAAAATTTCCGAATCGTTTCGGAAAATTCTATATCCAAATTATAGAAAAAAAAATCGGCCAAGTTTGGGAAAATATCAATAAATTTTTGGCAAAAGTGCCTAGAAAATTGTTTCATTTTTGAAAAATAGAGCACTTAAGCTCTTCAATTATCGAACTTCTAGAAAAATTTTTTCGAAAATTTTCCTTTCTTGGGGAAAAAATAGTTTTCTGAAAATTTCATATCTTTATAGGAACAGTGAAGTCCAAAAATTGGTTACCTACAATTGGTGTCCTGAACTCACCCATTTTCTGGCAGAGGGACAAACTATTATTTGCACTCCTTTAATTTACATCTGAGAAGGATTTTCACAACATTAAAATAGTTAATGAAAAAAATGTATTTTTTGGGCATTAAATTTCTAATCTTCGCTCGGGCATGAACAAACTTAAAATTATACGAATTATTTGAGGCAACCGCGCGAGAAAACCCTTTTTCGTTCCCTCCTTCAGATATCCTTTCGGTAAGTACTCCAAGTTTTTGTACTCATTTTGTCTTTTTGCATCCGTCCCCCCAAAAAAGCTTTTGACACCACTGATTACGAACATCGCATCGCTCAATTTTCCAAAAATTGAAACTTTCCAAAACAGAAACAATTACTTTAAAAATTGGACAATTTTTTAAAAAATGCATTTTTTCTATGATTTGAACAAAAATTTCCCAAAATAGGACACATTATCCCTCTTTTGGAAAAGTCTTGAATTTTTGGAAAATTGAATAATGTTCATGAAATCATGAAATTTTCATAAAAACGGTTTTTGTCCTGAGAAATTCCGCAATTTTTGCAAAATAATCGAAGGGGAGTGAAAAATGAAAAAATAGGTTGGCAATTTTTCATAAAAATAATCGACAATTATAAAAATCAAACAAAAAATTCAACTTTTCTTCAACTCAGAACCTGGTGAATTTCTCCGAGGAGGGGGGGGGGAGCTTGTAGGCGGAAAATTGATGAGTTCCATAGACTTTTAGTGAATACTGGAAACCTCTAACTTGTAAAATGATGAAAACCAAAAATGAAACCGAAATTTTCCCAAATGATTTTCAAATCAGATTTTGAATTGAATCAAAATCAAAACTCTAAACTTTGGTAAAAAAAAAACACAACCGATAACATTATTGATTTTCAAGGAAATTAAACTTATACTGAAAACTCGAACTGAAAATGATCACCTTATGAAATTGATTTCAGTACCTAACTGAGAGTTAGTGGGGTCGTGGTCGGAGATTTCATGTACACATTATCAAAGCTAAAAATTTTTTTGAATTTCGTTTTAAAAAGTGAAATGAATTTTTATTCTTGAAGTGCAAAGTTAAAAACCAATAAGAGAATTAATCAATCGAATCAATGGAAAATACCTGCTATAACGAAATAAAACGTGAGCCATAATAAAACTGTGCCCCGAAGGATTACTCATAGAAATAATATCGAAATTACATATTGCAATCAACTGGACATTCAACCGGAAATAACTTCATACTGATTATCAGATTTTATCACAAATTCATCTAGGTACCTATACCTACTCAATTCGATAAAAAATCACAAAAATCGTAATATTTTCAAACGAGTTGCATTCAAGTTTGTAAAATGACCGAAATGCTCAGCTAATAAAAATTTCCAATTACCAAGCAGACTATTCCCTCAATCACCCTCCAAACACATCAAACTTGAATTTTTAAATTTCTTTTTGAATTTCTCATCAATCAGCAAATTTTTGCCAAAACCTTCTCCATAACCGATTCAATACAGACGATAATTTGCGCAAGTTTTAATTAAATTGCTCCACTTAATTACATAATCTCAAACATGACCATCTATTCTAATTCTAATACACTAACGTACAAAAATCTCGCCAGAATTCGACCTACTGCCTAAAAAATTTACTCAGTCCAGTCTTTAAAATTACGCCGCCGGAATCGTATTTTATACACGTAATCTTTACAAACCTGTAATATCGGGTGGCAGATGCGATTGTGCTCTGACCCATCTGTCCAGCTCATCGATATCGGACTTCTTTAATCTAGGATTCTTGGCATATTCTTCCTTGGCGGAAACCGGATGGATGGATTTTTCTTTAATCTTAATCGATTCTGAAACCACAACAAACGAATCCATTATTTACCCAATTTCGAACACATTCATTTCAACTTTTCTACATTTAACAATTTCTCAACTATTTGCCTCTCGTATTACCCTTGCCAATTGAAAATTCTGCAAATCATTTGCCATAACTATACATACGACCACAAATTAAGCCACTCTCATCGGATTGATTTTCAATTTCGTATATTTTCTCGACGAAAAAAGATTTCTATTTTGATAACGAGCTCGTGTAGAAAACCCACACGCTTCTCTCTCTCACTTTGCTTCTAGCTCCAACTCGAACCGACTATTATTATGTAAATAATTGCGCCAATATGTGGTGGCCTCCGCTCCGTGATGAGAAAATGTCACGTTTTCAACCTCTCTCTCTATCTTATTCTATCCCCCTTTGACATCTTGCTGCATATTGGTACAATGTATTTAATATTTTTTTTTCAAAACAACGTTGTTTTTAATACGTGTGATTTATTGGAAATAATTCCATCGTATTTTTTCGCAATTTCGTATCGACCACGTGGAATACCAGATACCATATTTTTCGACCATATTTTCAAACTGGTCCTCCGCAAATAATTTTTAATAAACGAAATTATCGGTTGAAAAAAGTAGTCTCGTATACATCTGACCTAGATAGCTGCGGGGTTAAAATTACACGTTGTTTCGTGACCCGAGCCCTATTCTGCCAATGTATCCGTATACGCCATGTACTCTTTTGAATGAATCTTATAAGTTATATAATTGCGAGATTTGCATCATTCGAGCTTTTTTACTCGACTGGGCCATTCGGTCAGATGATAAACTTGAACTAAATTCAATTCTCAGGTATTCCTCAAGGGATCCTGGCAAATCTTAAAGTTCATGCGAGGAAAGCAAATTCACCAATCTACACCTTTCACCAATTCAGAATTCATGAACAGGGGCAATAGTGATTAGGAACTCGTCGAATAATCAACACTGACAATAGCTATACTGACGTATCATAAAATGTTAATTATCGAAGATTGCACAATTTTTGCAGTTTTTTTTTGCATCATCATACTTACCTAATAATTTCAGCCAATGCACAAGTGATCATTTTTCTGCACCTATTTCGCAATAAATTAGAATTCGACGCTGAGAAATTAAGAGATCTTTGCAAGAAGTATATTCACAATTCACTACCTCATAATCTATGAGCAAGTTAAGAAGGAGGAACTGTTCGGTATGCATAATTACATGAGGGATGGTCTTTCCGCGAGCTATAAACGATTTTTCGGTCCGTTTCATAATTTTTCGATATTTCATAGGTTTATTATGGATACTTGATAGAGCAAATGATACGTTTAATGTGTTCCTAGTTTAGATGCTACCTAGTACCCACCGGACAGTAAATTCACAAATGTAGTGTTTTTCTTACTCAGAGGTTACATCAATTAAAGGTCGATTTTAGAGTACCCACACGTGGAAGAAATCATTAATCGATAAAAAATCGGTGGAAGATTTGATCTAGTAAGTATTTTGTATCTGGATTGTAGAAATTATACCCCAGACGTATAATTTTTTCAACTTACAGTGCATTCAACAATAAAGTATGTACCTACTAATTGATTTTAAAAAAAGCAACAACCATTAATCTACTTAAACAAATTAAAAATCGAAAAAAAAAGTCCCTCTCGAAATCCAAAATTGATTTTCATGATAGGTAATCAAAAAATCGGTTCTCATTAAATTCGAGATTTTGATTTTTCAGAATTTCAATAATCGATCTTAAACTAAATCGAAAAAATCTAATTAATATCAAAAAATTGTTTGATCGAATTGAAATAGTTTTTTTTTATAAACATAAAAAAAATCAATCGTTTTTGAAATCTAAAAAATAGAGCAGGTTATACATTATCAAAATCAAAAAGTCGATAAAATCTATTCTTACCAAAATCACAAAATATAATTTTTGCTAAAATTAAAAAAACGATTCCGATTCGTATCAAATTTAAAAAGATCGGTACATTTCGAATCAAAAAATCTATTTTTATCAAATTCAAAATATCTATTCGTATGGTGGAATTCAAAAATCGATTATTAATGAATTCAAAATAGGTACTATCAAATTTTTTAAAAAAATAGTTTTGGTTGAAACCGAATAATAAGTATTTATCTACATAGGTACACATCAAAATCAGAGAACAATATGTGAGTCTGCCGTAAAGAAGGGACCTTGTGTAAAAAATAATTGATGTTTTTACTCTAATGTGTTTGGTCCAGATTTAGTGTCATTTGGATCGAAAACGTGAGAAAAGAGACATCGATTTTTTTTTACACTAGGTCCCTTCTTTACGGCAGGGTCGCATATTCTTTTCGAAATCCAGAAATCGACTGATTAGAAATTGATTCTCATACAAATCTTGAATAAAAAATCGATTCTAAATATTCAAAACAGAAGAGTCAATTTTTATCAAATTCAAAAAATTGATTTTGACCAAAATTGAAGAATCGACTCGTATCGAATTTAATAAGATCGATACATATCGAATCAAAAAAATCTATTCTTACCAAATTCCAAAAAAGTTGATCCAAAAAAAACCATTTTGGTTGAAATCGAATAATCCATACAAATCGAATCCAGAGAACAATTTTTTTCAAAATCGAATAATCAGTTGATCAAAAATCAATCTTCATCAAACTATCAAAATTCAAAAAATCAATATTGTTCATTAAAATTGAAAAGAAAAGATTCTAACCAACGTTTAAAATTTTTTTCTCATTGAATAAATCCAAAAATCGATTCTTAAGTACCAAATTCAAAAAAAAAGTACCATTCTGATCAAGTTGAAACAAAATCATTCTAATTGAAATCGAAATCGAAGTACAATTCTTTTCGAAATTGGGAAATTGATTAAAAATTGATTCTAATTTAAGTAAATTTAAAAGATCAATTCCAAAAAAAAAAAAATTAAAAAATCAATCTTTATCAAAATCAAAAAAAATATTCTAACCAACGTTGAAAAATTGATTCTTATTGACTTCCAAAAACTTTTTTTTTGTCAAAATCTATTAGGTACTTAACTTGATTGATTCGAATTACCTAATTAAAACCTTTTCAATCGAAATTGAAAAATCTATTCCCATCAAAATCAGCGAACAATTCTCTTCAAAATCAAGAAACTATTCTCATCATGATCGAAAAACTGATCATCAAATCCAAAAAATCATTGAAATTGAAAAATAAATCATCCAAATGAAAATTAATTTTTAGCAAATTTTAAAAATTCATTTCCATCACAATTTGAACACCAATTTTCAACAGCTCGAATTTGTTTTCATCACACTCAAAAAAAATTACCTACTATTTTTAACGAAATTTCGACATTTAGAAAATTGGTTCATGCGAAAATCGAGTTATAGTTCACAAGTTTTAACCCATTTTCTAAAAGTACCAAAAATCGATCATATAAGAATCGATTTGATGAACTATTTAAAAAATAACTATTTTTTGACAGTGAAAAAAGAAATTCGAGTCATGAATAAATCGAAAAATCGAATCCCCGTGGAACAAGATCACAATTTCTTTTTAATTGAAAAAATTGGATCGTTCTTTTCATCAAGTTATTCAAACGTCGATAAACACAAAATTTATTTTTACTGAAATTCGGAAACTCAATTCACACAAAAATAATTCAATTTATAAAAAAAAAATAACACCTATTTCAAAATTTTGTAATTTTCCAAGAATTGTTTTTCCACAATATTTGGTCGATTGATTAGTAATATTTCCCTAAATTAATCTCGGCCCTGATTCTTGCGACTATTTTTGATGACCCCCCCCCCCCCTATTAGATACGATTTGAATTTCTATACACATCCCTAAGCAATTCATCTAAAAATTGGACATCATTTTGAATGAAATTTTTGGAAAAAAAAATCCAAAGCAGTGCTGCATTTCATTTTAGTTTTTCATTCAGTGCATTGAAAAGTGAGTAGAAATTTTCTTAGCTCTTATAATAAATTTAAATCAACTTTTGAAAATTTTTCCTAGCAATAATGTTGAATGAAATTTTTGAAAATTACAAGTCAAAATAGTGTTTAAAACACTGCAGAACGCCTTCTATAAAAATTTTATCAGAAATCATTCTAGATGACCAAAAAAATTGGCTCGATTCGTTTGTTTGTTTGTTTTATGTTTGCTTGTTTTTTTCTTCTCTTTTTTTTCTTTTTGAAAATAGCCCAATTTTGAAACTCTTCAGATCCAACATTTGGCCTGAGGACGTTCAATATTTTTTTGAGGAAATCCTCTACTCTCTGGTAAACAGCTCACCAATTTTTGACAAAATGAAAAGTACCTATCTACGCTTCTTTGTTCCACCTTAATTCCCACATCACCCACAGCAATACCTACTGACTGCAAAACCAACTTTTTTTCAAATAGGAGAGATAACCGGATAAGGATAGGAAGCAGTCAAATAATTTAACAATCCAACTTCCTCATCGATTTTTCATAAATATTTTACATTTTCCTGCTAAATTCTTCGATTCGAGAAGGCCTCATAAAAATTCCAAATACCCATCTCGTTTCACTATTTCAATCGATTAAACGAACCGAAAAATCTTCGTCACATAAAAAAACATCTCGACTTCAATGGCAACCATATCATCAAATTTTGGCACCAGCGCACCAGAAATCAATTAAATCAAATACGCCGGTAAAATGAATAATTCTATACCGCATAAGTACCCATCACAATAATCATACCTCTTGGCATCTTGGCAAATTCACACAGAACAAGACTGTCAAACAAGAGGTGCAAGGGTAGGAGTAAATCAACTACCTAATCAAATGTTTATACTCGTACACTTGCTATTAAGTAACCAATCCCTACATTGCGAAGATTGATCTTCGATATTCATACGTCCGTATACCAATCAAACCAGATACGATAAGTTACTTTACCTTAAACATGACTTGGGCACTGCATTAAATAAATACAACCTGCAATCTCCACTCTGCCAATGCAACTCGATACAATATCCCGATCATTCAACATAATAGCAAAATCCGTTACTTTGATCACCCTCATCACGCATACGTGCCAAGCTCAAATCACGTTTCAATTTAATTATCCCAAGTTACAGAATACACCAAGGTTACCTCGAGAATAAATTACCCCGGTGAAAATTGCATTCTGGAGTTTCTTTATTTTATAAACGACTATCCACACACAACATAAACATACACCACAGAATTAAATTCGCATTTGGTGCCCATCTAAGCATAATGTCAAATACTAGGCACATACAAGTATTAGATAATATTCTGCGCACGAGGAAACCAGTTCAAATCACGATATTACATGAAATCCAGTGGTTCCCAACAATGGCCGTTTCTTATTGAAAAATAACCTTAAACTTAACGACGATTTACGTTCTCGATGAATTTAAACACAACCATTTTGACATGGGAATTCACTTACGACGTTTTAGCTTTTATTTGGACAGCGCATTATTCATATTTCGTCGACCCATCGACTTAGTGACCTTAACATTGGAGCCGACGGTTATTTGTCAAATTGTCATGTAGTTGTGACAAGTACACCGGTAAGACGATCAAGTAATTAGCAAAGCTCGAATATAAAAATCAGACCGATACGAATAAATCAGATTCACAAGGATATAGGCCGATAAAAAAAATTTTATGGGCAGAATACGACACCGATAAAGAAACACTTGGAAAGTCTGCGGATAAATTCAAGGATGCGTGCACAGAGTCAAAAACCAGTACGATCTGAGATCTAAAAATAGCTCAATTATCACTTTATCATGTAACGGTCGTTTATTCTATCTAATGCGAATTAATAATTTCATGGTCGTTTTGTAGTAAATACACCTAGCATTTGTTAGGCCGCAGAGGTATCGTAAGCACCACATTAGCTGTTAAAATAGTAAGGTGCTTTCCATACAGTCTCGAATATCCATAGTGGTTCACCTTCTCTACTCCGATGGAAAAAACTTTCCTCTACGAAAACATAGGCGAGTTATAATTTATTTAGGGACTCTCCTCGTCGTTTTTTTCAATTGAATTCGTAAAAAGCCGAAGAGATTGAAATGACAACCATGCCATCTTCATAAAAATACGATTTAATGTCGCCACCGAAGTTTTACGAATAGGTAGGTCTAGGTACCTTCTTTTAAATACCTAGGTGTACGAAGAATCTGGTAATAATTTGCGATATGCACCTGCGTCATCATTAGGTCACTAAATATCTATAAACCATCGATGCAGTCATAGGCACGACAGTAGAAAATATTACCCGGTTTTCAACTGACCCAAATGATGGAACGATCACTAATCACCATTGTTTACATCGTAATCGTTTCGCATAAATGTGTAGCTGTTACGAACCAGTTACTTTATTTGGTCAAAATCACCTCGCCTGTGATTTTATGCGATCGAGTCTTTAAGTGTTTTATAAATGTGTATAAGCGTTTCTTTTTTCGCGAAAGGAGAAATTCCTGATTTTTTTTCAATATTCATATTTTGAGTTATTGTTGGTGATTTGAAATTCGGTATCCAACAAAATAAATGCAGCAATTCTGCAGACTTTATTTTTGCTCCTTCCTTCTCGTAAATTGCCCCCATAAAAAATTAAATCAATTCCAATTTTTGCAAATTTTCAAATAATTATATTGAAATTCAGCAGAAAAAAAAAACAGAAAAATTAGCAAAAAATTCTCATTTTTCACTCATTTTGGCCCCTGTTGCGTGTCCCGAATTATTCTCTGGGATTTTTCACGCGTAATTGGAGCACAAAAGGCAGAATTTTGCAGAAAAAAAGAATTCTACAGAATTCGACAGGAAAAACAGCAGGGAATAGCAGAAATTATCAAAAGAAACGAGCAGAAAAAATCAGAATAATTTTGCTTTTTTTGCACGCTGGGTAGTTCACAGTTGAATTTGAAAAAAATATTAAAATCCAGTCACCACCATTTTTTAAACTTCGCTTTCCTAGAATTTTCCAGGTTTTCCAGACCAATTTTTTAAAAGATTTTTTGAACCTTTTAACATGAAATAGGAAATACTGACACAGAAACGAAAATGAATTCTTGTTTTAATTCAGTTTAGGTAAACTCCAAAAAATAATGGTGCAGGTGAATTCAAATACTTACCCAAAATTGGCAATTGAGTACAGAAACAAAACCAAAAAATGGAAAAAAGGGAAGAAAGAATACCAAATTTGAGAATTTTCCATTTCAACTCTATACCTATTTTGATCTTTTTCAAATTTCAGTTGAAAACCTCAAAATTTTTGTAAAATTTTTCACTCAAGTATTCAAATAATTTATGAAATATACGAGGAAATTCTTACAATAATTTCAAGTTTTTTTTATTGGTTTTTTTAAGCTGGTATTTTTTTTTTTTTGGTGAAAATTGAAACCGTACATTTTTCTGTTTTGAAAATTCAATTTTATTGGACGGAGGGAGGGGAGAAAAATATTATTCATGAGGATGAGGTTATTCGAGAATTGCGAGATTCGAAATTATGTACGAGTATTCCCACTTTTGAAATACCTGAATAACCTATGAAAAAAAATTGAACGAAGTAAAGATGATTTGAAAAAAAAATCGCCAAAGGATAAAAATGGGGCGAAAATCCATCATTTTTGCAATATTTCAGCCCTAAAATGAAAGCAAAATCCGTAACCGCCGTTTTTTAGACATGTGTGTCTATTGAATTTTATGTTTACGAGCAAAGAGAGAAGTAAGATTTGAAAATTTGTGATTTTTTCGAAGAAAACTAAGTCACCTCTTTTATCACATGAGTTTAGACCGAGAATATTCTAAAATTTTCCATTTTTCCAAGTTTTCCAAAAAAGTGCCAACCTTGCAAAAAAATTATATTTTTTTAGTGAAAAATGGACGATTATTGAATTAGACCAAATTTATTTCGTAATTTTTTTCGAGTTTTTGAGAACTTGAAAATATGTAGCATATTTTCCCAGTAAAATTGATAAAAATTATATCCCAAACTTATTTTATCATGTACCTATCAACATTATTTAGAGATTAAATTTGCCAAGTTTAACCATTCTAAAGCTGTCAGATTTTTTTTTATTTTTGCAATATTTTCAAATTTATTCAAAATATGCACTTAAAAATCAAATTGAAAAAACCCAAATTTAAAATTTTATTTTTAGAGTTTTGATCGAAATTCGGCGTGAATTTTAAAAAAATCCACACAATTTGTCTCCATGAAATTTTCTACTAAATAAGGGAATGAACAAGAATCTTTGAAATGAAAATTTCAATTTTTTTTACCAAAGGAGCAAAGGGAAGGGGAAGATTTTGGACTTGAAATTTTTTGGCTCTCCGAACATTCCATAGCAATACTTGATATTTTCAGAATCTGAAGGTATCGAAGATAGATCCAAAGTATAATAACAATTGGGAAATGGGGAAGAGCTGCGCTGAAAATTATAAAATCATCTCAAACGTCTGAAATTTTAATTACAGAGGTTGAGATTTTGAGACTTTGCTCTTTCAGGAAATCGCACTCCATTTCAAATCGAAGGCGTACACCTCGAATAATTTTTTTGCCAGTACATACTTTTACAATCAAACAATAAAATGAATATGTATGCACGATAAATACCAGTATTATGTTAGTACACAGCTAAAACTTGGTAAATACACATGTCCTCTCTACACTTCAAAGTCTAAACCGGACATTAACATGTGTATACAAGTGTAAGGTAAAACGATTATCGGTCGAGGTTTTCGTAGGAATTTACCATGACCAATGAACACGTCTGCTTCCGATACCCGTCGAATCGCATCGAAGACGAACCGAGAAAGATAATACAAATGCGTAATACAGGTGAAGGTGCTTGGAAAAGTTCGTCTAGCAATAAGATTAATTACCGACTTGTGTGTTTCCCTTGTATAGAAAATCGACACGGATTGTCTTTTTGAGTGGGGCTGAGAGAGTAGGGTGATACTGGTAGAGTAAGTTCGTTTCGGTGCTGAAACGACCTTTTTACAAATGGAAAAATATTCGCGACCTCGAGATTTTCTCATGCAACTAAATTCCAAGTAGGTACCTGTGTAGTATATTCATCAATTATCGCGAGAAAAACACCGAAAAACAATTTGGAGGAAAATAAATATTGAAGTTTGATATAAGAAGTGCGTGTTTAACGGAAATAGCGATTTCGGCAATTTTAAGTAAATTCGTGTGTAATGGAATAGATACCTATTACCTACGTCAAACATGTTCGTGGGTGTAATGGAGAGAATTTTCGAAAATTAGGAAAAAAAATAAGTAAGAACGGTTAAAGTCAAATTTCATGACATCAGTATTATGTATGTACAGTGTACATTGAGAGATTGTTTTATATTCAAAGTACCTAGGTATTTTATAATGTAGGTACTTATTTTATTTTTAAAATGAGTAAATACTTTTCAGAGGATCAAAGGACCTCCTCTTGAGAAACAGTGCCATAATTTTAAAAACTTAAGTGATGGTGTAAATAAAATAACATGTTCTTTAGTGAACAGAAGAAAAATATGTCTGAAGGTTTTCGATAAATCTTATCCAAGGTCCTCAATATCCTCATAATGGGGTGGATTTTTAAGAATTTTTGAAGTCGTACAAAACATGATCAAAAAAAGAGAGTGAATGTAAGCTGCAAAAAATATTTTTCCATCATTTTAAAAAATTTTTTTCTTTTAGAAAATTGATTGAAAAATCGGGAAAAATCTAGTTCGATGCCAGAATCTTGTCCCAATGCTCTAAAAGAAAAAAAAAAGGCTAACAGAAAAATTTTACCAGTAAACCGAAAAAATTGATTTCGAAAGCCATATTACGCCCCAAAGTGCCAAAAGAGAGTCCTTAACTCCAAACGCGAGGCAATTTAGATTTTTCTATTTTCGACTCTTGATGTCCAAAATTCTTAAAAATATAGTTATAAAAAAACTAGTTTGAAGTCCATGTATTTCCAAACACCAAAAAAATCAAACTTTGAAAATTTAAAAATTGTGAAAAAAAATCTAAATTTTTGCATTTTTGGAGTTTACTCTTTCGAGGATTTTTTTTCAATCCGTACCTACCAAACCTCTAGGAATGCAATGCATAGAATAATTTTTTGAATTTTCGAAGGATAATTCAAAATTAAACTCTCTTTTTCCTCCAGCGGTGAAGTCACTGAAGTCGATAACAAAAATTATTTTTATCAATTTTCGAACAAAAATTATTCAGTTTGAAATTTATTCTGGCATTTGAAATTTCGGTTATGAGGGTATGAGGAAGAGGAGGAGGAGGAATTTATTGGGCACTCATTTTACAAAAATACAAAGGTGTGAATTAAGCTTTTTTAAGGCAAATGTTTTCCATGCAAAAGAAAATTTTCAAAAAATTTTGGAAGTTTAAATCCAATAGTTTAAAAAAATGGATTGTTTTAGTGATGACTGTTTCAAAATGCTTCTTACCCGATGATTTTTCATTAAAAATATCAAATATTTCCACCTGATTTTTTTTTACTTCTTGAAATTTTTGAGCACGTTCACTTTAATAAAATTAAACATGAATGGAAAACAAAAAAAAGGAAAAGTCTAAAATATTTGATATTTTAAAAAAGAGTCATCAACAGTAAAAAAAATGAATTTTTCAAGTCCAGCTAAACATCATTACTATGTCAGCGTTGTAGAAAATCTGAACTTGAAAATCAAATGGGTAAAATTTCATCTTAAAAATTTGATCGCTCATTTCATAAATTGGTCCTTCATCAACACTGTGACTTTTCAGGGGTTCCCAAAATATCAAAAAGTGAAAAATGAAAATCTTTTGCCTCTAGGACAAAATTAATTCTTTTATAATTTATTTCGACTGAAAAGAGTTCCACAACTTTTTATACACTTTGATATATACCTAATTTATTTTAGACCTCTCGAACGGACTGGAAGGGGTTGGGGAGAGGTTTCGAAGCCTCTAGAAAATTTTAGAATTTTCCAACACGTGAAAAACGGTCCATATATACCTGTAATCGCATATTATTCATGTTGGCGACCTTTATCATCCATTAAAGCACATTTTTCCTAAATTGGTAACTTATTAGATTTCAAATCCTTATTTATTGATATTAGAAAATTTTCTGGAGACTCCAAACGTCACCAAGCCACTTCCAATCGATTTGAGAGGCTGAAAATACGTAGTACACCATATTTCAACTATTTTCGTTGATTAGATCAAATTTTCAAGGTTGCAGGGTGATGAAGAAATCCTAAAATTTCCAAAACTTCGTCAAAATTCCAGAAATGAACTAATCTTTGAAATTTTGGATATGGGATTCTCTTGTGATGCACTTTCGATTTAAAAGGAAAATCATACTTTCGAGTCAAAAAATCAGAAAAATCACTTTTTAGTCGGAAAAATCACTTTTCATAGTCAAGTAGGTACAAAAAAATCAGAAAAATCACTTTTTAGTCAGAAAACTCGCTTTTTGGTCAAAAAATCACTCAGTCAAATCACTTTTCAGTCAAAAAACCAGAAAAATCACTTTTTAGTCAAAAAAAATTATAGAAAAATCACTTATTGTTATCAACCAAAAAATCAGAAAAATCACTTTCCAGCCAAAAAATCAGAAAAATCACTTTTCAGTCAAAAAAATCACTCAGTCAAATTACTTTTTAGTCAAAAAATCAGAAAAATCACTTTTTAGTCAAAAAAATTATAGAAAAATCACTTTTCAATCAAAAAAATGAAAAAAATCACTTTTTAGTCAGAAAACTCACTTTTTGGTCAAAAAAATCTAGAAACATCAGTTTATACAGCTTAAAAAAACACTTTTTAGTCAGAAAAATCACTTTTTAGACAAGAAATTACTTTTCAGTCAGTTTTTCATCCCTCCAATAATGCCAAAAATCCAATTCGTACCTGGTTCAGGACATTTCAAAAACCAATTTTACAACATTCAAGTCCGTATTCCCCATTTGCAAAAAAAAAAATCACCTCTAATCACTTCTCATTATTCTCCTCAAATTAATTCCCCATTCAGTCCACAACCAGTAAATAATATTTAATTGGCCTAGAATACCCCAGTCAACACACACAAATAGGCCGCTGAACCTCTGCTCACAAATCACAGAACCAGTTTCCATTAAACAATCGGTATCGGACAAATGAGAATAAAAGTGTTCGAAGAAAACAGCCCATATAAATAAACACACACTACCATCGAATGATCCGATTCGATCCCAACTACCTTATTTTCCTCTTACATTACGTAACACCGCATTCAGCGAGAGGAACTCCTTTCAATGAAAACAATTACTCAACTCCGCGTACACGATGGTTCCTCTGATGATAAAGCTGGCTCGGGTAATAATCGCTCTGTGTGATGATACCATTACCAAGGTTGGCATGCCAAATTAACCCAGGTATAGACCTATCAAGATTACATCATTTTACACGATGTGATAACGGTTATTCATCACTCGGGGACAATTTCAGATTAGGTAAGATAATCGAATCACATAGACTTTTCGTATACCAAACAAATTATTGAACTTGCCATGCCAATGACTTCGTAATAAGTAACCGAAGTAAAATTCCACCAGTCTATATTACCAAACTCGTGTAATTAGAATCCATAGACAGAGAGAAAGAGACAGATACATCTATCTTCAGTATAATCAATAATTTTGTAGAAAAAAATTCATCTCGGCGAACGTGACACAATTATTGGCCAAAATTCGACACTATAATCAATTTTACAAAATCTCGTGCCCCGAACGAATTACCGCCGTGTCATAACCACACGTCTACGAGACCTAATCACCACATTGAAGGATTTAGACATTAAACTTGATCACACGAGGTATGAAAATGACATTCTACGGTATCCAGTTTATTTTGGCATTACCATCGATACCCTATTTTAATTATGCACATAATTAGACGACTTTGGGAACTAGTTGAGAAACCTTGGCCTTCGATTTAGACGTCTGTAAAAGCTTCAGACATTCCACAGAAAATTATATAAATCTGGAACCCACTGGCCAAGCTGATCGCACCCGAAGAAAAATATTTTTTCTCAATATTGTTAAATATTCGTGACATTATTCAGTCTCGTACAAAACACATCGCTGGGTACGAATTTAAAAAATAAACATATCCGACGAAGGTAATTCGATTAATTACACTTGTTGTTGATACGAACAACGAACACGAGACAATGTATAAGCTACCTAGAAAGTAATTGCATTGTTTAGTCTGATATTTTATCGCCATACGTCAATTATACCGTTTATAACCATCGATTTACTCGGCCCGGTGGCATAAAGCGTTAAAATGATCTTTTTAATAATTACCATTTCAAATACCTCAACCCGTGACAACGTATGGGTCAATTTGTTTTCTGCAAATACGAGTATTCTTATTTCCATCTGCAAGGTTAATACTACGTAAATAATTATCTGGCCGGAATTACGATAAATCTGAATTTCCCGTGGAAAAATTAAGTATTATAGTTGAATACCTACCAATGTATATACTTTTTACCCATTATTTTTATTGCCGTGACCAAGTTGATAATATTATTTCGTTTGGTCAATTAAATAATCAACAGTTGACATTAAGCATAGAAAATTTTTTGAAAAAAAGAGTTAAAATTTGTTTGAAAAAAAACTCATTTAAATTATTCGCCGAGATAATTACTTACTAAGGAGAGGCGATACGATGGAATTTATGTTGGTCATTAAATTTTTGGATAAAAAACGCTGACGCAGTAGATCGAAACGTTTCAAGCTTAATTTACCATTTTGAATATTGTCTGATTACCTACGTAAGTACATAAAAAATTACTGAGATAAAGATCTAAAAAAGAGAATTATGTCGAATTGAGGTAAGAAGGGGGACGAAGAGGAGGAATTGCTGAATCGTAATTATTGAACTAGTCGAGCTCAAGAGATCCTCCCAATGAAAAAAGTTTTCCAATTCGAAGTCGACATAAAAATAAATCGAAAGTAAGTACATCATACTGAAGGACAAAGAATTTTGAAAATTTCAAGAATTTTTTTCCCCTAAAAATATGGATTTGAACTCGAACAAAGTCGTTTTCAGGTTTAGATGCAACTTTTTTTAGGAGCCTCTCTTCAACTTCAATGAAACTGCGAACTTCTCAGGTTGAAAATGTAAAATTTTCGCCACAAAACATATTATTTCTTTTCTCCCATTCCTCTGACAACAAAATCAAATGATGTTAAATCATTTTTATGTTTTCTTAGAATAAAGTAGGGAAACATTCGTTAAAAATGTCATCAAAAATTAATAATGAATAAATTGTAAATAACTACGCCATTCAAGTTATTTCTTCAGCTAAATGGAAAAAAACGTGAGAATGTTTTTAACTTTTTCTGATATGGCATGTGTCACAGTGAGATTAGTGAGTGAGTGAAGAGAAGGCGACATTTTCAATAGGAAAATAGAATACAAATCAGTCACCAAAGTAAAGTGTGTACCTATTTTTAGATATAAACAAAATTCAGAAAAATTCTTTTCATCTAATTCGAGATTGATACCAAAAAAATATTTACATATAATTAGAATTAAAATATAATATTTTCTTGACTAGAACAAAAAAAAATTTTTCAAGGAAAAAACATTTTAAAAAATCCATTTTCAACTTTTTCACTCACTTTAAAAAAAAAATGTTGCTCAATTTACATGAAAAAGAAAAAAACTCAAATTTCAAAAATCAGATGACATTTCTCCGAAATTACAAAAATTTTGTAAGAATTTAATTACCTATCTATTCAAGAATTTGAAAATTCAAATTTTTTCAAGATTTTTTTGACTTTTTTCAAAATCTACCATACTTGCCTATTTTTTAAAACCTGGCATCATCAAATATTTCCAATTTTTTCAGCCTGATTCGGGCTCAGGAGGCGCGGCGAGGGGACGATACTTCTTCAGTTTCGTATTAAGAAGCTCATGGAAAGAGAAATTCGTTTGATTTTTAAAAAAAAATTGCTGTTCAGAATTATATGCCTTTCGGTGTTCTCTACTTCGAGTATTCGTCTCGAAATCGTGAGGTAGATTTTATTCTTAAACAACTAGAAAGAGGTAAAAACTTGATTTTTATATGAGTTAATTTTCGTGAATTTTGAGAAAATTGGAAAATCCTGCAGAATGGTTAAAAATAAATAAAATTTGTTTCAAAGGATCCATATCAAGCAGAGGCCATATTCATTACCTATTTTGTTAAACAGTAATAATTCACCTTCATAAAAATCAACTTTTTGAATAAAATCTAATGATTTTTAAATCGAAAAAAATTCTTTTGTTTGTGAGAGTTTCGGAACAAGTTCTTCCCAAGAAAACGACTTCTATTCAAATTGAAGCCGGACAATTCAAATATTGACCTTTTACGATGTACCTATACCTGCGTATCCACTGTGTGTAGAAAAAGCACTCCGTGAAATTCAGATTAACGAGATCCTACCCATAGTTCTTCAGTCAGACCCAAAAGATTTCAAATTCTATACTCCCTCTGCTATTCAAAAAATTGAAACAAAAAGCAAAAGAATCGAAATTTCCCCGTCTCAACAAATTCTTCAATTTTAGTTTTTTTTTTTTCAGTTAAAAAATGAAAAATTTTCCTCGCTTGGTAAATTAAAAAAAAAATGGAAAAAATACACAGTCAACATTTCATGGGGGGGGGGGGAGGGGAGGAAGCTACAGAATTATTTTTCCATAAATTATAAAAATTTTAATGAAATCAAGTCAGGACAATTTTTTACTCAAAACGAGGAAACCATGGCCAAGAGTTATTAGCGAAATGAATGAAAAAATAAAACAAACTGAAAAATGACTCATTTTTTTAGTTTTCTCAAGCAATTAAATAAATTTTTAGATTTTTCGGATCAACACGCTGAAATATTTGTTTGCCCAAAAGTTGAAAGAAAATTAAATTCGAAACGATAAAAATGTGCGATTTCCTGTATAATTTATTCAAATTACTCTGATTAACTTTCGTCGAGTACTCGCACATTTGCATTTCTCTTCTATTTCCTCCTCAAACACCTATGCACTTGGACTTACAAATTGACCATGACTTTGACATATCTATCATTATGAAGTTGCTGAAAAAATGCAATTTTTTTCAAATAATATGAAAAAAATCAAAAAGTACTCCCAATCCCTAAAATAGAAAGGACCGGGTAAGAGAGAAAAATATTTTCACATCTCCTTTCCTATATCACACAGAAGGTGAACTTATTATTGGCAAACCCATTTCAATGCAGTTAGAGAGAGGGAGATTGTTCTCTCTCTTTGCTCTTTAAATGAATAAAGAAATGTCACTTTGGTGAAAATTTACACACAGAAAAATACGATCAAAGCAAATGTAGCTTTAAAACAACACATTTTAAAAATCTTACTTGGAGTGGTCTTCAATAAAGTAAGCAACCAAGAAATTATTTCGTAAGGAAAAAAAACGAGAATGAAATCTACGTAGGTAGGTAACTTTTTTAAAAACTTACTTTTAAAAATTTCTATACCTTCAAAATATTGGAATTATGATCCCTAGAATTAGTTACATAAGAAAAAAAAACCAACGAATCACAAATACACTCTCATCTTCAATAATAATAAAAAAAAAAACATAGATAGGTAAATATTCACTCCGTATCTTTTTTGAACCCTTCAAGACCATTCCCACATCTCTCACCTCGAATTAAGTCACTAAAAGTTGCCATAAATCTTTAACCGCATGAAAAAATTTTTAAAGCACCAAAATTATGTACTCACCACGTACAACATCTTCCCCGGGGATCTCTATCTCGTTGGTAATTACAGGTGGCATAATAACGATAAACAATCACCACTTCACTATACGCAATCACTTGGTATCAATGAATAATTACTCGTAACTTCACGTGCTCGTTACAAAACGTACAGCAAAAGATCTTCGCAGCTGAAACATGCAGTGCAAAATAACTATACTTGGACGATGGAACAGATAGCAGATTGCAAGTACACAATCGAGTTGGGTGGGAGGTGCGTTGTACCTAGTTCGCCGGTATTTCAGTTGAAAAGTTCCAGCTCGCGAGGATGAAAGATGCATGAGAAAAGGAATCAACTTGGCTGAAAAATTCGTTTGTTTTTCTTTCTTAATGATCAGGTTGATTAAGGTTGGTTATTATGTATTTTACGCGGCTTCCCCGCCTATGGATTATTTCCTGACGTATGTGTGAGAAATATCAAGGTCTTGTGTATTTTTCATGCAAGATGGATTAGCATGGGGTATTTAGTAGATGTCAAAATAATATTAAGTATTTGATTTACAGGCGCTAGGTTCCTATAATTTTTTATCAATGTTAAGTGATGGCTGAATTAGGAAATACTATCAAGTAAAATGACGTAAAACGATGTAAAAAAAATCAATAAAATACATCTGGTTCATTTTTTTTTTCAATGTTCTTGGGAAGGAAAATAATTTCTAATTTCTGAATTTTCAATTCAAAAATTTAATAAAAAATTGACCAATTTATTTCACTAGTTTCAATTTTGAATTTCATTTTTCCAAGACAAGGATCATTTTATTCATTACAGAAAGAGCTCCAAAGGGTCTAAAAAAATCTCACATCTTTCTAATTACCTACTTATACTTTACTCTACCCCTACCCGCTTCCACTCTGCTTCAAAATCCAACAAAGGGTATGGATGGATAAGGGATGAATTCGACTTCAGGCGCTTGTGAGCTCCGAAAAACACCTCAAGTGGTCTGACCAGAAAGAAAAATTTTCACGGAATTTTGGACTCTCCCCCCCCACTTCGTCTTCGTCGGAGTATGCCCATTTTATAGCATTATTTCCAAGAATTAGAGGGAATTTTTCGCTCTTTGGTACGTACAAGTTGCGAAAACCCTTACAGAAATGTTGTAATTTGAGAAGATTTTTCAAATTTTAAGCATTTTATACGGGAAAAAAGGGCCAAATCAAAATAACTCGATTAACAATTTTTTTGCGATTTTTTTGAGGGGGGGGGGGGTTGTCATTACCGCTTATGTAGGTGCCATTGAGGCGTTCTTCTTTTTTTTCTTTCGATTTTTTACTTTTTGATAAATATGAAGGACTCATTTTTTTCAGGACTTCTTAAAATTAAAAAATAGAATGAATGTTGAAAATGAATTCCAAAGATATGCTCGAGTGAAAACATTTTATATAGGTAGTTTTCAAACCTGCCAAGTTTTAAGAGAAAAAAAAAATCAAAATTCACCTTCTTAATTTGAAAATGATTTTTTTCAATACTTCCGTATGAATATTAAAACTTGAAGGAAAAAAAATGAATTGAAAGGAAAGAACTGAATTGTTCAAGTCCAACCCCCACTTCCTCACTTGAATCATTTTTATGAAAAAAATACCCTGAAAAAATGTTGCCAAAAAACTAAAAAGACTCTTCTAGAAATGTAATGGGCATTCAATCAGGAAATTTTGAATACTTACTACATTGTTTTGAAAATTTTTCATGCTGTGATTTCAAGAATATAAAAAATTTTCAGCTTTGGTATCCATTAAGGTGATGATTTATTTATGATCAACTGAAAAAATTTAAAATTTTTTTTCGAACCCCTTACGTCTCCCTCGTTAGGAGCCAATGAGAAAATTATTTTTAAAAAATCTTAAGTCAAATTGATGCATGTAAACCCTTCTCTTGAGAGACATTGTGGTATCAATTCCCCCTCTCTACACATAAATTTTACAGCAATCAAGAAGTAGGGACAACGAAATTTTTGTAATCTGCTTACCTTGAAATCAAAATTTTTGAAGAAAAAGACGCTGGAAACGATAAATTCTTCCTCAGATTTTTTAACGAAGTCTACATCAAAATTTATCTTTATTAATCAAATCTTCAAAACATTAAAACTGCAGTAAACCAAGGGTATTTAGGTATTACGTAATATTTAAGTTTGCATATACATATGAGCACCTAGATCAAAAATTTTTAATTGATAACAATCTAATTTAACATTCAAAATACAAGAAAAAATACTTTCAATTTCTGTGGCCATCTATATTTCTACAATAATTTTGATTGCGCTGTCCAAAATGCGCGAACAAGATCATTACTGAAATTTAAAAAAAATTAAATTGAATTTTGAATGTTGAATGACCTCGGACTCGAAAAATAATTATTGGTAGTTTAGAATAGGAAAAAAAAAGTTTTGAAAAAGTCAGATAAAGAGATAAATAGAAAAATTATATGGTGGGTGACGAGAATTCAAAATGACGTTATTTCTCTATTCCTGCAATAGAAGTACAAGTACACACTTCGGCAATTCTTTCAACACCTATGCCAAACAAGTTGCCTGCATCAAACCAGTTCTCATTTTCACGCACGTTTGATTTCTCTGTCCACGAGTAATCAAAATATAACGCTGTAAATCAGGAAAAAAATTTTCAAGTTGAAACTTTATTGGTTTTAAAATTGAAAAAATTTTGAATAGTTGAAAAATTTAAAAAAAAAAAGATGGAATATTTTGTGAAAATTCGTTGATTTTTTTTTAACCATTAGAAAAAAGTTGAGAAATTCAAAAAATTAGAGGTTTAGGAAAATTTTAAGTACACCCCCCCCCCCCAGGCCTTCGGAAGGAATTCCAACGTTTTTCAACGCAGACCAACGTTTTTTTTTCAACACGGATCAGCGTTTTTTTAAATGCAGACCAGTACAATTTTATGAAAATGAGTCGAAATTTTTGGCAAAATAGTTGAAATAGTAATTTTTTTTTGGAACAGGCTAAACAAAACTTTTACCACCCCTCTCCTGTCAAGAACATATCGATTATATGGTGTTTTTTACGATTGAAAACTTCAAATATCTAAAAAAAAACATGAAGAAGTGCACCAAAACTTTTGAAAAAATCATCATTCACGAGATTTAACTTCGTGCCAAAGAAAAGAAAATTTTAATTGATTTTCAAAATCGAAAACGAGTTTAAGGGAACACAATAAAATTAAATTAAGTACTTGAAATAATTTAAGGAAAAATCCCAAAAAATCACTTTTGTAGGTTCCGATTATTTTTCAACTTCCTATGGTAGAAAGAGAAATATAACAAGACCGAGCATAGCGTGGTGAAAATTTTTCAAAAATTTTGTTGATTATTTTTTGTGTTGAAAAAAAAAACATGAAACCGCCAATTGGTTTCCCCTTGGGAAATGGATCATTTAATGATGCTTTCTCATTTAAAAAAACAATGAAAGAAATGTTGAACTTTCTCAACCTGGAAAAATATTTGTACAAATGATAAATCCCAACTTCGGAAAATATGGAAAATTTCTCAACCTGAGAAAATATGAAAAGATTCCCAACTTAAGAAAATATGTAAATTTCTCAACCTGGAAACATCCTCAACCCCGATATTGCTACGTTCCTGCCGATGAGTAGTGTCCTTTTCTAAATTACTAGGTAAATTAAATAGGGTTACTTAGAGGATCACTCTTGGCAGTTTTCTATGTTGAAAGCCTTTCTGACCAAACTTTTTTTTCCTAATTTGCCTGTACTAAGAGTTGCTCAAGAAGAAAAATTCGTTTTTGAACGAATTCTCGAATGAGATTGAATTCTTGATTTCCGCAGTTTACAGGATACGAAAATTTAGGAATTGGAAATATTATAAAGCTGAACCTTGGTAATAGGTACCCATCAATATACTCACTATGTAATTAATTTCCCAGACGTAAGATAGTGTTTTAAAAAAAATCGTAACAGCACCTTTGAAATATGCTACCGATGAGCCAGTGTCCAGTACTAAGGCTACATACATTCGCAGGATCATAATCTCAAGATGAATCGTCGAATAAGTTTGTGAATTTGAAAAACATTTCATTGATTTATTCGTCATAACACCGTTGTTCTGTTTCTTTAATGCATATGGAATATGAAGGATATGTAGGTACACATGAAACTACTGCTCGAATCGATAATCATTCGAAATGAGATCGTAATTTATGAGCCTGCGTATCTCATGAGTCAGGGCAAAACCAACACAAAACCGATTTCACAAAAAGTGTCGCTATCAAGAATGTTTTTTGCGATGAATTCAACGTAGGTATGTAGTACGTATTCATCATCATCAAAGTTTTAAAGTACTGATCTGCTACACTTGCTTTAAACCTGCGCAGTTTTCGGAATCATTCGTCGTAGCTTTGTCGTGGGAAATTCAATGAACATGCATAAACTCAATATCTTGTTATTCTTTTTCATCTTTGGGGTCACCTGTTTAGTGCATTCAAAAGAACCCGGTAATGCTTTAACGCAAAATCCATGGAACATACCATATTTTGTGTATAATACAATATTGAAATTAATGTACCTAATGAAATTTTTCATTATTTTATAGAGGAGTTATATGAAGGAAAAGTTGAACTAGAAGAAGCAGGTAATACCTACTTACACCAATATTATCAAAATCATAATAATATAATAAATGGGTCACACTGAATCTGTGTGTAGCTGTCAAATGCATAATGCCTAATGTACGAATTATTAGGCAACTGCTTGTCCAATTTTTGAAGTTTCTAAATCCAACGGTTTTTACCATTTTTCCTGCTTCACAAAAAAATTTCAAGAAACATTGATTTGGCATAGAAAACAAACGTGCTACGTTTCAAAAAAAAAATTGTCTAGTTTACCTATCTCAAATGGACAATTCTCGACAAACTGGCGTAAAATAAGAGTTTAGAAATTCGAGCCGTGTTTTAAGTTTTTTGAAGAAAAATGTTGACTCTATCCAAGGGATTTTCAAGGGATTTTTTTTATACAAGTATAACATTTTTGATTTTCTCAAATATTCAAAAAAAAGAAAAAGAAAAATAATCTACATTTGGAAAATGTTTTGAAAAGCCTTGGTATTTTTTGAGACTTTGGCCTGGAACATCTTCAAGTTAGGAGATTTTGTTTTCAGAGTTTAGTGACACCGATCTTAAATTCCATTTTTCTGAACTTTTCCCCCATCCGATTGATTTTTCATTATTCTGCAGGTATTTTATTTTAGTTGAATTTTCTCAAAATCATCACACAATTCCAATCATCTGACAGATGCCATGAATGAATTTTGTTAGGAGAAAGTGAATTTTTTGGTAACCAATTTTCATCGAAAAAATGATTGGAAAACATAGGTGCACCCAGAAATTAATTAAGGGAGGGACTGAGAATTTGAGAAAAATAGGGGTAGGTAGTCGTTTTTTTTTTTACTGATCTTTCAGTCAAAAATCATCAATTTTCCCGGCAAATTAGGAATGTATTGAGGAATCGGTGATTTTTGGCTGAAAATTAGTTGAAAATTATCAAATTTTAAATGAAAATGATTAAAATACTGCCCGAGCGAAGCGAGGACAATTTTTTTTTGAAAAAAACTACAATTTGAAAAGCAAAAACCTGCACATTTTATATTTTTGCGATAAAAAATATTTTTTCCAAGCTTTAAGAGGGGGGGGGGGGCTCGAGCCCTCTGAGCCAACCCCTTGGGTGCGCCTATGTTGGAAAATAGCTTTAAAATCTCGTCACCGTCGTATTGGTATCCGAATTTGACTTAGGCCGGTTGGCCAATCTGCAGTAGTGTGAAATTTGATGAGGAACATCCTGAGGTGTTGATGGATTTTCCTCAATCTTCCTCTGCTCCTTTTTCCAACAGGTTTATCGATTTTGGTGATATTTTTCCCTCCATTTTTTCGAAGCGATTTCTTCATTTTTCTTTCCATAGGATTTGATTTTTTTTCCAAAACATCATAAAAGAATCACCTACTTGCTTTTTAAAAAAACAAGTGCGCAAATGGGGCACCCATTAAACTATCAATAAATGTGAACCAAAAGAAATTCAACAAAAATTATTGTTCGAAAATAATTGCTTTTTTTTAAGTACTGAAATCTTGAATTTAATACCTGAGGTAAAACCCATTGTTTACACAGGACGATCACTTCATACAATTAAATCCAATGAAGCACTGCCTTTGGTTCTATTCAGAGATAAATACAAAAACTTACATAATCCAGAAAATTTACTCAAAGTTAGATCATTAGATGGAAAAATGATAAAAGGGACTGAGTTCACAACTGAGATTTCAGATATCGTCAGTCAGATGTTTTTCTGTCCCAAAAATGTGGAAGAGAAATGTCTTGTTGGCACTATGTTTGAGGAACATGAGAATCTCCAATGCGCTTCAGAACCAATACCCATCATTAAACTAGACAAAGACGAAAAGGTTTGTGGCAGTGGCAATAAAATCGGGTTTTACGAAAGATTCGTGTATCAGGTTGGTTCAAATATTACAATGGACTAGTTGCATGAAATTAAAAAAATATATATACTTACATGAAAAATCAAAATTATATGTTAAAAGATGACGATTTAATAAAGAAAATTCAAAATCAGCCAATTAGAAATCGCGTAATGATTTTTTGAAGGTTGCGCTTTTTTGTAGCTTTGAAAACGGGAGGCGTGGTCAATGTGACGTCAATAATGTTAATTTTCACAACAAAGGTTTAAATTATTGACGTCACAGACCACGCTCACCGTTTTCAAAGCTAAGAAAAACGCAGCAGTCAAAAAAAAATCATTACGTGATTTCTAATGAATCGATTTTCGAAATTTTTTCCAATCTTCATCTTTTAACATAATTACCTATATGTAAGTAGTAAGTACTTTGGATTATTGTGCAACTTGTCCATTCGTTTATTTTTAAACTTTCAAACATTATCCAGAATCGAATGAACAATTTTGCCCATTGATTGCAGATTTGTAAAGGCCAAGATGAAATTGATACCAGAGTTATACCAATCTACCGTTATTGTAAGGACAAAAAACAAAAAACTTTATTCACCATTCATACGATCCATTCTCCGAATTTACTGGCGGCCAAACTATTATTGCGAGAACGAGAGATAACTTATCCTATAATTATGTACGATGGAACCAAAATTTCTTTTAAACGAGGGCCTGATGGCACGGAAGTATACGTAAGTCCATATTATTGAAATTTCCTCTCGCCGAAAATCTTCATTTTTTCCTCATTAATTTCGCCTAATTAAGGAACCAGCAACGTCCAAACCAGGATACCGATGGAGAACATTAGTCCAATCCGATGATATGGCGCTGGCCTTATGGCGAAAACCTACATTCCACAAAATGAACCTCGCATTACAACACGAAAACCTAATCAAACTTTGGGATAATATCGGCGAATATGTTCGATCCCACGCGGTACAATCATCAAATGATGATGGACTTTCGACGGTGGTTTATACCGGTGTCTTTGATTTGAAATCCGAATCCGAAATTAAGAACGACGATCAATTATCAAATATTTGGGTCAAATTAGTTATGACGACAAATTCAATATCAGGCAGCACATCATACGTCCATCAAGGGGTGGCCATCCTAATGAATAATTTCGTCGATACTGAGCCAAGCCTTTCACCGTCTTCAAATCCAGATCGCATCAAAACTTACTGTGATCAAGATTTATGCATCAAAACGTTAAAAGATGAATTCAAAAATGCCAAAGGCCGTGTACGTTGTTGTTTGGTCACAACAAAAATTTTAGATCTGTTTAATCATCGGCACATGGAGGTGAAAGAGTTGTATATTCATAACGTTAATTTTGAAAAAGATCAAGGTAAGTAATTTATCGCGATAAAATAATCAATCTCTGTAGGTAGGTACTTTTTAATTTGAATCAGTGAAAACCGACCGATAAAAAATCACAATTCCAGCACAAAAAAAAATATTGACGAAATTCACTGATTTTCAGCATATTTTTATTCATTTTTCAGTAAAGGATATCGGCAGATAAGATTGGTGAGTCCGCCTCCGTGCTGAAATTCGAATCGAAATTAACCGATTGAATTTGGCTCTTACGTTATAAAAACCTCGTGGTAAAAATATTAAACACACCCCCTCTCTTACCCCTTGTTGTGAGGTAAAACGTCAATTTTTTAGCAGGGCATAGGAGTCAGCAAAAAAGTTGACTCCTGGCTCCAGCTTGACTCCGGAGTCAAGATAGAAAGTTGACTCCTGACTTCGGCTCGACTCCTATGCCCTGTTTTTTAGCCTTTTCGTTCAGAATTTTTGTTTCTGTAAGTTTTCAACCTTATTTTTTCAAACCTAAATCTGTGAAAAAAAAAATACCTTTCAGGTAAAGGTGATGGAACAGTTTGGAAAAATGCAAAAAATAATTTTTCCACCGCATTTTATACTTGTCCTAAAATCATCCTAACCTCAAAATCTCAGAAAATCCATCCCAGCTTCAAAATCTCGGAAAATCATCTCATCCTCAAAAGACCGGAAAAGTAGTAAGATGATTTGTGAGATTTTTTTCATCTCAGAAATCATTCAAGATTCAGAAGCTCTGAAAAGATTGAAATGATCGGTGAAAATAATTTTTTTTCGCAAAACTCATCTCAGCTTAGAAAAAAATATGGCATACCATGTGTAATTGATTTCCATCCCAAAAATCATTCCAACCTCAGGATACCCATCCCAGCCTCAAAAGCTCGGAAAAATCAACTTATTATCTTCAAAAGATCGGAAAAATAGTAGGATGATTTGTGAGATTTTTTTCATTTCAGAAATCATTCAAGATTCCAAAGCTCTGAAAAGATTGAAATGATTTGTGAAAATAATTTGATTCTGGGGTATAATTACCAAGAATAAAATTTCGGCCCAAAATGGCAATTTTACAAGTTGAAAATTCAATGGAAAAGTGATTTTTTGCATTTCTCACCGAGTTCCACCACCTAAAATTAATTATCACTGATACATAAATGAGAGGGTACCGTACAGTTGAGCACAAAAAATTTAAAATCAATGCTCAACTGATAATATTTTTACAGAAATACTGAAGAACAAGCAGAACGAAGGAACAGAGGACCAACCAGGTAAAATTGGGTTTTAATCGAGTACTTACATTTTAGTGTGGATCTGAAAAAAAATTAGTCACTTTTCTGGCACAACTGGGTTTAAAATCAACTTGTTTGTACGCGGAAGGGAATGAAAAATACTAATTTTAGCATTTTCGAACATGTTTTTTCGAGCTACACTGCTTCGTTGACAGTTGTGTCGATGGGGGTGGCAATCATGAAAATAACTTGAATGAAGGTACAAGGTAGGTACCTCTACAACTCTACACGCTAAAATTGGTTTCATCGGGAAAAATCATTTGTCTTGACTTATCCTTATTTTCCAACGGCACTTTGGGTGCTCGGCTCGGTTCGGTCACTTTTGTGTGACTTGTGTTTTTTACGTGATTACGAGAGCCTGTTTTACGAATGTTTTTTTTTTTTTCAAAGTCCACATTCCGACGTTTTTTTTAACTTCAAAATTTTTCTTGACAAGGTCTGAAATCTGAATTTTTTCCAACTTTTAAATAATATTTCGTTTTCTTGACGAGGTCGAAATTTTTTACGAATTTTTTTTCAACTTAAAAAATCAAAATTTTTCTTGACGTGGTTGATTTTTTTTTCAACTTCGAAATTTTTCTTAACTTGAAAAGGGACTTATGTGTAACATTGTTTACAAAACAATAAAGTCTCTTTTCTCATAGGTCTGAATTTTTTTCAATTTCTGAATAAGATTTCTTGACGAAGTCCAAATTTTTACGAATTTTTTTTCAACTGAAGCATAATTTGTACAAAGGGTATAAAGTCAAGAAAGTGAAGAAATACAAATGATATAAGTAAGTAAGTCAAAAAACTGAATGACTTCGTCAAGAAAAATTTTGAAGTTGAAAAAAAATCAACCACGTCAACAAAAATTTTGATTTTTGAAGTTGAAAAAAAACGTCGGAATGTGGATTTTGAAAAAAAAAAATCATCCGTAAAACAGGCTCACGTAATCACGTAAAAAACGCAAGTCCCGCGAAAGTGACCGAACCGAGCCGAGCACCCAAAATGCTGTTGGAAACTAAGGATAATTTTTGTCACGTCACCAGACGGCTTTAAAGTGAAAATGTACGCGTGTTCAAAGCACATTACAGTGCGTAATTTTTTTTACTCATTTTGAATTTTTTTTTGTTATTCCTAGTTGAATCGATCCGTGAAATTCAGCCGGACGAAATTTTACCAATAATTTTATATTACTACAAAGAAAAATCTGAACTCTACTTTCCACGATACATTCTACGAATTATAACAAAAGATAGAAGGATTGTGGATGGCTCGCTATTTCTCTCGGATGATTTTTATAATCAAGTATTGTTCTGCCCTTCGGAAGACTCAAATGCGACATATTTATTACCTCGAACGTTTAATAGATTTGAACCTCTACAATGCACCAAACAGCCAGTTCCTATGGTAAAACCGGTGTTCTATTTTTTTAAAAAAAACATTCAATGCGGTGTCGACGGCAACAGCATCCTTTATAAAGTCGTTTATGAAGTAAGTTTCATATCTACTTCCTTTTAAACCCATATATAAACACCTACTTTAATCATACGATTTTCCATTTCATCACTTCTGAAAATTTAAATTTGATTACAGTTCAAGATCGAAATACCGGTTAGTATGAAAAAAAACCTTCTTAGTTTTTTCACCCAATAAGCTACCAAATTTTTTCCTCTAACAAACTTTTTTCGTCAATTGTATTTCAATAGTCGCATGAAGTCAAGAACATGAATTTTTACGAATTTTGCTACAACCCAATAAAACAAAAGGTTGTATACACTCATCACGAACTGTTGTCTCCAATATTACTGTATTCAAAACTATTATTTTGGGAACGTAAAGTAGAATTTCCAATGCCAATGGACACGCCACTGCCATTGGCAAATCTTGAAGAATTACAAGACGCTATAAAAAAGGTAGGTGCTATTTCCAACCATTTTTTTGATCTTTACTTTTCTTCTTTCGATAATAATCAGAATAATCTAAATTTTTAAATGTATTTTACTCCTCAGGAAAATAATACCTCAACTTCGCCAACTGATGCAAAGAAATCAGCCTACAAATTACAGAAACTGGTGCCTTCTGAAGACATGGCGTTTGCTGCCTGGAAAATACCAACCTACCTTTTAGTCAACGTTGCATTCCAACATGAAAGTTTGATTCTCCTTTGGAAACAGATCAATCGTAAAGTTACAGATTATATCAGAGCAACTGGATCGAATAATATTTCAACTTACAATGGTGTAATGGATCTGCAAACTACATTATTGGATGCTGATCAGAAACCGCAAATGTGGTTTAAGATTATTTACAACAAACTAATGGATCTGAATAAAACAGAGGAGGGAATAGTGATTTTAATGCAAAATTATCTAATTCCTAAAACAGACCAGTCTACGCTTTCCAATACTGAAAAAAATGCATTGGAACCATACTGCGAGAAAAATTTATGCTTGGATGAATTTCAAAGTAAATTTACGAAAATCGGTGGTCAAGTAATATGTTGTCGTTTGACCACTAAAATTGCCCAATCATTTGGCATACCAAATGTTAGAAAGGATAACAAGGTGTTATCTATTCATGGTATCATTTCTATCAATGATGATATTTTTTAATTATCAGGATTCCATTGTAATAAAATGTAAGAAATTTAGATAGGTACTTAGTACTTACATAAAATAAAAATTTTTGTGGTCATAAGTAGGTATGTACGTAAATAGGTAATTAATCACAAAAGTCGACGAAAAATTTTTTGTTCTGTGTCTCATACTGTCTCAGTTTTAATGCCAAAATTGGCAAAATTCTATTGCAACGAATAAATTAAGTTATTAGTGCATTTTTGAATTTGTTTTTCTAAACTTCCCAACACTGGGCAAGAATCAGATGCCTTCTTAAGCAATTGTAGCAGTACCACAGAAAAATTATTCAACTCTCAATAACACCGGTCGACACGATTTTTGTTTCTGGGTCCTACTTGTGAAATTTGGGTCACTTTTATATAACTAATGAACGAAAAAATATTTTTTTGACCAAAGTTTGCTTTGGGGGGCGGGGGGCCCAAAAAACTGATTTTTCGAGGGCAATGAGTCTGAGTATTACAAAAAATTTTTTGGACCAATCTTATAGAAAATGTTACGGCGAATCCAATGCCGCAAACCGCAGACCTCCATCTCTTTTAGAAAAAAAGTTACAGCTCATCCTTTCCAAAGTTTTGTGAAAAAATCGTATTTTTTGGGGTATTTTTCGCAAAAAAGTGGAATTTGAGAGAAAAGTAAGGGCTTTAAGGCCATAAGGACCATAATGAGAGTTGTAGAAAATTTCACGGCGAATCGAATGCCGCAAACCGCGGACCTCTATCTCTTTTAGAAAAAAAGTTACAGCTCATTCTTTCCAAAATTCTGTGAAAAAATCTCATTTCATTTTTTCATGAGAAAGGCACAAACATGTGATTTTTATCACAGAATTTTGGAAAGAATGAGCTGTAACTTTTTTTCTAAAAGAGATAGAGGTTCGCGGTTTGCGGCATTCGATTCGCCGTGAAATTTTCTACAACTCTCATTATAGTCAGTCAGTCAGTATGGCCTTAAAGCCCTTACTTTTCTCTCAAATTTCACTTTTTGCGAAAAATACCCCAAAAAATACGATTTTTTCACAAAATTTTGGAAAGAATGAGCTGTAACTTTTTTTCTAAAAGAGATGGAGGTCTGCGGTTTGCGGCATTGGATTCGCCGTAAAATTTTCTATAAGATTGGTCCAAAACATTTTTTTTTCAAATTTTTTTGTAATTCTCAGGCTTATTGTCCTCGAAAAATCAGTTCTTTGGGCCCCCCCACCCCCCAAAGCAAACTTTGGAAGCCAGGATTCCGCAAGGTGATGTATTTTGATGTCTAAAAACAGAATTTTGGCATGAGAACCCAGAAACAGAACATTTTTTTTTTTGTCGACCTGTGTAATTTTCTTCTACCGAGTTCTACGGATGCTTCACAAGGTGTATGTAATATTTTGAGAATGCAAAAAAAGGGTTTGGCCAGTTAGCGGGTTTATTTGAACCTGGCTTCGATTTCCTATTTATCCCCTCCCTCTCCAGATGGTGTTCCACGACACAAACAAATTCTGGAAAAAGTTTTGACCTCCCCAATACCTTCTTTTTCGGTACGATGGCCATTTCATTGCATTCTTTTCAAAAATTATTTTCATTTTCAGCGGAAGAAAGGAAATTTTCTGTTATTTGGTACGAAGTTACACCTCTTAATGAAGAAATCATAATCATTTTTTTTTCATAAATTTATTTCATGAGGTTTTGGCTATACACCTAATTGATGAAAATATCGAGAAAAAAAGTGTTTTTCATTCACTTTTGGCGATTTCAATATCGCAAGGACCGAAAATCGCGAAAAATCATATAGATTTGTTATTTTAGCAGATTTTCATTGGAGACCTGAATTCCAAAGCGCGCTTAGGGGGACTTAAGGGGCTATAGTTTTCGTACATTCGAGTCCCTTTTCTCTGTACTTTTACATGGACCAGGCCCGCTTTGGAATGCGGGTTTTCATTTGATATTTTTATCTCGAAGAGGAAGGATCAAGGTGGAGGAAAGGGAGACCTAATTTTCTTTTACGTGCGGGAAGTATTCCAACTCCAAACAAAAATAAATCTCAATTCAATCTCTATCATATACGAATTCATGTCCAAAATTTCAAGCGGGAGTTGCTTAAAATTTGGCCGAAAAAAATCTGAAAAATTCTCAAAGTTGGTTACAATTTCCCATATAGTACGGTCATTTTAGGTTTGGACCAAAAAAATTAGCAGGAAGGGGAAGTTTCGTATATAAACTTAATAGGACATGTATTTCAATATTCTCGAACTTCCCTAAAATCGATGCATATTTTAGGGGGCTCAAATTTTGGTTTTCGGGCCATAACTTTTGAAATTTGGCATTTAGGGGAAAAAACCAAAAGGGATGTTGCAGAGCATTAAAAAACGAACAACTTTGTCATTTATCATTTTTCCCTAAGACGGACATCATGGGGAGCAGCTGGGGCTTTGCGAAAAAAATCAATTTTGAGAACTTTCCATAAGCACAAAAAATTGTCCAAAATCAGGTTAATCGACTTTTAGAAGCGGTCCTTTAGCAGTACCTACAGCCCATTAGTATGTATGTAGAATGAGAAAAAAATCATAACCGACCCCTTATCCTGAAGCGGGGGGACCCTCTACACGAAAAGTCGCTTTTTCCCCGATCGTAGCTCAGCTACAGTGCAAAATTCGAAAAATCGATTCAGCAGACGTTTTCTTTTTTGTTATTTTTTTTACGTGCTCTTGGGGCCGAATTATTGTTTTGAAAATTTTTCAAAACTTCGATTAAAAAAATTACGTTTAGTGTAAAATGGGTTTCTGGTTTTTTTATGGTTACTAAACCCCATTTTCATCTTAATTACACTCCTAGACCCAAATTGTGCCCCAAAAGAGGGGGCTCAAAATTCGTGAAAAAGTTTTGAACACTCCGTCGTTTTTTTTCTTTTTGCAATAGCCTCGACCCCAAGAGCACGTGGAAAAAAAGTGAAATGTTCGTCTTTTGACGTCTGCTGAATCGATTTTTCGAATTTTGCACTGTAGCCTGAGCTACCCTCGTGACGTCAATACGTTTTTTCCTATAGTGTTGAAAAAATTCGTAACAATACGTTTGAAATATGTTACCGATGAATCAGTATCTAGTACCTACTACCTACATTCGCACAATCATGATTTCAAGATAAATTGTCGAATCAGTTGGCGAATTTGAAGAACATTTCATTGGATTATTCGTCACAATACTGCTGCTCTGCTTCTTTAATCCATATGGAATATGAAAGATATGTACACATGAAACTGGTGCTCGAATCGATAATCATTTGAAAAGAGAACGTAATTTATGAGCATGTGTATCTCATGAATCAATGCAAAACCAATGCAAAACAAAATTTACAAAAGTGTCGTCTTCAAGAATGTTTTTTGCGATGAATTCAACGTAGGTATAGTACGCATTCATTACCATCAAAGTTGTAAGATTTAGGAGTACTCATCTGCTACACTTGCATTGAATTAGTACAGTTTTCGGTATCATTCGTCGTAGTTTTGTCGTGGAAAATTCACAGAACATGCATAAATTCAATATCTTGCTATTCTTTTTCATCATTGAGTTCACCAACTTTGTGAAATCACAAAAAACAGGTAAGTAATCCTTTAACGCAAAATCCATTACCGAAAATATTTTTTCGGAATTTTTTTCTAAAACATGTCAAAAAGTGAGATCGAAATTTTTGAGTTCTAATATCGACCACCCCCTAAAAATGACAGCATCTCAATTTTGACCACCCTAAAAAGGGTTCGAAAATATAGGTAGGTACTCTCTAAATTTGAATCAGTAAAAATTCACTGATTAATAAGACAAAAGTGTGCAACTGAAGAAATCAGTAAAAATTTTACCGATTTAATCGGTGAATTTTCATTTTTGAATCGGTAAAATTTTTAGGTAATCACTGATTCAATTAGTAAATTAAAATTTTTACTGATTCATTTCAGTAGTTGAAAAGAATTACCGATTCAAAAATGAAAATTCTCTAATTAAATCAGTCATTTTTCACTGATTAACAGTTGAATTTTCAGTTTTTTGACGGATTCAGATTTAGAGCAGAGTAGCTTTCTGTTTATTTTTGACCATTTCTGAATAAATCGAAATAAAAGTTGAAAAGATTAACAAAGATATAATAATTTCAAAGGTAGTCGATAATTGCACACACCATAACATTGATGTTTGAGTGGATATTTTTTTATTAACCGTTGGAATGAGTGAAAGGTGAGGCTGAATAATGAAGATTCATATTTTTCTATTCACAAAAACAGCGATCAGCTTAAATAATGTAATCAAAAAATTTCACTTCTTGCAAGAAACACTGAAAAATTATAGTTTGCACTTCGAAAATTTTCTTTTTCACTTTTCTCCGCAAGTTTTTACTTTTAGGATGTCAAATTTTTTTGTTCATGAAAGAGGATTATGAAAAAAAAATTCTCAGCTATCATCCATAGTATCAGAGATATAAGGGAGGTGGTCGACATTGGGCACCGGTCGATAATAGGCTACCTAACCTTTATATCTTCCGTATGTGTAATATTGAAATTAATGAAATGTAATTTTTCAATTAATTTTTAGAGCAGTTATACGAAGCTAAAATTAAAAAAGAAGATGCAGGTAATACTTACTTTTAAGCATCAATATATTCAAAATAATAATTTAAAAAATGTGTTACACCGAATGTGCGGACGTGTAGCTGCCAAAAGCATTACATCGCATAGGCTAAATAATGACCTAAATGCATGAATTTGGCAACCACTTGCCCTTGAAGTTTCTAAATCCAATACTTTCTACCATTTTCTCTCAGCTACGTTTCAAAAAAATAATAAAATCTAGTTACCTATCTCAATCGGACAATTCTCAACAAACTGGCAATACTGGCATAAAATGAGATTTTAGAAATTCGAACCGTATTAAAATTTTTTTGAAGAAATGTTGACTCTATCCAAGGGATTTTCAAGGGATTTTTTAATACAACTGTGACATTTTTGATTTTTTCAAATATTTTTTTCAAAAAAAAAAAAGAAATGAAAAATGATCTATACCCGGAAAATGTTTTGAAAAACCTTGGTATTTTTTGAGATTTATTTGAGAGTTTTTCTTTTCAGAGTTTAAGTGACCTTGACCTTGAATTAAATTTTTCTGAAATTTTTTCCCATCCAATTAATTTTCCATTACTCTACAGGTATTTTATTTTAGTTGAATTTTCTCAAAATACAAATTCCAATCATCTAATAGATGTCATGAATAAATTTCGTCAAGAGAAAGTTAATGCCTTTCTACGAGTATAGGACTTGATTATTTTTTCAAAACATCATAAGTAAATGAATCGCTTTTTTTTTAAAAAAAAAGTGCGTACAAATGGGGTATTGAAATGACAATAGGTGTGTGCGAAAATGAAATTCAATTAAAATTACTATCCGAAAATAAATTGCTCTTTCATACTTGAATCTTGAATTTCACACCCAACATAAAATCCATTGTTTACTTATACAGGACGATCACTTCATACAATTCAATCCAACGAAGCACTGCCTTTGGTTCTATTCAAAGACAGTAACAAAAAGTTACACCTGCCAGAAAATTTACTCAAAGTTAAAGCATCCGATGGAAAAATGATAGAAGGTACTGAGTTCACAAATAAGATGCCAGACATCATCAGTCAGATGTTTTTCTGTCCCAAAAGTGAGGAAGAGAAATGTCTCGTTGGCACTCCGTTTAAAAAACACAAAGCTCTAAAATGCGCTTCAGAACCAATACCCATCATTAAAGAGGAATATTTTTGTGGCAGAGGCGATATTACCGCTTATTCCCATAGTTTCGTGTATCAGGTTGGTCCAAACATTACAATTTGTTCATTTTTAAAATTTCAAACATTACCTATAATTTTCGGAATCAAATGAACAATTTTGCCCATTGATTGCAGATTTGTAAAGGCCAAGAAAAAATTAATACCGGAGTTATACCATTCTACCGTTATTGTAAGGACAAAAATCAACAAAAAACTTTATTCACCGTTCATATAATACATTCTCCGGCGTTACTGAAGGCCAAACTATTATTGAGAGAACGAGAGATAAGCTATCCTATAATTATGAACGATGGAACCAAGATTTCTATTAAACAAGGGTCCGATGGCGTGGAAGTATACGTAAGTTCATTTTCTCGAAATTTTTTCTCACCAAAAAAGTTTTCAACTTTTTTTTCTCATAATTAAGGAACCAGCAACGTCCAAACTAAGTTCGCCTAAATCAGGATACAGATGGAGAACATTAGTCCAATCAGATGATATGGCGCTGGCTTTATGGAGAAAACCTACATTCCACGAAATGAATTTCGCATTACAACATGAAAAACTAATCAAACTCTGGGATAACATCGGCGAATATGTTCGATCCCACGCGGTACAATCATCAAATGATGATGGACTTTCGACGGTGGTTTATACCGGTGTCTTTGATTTGAAATCTGGGCCCAAAATTAAAAACTACGATCAATTATCAAACATTTGGGTCAAATTAATAATGACGACAGATTCAGGAATGGACGATTCATCAGGCGCCAAAAAAGGAGTAGCCATTTTGATGAATAATTTCATCGATACCAAGACAAGCCTTTCAACCTCTTCAAATCCAGATGGAATTGATACGTACTGCGATCAAGATAATAATATATGCACCGAATCGTTAAAGAATGAATTCAAAGAAGTTAAAGGCAATGTACGTTGCTGTTTGGTCACGAAGAAAATTTTAGAATTATTCAATCATGAACGCATTGTGCTGGAAGAGTTACGCATCCCTAAAATAAATCTTGGAGAAGATCAAGGTAATTGTTCGCCAGGAAATGATAAATCTCTGTAGGTACTCTTCAATTCGAAACCGTGAAAAACCACTGATAGTGATAAAATGTCAGAATTGCAGTATTTGCAGTGCAAGAAAAATTGGCGAAATTCGCTGATTTTCAGCGTGTTCTCATTGATTTTTCAATATAGAATACCAGCAGATAAGATAATCGAAACTGTCCCGTGCTGAAATTCGAATCGAAATTATAATCGATGGAATTTGATTCTTGCGGTCTAAAAACCTTGTGGTAATAATTTTGGCTGCCTACACTTTTTGAGGGGCAAAACGTCAATTTTTTCATCCTTTCCGTTGAAAACTTTTTATTTCCGCCAGTTTTCAATCAACTTTTTCAAACTTCCTTAAAAACCTACCAAGTACACAAACTAAGTGCGTTTACTTACTGAGGGTACTCGTATTATAGTGGATGATCTGAAAAAAATTGATAATTTTTTCTAACCGAAATTCGTAACGGATAACTCCAAATCGGATTTTCTACATGATATTGCAGAGAGACATTTGTGAAAAAAAAACTTCTCATGTACTTACTTAACGCGATATTTTTATCAGAGTTTTTCAGGGGTGGAACACCTTGAGAAAATGTGAAAAATCATTTTTTCCATCGCGTTTTTTACTTGTCCAAAAAATTATTCTAACCTTAAAAGCTCGGAAAAATCATCCTGTTGTTAAATGTTTGGAAAAATTATTTTAGCCTCAATAGCCTCAAGAGGATGGAAAAGTTGTGGAATGAGTTATAATATTTTTTTCATCTCAGAAATCATTCAAGCTTCAAAAATGATAAAAAGATTGGAATGACATCTTGACGTGTGAAAATAATTATCGTCAGTGACGTAGCCAGGATTTCGTCAAGGGGGGGGGGCAAGAACGAGTTATGTCAAATTTTCTGTGGTCATTTTGAAACATAGCAAGTATTTTTTCGTAGTGTACGTATAACCGAGTCTGAGGTAGGGGGCGCGTAATAAAAAGACTAACACAACGATGTAAAATAGACACAGGAGTTCTAATGGAAGTACAAAAATAAGCCTTTTTTCGCACGCTTCTCTCAGAACGTTCATTAAAATTGAGATCGATTGATAATTAAGTTCAAGCCCGAGCGAAGCTTTGAAAAAATTATACCATATTTTTTAAAGGCCATGGGGGGGGGGGCAATCGCCCCCTTCGCCGCCCCCTTGGCTACGCCACTGATTATCGTCGCTCAACTCATCTTAGGTACTCTTAAAAAAGTGATATTTGGGTGATTTATTTTCATCCCGAAAATCATCCCAGTCTCAAAAGATTGGAAAAATCGTAGGATAATTTTTGAGATGGAAATTTATCCCATAAATCACCTCAACCACGAAAAATGTGGGGCAGAGGTGGCAGCTTTTGTGTTGCATGTGTTGCAACGGCAACACGGCGAAAGTCTGTGGCAACACGGCAAAAATCTGTTGCAACACGTGAAATATGAAAAATCTTTAATTATCGATAACAAGTCCAAAATAATTATCGATGATCAAGCAATTTTGAAACAGGCCATTTTTCAAGTTTTCATGTGTATTTATTCCAAAATTTTCACCCTCGCTTCGCTCGGGTTATGATAGCATTTTCAATATTTTTTCAAACAGCCTTTCTTAATAAAGGTCAAAAAGGGCCCTTGACCCAAAATCAGTCAAAATGGGCTCAAAAGGTTACTTATAGTCTAAAAAATCCAAAAAAATTGGCCTTCCCCCTACCCCCACCCCTTTCAGAATTATCGTACTTTTAATGTCGAAATTTCAACACGCGATATCTCTGGAAGGGGTGGTTAAAAAAAAATGTATACTTTTCAGAAATTATACATCCTGCTGGGTAGTACGAATGAGAATTTTTTAAAAATTTTCGGTTCACATTTTCCCAATTTTTTTCACTTTGAAATTTTCAAAAAATTAAAAAAAAATTTTTGAGGGGGGTACATGGCTCAAATTTTTTTTAATAGTTCCGCCAGGTGGTCGAGCATCACATATATTTTTTTTGAATTCTGAAATTGGGTGCAACATGGTCAAAAAAAACGTGATTTTTTACTACTTTTTTACAGTAAGAAGCAAGGCATCCCAACTCGAAGTAAAATTTTGAGTCAAAATTGCCATAAATTGAAAGTACATCATAAAAAATTCCATTTCCAAAATTTTAAGTGCTGAAGTGCATTTTTCGAATTTTAGCGAATTTTAAATTCCAAAATTATTTCATCGATGAAAATTTGATTTGATCAACGAAAAAAGCTGAAATTCAATATACACCATATTTCAGACCTGCCAAATCGATTGTAGGCGTTTTCGAGACATTTCAGGGCCACCAGAAAATTTTAACGATTTTCCAGTTCTGAAGAAAAGCTCATGAAAATGGCCCTTTCAATTGATTCAGAATGTTGACCTTTTGGGCCCATTTTGACCGATTTTGGGTCAAGGGCAGTTTATGACCCTTGTTAGGAAAGGCTCTTTTACTCAATAATGAATGATTGAAATTGCAAAATTCACCGTTGATAAATTGTAAGGGGGGGGGGGGTGCGAAGCGACCTCTTATAGGGATTTGATATTCTTGATCGTTCTTGGCAACACGCCGGTAAAATCTAGGCTGCCACCACTGATGTGGGGGAAAGTGTAAGTTGATTTTCGAATTTGATCTTTGCTCTCATCATGCTATGTATTGTGTACTACCCTAAGAACTCAATTAAAATCTTTTTTAAAACTCACAAAAAAGAAATAAAATGAAATGAAAATTGAGCAAGTGGTGAAAAAATACATAATTATTTTGGAGTGTAATTCCAAAAAAAATTTCGGCCTGAAATGACAATTTCACAAGTTGAAAACGCAATGAAAAAATATTTTTTTGCATTTTCCAAGGTGTTTCACCACCTGAACAATTCCGAAAAAAATTACGTGGTACATAAAAATTAATTACATGAAATGATTTTTTTTTTCACAAATGTCTCTCTGAAACATCAAGTAGAAAAAATGAATAATTCAAATCACCCGCAAATACCCTCAGTTTAATGTGTGTACTGCTAAAGAAAGTTCGAAAAAATGTGATTGAAAACTCGCAAGAATAAAAATTCTCAACGGAAAGTCTGAAAAAAAATTGACGTTTTGTCCCATAACAAGGGATAGGAAATGGGGTAGAAGCCAAAATTGTCACCAGTAGGTTTTCAAACCATCAGAACCGAAATCCATATAGGTTATGTTTCGATTTAAATTTCAGTTTGGGGGCAGATTCGCTTATCTAATCCGATACACTATTTTTACCTACCAGTATATTAAGTTTTTTTCCTCACCGATTTGCTTTTAATCAAGATTTGTTCACTGATTTATTACTGTGCTGCAATTTTGACTAATAGGTACTTGAATGAGGGAGTATCGTACAGTTAGACATAAAAAAGAATTCAATGCTTCAATATTGCTATAGGTAACTGACAAAATATTTTTACAGAAATACTGAAGGACCAGCAGAACGATGGAACAGAGGAACAACCAGGTACAACCGAGTTTCAATCAAGTACATAAGTGCAGATCCAGAAAAATACCTTACTTTTCTGGTGCAAAATTGGGTTCAAAAATTGATTTTTTTTTATTCGCTAAAGGGTATTATGGCCAAATAACGGGTAAATTTAGCCCTTCGCGCTTTTGGGTATTTGGGCTCTTGAGACATCTCAAGTGGTGTGTATTGAGTAGAAAAAAGTTTACTACAATAAGTTATGTGAGTTGGAGCCGAGTTTGATTTTCGAATCACTTGGCCACCTCCCCTTTTCAAACGTGAAAGAGGCGAATTTTCAAGGAAGAAATGACCTAGGTAATGAAAAAAATTACATATTTCTGTTTAGTTCTCTCTTAATTTGAATCAGTCAAAAATGACTGATTAAAATCGACAAAATCAAGTCACTGTAGGAATTAGTAAAAAAAAGTACGATTCAGTCAGTGAAATTTCACTACTAAATCAGTAAAAATAAAATTTCACTGATTCAATCGTTAATTAATTACTGATTCAATCAGTGAAATTTTTTTTCACTGTTTCAATAATGAAAATCCACAGATTTGAATCAGTAAGTTTTTACTGATTTCAATCAGTCAACTAATTTTTACTGATTTAACAATCAAAATCCACTATTTGAATCGGTAATTTTTCACTGATTGGCAGTAAAATGACGCTGATTAACTGGGAAATCAGTAGAATTTGACTGATTATCAGTGACTTGATTTTCACTGTTTCATTAGTCAATTCAGGCATTTTTGACTGATTCAAATTAAGAGAGTAGGTATATTTCTTTTACAACTCCCTAAACCTGAATCAATCTAAATTTGAAGATTGACTGATTGAAAGAGACGGAATCATGTCATTGATTGGCAGTGAAATTTCCCTGATTCCAAAGTTAATCAGTGAAATTTGACTGTCAATCAGTAAAAAATTTACCGATTCAATCAGTAAATTTTCATTTTTGAATCCGTAATTTTTGTTCAACTAATGAAATGAATCAGTAATTTTTACGATTGAATCAGTAATATTAACTACTTACTGATTGAATCGGTGAAATTTGATTTTTACGGGTTCAAAAATTAAAATTCACTGATTTCTACAGTGACATGATTCTGTCGATTTCATCCGCCAATTTTAACTGATCCAGATGGGTCCAAAGTTAGGTAAAAAATTTTCTTTAATGAATTTTCACCACCAGAGGTGTGTATCAGGAGTTCAAAAGCTTCAAAGATCTTTATCCCTTATCCGACCACACCCTTCTCTACCTATAGAAATGTTGTACTTACCATTTTTTGAAAAATGATTTTTCATTTTTATCTATCGTGGAAGAGTTGAAAATAAAGATTTTTCAAAATTCACGAGTTCGTTTGAAAACGAAATTTTTAAATATTTTTTAACAACATTTCTGTAGGAAATTCAAAACAGCAAAATGTAAACACTTTTACTAAATATTCGTTGATGCGCCACACCGAATAGGTGGAGCCATTCTGTGGAGATAGGTACTTAAATAGTTTCGTAATTTTTTTTTTTTACTCATTTCGAGTTTTTCCCCCCGTTATACCTAGTTGAATCGCTCCGTGAAATTCAACAGCACGAAATCCTACCAATAGTATTACACCACATTGAAACCTATTACGGAAGATTCAAACTCTATCATCCACATCAAATTCAACAAATTGTAACAAAAGATAAAAGGATCGTGAATGGCTCGGAATTTTTCTCGCATGATATTAAAAATCAACTACTGTTCTGCCCTCCGGAAGACTCAAATGTGACGTATTTATTACCTCGAACGTTTAGTAGATTTGAAGCTCTGCAATGTACCAAACAGCCAGTTCCTGTAGTACAAGAGATGAAAACTTTTTCGAAACCAAAATTTCAATGCGGTACCGACGATAACGGCATCCTTCATGAAGTCGTTTATGAAGTAATTTTCCATCTGCTTCCTTTTAAAACCAAACTTCATACCTATTCTACTTTAGTAATATTTTTAATTTCTTCATTTCTGAATATTTAAAATTTATTACAGGTCAGCACCGAAATACCGGTTAGTATAAAAAAAAACTATTTAGTTTTTTCACTCACTTACTTACATTGTACCAACTAAATATTTACATTTCCTCTAATATATTTTCTTCATTAATTGTTTCTAAATATAGATTTACAAGTTTCAAATCACTGACATGAAATTTTACGAATTTTGCTACGACTCAATAAAACAAAAAGTTGTGTACACTCGTCATAATCTCCTGTCTCTAAAATTATTGAATTCAAAACTATTATTTTGGGAACGTAAAGTAGAATTTCCAATGCCAACGGACACGCCATTGCCATTGGCAAACCTCGAAGAATTACAAGACGCTATAAAACAGGTATTGTTTAAATTTAATTTTTTGATCTTTACCCTTCTTCATTCGATAATAATCGGAATAATATCAATTTATGTGCATTTCATTTCTCAGGAAAACAAAAAGTCAACTTCACCAATTGATTCAAAGAAATCAACCTACAAATTACAGAAATTGGTGCCTTCTGAAGACATGGCGTTTGCTTCATGGAAAATACCAACCTACCTTCTAATCAACGTGGCATTGCAACATGATAGTTTGATTCCACTTTGGAAAAAGATCAATCGTAAAGTGACAGATTATATCAAAACTACTGGGTCGGATTATTTTTTCATTTACAACGGTGTGATAGATATACAAACTACATTATTGGATGCTGATCAGAAACCACAAATGTGGTTTAAAATTATACATTGGAAGTATAGGGAGGAGGGAATAGTGATTTTAATGCAAAATTATCTCATTCCTAAAACAGACGCGTCTATGCCTTCAAAAACTGAAAAAAATACAATGGAATCATACTGTGAGAAAAATTTATGCTTGGATGAATTACAAAGTGAATTTACGAAAATCGGTGGTCAAATATGGTGTTGTCGTTTGACCACTAAAATTGTACAATCATTTGGCATACCAAATATTGATGAGGATAGCAAGGTCTTATCCATTCATAGCATCATTTCCAGCGATGAGTAGTATAATAATTTTCATGATGGAACGATTATGATGATTATTATTATCAATCGATTAGAACTATGCAAATTTAAGTAAAACCTATTCTATGGATTAATCTTTAGTGCAAGTTCATTTAGTTTAGTCAATATTTAGGTTCTGACCTCAAAAAAATTAGCAAAGAGTGAAAGAGGTCCAGTAGGGTACGTATTTCAACATGCTTGAACTTCCATTTTGTCCCCCTTGGAAGAAGGCAAGGGAGGTATTTTTTTCAGGATAGTCTTGGGGCGATCTATTGCAAAATAATAGACTTTATTAGCATATTGGCTAAATTCCAAATTGGGGTTGAGGTTTGCAGAATTATTTTTCAAGTTGATGAACATTTTCAATCATCGCTTTTTTTCCATTTGCTACAGGTAGGTTTTTTCTGTTGGAAAATTCACTACTTTTTCCACTACCTTTTTTTACTAATTTTTTTCAACTTCGGACATCTCCCCTCTCCCCCCACACCACCTTTAAAAAAATTGGCTCTTCTTCCAGCACCAAAACAATTTATTACAGAAAAAATGTTATAAATCCTTTCAACCAAAATTTTTGTTAACCTTTATATTTTAAAAATTCATGGCACGCACGTATCAATTTTGAGAAAAATATTTTGAGGCGAAAGAAACGAAATTGTGGAATTGAAATTTTTTTTAATATTTCAGAGTAGGAAAATTTTTTATTAGTATTGCAATAGAAATTTTTGAGGAGATTTTGAGGAAGCCTTTGAAAATTTGAAAAGTTTTAGAAAATCGTGGGACGCTCCCAACCAGACCACGTCAATGGATCTAGACCAGACAAACATAAAAAATTAATTTTTTTTCGAAGGTAGATATCTGAAGGCTCTAGCTCTCCGCAAAAATCGTAAATCACAAAATTTTTCATTCAACTTTTTAAAGAAATATCTACGTAATTTTGAAAGTTATACATAAATAACCACCCCCCCCCCCTCCCAAAAAAACCTCACCGATTTCAGAAAGTTCGGGTACCTATGTTGAAATGCTGGACTTATGCACAAAACTTCCCCTACCTGCTAATTTTTTTTAGGGTCAATGCTTTAATTTAAGTAAATTAAAATGGTTTTCATAAATCCAGATTACCACCTATAAAAATAAAAAATCTTATAGTCATTGTCATAAAGTAAATACTATAAAAATCGTTTGACCACCAAAATTGCCCAATCATTTGACGTACCAAATGTTGAAAAGGATAACGAGATCTTATCTATTCATGGGATCATTTCCAGCAATGATGATTGATAGCGATAATGATGATGAATTGATGACGATGATTCGATTGTAATGATGTAAGAAAATTAGGTATAAGTAGGTACTTATAATGTTCTAAGTATGAATTAATTTATTAGTGTAAGTTCATAAAAGTTCAGAAATTCAGATTATTCTTATTTGAAAATTTTTCTGGTCATAAGTATGTACATATGTAATTGAATAGATGCATATATGTAAATGGGTATTGTCACAAATAAATAGGTATAGATAATTACACCAGTCGACAAAAAAAATGTTTTCTCTGTGTCTCACTTCCAATGCCAAAACCATGATTCAAAATAGAAATCAAAATACATCGCCTCGCTCAATCCTGGTTTCAAATGTTGAACATCTAAGTATGTATTTTTTTCACTCACTAGAAGTTTATTTCGGAAATTTTTTCGGAAAAAATTGTACGTCAGTGCAGCCAGTTACAAATCGTGACATACCTACTACTCCACGAAATTTACATTGATCTCGAATTAATTTTTTCAATTGTTTGAAAAATTTGCAATAATTTTGTTTTCAATCGTCGAAAATAAAAAAATTTAATTTCTTCTTTAAAAATTTTGTACGCCAGTGCAGCCAATTGCTAATTGGAATATTCAAATTTTATAAATTGGAATGCATTACTTTTTCGTCGGGTGATTGAACCAATTTTTTCTCCGCATCAATAGAAGTATGATTTGAATATTTGAAGACATGTTTGATAAGTTGAGTCAGCTGCATAAGAGAACGCTAGAAAATTGAAAAGATGCGGAACAGAAAAACGATTTGTAACTGGCTGCACTGACCTATAAATTTTTCCGAAATAAACTTCTAGTCTAGTGAGTGAAAAAAATACATACTTCGGTAATATTTTCAAGTCAAAAAAAATAATCAATTCAAAGTCGATATAAATTCTGTATTTCGAAATTTTACGATTCGCTGTTGGCTGCACTGTGTATAAAATTTTCAATTTTTTTTTCAAAATTCACTCTCAGTAAATGAAAAAAAAAAAAATGTTTTGTTCAGTTACCTATTTTTTGATGAAAAAAAAAAATCATTCCAGCTTAGTGAAGATTTCATATTATTGGAATATTGCGATCTGCAACTTTTGGACCACCTGGTAGCAGTTTGAATTTTGATTGGAGGAGGATGGCGATGGTTTAGGGAAGTTTACAAACTCAAATCGCATCTTTCAAGTGCTGTGACGGCTTCTTGCAAAATTTTTATTTTCTAAAAATCTCAAAGAACATCGTTTTTTTTTCAAAAGGCGTTGCACTTTGAGCACCCCCTGCTCCCCTCCCCTTACACCTGAAGGGCTCAAAATTTTTTCAGGAGGTCTCCCACTCAAAGTAAACCACTTTACCAAATTAATTGGTCGAAATCCAAGATTTTTTTTTTCACTCCAACCTAATATTCCAGACACCTGGCACTTTTAATACGTATTTAGCCTCCTCCTCCTCATCAGCACATGATCGTCCGAACTATTAAAAACTGGTTTCAAAAAATCATGTTTTTCCAATTTCAAGAATTTTCAAAATTTTAAGCCTACCTAATATTCACCAATTAAATTAACCTATCCGCGACAAAATAAATTCGCGAGCTTGAAAATTATTTCTTCATTCGAGATCCCACTTGTTTTTTTTCCTTTGTTTTTTATGCGAATACATACAGGGACATAGATGAAATATGTAGTACTCAATTCGATTCGTATGAGTTCGTTCAATTTAATTATTGTATGTAGTTTGACTTTGACATTGGATATAGGTAACTTTATTATGAAAAAAGTGAATAGTTTGGAGGTAGATTGAAATTGCAAAATGAATAAGAAGTGGATGAGCTACTATACGTGGTCAGTCCATCGCTTTCTATTCAATTAGTAAATATGCAGATTGAATTGAAATAAGTCCGATATGATTGGAAAATGGAAAATTTTGTCCAATGAAAGTGAGTTATATTGACAGAATGATGAAAGTGTCCTCGATTTTTGCACATCCAGATGCTAAATTCGTTAGTTCAAAGATATAGTCTTAAAATAATATGCGTCCTTCATGGGTATCAGTAAAAAAATTTCATACCCTAAGCATGTACTTCAGTATCGATTTCATCAAAACTATCACGATTTCAAATAGGTAATTTTATATTCCTCGAAACTACTTTCCTTCAAGACCCTCTATTTCCACCGCACATGATCATACAAAAAACGTTGGAAGTTTATTGTAGAACAAATAAATTAGGTACCGAGCTATTTTCCCCCTAAAATTGAATTCAAATGAAACAAGGGAGAAGCCCTGTTTTTTTGGTGCACAGGGACAGAATCGCTATAAATAAATTAGTAAGGGTCTGGGAGTGGTAACTCTTGGAAATTACCCAGAGGACCACTCTCGGTAGTTTTCCACAATAAAAGCTTTTCTTGGATACCAGAAGTGTTTCTTTTTTACAAAAAATCGCCTGCATTACGAGTAAGAGTAGGTACATTAGAAGATTAAGAAAAAAAAAACGTAATTGGAAATATCAAGGCTGGATTTTGGTAATAGGTACCTACCTACATTCCTACGATCATGATTTCAAGACGAATCGTCGAATAAGCTGGCATGAAAAATACTTCATTCGATTATTCGTCACATCACTGCTGTTCTGCTTCTTTAACCCATAAGGAATATGGAGGAAACACATGAAACTGTTGCTCGATTCAATACTTAGTTATTTGAATTAAGACCGTGATTTATGAACATATGTATCTCATGAGTCAATGCGAGATCACATACGAAACAAAATTTTCAAAAAATTCCACCTTCAAGAACGTTTTTTCGCGATGAATTCAACAAGTAAAACGCATTACTATTCGTCACAAGTTGTAGGAGTACTCATCTGCTACAGTTGTTTCGAACTAGTACAGTTTTCGGAATCATTCGTCGTACTTTTGTGGTGGAAAATTAAATGAATATGCATAAATTCAATATCCTACTATTCTTTTTCATCTTTGAATTTACCACCTTTATAAAATCGCGTGACCCAAGTAATTTTCAACATAAAATCCATCATTCTTATCTCCCGGATAAATTGAAATTAATATAATGGAACGTATCAATTATTTTTACAGCGGAGTTATACGAAGCGAACATAATTAAAGAAGAAGATGCAGGTAAAATCTGATTTCATCTCATACACAAAAAAGAATAATTAGCGAAAAATCGAAATCTAAAATTCAATTTCAAATACATTGATACCAATATTATCACCCATCAAAATTTGAAAAAAAAAGTTACCAATTCGTGTAGTTTCCAAGTGCATTCCATAGGCAGAATTATTGCCTATTGGGTAACTTGCCCAATTTTTGAAGTTTTTTTTTCTTTTCTTTTAATGTGTTTGGACTAAGAGGTTCATTAACCCAGTAATTTTTAAATTCAACACTGTCCACCATTTTTTCCTATTTCATCAAAAAACATTTGAGATATCTACTTTGGCACATTATGTCAAACAAACTTTCAGCATTTTTTTTTTAAAAACAAAAAGGTCATTTAACTATCTCAATTGGACAATTATTTAATGCTTATCTACATGGAAAATTCCTTGTTCATAGGTATTTTCCATAAAAGATTAAAAATTTTCGAATTGAGTAGGGCAGACGATTTTTTTTTCTAAATAAATACTTGGCTGAGAGCTTACAACTTCTTCCTATTAAAAAGAAAGAAATTTTTAAAAATTTAATCTTATAAGTTCATAATTCAATTGATAAAAATTTGATGACCAACGTCCAAAACTACAACATATCTATGTTGGGAGATCCCAACATTGAAAACATGATTTTCCCAAAATTTCCATAAAAATTAATATGCATTAAAAATTTTGTGTGCTTTCTTCCACCAAAAATTACCTACTCTACAACAATTAGAATGTTTTTTTTTTCGAGTTATATGGAATTCTCACAAAATTCCTTGAACTTTGATCAAAATACAGCAAACAACTTTCCTAACTTGAAGAATATTATTTTCCGCTATTAAAATCTTCACAAATAGGTAGATATTTCAGGTGGGATTTTTTCGCTGCATTGTTCATTTTTTTTCTACGCACCTAATATTCTCAATGAAAGTTTCATTCCCTTCAATAAATTTCAGTGAAAATTATTTTATTTTTTGGTATCTACCTACCTACCTACCTACTTAAATCTAGAAATGAATAACATAAAACTCATTGTTTGCACAGCAAAATTTCTTCATAAACTTGAACACGGCAAAGAACTACCTTTAGTTCTATTCAACACCCCCGATGGAACATTGTTCTTGCCAAAGAATTTGAATAAAGTCACAGCATTCAATGGAAACATGATAGAAGGAACTGAGTTCACATTCACGACACCAGACTCCCAACAGATATTTTTCTGCCCTATAAGTGACACTGAAAAATGTCTCTTTGGCGTTTCGATTGAAGAACGTGAAGCTCTAGAATGTGCTTCAGAACCAATACCTGTCAGTGAACCAAAAAATTTGCGATGTGGCAACACAAAAAATTGCTTTTTCCATGAATTTGTGTATCAAGTTGGTTCAAGCATCACGAATCGTTCGTTATGAAAATTTAAAAATTCATTGTTTTCAGCATCGACTAAATAATTTTACCCATTCGTTGTAGATTTGCGAAGGCCCACTTATTGAAACCAAAGTTATACCATTCTATAGTTATTGTTACGACGAAAATCAACAACAAACTTTATACACTGTCCATTCCATCGAGTCTCCGGCGTTACTGACGGCCAAACTATTATTGAGAGAACGAGAGATGACCTATCCTATAATTATGAACGATGGAACTAAGATTTCCTTAAAACGAGAGCCTGATGGCACGGAAATATACGTAAGACCGTTTCCTCAAAAATTTTTTCGCCAAAAAAGTTCTTCATATTTTTCCTCTTACTAATTTTGACGATTTAGGATCCATCAACGTCCAAACTGAGTTCACCTAAATCAGGATACCGATGGAGAACATTAGTTCAATCCGACGATATGGCGCTGGCTTTGTGGCGAAAACCTACATTTCATGAAATGAACCTCGCATTACAACACGAAAAACTAATAAAAATCTGGGATAATATCGGCGAATTTGTTCGATCCAGTGCGATACAATCATTTGCAAAAGATGGTCTCCGAACGATTGTTTTCACCGGTGTTTTTGATTTGAAAACAGAGTCCGAAATTAAGAACGGTGATCAATCATTAAACATTTGGGTCAAATTAATCATGACGACAGATTCAGGAATAGGCGATACATCAGAGGCCAAAAAAGGGGTGGCCATTTTGATGGATAATTTCATCGATACTGAAATAAGCCTTTCATCGTCTTCGAATCGAGATGGAATTGAAACGTATTGTGATCACGATATATGCACCGAATCGTTAAAAAATGAATTCAAACTTGTCAAAGGCAATGTACGTTGTTGTTCAGTCACAGCAAAGATTTTAAATCTGTTTGATCATCAATACATCGAGGTGAAAGAGTTGTTTATTCGTAAATTGAATTTTGGAGAAGATCAAGGTAATTGTTCGCGAGGAAATTATGAATTTCCTTGTTCTTTACTTTACTTATTATACCTACCAAAAATATTTAGTGTTGGGCAAAATGCGATCATCAAAATAATCGACAATAAATCAATCGACGGAAAAATAATCGATCTTTCCGATTAATCGATTAAAATTGCAGTAGAAATTCGTACGATTTTTTCTCCCTTTAAGCGTTCGTACACCGAAATTTAGAAAATTTCAAATGTCACATAATTGTGAAAAATACGCAATGAAAACGTAAAAAATTAAACTATTTTTACTGTACATACCAATTTTTTCTGCGTTTTAGAGATTTCTATGATTTTTTTTTGCGAAGGTCGGCGAATACTTCAAGACTGATGTTTGGAATTGAAAAGTGGTAGGATTTAAATTTTTGCAAATTTTTCAAAAATTCATCCGTTTTTGGGGCAAAATAGGACAAAAATTTAGAAAAATAGGGCACAGCGTGAAAATTTAGTATGAATCGCTGCTTTAACTTAATTTTTGAATTTGTTCAATTGTTTATATTTTTTTAGAAATGATTTACAGATTTCAAATTACTTTAAAATCGAGAAATTGTGAGGTTCGTGAAAAATTTTGAGAAAGTTTTCGAGGTCAAAGACCTAATTTTTTCTAAATTTTCAAGATTTTTCGTATTGTCATTTTTTTTTCAAATTTTTGTTCAATTTTGGCCCCAAAAAAACGTAGTTTTGAGGAAGTTTTAGAGAGAAAATTTTCAATAAAAAATGTATTATGAGGAAAAAATTTCATTTTTAAATCAAAAATTTGCAGTGGAAACCGAAAAAGTTGGTTTTATAGCCATGTCAGTTTTTCAGATGTTTTCGAAATGATCATAAACATGAAAACTCTACGCAAAATTTAAAAAATCTGCATTTTTTTGTATGGTATTGAAAATGTCACAAGTCATAACACATTCTTGTATTTTCCTCATTATTAACTTTGTGACAAAGTAACTCATTTTCTTTAAAAAAAATCCGCAATGTATACATGAGAATTAAACTGTAGCGAGTGAAACAATATCACTTCTGAACCAAGGGCAAAAGAAAGAAGGGGTTTACTTCGCGAATGGTCAAAAGTGAAGGCAAAAGAGGAAGTGGAGTTGGTCATTGAAGGCTCCGAAAGCAAAGACTTGTGCACTAAGCAACTCCATTTTTATCAACTTTTGTCATTTTGTAACCCTCTGGTTTACCTAATCAAATTTAATATTTTTTTCATTTAATTTTGTCGTTGCAATGCCACTTCCTGAGCCTCAAATGATCGTTCAAACAATTCACATATCGTAAATTTTTTAATCTGTCGTGAAATTTTTTCGCTAATTCGTTTTCGATGAAAAATTGTTTACTGATTAATTACTGCTTGCGTTACGGTACTGGCTATTTTTCTTAATAATTTTTGATGATTTTCACTCATTAAGTACATTAATTAAAAATAAGCACAGACACATTAAAAAAACACTTCAATAATGTGGTAAATGATGAATACTTTTACAGAAGTACTGAAGAACGATATAAATAATGAGACAGAGGAACAACCAGGTACAACTGAGCTCTATTTGAAACTTTTGAAAGCATTAGTGTGGGTCAAAAAAAAACCCACCAACATTGAGGAAACAAAACTCGCAGACGAGGGAGCTGAAGCATTGAAAATTTGACAATGTTTTTCATAATTTTAGTTTCGAAATTTTAATCTTTGTTTGAGAATTGTTGAAACAATGTTGTAGAAACATTTCATCATTGTTGTCGACACATTTCATCAGTGTGAACAAAAAAAGATGCCGGGTCTTCCGATTTCACTCATTTTTTTTCGAGTTCCTTTTGATGGTTTAATCACAAAACCACTATCTTTTTTTTCTAACCAATTAAGATTTTTAGCTAAACTGTCCAAATTTAAGGACTCACATCTCGAGATAGGTTATACTTGGGAGGAAACTTTTTGCGGACCCTGAAAGAGAATTGATAAGAGATTCAAAATTAATAACCACATTTTAAAAACCCAAGTATGTTAAAAAATTGAAATGGCGTGTGACATATCGATTGTTATCAATTTGAGGGCGTATAATTCGAATTAAATATAGAGCTCACAGTTTGATTTTACCATTTTCTCGCGCTCTGTTCAAAAGATATTCACGATTAATTCGGAAGGAAGTTGATTAGAACACGAGTGACGGAGTAAAATCAAAAAGTGAGTCTATATTCGAATTCTACGCCCTCAAATTAGTGACAATCGATATGCCACACGCCATTAAAATTTTTAAATATACTTTTCCCAAAAAATGGGAAGCTGGAGGGCACTGCGGGGTCAAATCCGAAGAATGAGTAAATAATTGAACTCAGTGCCCTCAAAAACCTAACAAACGATATGCCACACGTTATTTTTCATTTTTTTGAATTTTGACCCCATTACAAGGGCTGAGGAGGGGGGTTCAAAGGGGTCGAATGAAAAAACCAAGAACAAATTTGAAATCAGCGCCTTCGAATTAGGAGAAATCGAGGTGCTACTTCCCTTTTCGATTTTTTTTTTAAATTTTGGTAAAAATTGTGGACTCCTGTACACCCTCCACCCTCTCCGAGGTTTGGAGATCCCATATTGAAAATTTTTGGTTGAAAAGAGCGTAAAAAGGGCTACTTAGTGTAATTTTTTCAGAATTTTCATGGTATAGCTTTCATATTTTGTTTTTATCGATTTTGAATCTCCTATCAATTCTCTTTCAGACCCCGCAAAAGGTTTTCCCTCAAGTACAGCCTATCTCGAGATATGAGCCTTCAACGCATCAAAGTTGGGCAATTTTGCAAAAATAATAACATAAAAATTTCGAGATCCACCTCCCAGGGGTGTCGAGAAACCTGAATTCTTGAAGACAATTCCTCAAAAGTATTTCTTTTGGGGGGGGGGGGGGGTCCTCTTTCAGAAATTATAAATCAACTCAGAAACTCTCCAAAATCACAATCTATCAATACATTGCTGAAATTACCCCAAATTCGAAAATTTTCAAAAACTTTAGCCTCGGCCTTATTGTACTTTTGCATTCATAATTTCAAAATAATCCATAATTCCAAATTATTTCAACTAATTGTGTGTTTTCTTTTCTTTGAAAATTGTTTTCGATGTTTTTAAAAATTTTGATACCCCTGTGCACGGTTTTAAGGTGCCTATTTCCAAAGTATTGAAATGTCTTTTTTGGGGTGATAAAAATTAAATTTTTTCAGAGTTTCGTCATCGCTTCGCTCGAACATAAACAAAACCATAATCATTCAAATTATTTAAGGCATCAGTATGAAAAAAATCTTTCTTACTTTGACAGACACTCCCTTCTTACTGGAAAAATATCTTCGAAACATCACTGGTTGGTCTAAGAGATTCGTTTTTTTATGATTTAGGGCCCAGGGATAGAAGTAAAGCGAGGCAGGAAGAAAGATTTTTTTATGGTTCCCGATTCAGAGTCGTAAATGGACCTTTTAGTCCAAATCCATCAGGAAAAAAATGAAAGGTATGAAGAATGAGGGGGTAGCCAAGAAGAAAATTGAGGATATTTCCTAAAAGAATAGAGAGATTTCGGTACCCCTTGCCGAAGCCATCCCCTTGTCCCTTGAAAGTTGGAAAAAAATTATCGTAGTTTTATAAATGGACCACAAAGAAGAAGTCGTAAAAAAAATGAGCGAACTTGGAAAACCCGACTTCATTTTGGTCCTGTTTAGTGTGGAACAGCTCAGGGGAGAATTTGGCCCCAGACGCTTCGGGTTCCTAACTACTTCAAGTGATGTCGGTATATTGACTAGTAAAATCGTCCACAAAATTTTGTACCCGTACCCACTTTCTTTTCGGAATTGTGGCCATTTTATAATGTATTATTTTCAAGAATTTTCAATCTCAACCAAAAATGCATGAAATTTTCAGTTTTTGGCGCAAAGTTACATCTAAAAGAAATTTATAATGATAAGTTTTGCTCATTTTGTAATCATTTCACTCTTTGTTACATGTATGTACCTAGTTGAATCGCTCGGCAAAATTCAGCGGCACGAAATTCTACCAATAATTTTATATAAACTTGATAGGCTGTACGAACTTCAATTTCATTTTCCATGGAAAATTAAAAAAATCATAACCAAACATAAAAGGATTGTGGATGGATCACAATTTACCAGGCAAGGTATTCAAAACCAACTACTCTTCTGCCCTAAGGAAGACCCGAATCAGACATGTTTAGTGCCACGAAAATTTGGTAGATTTGAACCTCTGCAATGCACCAAACTGCCAGTTCCTGAGGTAAAGAAGTCATCTACATTTTCTGGTCAAAAAATTCAATGTGGTACCGATGGTATCGGTACCCTTTATGAAGTCGTTTATAAAGTAAGTTTCACATCTGCCTCTTATCCAACTTGTTTTCATTCACCATTTCTGAACGTTTAAATTTTTTATACAGTTCTGCACCGACGACATGCCTAATTTAGTAAGTATAAAGAAATTTCTGCATAATTTTTCAACACCATAAGTTACCTAATTATTTTCTCAAGCAAACCTTTTTAATAAATCTTTTTCAATGTAGTTCTACAAATATAAAGGCAGTGACATGAAGTTATACGAATTTTGCTACGATTCAACCAAACAAAAAATTTTATACACTCTTCATAAACCACTATCTTTATATTTACTGAATTCAAAACTATTGTTTTGGGAACGTAAAGTAGAATTTCCAATGCCGACAGATACGCAACTACCATTGTCGAACCTTGAAGAATTACAACACGCTATAAAAAAGGTATTGTCTTCGTAAAATTTTTTGATCTTTCCAGTTTCCACTTCTCCTTTTGATAATAAACAAAATCTTCCTAATTTTCATGCAATTCGTTTCTCAGGAAAATGATAACCCAACTTCGCCATTCAATACAAACAAATCAGCATACAAATTACAGAAATTAGTGCCATCCGACAACATGGCATTTGCTTCATTGAAAATATCAACCAACCTTTTGGTCAACTTAGCATTCCAACATGAAAGTTTGATTTCCCTTTGGAAAGATATCAATAGTAATGTCATCGATTACCTGAGAGATATTCCATTGGGAAACGTTTCCATTTACAACGGTGTATTTGATATACCAGATATATCATTGAGTGCTGATCAGAAACCACAAATATGGTTCAATATCATTCAGAAAAAAAATCTGGTCGAGGGAATAGTGATTTTAATGCAAAATTATCTCACTCTCAGCACAGGCCGGTCTAAATCTTCAAATACATTAAAACGATATTGTGGGGAAGATTTATGCTTGAAAGAATTTCGAAGTAAATTTGAAAAAATTGGTGGTCAAGTAAGGTGTTGTTGTTTGACCCCTGAAATTGCGCAAATATTTGGTGTACAAGATGCTGCTCCAAATACTACACCATTACGCATTCCTGGTATAATTGAGCCGTATCATAAGACCATGACGGATAGGGTGAAAAAATTTTTTTGGCGGAAAACGCCAAAATAAATCGAAAAATTGATTTTCACGACAGATGACTTTTTGTCAGATAGGAAATGTGGTCTCTGATGTCTGAGGAACGTTTTAATCGCACTACTTGCTCGTTTTCGTCGTTTTACTACATTATAAAGCATTTATATATTAGTACAATTTTTTTTTTTTACAATAAACTCTAATTTCATAATGTTTTCCAACTCTTTTGCAAAGTTGGGTGCCAGGGCTGCGAGAACGAACGTGAACGAAAAACAAAAAACGAAAAAGAAACAAAATTTTCGAGAACGAGAGACGACGTCTGAAGAATGAGAATAGGAACGAGAACGATAATTTTTTTATCATTTTTTTCACTTCAAAAATTTTTATTCTGTAATAAATCATCTGTGAGACCCCCGGCTGTGAGAACGAACAAGAACGGTGAACAACAAGACAGTCAAACCTGGAACTCGAATACCTTCATTACTCATACCACTGAATGTTGTTTCGACTTTTTTTTTTTCAAAGTACAGAATATTTACGTCATTTTTAAACAGTTTAGAATTTTCTGAAGCTGTTTTCCAAATTTTTTCCTCGTAATTTTTTAAACTCTTAAATTTTTTCTCAGAACTTTCCCCAACTGAGATTATTTTTTTCTTACGTAATTTTTCCACGAGCAAATTTTTTTCTCATATTTTTTCAACAGAAATTTTTCTGACGCATTTTTTTCACTGAAATTTTTTTCTGAAGAATTTTTCCATCGTTGAACTTGCATATTTTTTGAAAAGAATATGTGGCATTCTACAAGAAAAGGGACAACATTGACGGGGGGGGGGGTCAAATTTTTTTACCATATTCTGAAACTAGATAAAATTACTTTTCTAATGTGCTACTAGTGAACTTTTTTCGTGCAAAATTCGCGATTTTATGACATTTTGAAAACTGAAGGTGAAAAAAAAAAGGTCAACACCTACATAATATGTTTTTGGTCTCTCGAATCGAATGGATGCCGTTTCAAGACATTTTGAAGCCTCCAGAAAATTTTGGAATTTCCCGGTGCTGGAGAAAAGCCCATAAAAATGGTCTCCATGAACATTACCTAGCACAGAATCATCATGGATAACCAAAACTAGTGTGACCTATTTGATCGATTAAAACAAAATTCTCTGAAATTCGCAGCTTCAAATTAAAATTTTGGTTTTGGTTGAGGAGTTTCCGGAAAAAGTGTAATTTTCATTCAAGAAATGAAATTCAGCAACTGGAATTTGGATTATAAGGTTTTTTTATAACGTACTTTCAATTTGTGTTTATTTGGGTTCAAAATTTTACTTTGATTTGGGGTAACCGATTTGTTAGGGATTAATATTTAGGGGTAGAGAGGGGTAAAATTTGAAAAAATTTGAAATTATGCTAGCTTACCTAGTGTAAAATTTTCAAAGAAAAATTTTAATTTCCAACACTGCATTAATTTTTTTGTTGGGCTGAATTTTAGGAATTTTTTCGAGTAAGTAAGCGATTTTTGGGGCGGCTTAAATAGCGTATTGCGTATTTTTTAAGCGTAATTTTTTGTATAGAGATATAACGCGCCATAAAAACAGCTATGAATAGTTTATGAATAGGTACCTAACTGAAATTTAAGCGTTTTTTTTTTTTTTACAGCGCATCATATGTGATTTTTCAATACGGTATCACATGAAATTACAGCTCGAATCGACGATTATTTAAAACGAGACCGTGATTCATGCGAAGTCAAATAACATTTTTTTAGAAATTTGGCCGTGCCGCTCTTCCATTTTGTTCCTTCTGATGCAATAAAACTCCCATAAAAATACCCTAAAAAATTATTTAAAGAGGTGACGCAAAGGAGTTGAAAATTTACCATATAACAGAATGTAAAAAATTGTGTAAAATTCGATATTTTCGGTGCGTCAATTTCTCACGTTTAAATTAAAATTGATATAAAACTGTTTAAAAACAAATAACATGAAATATGTTTTCAAAAGAATAACGCGAAATTCATTTTAAATATCATCAAAAAGATCTACCGGACATTTTTACCCTTTTTGCGTCACCACTTAATTATTTTTTTGGTCTGATTTCTGGTATTTCCCATTTTCTAGGTCTAATGAACATTTCAAAAAAGCGGCCGGACCCCGCCACGTCAAAAATATTGAAAAAAAAAATTCCCCATATAAAAAATATGAAACACCCTAATGTGAACACCTGTATCAATCTAATGATTCAGTGCGAAACCACATGCGAAACACAATCTACAAAAAATTTCGTCGTCAAGAATGTTTTTCACGATGAATTTAACAAACAGTAGGTAGAAAGGTACCTACGCAATTACGCATCAACACTCATTTCAATTGTAAAAGTACTCGTCACTTTGAATCGGTACAGTTTTCAGAATTATTTGTCGTAGTTTTATCGTGGAAAATTCTATGAACATGCGTACACTAAATATCCCACTATTATTTTTCATCTTTGAATTCACCTGCTTCGTAAAATCGCAAAAACCAAGTAATTCTTCAACAAAAATCTATTATTCATATCTTCCGTTCATATTGAAATTAATTAAATGAAATATTTTCATAGAGGAGTTATACGAAAGAGAAATAACTAATGAAGAAAATGCAGGTAAAATTTGATTTCATCTTACACATAAAAAAGACTAATTACGGAAGCACCTAAATCCAAAAATTAATTTTGGATACCTACCTACGCATACCAATATTACCAAAATTCGAAAAGAAAAAGTAGTTGCAAATGCATTGCATAGGCTAAAATTTTGCCAAATACATGAATTAGACAATAACTTGCCCAATTTTTGAATTTTTTATATTCGAAGTTTTTTTACCAACTTTCAGCTAAAAAAAAATCATCTTGTCATCTCAATACGAAAATTTTTTATGCTAAAAAAAATGTTTCATACATATTTTTCAAGTAGATAAATAAATATTTTCCATTTAGCATAAAAAATTTTCAAATTGAGGTAACTAGACGCTTTTTGTTAAAATACTGCCTACAGTTGACAACTATTTCTGTTGAAAAGAAAAACTTTGAATTAAAAAAATTTATGGAATGGGTAAGCAGGAATTTTAGGTATTTTTCTTTACGAATCAACATAATCGAGAAAAAATTCATAAATTTTTCGAATTTCTGCACATTTTTGAGGAAATCCACATTCTTTTTCTCTCACACGTTAAGTAATTTTAAGAATTTTTCGAGCTTTCAGTCATCAAAATTTTTCATACATTCATCAACATTCTAAGTGGGAAACAACTGGAAAGAATTTTTCTCAATGAATTTTTGTGTACCTATTACCTACCTACCTACAAAAATTCGCAAAGCTTACCCCCCCCCCCCTAAGGGTGTCCTGGGAAGGAATTTGTCCTCTCCTCCCCGTATTTACATCATTGTGATGACTGCATGACCCATTTTATAGACAGGCCTTCAGCACTAGTAACAGTTCTTCATGTTCACTGAAAACATGATTTTTCTAAAATAAATTTCTAAAAAAAATAATACCATAAATATTCTTTTCGAATTTCATGAAATTCTCATCAAACTCCTTGCGATTTAATCTAAACTCAGCAACCAATTTTTATCAATCTAAAAATAATAAAATTTTCTAATAAAATCTTCACAAAGAGGACAGGCGAATTTTTTTTTAGCTGAATTTTTCACTTTTTCTACACAATTCTAACCAAGTTTTACTTCCTTCATCAAACTCGAATGAAAATTATTTTCCAAAAATAATTGATCTTTTGTAGAATTTTCAAATGAATAATATAACACTCTTTGTTTTCACAGCAAAATTACTTCATAAACTTGAACCCGGCCATGCATTACCTCTGGTTCTATTCAAAAACAACTATTATAAAAATGTGTTTCTGCCGTGGAATTTTCTTAAAGTCAATTCACTCGATGGGAAAATGATACAAGGAACTGAGTTCACCAGCAGATGGGAAGGCAAGGAACAGATGTTTTTCTGTCCCAAAAGTAACGAAGAGAAATGCCTTGTTGAGACTTCGTTTGACGAACGTGAAGTTCTGGAATGTGCTTCAGAACCAATACCTGTCAGCGAACCAGAAAATGAGAAATGTGGCAAAGAGGAAACCGGTTCTCTCCATAATTTTGTGTATCAGGTTAGTTCAGGCATTACGAATAGTTCATTTTTTAAATTTCAAAAAATAATTATGTATAGTTTTCAGCATCGAATGAATTATTTTATTATTTTATTTATCGCAGATTTGCGAAGGCCAATATGAAATTCGCACCAAAGTTATACAATTGTATCGTTATTGTTACGATGAAAATCGAGAACAAACTTTATTTATAATTCATACCATCCAATCTCCTGCGCTACTAACGGCCAAACTATTGTTGAGAGAACGCGAGATGACCTATCCCATAATTATGAATGATGGAACCCTGATTTCCATTAAAAAAGGACTTGATGGCATGGAAGAATACGTAAGATCATTTTTGCAATATTTTTCCCGCCAAAAAAATTCCCAATTTTTTTCTCTTATTAATTTCGGTACCTATCTAATCTAGGATCCACCACTAAGTTCACCTAAACTAGACTACCGATGGAAAGAATTAGTCCAAACAAAAGATATGGCGCTGGCTTTATGGAAAAAACCTTTTTTTCGCGGAATAAACCTCGCACTACAACACAAAAGTTTGATCGAAATTTGGGACAATATCGGCGATTACGTTCGATCTAACGCGATACAATCAGTGGAAGATAAAAAGCTCTTGACGGTAGTTGTGACCGGAGTTTTTGATTTGAAATCGAAATCCGAAATTAAGAACGGCGATCAATTATTCAACATTTGGGTCAAATTAATTATGAAAAAAACGTCACCTACAAACTACACATCATACATCAAAGAAGGGGTGGCCGTATTAATGAACAATTTCATCGATACCGACACAAGCCTTCCATCAAATTTAAATCCAGACGGCATAGAAACGTTCTGTGAACAAGATATATGCACCGAATCATTAAAAGATCAATTCAAAAAAGTCAAAGGGAATGTCCGCTGTTGTCTGGTCACAAACAAAATATTAGATCTGTTTGGTCATGAACACATCAGCGTGAAAGAGTCGTATATTTCTAAAATAAATCTTGGAGAAGATCAAGGTAAATATTCGCGAAGAAATGATGAATTTCCGTACACTATTATTCTGAGAACAGACTTGCAGCACAAGAAAAATAGACAAAATTCACCGATTTGCATTGATCGATTGTTTTTTTTTCGGTGAAAATTGTTATGCTGATTTATTACTTCTTGCGCTGCAATTCTGACTTGTTTTTTTTTTCAATAATTTTTGACAGTTTTTCACTGATGCATACGAGGCAGCTTCAATAAGTAACGTCCTTTTCGGGTGTAAAAAATTTATTTATAAAGATACCGAAAGTTTTGATACCCTCTCAGTGAAACGTCATGCCAAAGTCCATGAAGATGGTTATATGAGCATCTGAAAGCATTCTTTTGAACCCAACGACAGAAAACTGTGTAGAAACAGAGTTTATTTTTCACAATATTATACATATTCATAGGCGCACCCAGAAATTAATTAAGGGAGGGGCTGAGAATTTGAGAAAAAATGGGGAGGGATCAAATTTCAAATTAATATGTTATTTTTCACTGATCTTTCAATCAAAAATCAAAAATTTCAAAATAATTGGTGATTTTTGACTGAAAAATCAGTCAAAAATTGACAAGTTTTAAAATAAAGCGTTTAAGCGATTAAAATACTGCCCAATCGAAGCGAGGGCGAATTTTTTTTAAAAAATATACCTTGAAGAGCAAAAAATGCACTTTATTACATTTTTGCAGCAAAAAATCCTTTTTCCGATCTTAAGGGAGGGGGCTCGAGCTCCTTGAGCCCCCCTTGGGGCACCTATGCTCATATTGTGAATAATAAACTTTATTTCTCCAGAGCTTGCTCTCGTTGGGTCCCAAAGATGCTTGCAGATACTCATAAAACCATCTATTCGGACTAGGGCACGATGTTTCACAAAGAGGATCTCGCAAAATTTTCGGTCCGCTGGAACTTATAAATATATAATCATATCGATCAGGTGAAATGATGGAAAAACCATCGTAGATTTCAAATTTTCTAACCGATTTTGTCTATCTTAATAAATTAAATTTTTTTAAACGAGAAAAAGACGTTACCTACTTCAGAGGTGGCAGCCTTTGTGTTGCATGTGTTGCAACGGCAACACGGCAAAAATCTGTTGCACCACGTGAAATATGAAAAATCTTTAATTATTGATAACAAGTCCAAAATTATCGATGATCAAGCAATTTTGAAACAGGCCATTTTTCAAGTTTTCATGTGTATTTATTCCAAAATTTTCGCCCTCGCTTCGCTCGGGTTATGGTAGCATTTTCAATATTTTTTCAAACAACCTTTCCTAATAAGGGTCAAAAACAGCCCTTGACCCAAAATCGGTCAAAACGGGCTAAAAAGGTTACTTATAGTATAAAAACATCCAAAATTTTTTTGACCCCCTCCCCCACCCCTTTCAGAATTATCGTACTTTTAATGTCGAAATTTCAACACGCGATATCTCTGGAAAAAGTGGTTTAAAAAATGTATACTTTTCAGAAGTTATACATCTTGCTGGGAAGAACGAATGAGAATTTTTTGAAAATTTTCGTTTCACATTTTCCCAATTTTTTTCACTTTGAAATTTTCAAAAAATTGAGGGGGTACATGGCTCGAAATTTTTTTAATAGTTCCGCCAAATAGTCGTGCATCACATATATTTTTTTTGAATTCTGAAATTGGGTGCAACATGGTCAAAAAAAATTAAAACCAAAAAAAAACGTGATTTTTTACTACTTTTTTACAGTAAGAAGCAAGGTATCCCTACTGGAAGTAAAATTTCGAGTCAAAATTGCCATAAATTGAAAGTACACCATAAAAAATTCCATTTACAAAATTCTAAGTGCTGAAGTGCATTTTTCGAATTTTAGTGAATTTTTGAAATTCCAAAATTATTTCATCGTTGAAAATTTGATTTGATCAACGAAAAAAACTGAAATTCAATATACACCCTGTTTCAGACCTGCCAAATCGATTGTAGGCGTTTTCGAGACATTTCAGGGCCACCAGAAAATTTTAACGATTTTCCAGCTCTGAAGAAAAGCTCATGAAAATGGCTCTTTCAATTGATTCAGAATGTTAACCTTTTGGGCCCATTTTGACCGATTTTGGGTCAAGGGCAGTTTTTGACCCTTATTAAGAAAGGCTCTTTTACTCAATTCACCATTGATAAATTGTAAGGGGGGGAGGGGGTGCGAAGCGACCTCTTATAGGGATTAGATATTCTTGACCGTTCTTGGCAACACGCCGGTAAAATGTAGGCTGCCACCGCTGACCTACTTATTGAAGCTGCCGTTTCATAATTTTTTAACCAGCACCCACCTCAATAATGAAATAAATGATGAATATTTTTACAGAAATACTGCAAGACGAAGAAAATAATGGAACAGAGGAACAACCAGGTAGGTAAAACTGTGTTTTATCCGAAAGCATTAGCGTGGATCAAAAAAAAAGTGTAGGTTACTTTACTTTTGATTTTCACTAAAATTGATTGGGTTGTTTACATTCAGGGCGAGGAACCAGCTGTAAAAATTCATTACAGTTAAGATCTCAATCTTCGTTGTTCACTTTTGGTTATTATTTTTCAATTTCTTGCTGAAGAAAGAAAAATGGTATCCGATTTCGATCTTTGATCACAGAAATACTACCAAAGATTTCGATGTCAACTAATCAAAAAGATGCCGAGGGAATATTGAAATACGTGCCCTGCTGAGATTGTATACGAAACCAGTGATAGAAAACTGGAATCGGATCGGAACTAAAACTGAAAACTGAAAAAAAAGACTGGGACTAAAACTGAAAACCGGAGCTGGAACTAAAATGAATTTGAGTTTTATACCAGCTCCAGCATTTTTTTGAAAATTAAAATTTTTCTTCTTGATTTTAAATTTTCACCAAATTGAAATCATCTTTTCCTGCATTACCTACCTATTTTTTTTTTCAAAAAATTCAGGCTTTTGTCAACAAATTTTCAAATGGAGTAAAGAACAGAAAAAATTCAAAATTTTGAAAATTTGACTTAAGGACGAAATCTAGGAGAGTCGGAATTCGAGCACCTACTTTCTGTTCATTTTGTAATTATTTTGTTCTTTGTTTCATGTACCTACGACGTATGTAGTTGAATCGCTTCGCGAAATTCAATCACACGAAATTCTACCCATAATTTTATATTTATATGAAGACCAAGATGTGTTCGAACTTCAATATCCGCTGAAAATCCAACAAATTATAACAAAAAATAAAAGGATGGTAAATGGATCACAATTTTCACCGGGAAGTATTGAAGAACAACTACTCTTCTGTCCTAAGGAGGACCCGAATGAGGCATGTTTAGTACCTCGAAAATTTGATAGATTTGAACCTCTGCAATGCACCAAACTTCCAGTTCCTAAGATAACAAAGGCGTTAACTCCTTCTGATAAAGAAATTCGATGTGGTGTCCATAATAAAGGTATCCTTTATGATGTCGTTTATGAAGTAAGTTTCACATCTGCTTCCTTTCCAACCTAATTTGCATTGATAATATTTTTCTATCATCATTTCTGAATTTTTAAATTTTTCTTTCCACACAGTTTTGTACCGACGTACCCCTGGTGAGTTAGAAAAATTCCTGTATATTTCTTCAACTTGATAACTTTCCTAATAATTTCCTCCAACGAACTTTTTTTGTTAATTGTGTTCCGATGTAGGCCTATAAGTTTAAAGACAGTAACATAAAGATCTACCAATTCTGCTATGATCCAAATAAACAACGAATTTTATATACTCGTCATGAACCATCATCAAAATATTTATTGAATTCAAAATTATTGTTTTGGGAACGTAAAGTAGAATTTCTAATGCCGACAGATACACCACTGCCATTATCAAACCTCAAACAAATACAAGATGCTCTGAAAAAGGTAGATAAACATTCCACCTGATCTCTGAATCATTCCACGACTTCTAATAATAATCACAATCATCTCGATTGTATGAAATTCTTTCTCAGGAAACCGATAAGTCAACTTCACCAACTGATACAAACCAACCAGTTTACAAATTACAGAAATTGGTACCATCTGAAGACATGCCTTTTGCTTCGTGGAAAATACCAACCAACCTTTTAGTCAACTTAGCATTCCAACATGAAAGTTTGATTTCTTTTTGGAAAGAGATCAATCGCAAAGTTAGAAAGATAGGTTCGATAAATGTTGCCATTTACAATGGCGAGAGATCAGGAGTATGGTTCAAGATTATTCAGAAAAAAATGGTGTTTCGTAATCGTAATGACGAGGTAATAGTGATTTTAATGCAAAATTATCTCACCCGCTACACAGACCGGTCTGTACCTTCGAATAGTGAAGAAAATACATTGAAACAGTACTGCGATACAGATGTATGCTTGGAAGAATTTCGAAACAAATTTAACAAAATTGGTGGTCAAGTAAGATGTTGTCGATTAACCACCAAAATTATACAAACATTTGGCATAAAAGAACTTGAAAAGGAAACCTCCACTTTACGCATTCCTGATATAATAATCGATTTTGAACATGATGATAGCTATTAATCGATTGAAACAATATAAGATATGTACCTAGTATTTTATGAATTAATTTAGTGGTGTGTTCATTTTGTATTCAGTATTGTGAAAAATAAACTGATATGTGCATTTACATTAAAAATGAAAATGACAGACGTAGGTATTTTCAGGGATCCATGTGCCCAAATTTGGCAAAATGAGGATGAATGAGGGTGGTCCAAGGATCACCTCTGCTGTTTCGAAATCCCGTTTACACCCTCTAGTTATTTTTGAGAATTTTTCCAATTAAAAAAGTCGTTGAGAAAATTTCAAAGTTTAATTGTGCTGACCAATCAAATCCGTGTATCCACTTTCTGTATAAGTGGTGTGGTAGGGGATGGCTTCAGTGTCATTTGGGATATTTCAAAATCTCGTTTACACCCCTTGGAAATTTTTTAGAATTTTTTCAAATTTGAGAATAATTGAAAAAATTTTTAAGTTGGATTGTGTTGACTAATCAAATTCGCGTGTCCGGCTTTCGGCATAGTGGAGGTGGTAGGGGGTGGTTTCAGCATCATCCAGATTGTTTCAAAACCCTGTTTATATCCTCTGGGAATTTTCTAGAATTTTTTCAACTTCGAAGGTGATTGTGCTGACTAATCGAATTCACGTGCCCATTTTCAGCATAGTAGGAATAGTTGAGGAAGGGTCGAGCGTGAGGTAGGCTGTTTTGAAATCTTGTTCACAACCTCGGGAAGAATTTTTTCAAATTTATGAATGATTGAAAAAATTTTCAAAGTTGGATTCGGTACGCTGACAAACAAAACAAGCCAAGATAATGAGAAAAAGAGGTAGGTACTAATTAGGTAGATCAAAAATGACAACTCATGTCTTTTGACAATTTTCAATCCGATTTGAAACCATCAATTTTCGTCAAAATCCAGAATACATATCATATAACTGTGTTTTTTCCCTCTCTATACCGTATCGAACAACGTGAAGAAATAACGATGAAAAATGAAATCCGATTATTTTTTGGCCAAAATTTTGATTGCAGAAATGGACTAGGTGAACAGATATGAAAATTTTTTTCTTTGTTCAGTACTGTAGAGAAAAATAATGTTGCGGAGAAAAAGTCTTCATCTGAACAAATTCCCGAAAGGAGTGTGATTCATTGTACCTCGCTCGCCGAGAAAAAAAATGAATATTACCTATTTCAAAAGTTTGGTACCAAAAAAGTGGTAGGTATTCTTCAAGTACAAATGTACATGTATATGCACATTAGGGTGGCCCTTATTTTGAAAATTCGAAAAGTTATGGGGCTACCCCCTGAAATGGTTACCTACCATGAGAAAATAATTCCTTGAAAATTTTGATCAAATCGATTAATATTAACCCGTGCCGCAAAAGGGTTAAAGTTTTGATAATTGTCATAGCGCGTCGCGTTGTAGCTATCGCCACGAGAGCTGCGTGGAGTGAAGTTAGGCAACGCGGTCAGATGCAGAGTTGACCGCGCGTTGTGTAGTTGCTACCTCGAGTAAACCACGCGGTGGAATTTTGATGTACCGCGACGTTGAATAGTACATCACAAGTCGACACCATTTTTGTGTTTGGGTTCTGCTTGTCAAATTTAGGTTGCTTTTGTGTCACTAATAAAAGGAAAAATAACTTTTTTTGACCAAAGTTAATTTTTGGAGGTGGGGACTTGGAAAATAAGATTAGATAAGATTTTCCGAGAGCAATAAGCAAGAGTGCAAGAGTATTAGAAAAAAAAATTCAAAAATTTTTATTTGGTCCAATCTTATAGAAAATTTTACGGCGAATCGAATGGCGTAAACCGTAGACTTCTATCTCTTTAATAAAAAAAGTTACAGCTCATTCTTTCAAACATTCTGTGAAAAAAATCTCATTTTTTCGTGTCTTGTCTACAAAAAAGTGAAATTTCTGAAAAAAACCAAGCGTTCTAAAGCCATAATGATCATGACAAAAGTTGTAAAGAATTGAATTTTCCATCGGACAGACCAAGTGAGATTGTTCTGGGAGGCATAATTTTCAAGATATTTTGGAGTAAAGTTGAAAATTGGTGGAGAAAATTGAGAAATAGAACGAAAATTTATTTTTTATGAGCTGTATCCTTTTTTCTACATGAGATAGAGGTTTACGGTTTACGCCATTCGATTCGCCGTAGAATTTTCTATAAGATTGGACCAAATAAAAAATTAAAAATTTTTTTTTCCAGTGCTCTTGCTTATTACTTTCAAAAAATTTTATTTAATCTTATTTTTCGACTCCCCACCTCCAAAAATTAACTTTGGTCAAAAAAAGTTATTTTTCGTTTCATTAGTAAAACAAAAGCAATCTAAATTTGACAAGCAGAACCCAAACACAAAAATGGTGTCGACTTGTGATGTACTATTCAACGTCGCGGTACACCAAAATTCCACCGCGTGGTTTACTCGAGGTAGCAACTACACAACGCGCGGTCAACTCTGCATCTGACCGCGTTGCCTAACTTCACTCCACGCAGCTCTCGTGGCGATAGCTACAACGCGACGCGCTATGACAATTATCAAAACTTTAACCCTTTTGCGGCACGGGGCAATATTATTCGATTTGGTCAAAATTTTCAAGGAATTATTTTCTCATGGTAGGTAACCATTTCAGGGGGTAGCACTTGAAAAATTCAAAAAAAAAATTTTCACACCTATAAATAAGGGCCACCCTAATGCACATGGATCATCTGTTGTGTCATTAGTTCTGTTCATTTATTATTTGTGACGCGCCATGAGAAACCGACCCTTGAGGTGAGAAATGAAATGTTGAGAAAAACGCAAAAATAGGTTGAAAAGTTGATATTTTGGCGTTTTTCGCGAAATTTCATTTTTCACCTTAAGGGTCGGTTTCTCATGGCGCGTCACATTTTTAGTTTTTTCCTTTTATCAAATCATAAAATTGTATCCATTTCGTAATTTTTCACCCTGATGAAGGCGCATGTGTGCTGAAACGTTGGTATTTCTGTAAATGAACACCTATTCTCAGTTGAGTTAAAATTTAGCTTTTTTTAAAAATTCTCTCTTAGTATGAAACTCAACTCTCTCTTCCTCATCATTTTTCCCATTATAAATGACTTTCATTATTATATTATTTTGTACACATTTTTTTCGTTGGTTTGAAGTGTCCCACCACCTGATTCAATGTAATATTGTAATACCCTCCCCTTGGGGTAAATTGAGCCACAATTTTCGGTTTGGAAAACAATTCATTAAAAATCGACGCATAGTACAAAAATTCTGAAAAAAAACATATAAGAAGGAAGGTTTGGGCTATCTAATAAGCTATTCAGAAAAATTCTAGGTGAAAGAATGTGAATGCTACCAGCAAAAAATGAAAAATTTATTCAACGTACCCCAACCTCCTGTACTGGAATCGATGATTATTTGAAACAAGGCCGTGATTTATGAGCATGTGTCTCATATGAGTCAGTGCGAAAACATATGCGAAACAGATTTTACAGAAATTGTCACCATCGAGAATGTTTTTCGCGGTGAGTCAACCAATATCAGGAACGCATTAAATATTAACACTCAACACAATATTGTAGAAGTACTCATCTGCTACTATTGCTTTGAATCGGTACAGTTTTCTGAACTAGGTATTCGTTGTAGTTTTATCGTGGAAAATTCTATGAACATGCAAAAACTCAATATCCTACTACTCGTTTTCATCTTTGAATTCGCCTGCGTCGTAAAATCGCAAGAACCACGTAATTTTTCAACATAAATCCATTTTTCATATGTTCCGTTTATATTGAAATTATTGAAATGAAATTTCTCAATTATTTTTACAGAAGAATCATACGAAGGAAAAATTAATGCAAACGATGCAGGTAAAATTTCATTTCGTCTCACATACATACAAAAAGACTAATAGCGAAGAACCTAAATCCAAAACTCAATTTCAAATACCTATGATTAGAATATTTTTTTATGCTGCAGTTTTTTACACGAGCTACGAGCTGTTCTAAAAATTTCAATTCCTCCATTTAATTTCCGAAAATAATTCTTTTCATGCACATCAATTTTAAATTAATTATCACACAACACACATTGTTTGCACAGCAAAATTACTTCATGAACTTGAACCCGGCAAAGCACTACCTTTGGTTCTATTCAGACTTCCCTATTACAAGTATAACACATTATTGTTCCTGCCAAGGAATCTGTATAAGGTCAATTCACTCAAAGGAAAAATGATACCAGGAACTGAGTTCACCATCAAATGGGAAGACGCCGAACAGATGTTTTTCTGCCCCAAGAATGACGGCGAAAAATGTCTCGTTAGCACTTCATTTGGCGAACGTGAAGCTCTGGAATGTGCTTCAGAACCAATACCTATCAGTGAACCAGAAAATAAGAAATGCGGCAATGAAAAAAAAGGCTCTTCCCGTACTTTCATGTATCAGGTTAATTGGTTTAAGCACCACGAATCGTTCATTTTTAAATTTCAAAAATCATAGTTCTCATCAACGAATAAATGATTTCCCTTTTTGATTGCAGATTTGCGAAGGACAAATTAGAATTGATACCAAAATTATACCATTCTATCGTTATTGTTACGACGAAAATCAACAACAAACTTTATACACTGTTCATACCATCGAGTCTCCGACGTTATTAACAGCCACGCTATTATTGAGAGAACGAGAGGTGACCTATCCTATAATTATGAATGATGGAACCAAGATTTCCATTAAACGAGGGGCCGACGGTTTGGAAGTCTACGTAAGTTCTATTCCCTTAAATTTTCCCCTACCTAAAAAATTCTCCATTTTTTACTCGTAATTTTTTAAATTTAGGATCTACCAAAGTCCAAACGAAATTCGTCTGTATTAGGATATCGATGGAGAACAATAGTCCAATTCAATGATATGGCGCTCGCTTTATGGAGAAAACCTTTATTTCACGAAAAGAACTTTGCATTGCAGCACGAAAAACTAATCAAAATCTGGGATAATATAGGCGAATACGTTCGATCCAATGCGATCCAATCATTAACAAAAGACCGACTCCTGACGAAGGTTTTTACCGGTGTATTTGATTTGAAATCTGAGTCCAAATTTAAAAACAACGATCAATTATTAAACATTTGGGTGAAATTAATTCTAACCGAATCGCCAATGATAATCGGCAGATCATTTACCATAGGAGGAGTGGCCATTTTGATGAATAATTTCATCGATTCTGAGACAAACCTAGATGGCATTGAAACGTACTGCGAACAAGATATATGCATCCAATCGTTAAAAGATGAATTGAGCAATGTAAAAGGCAATGTTCGTTGTTGCCTGGTCACAAAAGAAATTTTAAATCTGTTTGATCATCAATACATCGAGGTGGAGGAGTTGTTTATTCCTAAAGTAAATTTGGGAGAAGATCAAGGTAACTATTTTCGAGAAAATGATAAATCTCTGTAGGTACTCTTTAATTTGAAACAGCGAAAAAACACTGATGAACATTCAGAATTGTAGCAGAAAGAATTGGAAAAAGGTGCCGATTTTTAGTGAATTTTCATAGATTTTTCAATCAATTTTACTAGGGGCGTAGCCGGGGGGTTGGGAGTATGGACTCCCCTTGAGGTCAAGAATTTTTGTGAAAAATATTTTTTTTTAGACATTAAAAAATCCAATTTTATCAAAGCTTCCCCTCGCTTTGCTCGGACATGAATAAGATCATTAAAAAATGCCTTTTTTGTGCACTTAACATCCAATTTTATCGAAGGTTCGCCCTCGCTACGTTCGGGCTTGAATTAAATCACTATACTTTGAACTATTTCGGACTAAAGTGCTTAAAAAACCTCCTTTTTACCCCTCTCCCTTCCCCCAAAAATTTATCGTTTCTCAAGTCTCTGTACTCATTTTGCTTCTACCCAATACTTTCGCTGAATCGTTTTTGATGAAAACTACTAATACATAAAATAACGGAGTACAATCCGTAGGCGCTCTCAAGGGGGAGCTCAGGGGGCTCGAGCTCCTCCCTTAAGCTCGGAAAAAATATTTTTTATAGCAGAAATATTTTAAAAGATTATTTTTTGCTTTTCAAACAGTGTCTTTTCAACAAATTTTCGTCCTCGCTTCGCTCGGGCATTATTTTTATAATTTCATATTTAATCATTTTTGACTAATTTTTCAGTCAGAAATCACCGATTCCTCAATAAATTCTCAAATGATTTTTGACTGATAGATCAGTAAAAAATGACTAATTTGAAATTTGACCCCTCCCCTATTTTTCTCAAATTTTCAAACCCTCCCTTAATAATCTCTGGGTGCGCTTTTGGTACAACTGCATAAATTTTTAAATCGCACTCAAATAATGCGGACAATGATGAATATTTTTGCAGAATTCCTGAGAGATGAGCAGATGAAAGATGAAACAAAAGAACAACCAGGTAGAACTAGGTTTTACTTAATCAAGAATTTTTGTGTGGATTTAAAATACGCACTTGGGGATTTTTACTAGAATTGGTGAGGTAGTTCACATCCAGCAAGGAACAATCTAAGAAAACTCATCAAAATTAGATACCTAAAGCTATCAATCGTCGTTGTTCACTTTCGGCTATTTTACAATCGCTTTGTGAAGAACACAGTCGAAGGGTCAAAAAGATACCATCATTAGGGTACATCATAGAAAACAAAAACTGGTGCTAGCATTTTAAGAAATACACAATGAGTTAAATGGCAAATGCAGAAAAGTACACAAATTTCAATTTTTCATTTTACTTACAAGGGAGGTAGGTACCCCAACTGGAAGTAGAATTTTGAGCCCAAACAAAAATTAATCGAAAGTACACCATGAGAGGACCCCGTAACCATTTCAAGTGCGAAGTGCATTTTTCGAATTTTGGAGAATTTTTAAATTTTGAACTACCGACCTTATAGCCTAAAAAATACCAAAATTTAATCCAATCAACGAAAAGAGTTGAAATTTAGTAGGTATATACTCAATTTTCGACTCACTGAATCGATTGGAAGCGGTTTCAAGACGTTTCGGAGCCTCCAGAAAATTTTGAAATTTTTCAGCGCTAGAGAAGCTCATAAAAGTGGCTCATAATGCGTTTTCAATCGATTCAGCAACTTGAAACCCAGAAATGTGAATTCATACTCGAAGTTAAAAATTTTGGAAAATTTCACCAATATGGGTAATTCGCGATTATAGGTGCTGAAGTGTACATGGGCCATTTTTATACGCATTTCTCCAGCGCTGGAAAAATTCCAAAATTTTCTGGCTCTGAACCGTTTTGAAACCGCCTCTAATCGATTCAGCATTCAGCTGGTCGAAAATAGGATATACCTATACCAAATTTAAAATCTTTTTGTTGATTAGACCAGGACCAGATTTAGGTATTTTTCAGGCTAGGTAGGTAGTTCAAAATTCAAAAAATTCTCCAAAATTCGAAAAATGCACTTCGCACCTAAAATTTTGAATACAGGCTCCTATTTTTCGATTAATTTTTGTTTGAGCTCAAATTTTTACTTCCAGCGCACTTACACCAATCGATAGACATTCATCAAGAATTCCCTGTTTAGGGACCCGGTTTCGCTTATCATGTTTATCTGCGAAAAAGGATACGAAAAAAATTTCCCTGGAAGATTGCATCATAAGAGAACGAAATTGAGGGGGAGGGTCAGAACAAGGACACCTTATTCTACATACTCTACAGCAGGTAGTACTAATACTTTCTGTTCATTTTGTAATTATTTTATTCTTTGTTTCATGTACCTACTTAGTTGAATCGCTTCGTGAAATTCAGCCACACGAAATACTACCCATAATTTTATATCTATATGAGGATGAAGGCGTGTTCAAACTTCGTCATCCAACACACATTAAACAAATTATAACGAAAAATAAAAGGATTGTGGATGGATCACACTTTGTAGCAGGCAATGTTAAATATCAACTGTTCTTCTGCCCTAAGGAAGACTCGAACGAGACATGTTTAGTACCTCGAAAATTTGGTAGATTTGAAGCTCTGCAATGCACTAAACAGCCAGTCCCTGAGGTAAAGAAAGCGTTAACTCCCTCTGATGAAGAAATTCAATGTGGTACCAATGGTAACGGTACCCTTTATAAAGTCGTTTATGAAGTAAGTTTCACATCTGTTTTCTTTCAAACCAAATTTACATTTAAGGATGTAATTTCTGAATGGTTTAATTTTTTCATACAGTTCTGTACCAACGTACCCCTGGTAAGTAAAAAAATTCCTGTATAGTTTTCCCACTTAATTAACTTGTCTAATTATTTCTTGCAACACACTTTGTAGTCCTATAAGTTTAAAAACAGTGACATAGAAATCTACCAATTTTGCTATGATTCAAACGAACGACAAATTTTATACACGCGCCATGAACCATTATCAGAATATTTATTGAATTCGAAACTATTGTTTTGGGAACGTCAAGTAGAATTTCCAATGACGACAGATAAGTCATTGCCCTTGTACAACTTGATAGAATTACAAAACGCTATAAAAGAGGTATCACTTCCATTGAATTTTTTGATCTTTACACTTCTTTCGATTATAAGCAGAATAGTCTCAATTTTTAATGCAATTCGTTTCTCAGGAAAATACAAACCAATCCGTCAACAGATTACAGAAATTGGTACCATCTGAAGACATGCCATTTGCTTCGTGGAAAATACCAACCAACCTTTTAGTTAATTTAGCATTCCAACATGAAAGTTTGATTCCTCTTTGGAAAGAGATCAATCGTAAAGTCAATGATTATATCAGAGAGATTGGGTCGACACATGTTGTAATTTACAATGGTGAGAGGGCGAAATCGGAAATTTGGTTCAAGGTTATTCAGAAAAAGCGAGGTTTTCGTGACGACGAGGCAGTAGCGATTTTTATGAAAAATTCTATACTTTTCAATAGTGAAGATAATACATTAAAACAATACTGCGAAACAGATATATGCTTGGAAAAATTTCGAAACAAATTTAACAAAATTGGTGGTCAAGTAAGGTGTTGTCGTTTAACCACCAAAATTATACAAACGTTTGGCATACCAGATGTTCATAAGGATACCGTAACCTTACGCATTCCTGATATAATAATTCATGATGAAGATGATTCTAGTTATTAATCGGTTGAAACAATTTAAGATTACCTAGTATTTTATGAATTCATTTAGTGATGTGTTCATTTTGTATATAAGTATTGTAAAAAATAAACTTATAATAGGTAACTGATAAGTGCATGGATGGTCCAAGGGTCACCTCGGCTGTTTCGAAATCCCGTTTACACCCTCTATGGTTATTTTTGAGAAGTTTTACAATTTAAAAATCTTTGAGGAAATTTCAAAGTTCAATTGTGCTGACTAATCAAATCCGCGTACTTATTCACTTTCTGTATAAGTGGTGTGGTAGGGGGTGGTTTCAGTGTCAAATGGGATATTTCAAAATCTCAGTTACACCCTCTGGAAATTTTTTAGAATTTTTTCAAATTTGTGAATTATTGAAAAAATTTTGAAGATGGATTCTGTTGACTAATCAAATCCGTGTGTCAACTTTCGGCATAGTGCAAGGTGGTGGTAGGGGATGGTTTCGGCAACATTCAGTTCGTTTCAAAATCTAGTTTATATCCTCTGGGAATTTTCTAGAATTTTTACAAATTCGGAGGAGATGAAAACATTTCAATTTTCAGGTATTATAAGGTAGATTCATTGGTGTAAGCTCATGTAAAAAATAAATAAATTGTGCATTTCGAGTTCGCTTTTCTATACTTCTCAAAACTTGACAGAAATCACGTGTATTTTTAGAAATTGTCGGCGCAAAAAAAAAATTCAACTCGCCATAATTTTCTTTCGCAGGTCTTTCAAAGAGCGTACGTAGTATTTTTTGAAATGTAAAAAAGGGCCTGGTCGGATAAGGGGTGAATTTGGTTTTGGATTCGATTTTCAATAAAGATTTGTCCCTCGTCTTCACATCAGATGCTATTCCATGATGTGAAAAAAAATGATGTAAAGTTTCCTCTGAAAGGAAATGTTGATAACCTAGATATATTTTTTCCTCTCATTTTGACTTCTAAACAAAAAAATTTGTTTCCAAAATTTAAAAATCTGCTTTTCGTGATTTTTAGTAAGTATTCAAAAATATAAAAATTTCTTAGAAATTTTCATTCTAATTTTTAGGGACATCCTGTATATACTTCTGTTTGGACCATAAGCGCACCCAAGGGGGGGTGGCTCAGGGGACTCGAGCTCCTCCTTAAACCCGGAAAAAATAATTTTTCGCTTCAAAAATGAGAAAAAAGTCAATTTTTTTGCTCTTCAAAGTATATTTTTTCAAAAATTTTCGCCCTCGCTTCGCTCGGGCAGTATTTTAATCCTTTCATTTCAAAACTTGACAATGTTTTATTGGTTTTTCAGTCAAAAGTCACTAAATTCTCAATAAATTCTCTGTCAGAAAAAATTGACGATTTTTGATTGAAATATCAGTGAAAAATGACTCAATTTGAAATTTGATCCCCTCCTCTTTTTTTCTCAAATTCTCAGCCCCTCCCTTAATTAATTTCTGGGTGCGCCTATGGTTTGGACACCCCATATTTTAGTAACATATGTAGGTTCTTTTATACATAATGTTCTTTCAAATATAGTATTTGATCAAGAATGAGGCCAGACTACTTTTAAGCCTCAAGGGTAGGGGAGTGGGTGGGGGCTCGTAATTTTTTCTGCAGAGGAATGATCAGAGGACAAAATGGAGGTGAAATCGAACAGTGATATTCGAATTTTAGTAATAATCGGTATGCCACACATCATTTTAAAATTGGGGGCTAGTTGAGCATTGAACGGTAAAATAAAATAAAAAATAAGCAAATCGTCAGCTAGTGTCAAACTCAAAATATCCTATTGCTACGATATATCGATAGTCATCACTATTGGTAGTATATATTTCGATGGTATTGATATTTCTTCAACACTACAGAATGGCAAAAGGAACTTCGCTATTTGCTCATTCTGTAATGAAATTCACGATTTTGAAGTTGACATCTTGCTTTGAAGATGCCCTTCATCCTCGTGAATCTCACGTTGCTACGTCTCAGCGGATGAGTGGACAGTTATTTGGATTTCGAAAAATCCCTTAAACAATTGTAAAATTTTTAACAAAAACTGAAATATATCTAATTTTGAAAAATTGAAATTTTACCATCAATTAAATCACCTAACAGGAGCTTAAATGAAAAAATTATTTTCTCAGCGTTGAAGCCTAAACTCTGAACTATCTTTGAAAACATTATCGAATTCAACAAAACAGGCGAAAAAAAATTATTAAACCTCATCCGCCTCATAGTCGCAATTTGGATAAAAAAATATATTTTTTTCTGACAAACGTAAAAATAACGTATTAGGTAGTTACAGAATAGTACTAAAAAAAATGCAAAAATTTTAAAATAAAAAAAAAACAAAAACAAAATGTTTTGATTACTAAAAAATAAAAATAATAAAATGACATAAAAATTCAGTCTTGTAGCACCAAGGTACACACTGAATTTGATCAACGTATTTGCTAAAAAAAATTTAAAATTCAAAACTTGAAAGATCAACAGATCGTCAAATAGAAATGGCAAATTTCTGGCACTTTTCATTACAAATTAAAAAATAAAACACAAAAAAGGGGGAAATCACTTTACATCGTATACAAAAACTTCCACAATTCAATTGTCATGCAGAACGGTTAAAATACACTGAGGTAGGAGACTGGGGAAATTTTCCTAATCGAAAATGAATACATCAGTATTTACACTCACCTTTTCGACTGCTACTATTTCTACATAACTCATCTTGTCATTGGCACGTTCATACTTCATACATGAATCATATCATACAAGTCGACATCATTTCATCGCTGAAAGAATGCCAATTTATTCATTAGATTCAGTAGGAAGCTGAGTATTTGGTCTGATTTGGGGTATGGGAGGAGGAGGATAATTTTTATGGGATGTACGTACTCTAGGCACAGGCGGTAGGGAAGGTTTAACAGATTCTGGAGCATTTGACGGACTTGACGTTTGAATATCCTTCTTGGAGTAGCTTCCGGTGCTACATTGCGAATCAGCGATGGATCTTCCATCTCCTTCATCCCTGCGACTTAGATCGGTATAAGGCGACGTACCGTTTTCGTTACCGAATTGCTGAAGGATGGCTGGAGATAACCAATCTTTGGATATAGTCTCGGTTTTAACATCTTTTTCTTCGGCTACCGGTAGCAGAAGTTTGGATAAGGACGGGGCTAAACCTAGACCAATGTTACGTTCGTGGTAAACTTCAGAGATGGTAGGGGTCATTTCACGATTCAGTCTGCGTAACTGGGTGGCTCTGATTTGATCCTGAATTTCACTTCCGGCGGTACTGGTTGTAATACTGGTCGGTTCCAGGCTATCTTTATCGACTAGTGAATCCGGTTCTGGGACCTCTGGAGGGAAATAAAGCATTCGAGAGGTATCCGTTTTGGTATCTGGGAACAAGGCGATGGTGCTGGAATCCGGAGGCGTTCTCATGGATGTAATATTGGTACGGACGCTGAGTCGTTCCAAGGCTGAAGACACGGTTTCGAAATCTTTATCCGATGGTTCTTGAACTGGCGGTGGAGGAGGTTTTCTGGTCATCGGAGTCGGAGGCAAAGTGGTTGGGCCTCGCCGAAGAATTGTACTGTGGCCATTTCCTACAGTAAAAGGAAAATGCAATAAATGAATTTCATTTTCAATTTTAGGGTGAATCGAGGCCTATTTCTAGGGATTACCTTCCCAATCAGTGGCTGAACTGGCAGAACTGGAAGAATCTGGTCTTCTTTGGTACATGTTTTGCAGAACTGGATGAATATCGTTATTAATCGAGGTCAAGGTAGGATACAAATTACGAATACGAGACTGATGCGAGAAATTTCTGGACGAGGCTTCGTTACTAATCGGAGCTGGTGGAGAAGGTGTGAAAGCTGCATCACTTTCGCCACCTCCATTATTTCCCAACCCTCTTCGATTTGGTTTCTGAGGAACAACCTGTCAAAGAAAGATTTTATTACAAATTCCGAAGGAAATTTTTGGCATCCAGGTAGCCTTTGAAAATTTACTTTATTAACACTGGCAGAACCATCAGTAACAGCAGTCCGTCCATCGGGTTCTCCTCGTTTCCTGACATAGCTGGTGAAAGCTCCACTTCCACCGGATCTTAAAACCGAAGTTGAACTCATAGGACGTAGAATTGGCTGCGATAAGGTCATATGATCATTTTCTAAATCTTCATTGTCGGATACCAGACTTTCCAATGAACTTGATGATTCGATTGATAAGCTTTTTGGTACATCTTGAGTGTCTAAAATAAAAATAGAACAATGAAATAAACTGCGATGAAATTTGAGAATTCTTAGAACATTTGAAACCTACCAAAAAGAGCTGACAGCGCTTGAAGAACGAACTGAATGCAACGTTTATTGGCTTGTTTACCCGTTCTAAGGGTTACCTCATCAATACCAACTTCCATCAAATCGAAACCTATTTAAAAACGATCGATAAAAAATTATTATAAAATTGTATTAACATTAAAATTACTTTATCCACTCAAAATTTTCATGTTTGATTTGATTCAAGCATTTACCTAACGAAGCGAGTAGCTCGTGACATCCGGAAACTTGCCAAAGTTTTACACTGACTGGAACATCAACACATTCGTTTTCTAAATTTTTCACGTTCAGCTGAGTCAGTGCTTGTCTAACAACGGTAATGATTTCCTCTCCGGAGTCTACACTAGTGATGAGTTTTGATAGAGCTGATAATGTCACGCTGCTTAAACCTGGATGGAAATTGAAATGAAAAAATCATTAAACATATAGAGTAGTTGGAAGATTATTGAAGAATTTGTGTAGGAAATTCCAAATTACCTAATAAAGCTTGAAGACTGGAACTGCAGTAGCTCAGACGATCTTCTGGATCACTTTGAGGGAAAAATACAGACGATGGGATGCCATTGGCTGCTGGTTCAAATCTAAATCCGACTGATTGGAGGAGTTCTTTCCAGCCACTGACAGGACCGACCTGAAATTTTTTTGGGATTCAATTTTTTATTATTTTTTAAATTAAAGTGAAACCAATAGAAGGTTCCTTAATAGCCAAAAAATATTGATAAGATAACCCAACTGTCAAGAAAATCAAATTTTAGCAGAATTCAGGCAGAGCTTCAGTTTATGAAAGCATTCCGCAAAATGAACTTCTTCCTCCAAAATTACCCACATGACGTTGAGTGGGGCTGAGAAACTTCAGCACCTTCCACACACTCCGTGGAAGCATAAATGAAAAAATTTGTGCAAAATGTAACACAAATGAAGCAAAAACGATCCACCTTTTTTTTTTACCCTCCTATTACATGGCGTTGGTTTCGACCTCCCACTCCTAATGGGTAAGAGCTAAGGAACTACAGCACCTCCCACCTTTCAATTTTTTCAATGTAAAATTGAAAAAATTTTCAGCCTGATTTTTTTCAAGTTTCCTTAGTTTTTTGATCTGTATTGAAAAAAAATTCGAGAATCGGATCCCCCCCCTTCAATTTACCATTATCAAGTTTTTTCTAAAATTGAAAAAATCTCAATTATGTACTCAAAAAATAAGTATGTGTTTCAAACTTTAGAAATGTGTATATTTTCTGTACATTAATTTAATGGCACGAATTCATCTAATAATTCAATCATTATGCAACAAAAAATTGCAAATCTTGGCGACATACCTTATTTTCAATACTCTTCTGGGTCGTATACATGGCGTTCTTCTGACCACGATTAATCCTTTGCAATGATTTCTCAACCTGGAAAAGCCCCCAAAATACCACATCAGCATAAAATCCAATGTTGAAGATTTTTTTTCTGAAATATCAACGAAATAATGTCATTTACCAAATGCAACGTCACTCTCAGAGCATCTCTACACTTATCAGGAGTCTTCAACAATTCAAATAACCCTTGTCCCATCAATGCCACCTTATTCGATAATCTCACATCAGCACCGACCAACAAGAATCCAGACCAGTTGGCAGGATGAGCAAAATGTTTGGTATGCTGGACGGTCTGCATCGCTTCTGCCAAAGCTCTACTCACCCTAGATCCCTGAAGAAAAGCAAAATCGCTATTATAGAATATATTTAAAATACTAAATTGAAATCATGAATTTACATACTTGCAACAAAGCTGAGTAGAACGCCTTCAACAATATTTTAGCCGCCGTATCAGGTACTGGCCATAATGAAACAAGAACACATTGCGCTCCGGCAGCTAGCAAGGCTCTGGAAAGGCCAACGACTCCGTCAGCTGTCGCCCAACCGTCTCTAGAATGGGACCAGCTGACCACTACTAATCTGGCAGATAATCTTAGGACTAATAATTCACTGGCGGTTAATAAGAATTCCGAAAGAGATGGCAAATCACAAGACTCCAATTCCTGTAAAAATAAAACAATCGGTTATATTTTGCATTTTTTGTTGTCTAGCATTCTAGCAAGAGATGGAAAATCACCGGTGTAAATTCTTCGTTTGGCCTGAGAGGTGTTTCGACTCCTTCGCAAGGTGGAGATAGTACAATAGCTGATAATTTCCATGAGACGTGAGTTGCTAAATGAACACACTCCGCTTCACCAATTTGTCGTAGAACTGATTCTTTGGTAGCCTGATAGAATAATTACATGATCAACAAAAACAAATATGTGACTGCGCATACGAAAAGACGGCACCGACCAAAAAACGTGTTTTGAAAAAAACGCGTTTTAAGTTTTGAACGTGTTTTTCTCTGAATTGGTTGAACCTTAAGGGGTGGGCTAAATTTTATCTATTTCTGTGTGTCACTGACACACTTTAGCGATATTTGACCAAACCATTCGCGCTCATCGACGATGTGCAATGCAGTTTTTCATCGCGGTGTCCAAGCACAAAAAATGTTGATAACATGATAATAAATATTTATCATTTCTGCGGATAATTTTTAACCAATTTTCTCACACTGTTACTCCTCTCTATTCTAAAACATGATAATAAATATTTATCGCTTCTGCGGATGATTTTTTAATTTTTATGAACTTTGGAACTTTTTTTCATTTCTTTCATCAACCAAAAAACGGGTTTTCGACTATTTTGAAGGGGAAAATCGATCGGGCGTGAGTTTTGCGGTATTTTGCTTCAGTTTATATACAAATTTAAGGGAAAAAATTTTTTATTTTTTTTTTAGCATTTTTGAGCATTTTTGATTTTTTTGGCCTTACGTAAGAGCCGTTTTCAGCCTTTTAAAGTCGAGTAACCGAACCAGCGACATTTTTATCGGATTCTACGCGAAATTCTACATAGGGATTGATGGTTAACTCAAAAGTTATTTTTTTGGTCGGTGCCGTCTTTTCGTATGCGCAGTCACATATGAAGGTTCCATGAATAAACTAATAAGGTAGACAGTAGGTAGTAGGTACCTGATTTCCTAAGAGAGATTTAGCCTGCAACATTTCAGCAACCATATTGGCTTCTTGTTCGGCATGAGGGATATCAGCCCAACCCCATCTTTCGGTGATACTCTGAGGAAGCTTCGGATTACCAACGACCAACGCTGGCATACCAGTTTCAGCAGCAGTCGATTTTCTCATCAGTCTATCAAAAAAAAACCATTTGGATTAGGTTGATGACTTTGAAATCTATTGATCACTCGAACGAGCACTCAAAATAAAGCTTACTTTTGGTTAATCTTCAGTGAGCTTAAAGAAGGGACTACAAGTAAGCTGAATCTTTCGCTGAGGTATTCTCCAATGCCTTCTGAACCAGGGGCTGGTCTGAGTACAGGAAATGGTACCAAATATAGGTCGCCTTCTAGAACCAATAGTAAGTTTCTCCGGCCGGTACATCCTTTGCTATGTGGAGCTGTGGAAAACAAGTGAAATTAGAGCAATGGTTATCGACAAAATAATTTTTAAAAAAGTTTTAACTAATTACGGAAAAGTGAATGAGTTTTAAAAACTATTTCAATTCAAGAATAAATTGATGAAGCCGGTTTTTCTTTTTTAATTCATTCTCATAAAATATAATTCACGCAGTCGATGGAAAATTGAAAATAGGTACAACAAAATGCATTTCTATTTCTCCTTTCTATCACCCTCATACTTCTAAAATGAATAAAATTGCTACGTGTCCTACGATCTCCAAAATGACATTCCCCAAACGGGAAAACATTGTAAAATTTATGTTTTATGATTATGACATCAAAAACTTGAATCCAGACACATTAGGTACCAAGCTACCTAGTACCTACATACTGTATGTACTTAGACATGTATAACAATTATTTCATTCCTTCTCAAAGAGGCGGATGGAGGGTAGGTGAATGTAAAATTTGACCTCAAATTCATGTCCAGCTGATCAAAAAAGCATAGTTTTGCTCAATTTTGAAATTTTTTGCCCAGGAATAGAAGGTAAGGGCAAAAGACAAAAGCAGCTAAATGGAAATCTACATAAGTATGACTATGACCTGAAGGATTACCACTACCAACTGAAATTTAGAAGTATGATCATTTTTAGGGGTCTCAAAGCCCACTGTAGGTCATGTTTCGAAGTTACTCTCAACAATTTTGGAATGTTGCTTTTGAAAAAAATTCATTCAGAGTTAACTGCCTCGCCATTTTCGTCAAAATCCAGAATAAATATGAATTTTTCTTCTCCACTGTAGTGAACAACGATCGAAGAAATAATGATGAATAATAAATTCCGATTATTTTTCGGCCTACATTTTTATGTTCGATTTGACGTGGTGAACAGAAATGATAATTTTTTTGACTTTTCAAAACTGTACCTACAGAAAAATAGATTTGGAGATTCATCCGAACGAATCCTCGAATGGGCTCATGATTCCGGCAGTTTTTCGCATACGGAGATTTGAAGCGTGGAATTGGGAATTTTTCGAGCTAGACCTATTAATTCATAGGTAGTACGTATAAAATGAATGTTACGTGTTTTAAAGAATTCATAAATCTATTACATTCGAAACATTTTATCGATAAATCATACATTTGTGCAAATAAATAAGTACGCACGTTCGCATGATCGATGAATCGTCGAATAAGTTGATGGATTTGAAAATCATTTGATGATTCTTCATCACAAGACTGTTTTGCTCCATTAAAGAGTATGGAGGATACACTTAAAACATGGTGCTCGACTCGATAAATACGAGTATTTGAATCCAATTTGATAACACTGATGATAAGATGTAAAGGTAAATAATGGAGAAAAATACATTACAAAATGTAGTTTTTGTAAGTTTTTGCAAAATTGGCGAATTTATGAGGAATGTTTATATGAAGTTTTTTGTAGAGGAGAAAATTCTGCACAAAACGTAAGTTGTTTCATTTCGATTGGTTGTGTAGTTTTTGAGAAATGATGGAAAATCTTCGTGAGAGGTGATAGAAGAACAACATTTTTCTATCATTTCTCAGTAACTATACAAATACAACTAATCGAAATGAAGCAACTTACGTTTTGTACAGATTTTTCTCCTCTTATATAAACATTCCACAGAAGTTTACCAATTTTGCAAAACTTTTAAAAAACGACATCATTTTATTCTTCATGATTCACCTTTACGTATCATATCAACGTAAACAATCCGCTCATCACGTGACTATGACTTCAAGACTTTGGAGCCGAATTTAGACCGTGATTTATGAACATATGTATCTCATCCGTCAGAATGCGAAATCACATAAGAACCATAATTTTAAAAAATCCGATTTTCAATAATGTTTTTCGTGGTGAATTGAATAAGTAGGTAAAACGCATTAACATTCATCACAGTTGTAGGAGTACTCATCTGCTATACACTTGCATCGAATCGGTACAGTTTTCAGAATCATTCGTTGTAGTTTTGTCGTGAAAATTTAGATGAACATGCATAAATTCAATATCCTACTATTATTTTTCATCTTTGAAATTACCCACTTTATAAAATCGCAAGATCCAAGTAATTCTTCAACATAAAATCCATCATTCATATCTCTCGGATAATTTGAAATTAATAATATGTATAATGTAATTTCTCAATCATTTTTTTAGAGGAGTTCTACGAAGCAGACATAAATAAAGAAGAAGATGCAGGTAAAATTTGATTTCATCTCACACAAAATAGTAAAATTAACAAAAAATCACATCCGAAAACTCAATTTCAAACACCTGCTTATACCAATTATTATCAAAATTCGAAAAAAAAAGTTACATACCAACGCCGTTCTCTTAATTATTTGAATCAGTCAAAATTGACTGATTAAATCGACAAACTCGAGTCAGTGTAGAAATCAGTAAAAAATTTACTAATTCAATTGGTGAATTTTCATTTTTGAATCATTTAAGTATTTTTTCCTTTTGAAATGAATCAGTACTCTTTATTTGTGTCCCTTTCCCTAACAATGTCCCACTTTGTCGATCCTAGTTTCGGAGATACAGGCGTTTTTCTGAAGTTGGGTTGAAAATGTCGATTTTGGGATTTTTATCGTTTCTTATAGAGTCAACCGTGCTCTTTCGAATGCCGCAAACCGTTTTTAATTCCGACCTTCCGTTTACGAACTATGAGTGAATACCACGACTGAGAAAATGAAAAAAAGTGAAGGCGAGACTAAAGTTCAGGCAAGGAAAAGAAAAACATCGAAAACTGCCATTTCCACCCCTCCCCCACCCCTCGTAAAACCCGTCGAAATGAGTAATTCACTACTTATACTTATTATATTATGTTGTACTTCACATTAAAGGGATTACTTTTGTTGTGAGTTCATTTTTTCAATGAAAAAAAGTTGCAAAACTTTAAACGCGTTTTTCTCAAAACTTTGTTTTTCGATACCTCAACTTCAAATGGCCATAACTCCGAGGGTTTTGGACCCAGGAGGCTGAGGGAGGTCTTATTCGATGGGGAATTTTGTCTACTATAGCGTACTGGTCTTAACTCCATACCGACAATGTGGGACCTTGTTAGGGAAAGGGACACATTTTAAAGATCAGTGAAAATCATCAAAAATCACTGAAAAACAGTCAGAATTAAACAACTCACTGACAAAAATCAGTGAAAAATCACTAAAAATCAGTAATCAGTGAATTTCGCTGATTTTTCCTGCGCTACGATTATGACTGTTTATCAGTGCCTTCTCACTGATTCAGAAATCGAGTGTAAATTTAGTGATGAACAAATTCGCGAAAAATCTTTTTGCGAGAATATTCCCGCATATTCTCATGCAAGACTCATATACATACACAGCCTTCACACAACTTTTAAATAATGATCAATGATCATGATAAAAAAAAGTCTGCAAAAAGATCGATATATTAAATAAGTAACATTTTATAGAAGAAAATCAGACATCTGATGCAATAACAGTAATTACCTCGTCAATGCCAGTATTTTGATATGCCACAAGCTACCACAAGCTATTTGAAATTGTTGGTTTTGAGAGAATATTCTCTTGAGTCTCGAGAATATTCGCGAATATTCTCAGATTCTGAGGGTGAGAATATTCTCCTTGACATCACTAAGTGTAATTACAGATTCAGTCAGTGAGCTAAAATGCTTACTAGTAAGCATTTCATTTCAATTCCATAATTGAATCAGCTGATTCAATTATGGAATTGAAATTTTTACTAGGATTCATTTCAGTAGTTCATTTTAGTACGAAAAATTTTATCCACTTCAAAATATTTTATTGCTCGAGATGGAAAAGAAGAGTTACTACCATAATTTCAAAGAGAAATTAGGTATAAGTTAATTCACTGAGCCCGAGTGAAACGAGAGGATTTTTTTTTGAAAAGCTGGCATCCAAAATCAGAAATTTCATGGTACAATGCATGAAAGGAAATTGATTCCCATATGTTATTCAAACTTTTTTTTTTTACATTCAATTTTGAAACGAAAGTAAAGTACCTGTAAGTACCGATATGTGAGAAAAATTTTTGGCAAATGAAACTTCAAATTTGCTGTTTTGTTTGAAGGAAGGAGGGGGGAGAGATATTTTACAACTTCTTAAAAAATTTGATGATCCCTAAAAAAGAAATCAGTTACAAAAAATTTGAGAATTTTTAATCAATTTTTCGCCCTTATTCCTTACAAAGGGCCCAAAATTTCTAAAATATTCTATTTTTCGCTTATGTTTCAAAATTGAAGTTATAGGAGTTCAAAATATTGTATGAAATCAACTCAATTGACAAAAAAAAGAGTGCTTTTCGTTGCATTCTTCATTTTTTATACACCATGCTTTCCAAAAGTTTCATTTCTTGCATTAAATTTCAGTGAAAAATATTGCGTTTTTGTACCTAAATATTGAATTGAATAACATAACATTTTTTTATTGCTTGTACAGCACAATTACTTCATAAACTTGAACCCGGCGAAGTACTTCCTTTGGTTCTATTCAGAAACCGTCATAAAAAATTGTTCTTGCCAACGAATCTGCACAAAGTTAATTCACTCAATGGAAAAATGATACCAGGAACTGAGTTCACCACCAAATGGAAAAACGACGAACAGATGTTTTTCTGTCCTAGAAGTGACAAAGAGAAATGTTTCGAACGCACCACGAATTTTAAATATCTGGAGTGCGCTTCAAAACCAATACCTGTCAGTGAATCGGTAAATAAGTCATGCGGCAATGAAAAAAATGAAAACCCCGGTTCTTCCCATAAATTTGTGTATCAGGTTGGTTTAGGCATTACAAAACGTTTATTTTTGAAATTTTGAAAATCATAGTTTTCAGGATTTAATGAATAATTTTGCCTATGGATTGCAGATTTGCGAAGGTCAAGATGGAATTAATACCAAAGATATACCATTCTATCGTTATTGTTACGACGAAAATCGAAAACAAACTTTATACACTATCCATATCATCCATTCTCCAGCGCTACTAACAGCCAAACTATTATTGAGAGAACGAGAGATAACCTATCCTATAATTATGGACGATGGAACCCCGATTTCCATTAAACGAGGACTTGATGGCATGGAAGTATACGTAAGTTCTATATCTATTTCCTTAAATTTTTCCTTACCTAAATAATCCCATTACCTCAATATTTTTTCCGCCCAAAAAGTTCTTCATAATTATCTTCTCTTATTTATTTTGTTAATTTAGGATCCATCAACATCCAAATTAAGTTCACCCAAACTAGGATATCGATGGAGAAAATTAGTACCAACCAACGATATGGCGCTGGCTTTATGGAAAAAACCAACTTATCACGAAAGAAACCTCGCATTACAACACGAAAAACTAATCAAAATCTGGGATAATATAGGCGAATATATTCGAACCAATGCGATACAATCATTCCGGGAAACTAATTTCCATACGGAGATTTTCACCGGTGTCTTCGATTTGAAATCAGAGTCCGAAATTAAGAACGACGATCAATTATTAAACATTTGGGTAAAATTAATTATGACACCAGCGTCACCATACGCCGACCAAGGGGTGGCCATCTTGATGAATAATTTCATCGACACCGAGACAAGCATTTCATCGTCCCCAAATCCAGATGGAATTGAAACGTATTGTAAACAAGATGTATGCACTGAATCGTTAAAAGATGAATTCAGGAATGTAAAGGGCAATGTTCGTTGTTGCCTGGTTACAGAGAAAATTTTAAATCTGTTTGATCTTACACGCATTAAGGTGGACGAGTTGTATATTCCTGGCGTCAATTTTGGAAAAGATCAAGGTACTTAACCATTCAAGATGAACAGAAAACAATTTTTTTAAAAATGACGAAATTCGCTTATTTTTAGTGAATTTTTATAGATTTTTCAACAAGTCAATTTCTACTAACTTGAAATATTCCGATTTATTACTGCCTGCGCCTGAATTATTTCTAATTTTTTTCCTAATAATTTTTGATAATTTTTACTATTGCCTACATAATTACGATCTCTATGCATTAGTATAAAATTAAATGATGAATATTTTTACAGAAATCTTGAAAGATGAGCAGAACGATGGAACAGAACAACAACCAGGTAGGTACAACTAAGTTTCATTCGAATGTATTATGCATTAATGTGTGCCCGAAAAAAATACGTACATCGGATCTTTACTAAAATTTGTGAGATGATTTGAAGGTTACTTTTCTAAACGGGTCAAAGTCCAAAAATTTCATTTCAAAAAAAAACTATGAGGTAACTCGAGCCCCTCACCTCGAAAAAAATGCTTTTTTATTGCAAAAATATAAAAAAGTGCATTTTTTTTTTACTTTACAAACAGTAGTTTTTCAAAAAAATTTCATCCTCACTTCGCTCATAGGCAGTACCTATTTTTTCACAATTTTTTACTACTTTTTCAATCAAAAAAATCACCGACTCCTCAATAAATTTCCAATTTGTCTGAAAAAATTGATAATTTTTGAGTGAAAGATCAGCGAAAAATTACCAATTCGTTTGAACCCCTCCCCTTATTTTTCTCAAATTCTCAGCTCTCCCTTAATTAATTTCTGGGTGCGCCAATGGGTGAACTTTTGCATCACATTGTACAGTATTGAAATTGAAATCTAGCCAACTAGCTTCATTCAGGAGTTCGAACGTAATCTTGTTACGAGGCAGACGTGTTTTGTGCTAGTGTTGTTGCTTGCAGCGTTGATAAAATCGGATCGGTTAGTATTATGCTCTCGGTACGCTTTAGATAACAAACTCGTACGTGAAAATCTATGGTTTGAAAATCTACACTTTGTAATAGAAATTCTCAGTGGTGGAAATGGATGCCGACTTCATTACCAAATTAAAAACTATGATGGACAGCGTCGAGGATATTAAAAAAATGGTTGCATCGACTGACACTACTGTGAAAGCATTTACATCAGAAATTAGCAGCTTAAAACAGGAAAATAGCCACCTCAAAAAGAAAGTAGTTGAGCTGGAACAACGAAATATAGAACTCGAATTGAAAATTAATGACTTGGATCAATACAGCCGAAGTAATAACGTTATTATCAGTGGCATTCCATATGCAGAAGGAGAAAACATCAGGTCTGTGGTAAAAGATATTGCTGATCAATTGCAAGTAAATATTGAAGATTACGATATATGCACCGCTCATCGACTAAGAGCACGTCAAGATAAAATTCCTTCAATTATCGTGCGCCTTAATAACAGAGACAAAAAAAATATTCTTATAAAAAACTCTAAACGCTTGAAACTACATGGAAAAAATTTGGATTTTGTACCAGCCCAACCAATATTTGTCAGTGAACAGCTATCTCCATATACGTTATCTTTGTATAGACAAGCTATTGAATTGAGAAACAATGATATCATAAAGTATGTGTGGATCAACGAGGGGAAATTATTTATCAGAATGAATGAAAACAGCCCATCGATTCGTGTAAAAGAAATATTCGACCTGCCCTTCCCAGACCCTAATAGCGAAGATGAAAAATTATTCGAAAACGAAGAAGAAACCATCAACAAAAACCAACCTGAGGTGCCATCATACTCATCAAATAAGACACGAAACCAGAACCAAAGTCAACCTGTTAGTCAGATGACACTTCGAGATAGAAAACCACAAGGCTTATCTCAACTAAGCTCACAGCTGAATGCACGTGGCAATAGGAAAGCTAAACTTAAGACCAACTCTACTTGATGATGTTCGAACTCCGCAGGCCCAGCTCGGATGGTCACCGAGGGCCCAAGAGACCAAAAAATGCTGTCTTTCCCTTTAAAATTGGAACTCCGTAAGAACCCTAAAATCTGAAGAAAATCTAATAGAACTTTCGGAAGCTTTTGATAAAAATAATATCCAAATTTTAGGTTTGTCTGAGGTAAGGAGAACTCATGAAAAAAATTCAAACAATTTATAATAATCATTTATTGGCTCACTCTAGTTGTATAAAAGGTCAAAAAGGAGTGGGTTTTTTAATCCACAGAAGCCTAATCACAAGCTTTTAGAATTTAAGGACTTCTCAGAGAATAGCCCTAATAAGACTTCAAATAGGACTCCAAAAGATCGTAATAATTCAGGTATATGCTCCAACACCCATTTCTAGCGAAAGCGAAATAGAAGATTTTTATTTTCAGATTTCTAAAACATAAATTCTACCACCGAATATCTTGGGACAGGAAAGAACGGGAAAGATTGCAGGAAGCCTTTGCCCAAAACTGGGCCTGCGGAGCAACTTGATAGTTTTAACACGAGTGTATTATAACTTGTACCTTCCGCAAAATAAAGGTTTTGATTGATTGATTGAGCTTCATTCATATGACCTCTCTTGTGTTGATACATTTTTGAAAGAAAAAGTCAGATATGCAGCATTGAGGTGTGCTTTTCATTTGAAAAATCGTGGACTTGGTAAATAACAAAACTGAAAACTTGAGAAATATTAGTAGATATTTTATTACTTTCAAGGTTAATAAGAAAACAGATTTTTTTTTTTTTGCAAAAAAGTGACATACCTAAGAATTAGGGATTCGGTAAGAAATTCTACAACCAATTTTTATGATTTTTCAGTAAGAATGGTGCCTAATAACAAAATCCCAGAACCCAAAAACAGGATCTTAGCAGGACTTTCAGCATGACCTTTTCAAAATATGTAGATAATAATCCCCCCCCCACCAAAAAAAACAAAAATTCATTTTAGTACAACAAATTTTTTCCACCTCAAAATATTTTATTGTTCGAGATGGAAAAGAAGAGTTATTACCATAATTTCAAAGAGAAATTAGGTATAAAAAGAAGAGTTATTACCACAATTTCAAAGAGAAATTGGGTATAAGTTAATTCACTGAGCCCGAGTGAAACGAGAGGATTTTTTTTTGAAAAACTGGCATCCAAAATCAGAAATTTCGTCATTACGTGAAATTCGTGCTTTTTTGTATTTCGTTTTGACTTCAAAAAAAAAAAAAACAAAAAAAAACGCTATCTAAGGACTCGTTTTTTGACTTCGTTTCAAAAAAATCGAAACATTTTAAAAAATTGCAATCGAGATAGTTATGAGTCCGTAAATAAACGAGTTTCATGCTGTTAATTTGAAAATAAAATTGCGTAAATTTACTGAGCACGAGCGAAACGAGGACGAACATTTTTTGAGGAAAAAGACATTCAAAAGCTGAAAGTTTTCAGACACCTTTCATCATATTCACAAAACTTCCTCCCGAATACAATCATGTCACATATTTTACAAAAAAATTATGAAATTTTCAGTTTTCTCTCGTATTATTTTGATGAACCTTGCGCCATTTGAAAAAAACTAAGAAATCAAATTTTCAACGCCTCGTTTTGGGTAGAAAAATTAATTTTTTGTAAAATGTGTGACATTGTGTTCGAGATAGACTCGGGAGGAAATTCCATGATAGATAGCGGCCCTAACACAAAATTCATAAAAAGGGATTTAAGCCCGTTCGGAAACATCATTTTTTAAATGTACAACCGGGTACCACTAACGTAAGAAAAAAATATAAGATGAACATGTTGCCTATCTTGATGATTATAGAAGCAAGGGCGGTTTCTAAAAAAAAAAAATCATTAACAATTTTTTTTCAATCGTGGTTGGAAATGGATATTACTCTGAAAACCACACAAATTTTTATCCCACGACTTTTTGTCCAACTTTAGTGAATGACTCGTAGTTCCTTCATTTTTCTTTTTAGGAAAAAAGTTTTGAGAACAAATTTTTGTTTAGTTTGCAACGCAACGCCAGGTCGATTTTTTTTAGAATTTTTTTGAACAGATTTTCTTGTAACCCCTTCAATTTTAAAGTTTGACAAAAAGTCAAGAGATGAAATTTCGTTCAGTTTTCAGAGTGATGGACATTTCCATGGTTAAAAAAATTTTGCCCCTTCAGTTTATCAAAATGAGTTTACATTATTAAATGTAAAATTACAGCTCGCTACGTTCCGACTAGTTAAGTGGCTACACTGATCCTTTTTTACGACCGACGCGCAGACGGCGCGACGCCATTACTTTTTGTATGTTCATGCTGTTATATTGAGCTCCTTTTTGCTTTTGTGAATTTAGAGTATTATTCGTTTTGAACTTTATTTATTTTCAATATAATATATTTATTTTTCCACGTTACAAAGTGTTATTTATTCACGTGAGTATTTTTCTTCCCTTCTAACATAGGTACATGTTAATTTCAAGTTTTTTTTTCACATTTAGTAGTACCCGAATATACTTATCCAAAAATTAACAACAAGTTCATCGTGCTTTTATGTAATTCAGTAGATGAAAATTGAACACGTCAGAGCAAAAAGGGACATATACCCGGTAGATGTACCTTTTTGATCCGATTAGTGATTATGAATCTGTGAAACCTCCTCTTTCAACTCTAGACTTCAAAAATGTGATATTTGAGGTTTTTTTTCACAATTATTACGACTATTTTTTACTTTTCAGTTTTCAGGTGCGATATACGTAATTTTTTTTAATGAGAAAAGTACTTATTTGTGTTTCTTTGACTTTGCGAGTTTTTTCTTTCTAAAATACTACTTTTTTAAGTCATTTCAAAAAGGGACACCCGTCGCCGGAAAAGGGGAACATAGAGGTGCCCAAGTTGATAGGCCGTTGTTCAAACACCAGATGGCGGTAGATTACGATTCTACCGCGATTCGACAGCCAAAAGATGGGTCTTTCTTGCAAATCAACTCTCACCACTCAATTCCATTTCATTTCTGATATATTTATAAAAAAAACCTTTAAAATGCGTTTTTGAAAAAAAAAAAAACTTTTTTTTTATACTTAACCCCTTTTTGTTCTGACACGTTCAATTTTCAAAATGCCAGACGTCTGTGTTAAAAAGCATTTTGGTGATTGTTATACAGGTTGAGGGGGATTAGCTGAATCCCTTCTTTGTTCAAATTTTTTAAGCAATAGATATATGTAAAAACTTGACATATGTATTCTAAATTAGGTAGATACTTAGGTAATACGTCTCGCTCATTTTGTTCATTCTTTGTTATACATCTAGTTGAATCACTCCGCGAAATTCAGCCGCACGAAATTCTACCAATAATTTTATTTCCATATCAAGTTCAAGACAATATCGAACTTCATTATCCACAGGAAATTCGAAAAATTATAACGAAAAATAAAAGAATTGTAGATGGCTCGCAATTTTCCTCGAAAGATGGAAAACAGCTACTTTTCTGCCCTAAGGAAGATTCTACTGAGACATGTTTAGTACCTCGAAAATTTGATACATTTGAACCTTTGCAATGCACCAAACGACCAGTTCCTGTGGTAACGGAGGCGTTGAATTCTTCTGATCAAAAAATTCAATGCGGTTTCGACGGTAGCGGTACCCTTTATAAAGTGGTTTATGAAGTAAGCTTCACATCAGCTTTCTTTCCAACTTATGCTATATTTTATAATATTTTTCATTCCCAACTTTTGCATGTTATAATTTATTACAGTTTTGTACCGACATACCACTGGTAAGTATTAAAAAATCATCTCGGCAAGTTACCTAATTATTTCATCTAATGCACCTTTTTTGTTACTTAATTGTTTTTTGATTTAGCCCTATGAATATAAAGGCAATGACATACAGATTTACCAATTTTGCTACAATTCAACTAAAAAAAAAATTGTATACACTCGTCATGAACCATTATCTTCACATTTATTAAATTCAAAATTATTGTTTTGGGAACGTAAAATAGAATTTCCAACGTCGACAGATACGCCATTGCCATTGTCAAACCTCAAAGAATTACTAGATGCTATAAAAGAGGTACTGTTTCCATCCTATTTTTCAATTACTCCACGTCTTCTTTCGATAACACAAGTCGACAAAAAATTGTTTGCTCATTATTTTAGTTCTAATGCCAAAATTGTGATTTTAAGCATCAAAATACACCAATATACTTATTTGAGGCTTTCAAAGTTTTTCTTTGTAGAGTTGAAGGCAGAAGGTCAAAAAATGAGGGGCTTCGAGAATAATAAACACAAGCTTCAAAACAAATTTTCGATTTTTTTGTTCTATCATAAAGAAAACTTTACGGCGAATCGAATGCCGCAAAATGCAAACCTCTATCACACTTTTAAAAAAAGTTACAGCTTTTTTTCTAAACTTGGTGAAAAAATCTCATTTTTTTGTATCTTTCCAACCAAAAAGTGATATTTTCGAGCAAACTAAGCGTCTACAACAAAAATGACCATGACAAAAATTGTAGAGCATTGGATAGACGCTTAGTTTGCATTGAAATACATTTTTTTGGTGGGCGAGGCACAAAAAAGGAATTTTTTCCCACAAAATTTCGGAAAGTTTAAGCTGTACCTAACTTTTTTTCTAAATGAGATAGAGGTTCACAGTTTGCGGGATTCGATTTGTCGCGAGATTTTCCATAAAAGTTGGCCAATTTTTTTTGAAATGTTTTCCTCTTACGTCCGTGTTTATTGTTCTAGAAAAACTACATTTTCCGACTCCCTCAGTCCTGTCTCAAAAGCAAATTTTGGTCAAAAAAATATTTTCCCCTTAATTAGTTATATAAAAACAATCAAAATTTGGTAATTGGAACCCAAACACAAAAATCGTGTCGACTATTACGTACGTACCTAATCACAATAATCTCAATTTTTTTTTACAGGAAAATGATAACTCAACTTCGTCAACTGATACAAAAAAATCAGTCTATAAATTACAGAAATTGGTGCCGTCTGAGGACATGGTGTTTGCTTCATTGAAAATACCAACTAACCTTTTAGTTAACTTAGTACTCCAACATGAAAGTTTGTTTCCCCTTTGGGAAGAAATCAATCGTAAGGCCAAGGATTATATCAGAATTTATGGACCGGATGATGTTTCCATTTACAACGGTGTGTTGGATTTGGATATACCGGCCACATCTTGGGATGCTGATCAGAAATCACAAATGTGGTTCAAAATTATTTATAGAAAAAGACTGTACTCGCTCCCTGGTGACGGAGTAGTGATTTTAATGCAGACTAATCTCATTCCGAATAGTAAAGAAAAAATACTGGAACAATTCTGCAAGGAAAATTTATGCTCGAATGAATTTCAAAGTAAATTTATCGAAATTAGTGGTCAAGTAAGGTGTTGTCACTTGACCGCTGAAATTGCACAAACATTTGGCATACAAGATGTTAATGAGGATACCACCCTTTCACATATTCCTGGTATAACTCATTGATTGCTGATGACGATGATGATAGCGATTGATCCATTAAAACATGTAGTAAGATAAATAGCTAGAATTAAGAAATAGGTTAAGTTCATAGAATTAAGATATATGTGACCATGTATAAGTAAACGAAAAGCTCATACGATAATACATCCGTTATAATATTATAAGCCTACCTGACTACATGCATAATACATCTAAGTATGTGACAATGTGACGCCGCATATGAAAAGGGGGCACTGCCCAAAAAACGTGTTTCAAGTATTGAACACGTTTTTCTCTTTTTTATTCGAATGTGAAGAACCGGCCGGGAATTTTTCTTGTTCTATGTGACTTTGACACACTCTAACGGCATATGGCCGAATCATTCGCGATTTTTCCATCACTTTGAAAAAATATTTCTTCAGAATTTTTGGATATTTTTCCTCTTTTTTCAATTATTTCAGAAATCATTTTTTTCCAATTTCAAAGGGAATAACGAATCGACGGGGCAATGGTTTTTCTGGATTCTGCAATTAGATTGTATGCGCAATCCATAATAAGAAAAATTACAAATTTTTTTGACCAATTTTGAGCATTTTTGATTTTTTTGCCTCCTTTAAAAGTCATTTTTTGGCACTTTAGGTAAAAGTCGAGTAAGTAATTGAACTGGCGATATTTTCATCGGATTCTACGTGAAAGTATTCAACTCAAAAGTCATTTTTTGGGTCAGTGCCCTCTTTTCGTATGCGGCGTCACATATATTAAATCGCCGTCATAAAACTCCGATCATTCCGTTGAATAATTTCTGTTGTATTTAAAAATTATACGATAATGTGAATCCCTCCCCATTCCATCAAAATAAGTATGTATTTTCAAAGCATTAAAACATGAAAAAAATATTTTTCTGGTATTAAAAACCCAATTTTATCAGAGCGTTGCCCTCGCTTCGCTCAGGCATAAATAAGTTTACATTTCTATGGTCTATCTGAGGCAAAAAAAAACAGCAAAAGAATCCCTTCTCTTTGAAATCCTTGCGAAATTTCAAGTCATTCATACCCATTTGTACGTACACTTACAAAAAAGTTTCCAACGCTACTGGATATGTACATACATTTTTAGCCCCTAAAAAAAGTTACCCCCCCCCATACTTCGAAAAAAATCAAAAAAAAGTTGTTCAACGCACAGTCCTCTTTTTTTCAAGAAGTTTTGCTGATTTTTGGAATTTTTTGCCCAGGAGAAGAGGAAAAACAGCCAAACTCGGAATATTGACGTGGAGGACAAGTTTTCTACAAGGGAGATAGGTTAGAAAAATATGTTAGGTATCTAAACGAATCCTCAAATGGACTTCAGGACGTTGAGATGTAACGATGTAAGCGTTTTTAAAAATTCATAAATCCAACTCTACAATCGAAATAATGTTGTTATCGGCAAGTCATACTTCTGTGCAAAGAAATATAAATGCACAATCGCAGGATCATGATCTCTACATGAGTCATCCAATAAGTTGGTGAATTTGAAAATTATTTGATTTTTCATCGCATCACTTTTCTGTTTTTTTAAACGAGTACCTATGAGGTTAATTCTCTGAAAATTTACATTTTTCAGTTATCGTTTTTTTTTTCAATTACCAATCAATTTTTTTTCGGTCTTAGATTAGGACCTTCTCTACATTTCCCCATGTTTAAACGTTTTGAAATTTCAATGTCTCAAAAATGATTCAAGAAGCGTTTTTTTTTTGGAGGGGGGAGGATTTATTAAAAGTTGATCAGAATAGTCGAGTCCATGATTTGGGAGTTGTTTAAAAAGGTTTCATTTGGTATTAAAATCTTTAAAAAAATTTAGTAAAACAAATCAATTTTGAAAAAAGATTCCAAAACAACTTTTTAATCGTATTTTTCGAATCAGAAAATCAAGATTATCGCATAATACCAGACTTGATGTTATCCAATTTTTAAGACACTCCCAAGAAGAATAAAAAAGTAAAATAACCCCAAAACCGTATTTTTTGGACCAGAAAACCAAGATTTTAATACCTATCTTGATATCAAACAATAGTTAAAGATTTTAATTCAGTACCCCCCTCCCCTCCCCCAGCTCCAAAAGGGACCAAACCACAAAACAACCACAAAAATCGTATTTTTTAGGTACATTTTGACACCCAACTCGATTTTATTCGATTTTTTTCCCATTCGAGTTCAGTACCGCCTCGCATGGAATCAGAACTCTGAAGACAAAAACTGACTCAAAATTTGGATTCTACATACGTCGAAATTTACATATGAATACGAGGTTTTGAACAGGTGGCGAGTCATCAGTTTTTAAAAACAGGACATGCGCATGTGTTTTTTCATTCTGGCCCACTGTGGTTGGTTGTGTGGCCTATGAAATGGTGGATAGTGAAGTAGGTAGTATTTTCACTGTCCATGATAGTATTTTGTGGTTTTTTTTTTGTCGAGTAATATTAGTTTTTTGGGTACAGTTCAGATGTGGGTTTTTCGCAATAAATTTGACAATATATTTCAGTTATTCAGTTCAAGGATTTGAAATCGTGTAGAAATTGAAGGGTTTCCTGCTGATTTCTTTATTAGGAAAAATAGTATTCAACAATCGATCTTCGGATCCTTTTCTTAAAAGGGAAGGCGGGTTAATAATTCTCAATTTTACAGAGCAAGGTATTAAAATAATGTTTCTGTCAACCTAAATACCTTTATGAGGTGAAAAATTCGGGCCCCAAACTCAGAGGTCAATCTTCGTCGGATGATTGCGCGGACGTAAGGAATACGCGTTACACGTTTCTAAGAATTCAGAATTCTACATTCGCAACATATGTACTCGTATTTCATCGATACGTCATTCATACTTTTGTGCAAATAACCAAGTAAGTAAACATTCGCATGCTCGCGATCTCAAGACGAGCTGTCGAATTATTTGATGGATTTGAAAATTATTTGATTATTCGTCATCACACCGCTGTTCTGCTCCTTTCACGAATACGAAGGATACACATAAAACTGGTGCGCAATTCAATAAATTTTTGAATCGAGATCATGATATATGAACATATGCAATGCATCCCATGAATCCAATCAACCACAGGTGTAACGTGTAACTTCAATCATTATCTACAACCGCTACGAATCGGTGCAGGGTGCACTATTCGGAATCATCCATTGACCGTAATTTTCGTTAATAAAATTCAATTAAAATGCATAAATTCAATATCCTACTATTCTTTTTGATTTTCGAATTCACTTTCATTGTAAAATCGCAAGAACCAGGTAATGCTTTGATATAAAATCCATGAGTACATATCTTCCGTATTTATTGAAATTAATGTAATGGAACTTTTCGATTATTTTTATACAGACGTGTTATACGAAGCAAAAATTGAAGCAGGAGATGCAGGTAAAATTTCATTTCATTTTTTAATACAGAACAATTATTGAAGAACCTAAATCCAAAACTCAATTTCAAATACCTTACCTAAGTATGCCAACATTATCGAAATCTGAAGAAAAAAACAGTTACGCTAAATCCATGTGGTTGCCAAAGGCTTTTCATCGTTTTTCCTGTTTCGCATTTTAAACATCAAATTTTAACAAAAAAACATCAAATTTTAACAAAAAAACATCAAATTTTAACAAAAAAACATCAAATTTTAACAAAAAAACATCAAATTTTAACAAAAAAACATCAAATTTTAATACGTACTTCGGCTTAGAGAATCATATTCCAAGCAATTGTTATTTCGTTCAATATTTACATAGGTGCCTTAATTTCCATCAAGCACAAAAAATTTCTAATTGAGGTGACAAAAGAACTTTTTTTGAAATAAAACCGAAAGTTAACAACTTTCTTATTTTATACAGAAAAAATAGTTCAAAGCTTTGAATTTTAATAATGATCAAAACTTGAGAATTCAATTTGCCACAGTTTGAAAGAATTTTTTCTTTGTTTCAATTGAATTAAGAATTTTTAATTTTAACGCAAGCTAATGAAATTTTCATTTTGTACGGGTTCTTGCAGCTTTCAACCCTTGATTCAAAGAAAGGGCTAAAACCATTTCCTGCACAGAGAAATTCTTTAAAAAATGCAGATTTTTAAATAATTTTGGCATATTCTCAAAAAGTAGTGGAACTTTGCTGTTGAGGTTTTTTTATATAGTTCAGAACTTCAAATGTCCAAAATTTCATGAAAGAGTGCCCTTTTATATAAAAACTATGATTAAATGCTTCTTTGTACTTATTAAAATCTATAAATGAATAACATAGGAAGCTCATTGTTTGCACAGCACAATTTCTTCATACGCTTGAACCCGGCAAAGCACTACCTTTGGTTCTATTCAGAAACTCGAATAAAACTTTATTCTTGCCAATGAATTTGAATAAAGTTGAATCACTCAAAGGAAAAATGGTACAAGGAACTGAATTCACGGTTGAGTTTAGGGGCACCACTCAGATGTTGTTCTGTCCCAAAAGTGAGAAAGAAAACTGTCTTGTTGCCACAACATTTGAGAAACACGAATTTCTGGAATGCGCTTCAGAACCAATACCAGTCAGTGAACCGGAATATGAAAAATGCGGCAAAGATAAAATCGGCTCTTCCCATAAATTCGTGTATCGGGTTGGTTTGAGAATTACGAATCGTTCATTTTTGAAATTTTGAAAATCATAATTTTCAAGATTGAATCAATAATTTTGCCCATGGATTGCAGATTTGCAGAGGCCAAGATGAAATTGATACCAAAGATATACCATTCTATGAATATTGTTACGACGCAAATCGGCAACAAACTTTATTCACTGTCCATACCATTCATTCTCTTGCGCTACTAAAAGCCAAACTATTATTGAGAGAACGAGAAATGACCTATCCTATAATTATGAACGATGGAACCAAGATTTCTATTAAAGGAGGACCCGATGGCATGGAAGAATACGTAAGATCCACTTCCTCAAAATGTTTCCTACCAAAAAACTTCCGTCATTTTTCTTTTACTAATTTTGATAATTTAGGATCCACCAACGTCCAAACTGAGTTCGCCTAAATCAAGATACCAATGGAGAAAATTGGTACCGACCGAAGATTTGGCGTTGGCTTTATGGAGAAAACCAACATATCACGAAAAAAACTTCGCATTACAACACGAAAAGCTAGTCAAAATCTGGGATGATATAGGCGAATATATTCGATTCAATGCGATACAATCATCTGCAAAAAATACATTCCAGGCAATGGTCTTTACCGGTGTCATTGATTTGAAATCCGAGTCTGAAATTAAGAACGACGTGCAATTAAACATTTGGGTCAAATTAATTATGAAAATGGTGCCAGTAACGAGCGAAACATCATACGCTTCCCAAGGGATAGCCATTTTGATGAATAATTTTATCGATACTGAGACAAGCCTTTCATCATCCTCAAATCCTGATGGCATTGAAACATACTGTGATCAAGATGTATGTACCGAATCGTTAAAAGATAAATTCAAAAATATCAATGGCAACGTTCGTTGTTGTTTGGTGACACCGAAAATTTTGGATCTGTTTAATCATAAACACATCGACGTGGAAGAGTTGCTTATTCGTAAATTAAATTTTGGAGAAGATCAAGGTAACTATTCGCAAGCAAGATGATTTTCGGCCATTTTTCATTGAATTTTCAAATAATTTCACTGTGACTTTGATATTTTTTCGCTGACTTGTTACTGTTGAACATTTTTTGTTTACTAATTTTATTACCATGATTTTTAACGGATTTTTCTGTGTAAATGTCACTACTTTTTTCAATACCCCTTTTCACCAATTTTTTCAACTCAGACCTCCCTCCCACCCGCACAAAATCGACCTCCTTTCCAGCACCAAAAACAGATCAAATTTATTACAGAAAAAATTCAAATTTGAAAAAAGTTTTCTCAAAATCCAAAAACAGAACCTTTTCATTGCATTCAGCACGGCCTTTGCAAAATAGGTATACTAAAGAAAATTGTGTCAGTCCCCCTCCCCCTCAAATGAAAACTCATCCGATAAAATTCGTGCTTTTTTCGTATTTTATTTTGGTTTCAAAACAAACAAAATCAATGGAATTTTTTCCTAATTTTTTTTTTTCAAAAAAACCGAAATTTTTTCTTAAATTGCAGTAAAAAAAATGGAAGAAATCTGAGACTTTCAGAAAATTATGAATTTTAAATCTTTTTTTCATATCTTATAAAGCGCTCGAACGAACCTCCAAAAAATATAATTCACGTCTTTGGATTTCTTCTATTTTTTCACTGCCTTTTCTTCTAAATTCACAACTTTTTCACAACTTGCACGGCCCATTCTCAAATTCACTACCTTTTTCGCTACTTTCACCACCTGTAAGGTAATCTAATTACTTTGCTGTTTTCTTCCCGATAATTTTCGTTAATTTTCAAGAGTGTAGTAAAAAATGTTTGAATAACACTTCAATAATGCGGCAAATAATGAATATTTTTTACAGAAATACTGAAAGACGAAGAGAACGATAATGCAAAAGAACAACCAGGTACGTACAACTGAATTTTATTCAAAAACATATGTACTTATAAGTGGGGATCTGAAAAAATATCTGAAAAGGCTCGTAAAAATCAAGAACCTAAGCACCCAACATTCGTTGTCCAATCTCGATTACTGTTTAATCCCTTTGTAAAGAACGAAAACTGGAATTCGTTTTCAAAGTGAACGGATCAAAAATAATACAGACACGTTAGATAACTGATTCTGAAGCATTAAAAATTTGACAATTTTTTCATGATTTCAACTATCGAAATTCTTAATTTCGTAAGAACAAATAAATTTGAAATAACAACAGACAAAATTAAAGAGGGGGAGCTGAAGTATTCAAATTGATCATATTCCTGAAAAAAATTCCCTATTCAGTAAGCAGATGCACAATTCTTTTTACTCGTATTGTAATTATTTTGTTTTTTGTTATAATGTAATAACACAGTAGAATCGCTTCGCGAAATTCAGCAGCACGAAATTTTACCAATAATTTTATACCTACATCGGGCCCAAAACGAATTTGTACTTCGTTCTCCCAAGATAATTCAACAAATTACAACCAAAAATAAAAGGATAGTGAATGGCTCGCGATTTTTCACGGGAGACGTTGAAAAACAAGTACACTTCTGTCCTACGGAAGATCCCAATGAGACATGTTTAGAACCTCGAAAATTTAATAGATTTGAACCGCTACAATGCACAAAACGGCCAACTCCTGCGATAACAGAGACGCAGACGTTGAATTTTGATGAAAAAATTAAATGCGGTGCCGACGGTAATGGTACCCTTTATGGAGTCGTTTATAAAGTAAGTTTCACATCCGCTTCTTTTCCAACCTAAATCGAATAGGTACTTGATATATTTTTCATTTTTCATTTCTGAATTTTTAAATCTATTACAGTTCTGTACCAACACAGCCCACGTAAGTGCAGGCATGAAAAATTTCTAGAATAGTTTTTCTACTCGATACGACGTTACCTAATTATTTCCTCTAACAAACTTATTTCGTTAATTTTTTTAATAGGAACAGTCGCGTCAATTCAATGACATGAAGTTTTATGAATTTTGCTACGATTCAACCAAACAAAAAATTGTATACACTCGTCATAAACTAATATCTTCGAAATTATTGGATTCAAAACTATTGTTTTGGGAACGTAAAGTAGAATTTGCAACGCCGACAGATACTCAACTGCCAATGCCATTGTCAAACCTCAAAGAATTACAAGACGCTATAAAAGAGGTATACATTCCAGCTAATTTTTATATCTTTTCGCCTCTTTTTACAATAATAATTGGAATAATTTGTATGCAATTTATGCCTCAGGAAAATGAAAGCTCAACTTTGCCAACTGATGTAAAGAAATCAGCCTACAAATTACAGAAATTGGTGCCATCTGAAGACATGGCGTTCGCTTCATGGAAAATACCAACCAGCATTTTAGTCAACTTGGCATTCCAACATGAAAGTTTGATTTCTCTTTGGACAGGGATCAATCGTTATGTCACAGATTATATCAAAACAGCTAGATTCGAAAATATTTTCATTTACAACGGCGTGTTCGATATCCCGAATACATCGCTGGGTGCTGATCAGAAATCACAAATGTGGTTCAAAATTATTCACAAAAAACATGATTTTCGTGATGAGGGAATAGTGATTTTAATGCAAAATTATCTCACCCTCAACACAGGCCAGTCTATGCCTTCAAATAGTGAAGAAAATACATTGAAACGATACTGTGAGAAAGATTCGTGCTTAAAAAAATTTCAAAGGGAATTCAACAAAATTGGTGGTCAAGTAAGGTGTTGTCGTTTGACCACCAAAATTGCAGGAACATTTGGTATACCAGATGTTAATGATAAAACTATCGTCTTACGCATTCGTGGTATAATTACTAATTGATGGTGATAGTTTGATACATATTTATGGATTAATTCACTTTGTAGGTATACGTATAAGTTCAACTGGTCATCATTTATCTATCTATTATCTTCATCACTCCCTAATCGATATTGTTACCAATAAATTAATTAGCACGTTTTTGAATTTGGTTTTCTGCTTTTCTCACTGAAAGAAATGAAAATGACCGTTGGGTAATACAGTAGAATCCGCTTAATGTAATCGCGATTGTCTGAGACAATATTGATCACATTAACCGGCTGATTGCATTAAACGAAAAAAAAAATTTCGTAAAAATATTCACTTTATTGCACGTAGGTACAAAAATAAACCTTTATCTTTTGAAAACGTTCCATACCTAATTAATTTGATTTTTTGGTCACTTCAACAGTAGTAGGCTGTTTTAAATCAAGAATCCGCTTTGGTTAAAAGTAAGCAATAAAAAAATTGCTGGATAATCTGTAAAAATTCTGTAGAAAATCAACGAAAATTCACTAGGAGTAGGAAAGCAGTGAAAATAAAATTGAAAATATTTGAAAATTCACTAGAAAATCTGCAAAAATTCTCTAGAAAATCAGCAATGGGTATGGGCCTCGGGGGAGGTTTCCGGTCCCAAATCAGAAAAATGTGACTTTCGCCAAAATGACTGCTAAGGTCCCTTTTTTCCTGAACCACCATATAATCAGGTATGCACAATTGTGTCTTCAATGAAAAAAGATGAAAGAGAGAGGCAGATTTGTCGGAAATAGCGCACTAAATTACATTTTTTTCAATGAAAAACGGTTCGAATTGTGATTCCAATAACCGGTGGGTTGATCACATTACACGGCGTAATTTATGGGTAAAAAGGACAAGAAATCGGGACCGAAGCATTTTGATTACATTATCCGAATGATTCCATTAAGAGGCTTTCCATTAAGCGGATTCTACTGTAATTACCCGACGTGGAGTAATCATTGCCGAGTAAAAATTTTTTTGGTAATTATTCCCGAATAAAATGTATTCATTACTCAACGTTGAGAAATAACTACTCAAACTCAATATTGGGGAATAATTACTCAGTCACTGGGTAATAATCACTGAATATTTAAGGTTGTCCCCACTTTACCGAGCGATTGGGAAATAATTCACTAAAGTTTCTGTTTGTCAACATAAGTGACCTTTTGATATTAAATTTAATTTCGAAAATATAACTATTTTCAAGTTTTTGAAAGGCAGAAAAATTGGCGAATTTGTGATTGTCAACATTAGTGACTTACGGATACCAAGTTGCGGTGTTTTGAAAAAATAGGATTTTTAAGGCCTAAAAAAGACATTTTTTATATTTTAACTATTTGATGTATTTGAGGGGGTGGGGAGGGTAAGAAGGTAGCCATTACATAATTGAAAAAGGATTTCGTTCATGCCCGAGCGAAGCGAGGGCGAAATTTCGAAATTAAACAAGTGAAAATTTCATTGATTTCAACTTGGAAAAATGATGAATTTCCAATAGGGAAAATGACTGCCCAATTTTCCCAACTGATGTATTGAACTGCTCAATTTTCCCAACTCACAAGCAAAAAATTTCCTCGGGGAGAGTTTCCCCGTCACTCTCGTTCAGTACGTCACTGATATTCGCCGATTATATAATTGATTACTAGCGAATTAATTTTCTGTGAATTAGATAAGGAACGAGAAATATGTAGAATTTGAGTTGAGTAAAGGCCCCTACGAAATCATAGATCCCCAGTATTGACAATTCTTGGACGATACAGTCAAAAGTTATTTTTTGAAATAATTTATTAGCAGAGTCTTAAAAGTCTGAACCGATAACATTTCGTCTAATAACTGTTTACAGGCAAAACCTGAGTCTTCATCAACTTTAGAAATTGGTAGAGGTACTAACTGAAATTAGGAATTTTTTGAGTTGGACGACTGAACCTATCCTATCCATACTAGTGATTAATTTGTAATACGCGGACGCGGACGTAAGAAATACGTGTCACATGCTTTTCAAAATTCATAATTCCTCATTCAAAACGTATACGTAATCGATTTTTGTACGAATAAAAAACATTCGCATGATTATGATCTCAAGATGAGTCGTCGAATAGGTTGGAAAATTTGAATACCATTTCATTTGATATCATCCATCACATCGTTGTTCTGCTTCTTCAATCCAAATGGAATATGAAAGATACATATGAAACAGTGCTGAAATCGATGATAAATTGAAACGAGACCACGATTTATGAAAATGTGTATCTCATGAGTCAGGGCGAAACTACAAACGAAACAGACTTTACAGAAAATGTCACCTTCAAGAATGTTTTTCGCGATGAATTCAACAAGTACCTAGCGGCGCATTAACACTCATCACAATTGTAGAAGTACCCATCTGCTACACTTGCTTCGAATCTGTACATTTTCCGCAACTATTCGTCGTAGTTTTATCGTGGGAAATTCGACGAACATGCAAAAATTCAATATCCTACTATTCTTTTTCATCTTTGAATTCATCTGCGTCGTGAAATCGCAAGAACCAAGTAAGTAACACTTTAACAAGAAATCAGTTATTCATATCTTTCGTTCATAATTAAAATTATTAAAATGGAATTTCTCAACTGTTTTTATAGAAGAAACATACGAAGGACAAATTAACGAAGACGATGCAGGTATAATTTGATTTCATCTTACACGCAAAAAAAAACACTAATTAGCGAACAACCTAAACCCAACACTCAATTTCAAATATTTTCTATTTGAAAAAAAAAAAATGTTACGTTAAATCCGCATGGTTGCCAAAAACAATGCATAGTCTAAATACTTGCCTAATACATGAATTAGGCATTACTACCTCAATTTTTGAAGTTTTTGAATCCAAAGTTTTCTACCATTTTTCCTGTTTCACAAACAAAAATATTAAGATATCTTTGACAGATAATAAACTTCCAGCTACATTTCAAAAAAAAAAACACACAAAAAACATCCAACTAATCTCAAATTCAGATTAGTTGGATGATTCAATTGAGATTTTCAATTGAACAATCTAGCGAATAATTTTTTAGTTTTGCAACCAAATAAAACATGTGAAAAATTTCATTTTTGCTTTCGTTTGTACCGCTTGCATTCTGTCACTGGGAAAAAATTCTGAAAAAATACTTCTGCCAATAGGATTCGAACCCGAGACCGTTGACCTGGCCGATGGTATAATGTCACTGGTCTGTGATAAACTAATCAAAAAAAAATTGCAACCGAATGCAAACGAATTGTAAACCTAGAAAAATTAGATTTTTCTGCAACTTTGACGTACTTACTGCAATTTGTCACATCGCGGTTGCATTTTTTTTTTGCGACAGAATGCAATTTGAAAAAAATTTGCAGGGTGATAATTTTTATACTAAAAATAAATTTTTTATTATAGGAAAATCACTAGACAAAAAATTCTCTTATTTATTGAAAAAGATACAAATGATAGCCCTATTGTTTTATGAAATTCTAACAAAATACCAAGCGATTCAATCTAAATTCTGTACCTTAATAACTTTCTTAACCTCAAGACAAAAAGGTTTCACTAAAATCTTCAATCTTAGGGGTAAAATTTTTCGCTGCAGTTTTATTTTTTCTACGCAAGTCGTTCTAAAAGTTTCAATTCCACCATTCAATTTCAGTGAAAATTATTTTCTGAAAATATAATTGTTTTTTTGTGCATCAGTTTCATATTAAAATGTAATACGTATAAAACTCGCTGCTTGCACAGCAAAATTACTTCATAAACTTGAACCCGGAAAAGCACTACCTTTGGTCCTATTCAGAATGGATTACTTTGAAAGATTGATCCTGCCATGGATTCTTCGTAAGGTCAAGTCACTCAATGGAAAAATGATAGAAGGGACTGAGTTCACCAGTAAATGGGAACACGCCGAACAGATGTTTTTCTGTCCCAAAAATGACGAAGAGAAATGTCTCGTACGCACTACGAGTTTTGAAGCTCTCGAATGCACTTCAGAGCCAATACCTGTCAGTGAATCAAAAAATGAAGAATGCGGCAATGGCAACCAAAAAATCGGTGTTTCCCATGAATTCGTGTATCAGGTTGGTATACTTATTTTAAAATTTCAAAAACCATAGTTTTCAGCATCGAATAAAAATAATTTATTGCAGATTTGCGAGGACCAAATTGGAATTGATACCAAAGCTATACCATTCTATCGTTATTGTTACGACGAAAATCAAAAACAAACATTATTCACCGTCCATACCATCGAGTCTCCGGAACTACTAACGGCTAAACTGTTATTGAGAGAACGAGAGATGATCTATCCTATAATTATGAACGATGGAACTAAGGTTACCATTAAAAGAGAAGCTGATGGCAAGGAAGTATACGTAAGATAATTTCCTCAAAATTTCCACACCCAAAAAGTTCTCTATTTTTCCCCTCATTAATTTTTGTAATTTAGGATCCACCAGCCTCCAAACTAAGTTCACTTAAACCAGGATACCGATGGAGAACATTAGTTCAATTCAATGATATGGCGCTGGCTTTATGGAGAAAACCTTTATTTCACGAAATGAACCTCGCATTACAACACGAAAATTTAATAAAAATCTGGGATGATATCGGAGAATATGTTCGATCCAATGCGATACCATCATCAAATAATGACCATAAGACGGTGGTTTATACCGGTGTCTTTGATTTAAAATCAGAGTCCGAAATTAGGAACGACGATCAATCATCAAAAATTTGGGTCAAATTAATTATAACAAAAACGCCAATAATAACAATAAGCTACCCATCAAAAGCCTATCGAGGAGTGGCCATTTTGATGAATAATTTCATCGATTCCGACACAAGCTTTTCATCGACTTCAAAATCAAACGGAATTGAAACGTATTGTGATCAAGATGTATGCCTCAAATCGTTAAAAGATGAATTCAAAAAAATCCAAGGCAATGTACGTTGTTGTTTGGTCACCAAAAAATTTTTAGATCTGTTTGATCATCAACAGATGGATTTGAAAGAGTTGTATATTCCTAAAATAAATTTAGGAAAAGATCAAGGTAATTATTCGCGAAGAAATGATTAATCTCTGTAGGTACTAGGTACTCTTTAATTTGAAGCAGTGAAAAACTACTCGAAATGAGGAAGGGAAAACTGAAATTAAATTTCCAAACAAGAGTACCCAAAGAACAGAAAAATTTCAAAATTTTGAAAATTCGTCATGCTCTCTAAACTTGAATCAGTCAAAATTCACTGATTAATAAGACAAAAGTGTGCAACTGAAGAAATCAGTGAAAAATCGGTGAATTTTCATTTTTGAATCGGTAAAAATTTTAGTTTACTGATTGAATCAGTAATTAATCACTGATTGAATTAGTAAATTTTAATTTTTACTGATTCATTTCAGTAGTTGAAAAAAGATTACTGATTCAAAAATGAAAATTCACTAATTAAATCAGTAATTTTTCACTGATTGACAGTCAAATTTCACTGATTAATAGTTGCACACTTTTCGCTGTTTAATCAGTGAATTTTCAGTTTTTTGACTAATTCAGATTTAGAGAGTGGAGAAGAAGAAAATTTAGGTGTTGAATTTTGCTAATGCATTATATTCAATTAAAAACTATTTACCAAAAATTAAAAAACAAAAACAACTCCAAAGCAACCTGGAAAATTTATGCAGAAAAATGAATATGTAAAGAAAAAATGTATTGTAAATTTGAAAATTTCATCCGATTAAAAAACATCCTCTCACACATTTTTCAAAATTCAGTTTCTTTATAGAAGGATTCAGGATTCAGGAAGTCAGTACCAGCAGTCACAAAATTTCCAAAAAAAAAGAGATAACTTTCCAGAGGATTTCCCCTAGAAATTTTTTGTGTTCATTTTGAATATACTTAATGAAAAATGAAAAAATCGTACCTACTTTGAAAAGAAAAGGAAAACCAAAAAACTTCAATTTTGCAGAAAATTTTAGATTTTTTCACCCTCAAAATTTAAAAAATTGGAATTTTGGAACTGGTATTGGAAACTGGATCTGGGACTTGGAAATTATGAGAACTGAAACTGGAACTGGAACTAATATCATATCATTTCAGTTTTCTATCACTGGGCAAAATTCACTGATTTTGAGTTCACTTTCATCAATTTTACATACGAATTATATTTTTTTTCACTGACTTGTTTTTAGTGAAAATCACTGACAGATAAATAAGAGAGTACTGTAGCAGAAAATTTTCAACTATTGCTTCAATAATACGGTAACTAAATGGTGAATTTTTACAGAAGTATTAGAAGACGAACAGAACGATGAAACAGGAGAACAACCAGGTACAACTGGGTTTTAATCTAGAACATGGACATTAGTGTGGATTTTTACTGAAAACTGAAATTGGTGGGCTGATTTATATCCAGCAGGGAATGATTTAATTGAAAATTCCATCAATTGTATGTGTTCAATTTGAACCTCGGGTCAAATCAACTACCCCCTCCCACTTCCATATTTTTTTTCTCGAATCCGCAACCTTAATGTCTTTATGGGGAAAAAATTAAGACCTTGTAAGGTGATACAGTGTAAATTTACAGCACAACACTGATAAAATTTCAAAGCTAGATAGAAACCTCCATCCACTCTTCCAATTTGATGTCAGGAGAGGAACTGAAATTGATAATAATCCCGAAAAAATTAAACAAGAACGTTGCGGGGGTCAAAAGTTGTGGTACTTTCGCGATCAATCTTCAAAATCAGTTATATCAATCAATAGGTAATAAATTCAACTTTTAAACAATATTCATCAAGAGTTTCGGGTTCAAGAATATGACATTTATTCCCCGGTAGATTAAATTGCACATAAAAGGTCAAAATCGAGGGAGGGGGTCGGAATTCAGGGATCTTACTAAGTATACATGCTCCACAGTAATTAGTAGATATAATAATTTTGTTCATTTTGTAATTATTCTGCTCTTTGTTTCATGTACAGTTAAATCGCTCTGCAAAATTCAGTCGCGTGAAATTCTACCCGTGATTTTATTTCTATATGAGGACCAAGATAAGATCGAACTTGGTCCTCCAAAGCAAATTCAACAAATTGTAACAAAAAATAAAAGGATTGTGGATGGATCACAGTTTTCATGGGGAAATATTGGAAAACAAGTGTTCTTCTGCCCTACGGAAGACCCGAATGAGACATGTTTAGTACCTCGAAAATTTGATAGATTTGAATCTCTGCAATGCACCAAACTGCCAGTTCCAAAGGTAACAAAGGCGTTAGCTCCTTCTGATAAAGAAATTCACTGCGGTGCCGATGATAAAGGTATCCTTTACGATGTCATTTATGAAGTAAGTTTCACATCTGCTTCCTTTCCAACCTAATTTGTATTGATATTTTTCAATCATTACTTCTGAATTTTTAAATTTTTCCATACAGTTCTGTACCAACGTACCTCAAGTAAGTAATTTTTTCAACTTGATAACTTGCCTAATTATTTCCTCCGACACTTTTTTGTTGATGGACAAGTTGCACGAAATTTTTTTTCAAAAAAAACAATAGATCGAAAGTAGATGTTAAAAAGATTAAGATTTTTTTTTAAAATCTTCATCTTTCAACATCTACTTCTGATCTATCATATTTTTTTTGAAAAAAATTGTTCGTGCAACTTGTCTGTTATTTTCCTATGTAGTCCTATAAGTTCGAAGACAGTGGCATAAAGATCTACCAGTTTTGTTATGATTCAATCGAGCAAGAAATTTTGTATACTCGTCATGAACCATCATCATCGTATTTATTGAATTCTAAACTATTGTTTTGGGAACGAAAAGCAGAATTTCCAATGCCGACAGATTCGCCACTGCCATTGTCAAACATCAAAGAATTACAAGACGCTATAACAAAAGTATTGTTCCCAAATTCTAACTAATATTTTGATATTTCCATTTCTACTTAGATAATACTTAATTAACATAATCTCAATTTGTTTCAAAGCAATCCTTTTCTCAAGAAAATGATGACTCAATTTCGCCAATTGATACAAACCAATCAGTCTACAAATTACAAAAATTGGTGCCATCTGAAGACATGGCGTTTGCTTCGTGGAAAATACCAACCAACCTTTTAGTTAACGTAGCATTCCAACATAAAAGTTTGATTTCTTTTTGGAAAGAGATCAATCGCAAAGTTAATGATTATATCAGAAAGATTGGGTCGACAAATGTTGTCATTTACAACGGTGGGACTCGGGCAATGTGGTTCAAGATTATTCAGAAAAAACGAGTGTTTCGTAATGACGAGGCAATAGCGATTTTCATGCAAAATTATATCAATCGTGATGAAAACATATTAAAAAAATACTGTGATACAAATATATGCTTGGATGAATTTCAAAAGAAATTTAACAAAATTGGTAGTCAAGTAAGGTGTTGTCGTCTAACCACCAAAATTGTAAAAAAGTTTAATATACAAGATGTTAGTAAGGAAAAGGATACCATCACCTTACGCATTCCTGATATAATAATTGATTTAGAAGATGATGATAGCTATTAATACGTTGAAGCAATTTAAGATACCTAGTAAGTATTATAAAGATTAATTCATTGGAGTGAGTTCATGTAAAAAATAAATAAATTGTACATTTTTGAATTTGTTTTTCTATACTTCTCAACACTTGACAGAAATCAGATGGATTTTTAGAAATTGTCGGCGCAGAAAAATCATTCAACTCGCAATAATTTTCTCTCGCAGGTCTTTCACACGGCGTTCGTGGTATTTTTGAAATTCAAAAAAAGGCCGGGTAGGATATATAAGGGGTGAATTTGGTTTTGGATTCGATATTTGATAAAGATTTGACTCTCGTCTTCCCAGATGCTTTCCCATGATGTGAAAAAAATTGAGTGAAGTTTCCCCTGAAAGAAATATTGATAACATGGATATGTTTTTCCTCTCATTCTGACTTCTGATAATAAGTTGATTTCGAAAAATAATAAAAATTTGTTTTTAAAATTTAAATCTCACTGGGGGATTCAAAAGATGCTTTAAGGGGATAAATAATTAAATATAGACCATTCGTTCTGTAAAAAAAGTTTTCATCACCAAAAATTCTCGTTCAACCATATCAGTTCAGTTAGAATTCTGATATTTTTCACATTTTTCCCTGTTTACCAGCACACAACGAAGTAAAATATCAAATTAAATATACTACGCGTATCTAAAAGATGATTACATTCCCTACATATAAAAATTTTTCTTTGGAGCAAAATTTTTAATTAGGTATCTCCTCAGAAAAAACTGTTATTCGTAATAAAACGAAATAAAACGAATAAGTGTGGTTTTATATGTATCATCACCATTTCACTAGTGTTCATTGTCCAAATGTTTACCCTCAGTGAGATCAATCATGAATGATAAAACCAGTTCAACAGCAGGCGCAGAGTAGGCATTTTCAAAAACATGAAACGTCCTATGCAGAAAGTTTTTTGATAAGGCAGTCAAACCTGGAACTCAAATAACTTCATTACGACTCATAAGTCATAACGCTGAATGTCGTTTCAACTTTTTTTTTCAAAGTTCAGAATATTTACGTCTTTTTCATTTTTTTTTCTCAGAATTTTTTCAACTGAATTTTTTTTTGATGTTATGTTTCCACGACCAATTTTATTAACGCAATTTTTCCCCGACCAAATTTTTTTCTTATAGTCCTAATTTTCTTCACTGAATTTTGTTTTCAATGTTGAATTCACATATTTTTTGAAAAAGAATGATTTCTGCTTGACTGACGTCATAAAAATTTTGAGAAAAAAATTGGACGAGGAAAAATTTCCCAGGAAATCAGATGCGAAAATTGTGAGCATTTTTTAATGACGACAATCAAACAGAATTCAATCTTTCCAAAAATATAAAAATTCGACAATGGAAAAATTCCTCAGAAAAAATTTCGGCTGAGAAAATTATGAAAAAAAATTGGTTAAGGAAAAATAACGATCAGAAAAAATTTTACTGGAGAAAATTCTGAGAAAAAAAATAAAGAGTTGAAAAATTACGAGGAAAATATCTGGAAAACTTCTTTAGAAAATTCTGAACTGATTATGAGGCTGCGGTTTGCTCATTTTGATTCCTCGGGAAATTTTCTATAAGACTATGGACTAGACAAAGTTATTTTTTATTCCTTCATCAGTTACATAAAGGCAACCAAAATTCGGCAATCTAAACCCAGACACAAAAATCGTGCCGATTTGTGTAATTTCACAAGATAAAGCTTCGCGCTATAATGTACTTTCACTCTCCACCCTTCTTCGTGTAACAAAAATTCGTGTAGATGACGAATAAAGTAACTATATAGCAGGTACTTTTAGACTTACTAATAATGAATTAAATTCCTCGTCTATCATTCGAAGTGTTCTTACCTGTAAAAATAAAAAAATAAAACTCGTTAAAAACATCACAGAGATATTCATAGTGCATCCGAAGATCAAAATAAATACATAAATGCCTGTAACATTAAAATATCATGGATGGAGACGCTCAGTTTGCTCTGAAATATCATTTTTATGGTGGACAAGGCACAAAAAATTCGATTTTTCCTTAGAATTTTGAAAAATTTAAGCTATGGTAAACAGATATGACTTTTTTTTTCAATTTTTCAGCATTTTAAAGAAAAGTAAGTAACCTTAGTCTCAAACGTCGACCTTCGTAGGAGGAGGAGGAGGGAGAAAATATCAATATTGAAAAATTATAATTACTTTTACTATTCGGGAAGTTATTAAAATCAATTGTTTTAAACTCCTGGATTCATTTTTGGATTTACCTATTTCATCTTGAACCTTGAAATTGATTCTTCGAGTAACGAGTGCAGAAAATTTTCCAAATTTTTTGAGCGAGGATTTAAAATCCATATCCCATTTTTGCGAAAATTCATCTGGTTCCATTCCAGAAGTTAAGCTACCAAGACAAGAAGGTAAATCCCAACATTAAAATACAATGAGTACCGTGTGTTTTTTTCACTGTATTTTTTTTGATTTTTTGAATACTATAAAAAGGTAAGCTGTGGAGGAAAATTCGTAATCTAAACGAATTCTCGAATGAAATCATGATTTCTACAATTTTCAGCATAGGTACGGAAATTTGAAGTGCGGAATTAGGAATTTTTTGAGCTGGATCTACCCATACCACGTGCCATGTGATTTATTCATAGGACGTAAGAGATACGTGTTACACGTTTTAAAATTTTTTCAACAGTAGATACATTTTAAAATGTTATCGATGGGTCAATTACCTATACCTACTACCTAGTGACTAGGTACTTATCTACATTTATTACATACATTCGCATTATCATGATTTCAAGATGAGACCTCGAACAAGTTGGTGGATTAGAAATCATTTCATTTGATTATTCGTCATCACACCGCTGTTCTGCTTCTTTAACAAATATGAACGATAAACATGAAACTGGTGCTCGAGTCGATGATTATTTGAAATGAGACTGTGATTTATGAACATGTGCATTTCATGAGTAAATTCTAAACCACTGTACGAAACAGAATTCACAAATAACGTCGCCTTCACTACTGTTCTTCCCGAAGAATTCAAGAGATGCCTAGCTACCTACGCATTAAAATTTATCCCAGGTATTGAAGTACTCATCTGCTACAACTGCTTAGTTTTCGGAATCATTCGTCGTAGTTTTGCAGTGGAAAATTCAATAAACGAACATGCATAAATTCAATATCTTACTACTCTTTTTCATCTTTGAATTAATCTGTTTAGTAAAATCACAAGAACCAAGTAATGCTTCAATGTAAAATACATGACTCACATCCACCATAATTGAAATTGATACAATAAAATTTCTTAATCATTTTTACAGAGGAGTTAATCGAAGGAGAAATAACAGAATATGATGCAGGTAAAATCTGATTTCATTTTCAAACAAAAAAAAAAAAAAAAAAAAAAAACAGAACTAGCAGAGAACCGAGATTCAAAACTCATTTTTTCAAATAACTAATTTTTCACTAAAATATTCACCAATCAGGTAGATCTTTCGGGCGAAATTTTTTCGCTACATTTTCCATTTTTTCTACACAATTCTCATCGAAAGTTCAATTTCCTCCATTAAATTTCAGGGAAAATTATTTTCCAAAAATAATCGTTTTTTGCACTTGAATCTTGAAATGAATAACATGAAACTCATTGTTTACACAGGGCAATTTCTTCATAAACTTGAACCCGGCAAAGCACTACCTTTGGTTCTACTCAAAAACGCTCATAAAAAATTGTTCCTGCCAATGAATTTGCGCAAGGTGAACTCACTCAATGGAAGAATGATACAAGGAACTGAGTTCACGATAAAATGGAAAGAAAGCGAACAGACATTTTTCTGTCCCAAAAGTGACACAGAAAAATGTCTTGTTGGCACTACGCTCAAGTTTAACGAACGCAAAGTTCTGGAATGTGCTTCAGAACCAATACCTGTGACGGTGCCAGAAAATACCAACTGTGGCAAAGAAAAAATCGGCTCTTTCCACAAATTTGTCTATCAGGTTGGTTCGAAAATTTTGAAATTTTAAAAATCATAGTTTACAGAATCAAATGAATAATTTTGTCCATTGATCACAGATTTGCGAACGCCAAAATGAAATTATCACCACTACCACAGAAATACCATTCTATCGTTATTGTTACGACGAAAATCGACAACAAACTTTATTCACAATCCATACCATTCATTCTCCGGAACTACTAACGGCCAATTTATTACTAAGAGAACGAGAGGTGACCTATCCTATGATGATGAACGATGGAAACACGATTTCCATCATTCAAGGGTCTGATGGCATGGAAGCATACGTAAGATAATTTCCTCAAAAATTTCCCTACCAAAAAAGTTCTTCATTTTTTCTTCCATTAATTTTGGTAATTTAGGATCCACCGACTTCCAAACTCAGTTCACTTAAACCATCAGGATACCAATGGAGAAAATTAGTCCAAACTAAAGACATGGCATTGGCTTTATGGAAAAAACCTACATTTCACGAAAGAAACCTCGCATTGCAACACGAAAATCTGATCAAAATTTGGGATAATATTGGTGAATATGTTCGATCCACAGCTATAAAATCGTTCAATAAAAGTTATCTCCGGAAGGTCCAGACGGTGGTATTTACCGGTGTCTTTGATTTGAAATCTGAGTCCGAAATCAAAAACAACGATCAACAGTTATCAAACATTTGGGTCAAATTAATTATGGCAACAGATTCATTAATAAGCGACACATCAAACGCCTTCCAAGGGGTGGCCATTTTGATGAATAATTTCATCGATACCGAGACAAGCATTTCATCGTCCCCAAATCCAAATGGAATTGAAACGTATTGTAAACAAGATGTATGCACTGAGTCGTTAAAAGAAGAATTCAAAAATGTCAATGGCAAAGTTCGTTGTTGCCTGGTTACAACAAAAATTTTAGATCTTTTTGATCACAAACACGTCGATATGGAAGAGTTGTACATTCGTAAATTGAATTTAGGAGAAGATCAAGGTAACTATTCGAGAGGAAAATGATAATTTACGTACTTTTTTATTCTGAAAATAGTGAAAAATCTATGATAAACAATCAGAATTGCATGGTGCAGGAAAGTCAGCTATTTTTCATTCAATTTTCAAAATTTTTTCCACTGATTAGTGATTGGCGAATATTGGTTTACTGATTTAATATTTCCTCCCCTGTAATGTCTATTTTTTTTTTTTCGATTATTTTCACTAATACATGAATAAGAGAGTACAGCTGTTGCATAAAATTTCTAACCAACGCTTCAATAATGCGGTCAATGATAAATATTTTTACAGAACTACTGAAAGATGAACAGAACGATAAAGCAGAAGAAGAACCAGGTAAAACTGAATTTTATTCGAATGCATCAATTTGGCATTTAAGAGGGTCAGGAAAAAAATACAATTTTTTTAATACACCTTGCCATTAATCAACAGTTCAATCAATTATCAATTTTCAATTTTTTTTTCCATCACATGGTTCGGGATAATTTTTCGAAATAACCCAGGTCGAATCAATTTTTTAAATGCTCTACCTCAGAGCTGGTAAGTTGATTCTCAAAATTCAGAAATGTGCAAATTGATTCCCACTTTTTTCGGGGAATATAAATACAAATTGATTCCAAACCTCTCTAGCCAATCAGATTTTTTCATTCCTGAAATATCCGAATTAGTCATTTTGCTACTTTCCCGGTGAAAAAATTTAGATCCAATTGAATTCAAAAAATGACGCGATTCAATCTAAATCAAAATTAATTCAATTTAAGACATTTTTCTCTTTAAATGGAAAAAATCAGGTTTAGCTAAATCTTTTTGGATCAAGTCGGATAAAAAATTTGGTAAGTTATAAAATTAGATCCAATAGGATCCAATAAGATCCGATAAGATCCAATTGGATCTAAAAAAATTAGGAAGAGATCTGAAAAAATCTGGAAAGATTCAATTGGATCCAATTAGATCTAGAAAAGCGTCATTTTTCGGATCCAAAATGGATCCAAACGGATCTGCGTGGATCCGTTTGAATTCAAAGAATGGCGCATTTTCAGGTCCAATTGGATTCAATTGGATATAATTTTTTTTCCGGGTTACTACAATTAAACAGCTAATTCATACCTAATAAAATAAAGTGAGTTCTTATCCAAATTTAGGTGGATTCGCTGAATTCTTTTTAGAATGACCCCTCAGAACCACAGTACACCTAAAAATTGAAACTGAATTTTTCTCGAATTTTTAAGTCAATACCTACCTATGTAAAAATTTTACATACTATAATGCTTTTTGCTCATTTTGTAATTATTTTGTTCTTTGTTTTATGTATCCAGTTGGATCGCTCCAAGAAATTCAGACGCATGAAATTCTACCGATAATTTTATATCTATATCCAGTCCAAACAAATTTCGAACTTATTTATCCGCGGCGAATTAAAAAAATTATAACAAAAAATAAAAGGATTGTAAATGGCTCACAGTTTTCCTCGGAAGATATTCAAAATCAATTATTCTTCTGCCCTAAGGAATATTCTAATGAGACATGTTTAGTACCTCGAAAATTTGACAGATTTGAACCCCTACAATGCACAAAACAGCCAGTTCCTGTGGTAACAGAATCATTGGATTCTGATCAAAACATTAAATGCGGTGCCGACAAGAAAGGTACCCTTTATGAAGTCGTTTATAAAGTAAGTTTCACATCTGCTTCCTTTCCAGGGGTGGCAGCCTTTGTATAGCATATAAAGCAAGCTACTACACTCAGAAAAAAAAAAAACAAAAAATGGTTTGCTGGACTCAGAAAAGATGCTCAGCCTTATTGCACATAAATCGTACAAAAGAGATTTTTTAATACTTTTCCAAAAAATTATTTCAACCAATTATTTCATCAAGTCTACCGATTTTTTCCCTTTTAAAACTAATTTTTGATCTTTAAAAAATCATTTTTTTAAAGCTTCGGCTTCGCTGCGCTCGGTCTCGTCGTATTGTCATAATTCAAACTGAAACTACAAAATTGTTTCAAATTATATTATAATTTTTCTAGATATTTTCCATTTTTGCATAGGTTTTCTCGATTGCGATGAAATACCCAGCAAATGAGAACGAAAAGTGATCAACAAATTGAATTCGGTCGGAAAATTTATACCATCCATCCCCACACCCCTCAAAAATTTAATTGTTTCGTGTCTAAACAAAATCATTTTCAACGATCGAGTCAGGAATTCCGAGATTTTTTCCCCTTCACATTCAGACTTTGGTGCCTTACCGCAGACCGACTTTGGAAATTTTTGCTACCTTTTGAAAATTTTTTTTAAATCTTGGTTTTGCAACACCTGGGAAAAATTTAGGATGCCATGCCACCACTGTTACTTTCTAACTTAAGTTGTATACTTGATAATATTATTAATTCGTTACTTCTGAACGTTCAAATTTATACAGTTATGCACCGACATACCGCCGGTAAGTACTCTTATGAAAAAATTCTTGCATAGTTTTCCAACCCAAATTAATCAATTATTTCCTCTAACAAAGCTTTTCTGTTTCTGTTGCAGCCTTATGAATATAACATCAGAGACATAAAGATTTACCAGTTTTGCTACGATTTAAACAAACAACAAATTTTATACACTCGTCATGAACCATCACCATCATATTTATTGAATTCGAAACTATTGTTTTGGGAACGTAAAGTGGAATTTCCATTACCAACAGATACGCCATTGCCCTTGTCAAACATCAAAGAATTACAAAACGCTATAAAAGAGGTATTATTTCCATTGAATTTTTTGATCTTTACACTTCTTTCGATAGTAAGCAGAATAGTCTCAATTTTTAATGCAATTCGTTTCTCAGGAAAATGATCACTCAACTTCGCCAACTCATACAAATAAATCAGTATACAAATTACAAAAATTGGTGCCGTCTGAGAACATGGCGTTTGCTTCGTGGAAAATACCAACTAATCTTTTAGTCAACTTAGCATTCCAACATGAAAGTTTGATTTCCCTTTGGAAAGGGATCAATCGTAAAGTCAAAGCTTATACCAGAAAGATTGAATCGACAAAAATTTCCATTTACAACGGTGTGTTAAATGTAGATATGCCAACTACATCTTTGGGTGCTGATCAGAAATCACAAATATGGTTTAAGATTATTCAGAGAGCATACCGGTATAGATATAATGCGGCAATAGTGATTTTAATGCAAAATTACCTCACCCTCAACACTAAAGAAAATACATTGAAACGATACTGCAGGAAAAATTTATGCTTGAAAGATTTTCGACGAGAATTTGGGAAAATTGGTGGTCGAGTGAGGTGTTGTCGTTTAACCATCGAAATTGCAAAATCATTTGGTATACCAGATGCTTTTGAGGGTACCAACGTCTTACCCATTAATGGCATAATTGGTGATACTGATAATGATGATGATGATGATGAAAGTGATTAATTGATTAAAACAATGTAAGATATCATATTTTATAGATTAATTCATTAGGTATAGTGTAAGTTCATTCAAGTTAAGATAATATTATCATTAATATAGATTACTCATCAAATCATAATGGTCAACACGTAAATAAGAAATGTTACGAATAAATTCATTAGTGCTTTTTAAAATTTGTTTTTCCATTCCTTTCAACACTAAATTTCAAAAACTTTTCTGAACTAAATATGTACTCGAAAATGTAATGTGTGGATACGTTCCAGACTTTTGCAATTTTTCATCAGTTTTGATGCACTCTGCATTTTTTAAGCCATTTTAATGTTTTTACACTTGAAAAACGCCAGGCGAATAAAAATCGACCACTGTGGAGAAATATAACTTCAAAAAAATTGTTTCTTGGCGTTTAGTTTCTCTGTGCATTTCATTTCGGTTATTTCTTTTGAACTGGTAGCCAAAAATCGCAAAAATTAGTCAATCATGCCTAATTTTGAAATTTTAATTATTTTATAGGTAGGTACAGAAAGAAATGACCAAATAAAGGAGCGAACGTGGCATTCATGTTCACTGCATAGATACACCCAGAAATTTATTAAAGGAGGAGCTGAGAATTTTAAGAAAAAATAGGGGGAGGGGTCAGATTTCAAATTAGTCATTTTTCACTGATTTTACAGTCAAAAATCATTGATTTTTTTTCTGACGAATTGTGAATTGATTGAGGAATTAGTGATTTTTGACAACAAGATCAGTGAAAAATCATTAGTTTTTAAAATAAAAAAGACTAAAATACTGCTCGAGCGGGTCAAAATACCCCGATTAACACTCTTTTCGCAGTTATTTCGCTCGAGGTCTCGAAATTCACCCCTTTTCAGTTTTTTTATCATGAAAAATCGGTAAAAAAGTCAATTTTGAAAATTCAAGCAAAACGCTTGCAAAAAGGGTGTCTATCGGGGTATTTTGACCTGCTGAACACGAATATGGTATTGGTTTGTTCATTTGGCCCTTTCTTTCTGTATAAAACGCTAAAAATTTGAAAAATCTGCTAAAATAACGTTTCTGTACGGTTTTTCGCATTTTTCGGCCCTTAGTTCGAAGAATCGGCCAAAACCGAATATAGAGCGAAATTCTACATAAAAAAACGTGTTTTTTAGTAATTTTTCCAAGTTGGTCGCTCTTCGCTTATATGCTGTTTTTTAAGATTGAAAACTTCAAATAGCCGAAAAGGCATGAAGAAGTGCACCAAAATTTTTGAAAAAATTTTCATAAATATACCTCTACGAGATGTAACTTTGTGCCAAAGAACAGAAAATTTCGTTCACTTCCGTTGGAATTAAAAATTCTTGAAAATCAGCCAATAAAATGGCCATATCTTCGAAAGGGAGGGGCTTGGGAAGTCAAAATTTTTTTTGGAATGTTTTTACATCCAGGGACACCACTCAAGGGGGTTAGAGTGAAAATCGGAGCGGGAGCCAAATTCACCCCTTATTTGGCCAGACTCTTTTTTAAAAAGTAGAAACCTTTTTCAAAACAATGGGACCTATGTTGTCGAAAATATCGAAATTTGAAGCATAATTCGTACAAACGGATAAGTCAGGAAAGTGAAAAAATACAAATGGTAAGTATAAGTCAAAAGACTGTATGAGAAAAGATACTTTATTGTTTTGGAAACGAACTTACACTTAAGTCCCTTTTCAAATATACAGTTTTTTGATTTACACCATTTGTATTTTTTCACTTTCCTGACTTATACTGTTTGTACGAATTATGCTTCATTTATAAATGCTGAAAAAAATTACAGTTGGAGAAATTTTTTTTTTTTTAAATGTGGACACGTAAAGAATGAAATTTTATGTAAGTAAGTATAAAATAATATCTGTAATTTGAATTTCAAAATCACTTTGATGCCCATTAAAAGCAATAGAAAATTTTTAAGCCAAAACGTTTTCTCCAAATTCAGTATGAATTTTTTCTTTCAAAACGAAAGAAAAAGGTACTTATCCCCATAAAAAATTTGAAAGTCTCAATTTTCCAAGCGGTAAATTAGAATAAAAAATTAAAAAATTCATAACATAGTCTGTCAGAAAAAATACTCACGGAACATTGAATAGGTACATCAAAATTGTTGGATTTTTACCCATTTTCCCGAATACGTTTTCCCAAAAGAACGAATTTAACAAACGTAATTTTTTTTAAAATCACCAAACTCGAGATAAAAAACTCTTCGCGATAGTTAGATAATCGCTAGGAACTAATGAAGATTTGGAAATACACACAATTCTTCGAAGCTCTAAAACATTACAAACCGGTTCCAAACATTCGTTTTTACGAATTTTCAAAAATTTAAACGTAATACGTATTCATTGTATTTACCCAGTCTAAACCGTAATCGAACAAATTCACGAATTTGACAATGATTTTATTATTCGTCACCACACTTCAGGTCTGCTTCTTTGGCGAGTATAGGAACAGATATGAAACAGGTGCTCAATTCGACAAGTATTTAAAATGATTACGTGATATATGAATGTATGCATCTCCTTTAAACATACATCATGACGAATTCAAAAAGACAAAAAATCAAAACCACGTACGAAACAGAATTTACAGTACCAAGGACGTCGCCTTCAGGTTTGCTTTCAATGATGAATTCAACGAGTACACATAAACATTAATCGCAGATGTAAATGTAGGCGATCTAAGCATCTATGTACTACATATGCTTTAAATCGAATTCTACATCGGCAGTTTTCAAAATTAATCGTCGAAGTGTGGTCGTGGAAATTCGAAGACCATGTTCAAGTTCAACTATATATTACTCCTTTATGTTGGAATTATCTACGTTGTAGAGATAAACAGCAAAGGTGATTTTGGAATTTAAAATATAAGATACCTATAACGCCGATACAGCGTATTTTCGCACTGAAATTAACACTATCCATTGAATTATTTTTCAGAAACATTATTCGAAGATGCAGTGAAACATAAAGATCGTGCAGGTAAAATTCAGTCCCAGATTCATAAGTACAAAGTAATATGTAGAATTTGTATTACGTGGATTTTTTTTTCAAAAAGTCAAAAAGAAATACATAATCACAATTTTAAAACAAAAAAAAAAGAAAGAGGACGGAGAAACTCGTGACGACGAGTTGATTTCTAAAAAAATTATAATATAGAACTACAAGTTTAAAAAAAAGAAGATTTTTTGGAGAAAATTGTAGGCACATACCTATACCCAATTTTCTCTTCAAAATATTACTCACTCACAAAATTTTTACAGCAAATAATCTCAATTTTTAGCAAAATTTTTTTCTATTCATTGAATTTTTTAGATTTTTTCGTGGATCCCATTGAGTAAGAATTTTTTCTTTGAAACGAAAAATGAGGTATTTTCCACATAAAATTTGAAATCCTCATTTTTAAAACGGTAAATTAAAAAAAAAAAGAAGTTTATAAGATAGTCTGTCGGAAAGCGAAACTTTAAAAACATAAAAATTATTGGGTTCCCACCCATTTTCCCGAATGTGTTTCGCTTTTTCCAAACGACCAAATTGCTAAGTAGAAAAAAATCCCGAAAAAATTTATTCCCCTATGTACCTAATTTTCCCGAACACACGAAAAATTAAAAAAAATATATTATTAGTTTTTACAAAACGATGTCATGAACTATCGCTCGAAGGAACCCGAGGACATTGTTGGGGGTTGTATTCGCCATATCTGACACTGACGTAATGGTTTTAAATGTACTGAAAAATTGATTTTTTCATTTTGGTTACCTATACAGAAAATTTTCCGGCTAAATTGGTTTGGCATTCAGTTTTGAAAAAAAATTATTCAAATAGTCCCATTCCATCCCCGTAATTGAATAAAAATTCAGATAAAAGGAAATTTAGTCGATTGATTTTCCATCAAAAAGCTTATTTTTGCATTTTTTTTTCCGTTTCAAATTCCATTGTTCTAATCACAATCTTGTCGATCAAAATTCAAAAAATAAAATTCTAGATTTTTTCTTGACTTTTTGAGAATTTATATAACTTTTCGTACACCCCCTCCCAAAAAAAACCACACGAAAAAATAGTGTACATAAGTTGCAATTTTTCAAAAAACTATTTTACCAGGCATCCATCCAAAATTTGAAAAAAGTAACCAAAAAAGTAACCCTTTTTTTCCCCATTCTAATTCATCAAGTACCTAGCTTAGAAAATGCAAAAAAGTCTATTCATTATTTTTATTTGTATGAGTAATTATAATTATTATAATATTCTCAAAACAAACAAAAAAAAATTATCTGATCGGAAATTTTATTATCCGGGAAAACGCATTCAGGAAATTGACCCGGAATCTCAAAATCGTACTTTCTGTAGGTAACATAATTTTTTAATTAAAAATAATTATCATTCAAATTCAGTAAGAAAGACGTATTTAAAACTGGAAAAGTTAGAAGAATTTTTATTTTTCCCAACCAAACAGAAACTTTTTTCCTTTTTTAAAAATAATTTTACCTGCTGATAGGTATTCCGTGAAACGATTCATTATACGCAATACTCACCACGAATTTCAAAATCAATGGCAATGCATTTATTCCATTTTCAAATTTTAGTTTTTAAAAATTTTTCTGGATGTGGGGAGGATTGAAGAGTCAAATTTGGTGATTCGTTTATTCGCCCCTTCCCCAGTGTTATGCTCTCGAAACGTCCCTACGTTCAGCAGATTAAATAACCCTTTCACCCATTATTTAGGCGATCCTTTTCATTTTGATCAAAATTGATTTTTCTAATTATTTTGCACAATTGTTTGAAAAAACAATTACTGACGAAAGCCATTTCGAGATACAAAAAATACAGAAAAAAAATTCTGGATATTCATTTTCAATAAATCTACTTTTTCATGGCAGCCAACTGCATATGAAAATGCTTGAGGATCAATTTATTTTACCAAGACAGGAACTTTTGAAAAAATTTTAAAAATGAAAGAGAAATTTAAAAAAAAACTATTTAATATGCAAATTGCCAAATTGTAATAACTAATACTAATTCAAATTTTCATTTCGACAGAATTCGAACAAAAACTCCATAAAATACAATCCAACGAAGCTCTACCTTTCGTTCTCTTCAAACGTGGAATGAAACTGCGTAACCCAACGCAACTAAAATCAGTTACTTTTGATCATGGAAAAATGATCTATGGGACTGAGTTTTCCGACGACTACGGCAATTCAAATCAAATGTTTTTCTGTCTGGAGGAAAAATCGAAGGAGAAATGTCTTGTTCCCAGACTATTTGGCGAAGGAGAACCATTGCAATGTGCCTCACAATCACAACCTATACCGGTGATCAAATCTGAATATGAGCAATGCGGCGAAAATAAAACAGGAAATAGTTATTCATTAAACTACGAGGTAGGTTCCCATTTACAGGTACACGTCACAGTCGCAGTCGCTTGCTACTAATCCATATTCATTGATTGCAGATTTGTGAAAGAGAAGAGTATGAAAACACCTTGATACAATTTTATAGCTTGTGTTACGACAAAAAACAGCAGAAAACATTATTCACTGTCCATACAATTAATTCTCCGCTACTACTAGAAGCCGCATTATTATGGAGAGAACGAGAGGTGAACTATACTATGATGAAGAGGACTGAATATCCCATACTCAGCAGAGGTCCCAATGACATGGAATTGGATGTAAGATTTCATTTCAATTTCGAACAAATCCCATCAATACTACATTTGGAAATACAGGCTCACAATCTAATAATTTTCTCCTTTCTGGATTTATGGTTTTCCAGGAAGTACCGACTTCAAAATATGGTACAACGGTACCAGGTTACGAATGGCAAAAGCTGGTGTCATCAGAAGACATGGCGTTAGCTTCATGGAGGAAAACTACTTTCCAGGAAACGAATACCGCATTACAACACAAACAACTGATCAGTCTGTGGGATAAAATTTCCGAATATGTTCGATCCAATGCTATAAAAATGTTCAAAGATGATATCGGAACATTTTTTATAATGGGGTTTTCGACCTGAATTCGGCTTCAAATGATAGCAAGCAATTATCAAATACCTGGGTGAAATTAATCATGACAACACATTCACTCCGAAAAATTCAGACTTTACTCATGGAATCGCCATTCTGATGAATAATTTCATCGATAGTGAAACGAGCCAATCAATGTCATCAAATTCAGAATCAAAAGGCATTAATGGATACTGCGAACAAGATTTATGCATTGCTGGATTGAAAAACGAATTTAATAAAATCAATGGTCGAGTTCGTTGTTGTGCGCTGACAAAAAAAATTCTGGAACTTTTTCATGATAATATAAATATGGAGCTACAAGAATTATACGTTCCTGGAGTAAATGTTACGGAAGACCACGGTAATTAATCTTCAGCATGAATGTACAAAGTGGTACAAACCTCTGTCATATCAGAACTGTAACATAGGTAGATAAGGAAAAATATTCGAAAAAATTTATTCGATATTCTTTTTCAAAATGACCGTAAGGGGGATTTTCGAAGCAGTTGAATTTATTTCAGAGAATATTTCGACCCGAACTCAGAAGTCGGCCCAAGGAAAGAGAAAGAGGGGAAGAAATAACATTAGAGCTGAAAAATCCTCAACTGATTAGAGTGAGGTATCTAAATCTATGTTTTTAGATCTCCTGAATTTATTTTTTGAGCAATTTCGACTTTATAGACGCAAAATTAAAGTCTCAAGGAGACGAAGTGGTAGAAAGATAGACAATTTTTCATTTTATCAAGTGAGGTATCAAAATGCATTTCAACTCTGTGTACCCACTTTCAAAGTCATTTTGACCCCAACAACAGAAATAAACTTAAAAATAGGAGCGAGATCAATATTAATTTTTGCATTTGGGGTCAAAATGAACCAGAAATGGTATTTGGCAAAATTATTTATACAGAAATTATGTAGTTAAGCAGTTAAGTAAAATCGTGCCTTAATACATATTGTACTTTTAGACATTTCTGGGAGTTTAATACATTTTTCTTTTAAATTTTTGAAAAACCGTCTCCCAAAAGAGGAAGTGAAAATAAATTTTTAAGGAATCCAGAAAAAGTAACTATGGGCATTGGAATATTAGAAATCATAAGTTTTTGACAACTTGACCCTGAAATCCAAAATTAAGCTCCAAGAATGAGAATATATTTTGACACTGCTAATTTTTCAAAATTTGAGACCCCAATTCGAATTTTTGACTTCCATTTTAATTTTTGGATTAATATCTATCAGAATGAGAATACGATTTCATCAAAAACTACACTTCGACACCAAATTAGCACATTTCTTTTTAACTTTTGGGCTCTGTCCATTTCGTTTCGAAGGTTTAGTTTCAAGTTTTGAGGAAAATAATTTACCATCACGAAAATCAGCGTCGCCCCCCTCCCCTAACAACTTCCGATACCTATACTATTTTTTCAGTTGTTCTGAATATTTCTTCATTTTTTCCCTTCCTTGAGGTGGGGAGGTGTCTCCAAAATATTCAAAAAATTTCACAGCAATTTTTTCCATTTGGAATATTTGATATACCGCGCCACTTTTGGTTAGGTGTCGAAATAACCCCAAAAATTAATCAAGGGTGAGGATCAAAAACATGGAAACAGAAAAAAATTAATTTCAATTTTGGTACCACCTCACTACCTCCAGGCCAGCTATTGGAAGGCCAAAAAACCCTCGTATTTTACAGTTATTTTAAAAAATTGTCGAATAACACAACTGAATTCACTCTGTGGAGAAGAACAGTTCTCCACGAGACCAAAAATCGATTTTGGCACCGGAGTCCAAGCATCATGAATTTGAGAAATGAAATTTGGACCACATATTTTTGATACCTTACAAAAGAAACTGGCCTCAAAACATCTCTCCTCCCCTCTTCCCGCTCCCTTGCCACCATTTGGAATTTAAACCCCTCTTTTTTTCACTAAATTTCCACAAAGTTATGAGAAATACCGGGAAAGCACATACGAATGCGCAACATCCGCACCGCACACGATTTGGGCTCTGTTCATCAACTGGTAAAAATATTCCTATGGTATACATATATCTATCCCTTTTTCACTTTTTTTTTGGTCCAACCTTAAATGTTCTGCTCCACAGTCTACCGGCAACCGGAGGTGTTTTTGTTGAGTGCCATAATATGAGCGTCTCTTTGTACACGGCAACGAAGTCGTTTTTCAATAATCGAACGATCATTTTTTTTTCAGAAACATTGATAGACAATTCAAATTTGACAGATGAAAAAGCAGGTAAATCTAAAACACCGATACTGTAAGTTTTTGATATTTTTGTAAAACAAAATATTCCTCTCTGTGTAGAAAAAGCACTCCGCCAAATTCAGCTCAACGAGATCCTACCCATAGTTCTTCTACCAGACCCAAAAGTTTTCAAATTCTATACTCCCTTTGCCATTAAAAAAATTGAAATAGAAAATAAAATAATCGTAAACGGCTCGCAGTTTTTCAATAAAAAATCAGGACAGCAAATATTCTTCTGTCCTCAAGACAACTCGAATGAAAAATGTTTAATACCTAAAGAATTTGGTAAATTCGAACCACTGAAATGTACCAAAAATGCGATTCCTGTCATAAGAATAGCTGAGTTGGATGAAACTAAATGTGGTATCGACGATACTGGTATCCTTCACGAAGTTGTTTACGAAGCAAGTTTCAAATTCCTTTCTACTTCACTTAATTCAATATTTTAAAAACACAAAGGTGGAATAAATATTTTCGTTAATTGCAGATTTGTCCAAAACAATCGGTTGGTATCGTACAAAAATTTTGTGCATAATTTAAAATATTATTCGAACCAACTTTTAAATACCTACCTAACCTGTTTTTTTTTTCAAAATAGCCTGATGAACACCAAAAAACTGCGATAAAAATTTACGAAGTATGCCACAACCCAAATGAAAAAAAAGTGTTATACACACGTCATCAAGTATCATCTTTAATCTTATTGAATTCAAAATTATTGATTCGAGAACGCAATATAAAATATACTATGTTGGAGGATTTGGATTTGCCATTATCAAATATTGAAGAATTTAAAGAAGCAGCGTCAAAGGTATCGTCCCATTTTCTTTTTCGATCACACTACGTTAGGTCACTTTTTTTTCAACAACAAAAAAAAAACCTAAGAAATCTCAATTTTCATTCAATTTGTTTTTCAGGAAAATGAAAACTCAATTTCGCCAACCGACTTGAAAAAATCGCCATACCAACTACAAAAATTGGTTCCATCGGAAGACATGCCGTTTGCTACGTGGAAACGAGCAACTTTTCAATACCCCAACGTAGCATGGCAACATAAAGATTTAATCACATTTTGGAAAAAAATTGATGATTACATCAAAAATAGTACATTTGGAATAGAAAGGATCTCAGGCTATTATTATCATAGCAGTGAAAATTTTTTGAGCCTTATGATCACTCTCGAAATTCTATTTACACCGGTGTGTTGAATATACCAACTGAATCAATTGGAGATGAGAATGGCGCCAATCAAAGATCAGAAATATGGTTCAAAATTGTGCGCACTGAACGATCAGTACAACATCAGAACGGAATTGTTATTTTAATGAATAATTATCTCATTTCCAAGAAGAATGATTCCGATACGTCGAATGCAGAAAAAACTACTCTAAATGATTTTTGCCAAGAAAATTTATGCTCGAAAGAATTTCAAAATGAATTGCCAACAGGTGGCCAGGTACGTTGTTGTCGGTTGACCGCGAAAATTTCAAAATCACTCGGTATACCACCAAATTTTAGAGATGATGCCGGAACTTTATTTATTCGTGGTATTGTTGCTGACACTCAGGAACTTTTGCAGAATCGTTATCCTGCATATTATGCTGCCTATTTTGGTACGCAAACGTAGAATGGTATTGTATTTCACACGATTTTAAATACCTATAAATATGTGTAATTGAAGCCAACCGTCGCCGATTTGTAGTGATACTAATCAAAACATCAAGTTAGAATTTTATATTAGGTAATTTAGAAACTAGAGTAGTTTAACAAAGAGATGGTTTTCATTCTAATAAAAAGGTGAGATTGGATATAGGTACTAGAAACTATTTTTAAGGATTAAAAATTGGTTTTTGAGTTGAACCTCCCTTGATCCTATTTTTCAAAAAGTTCCAAAATCAGTGTCAACTCAAAAACCTATTTTTGACTCCTGATGATATGGTTTCTATATCCAGGCTCATCAAATTCAATCACGCTTTTTGTTTTTTTCATTCAATTTTTTTGAAAATTTATTTTAAGTAGGTAAGTAATTTAATATAAAACTATTTTTTTTTAGAAAAATTCAATTTCAATTATTTAGTTAATATTGCTTTTATTTCTTAGGTATTTATTAGTCATTATTTATTAAAATATTATATGATGGAAAACTTTAAAATAGCTGATGATAATTATTTATTCCCACTGTTGAAATAAGCTTAGTGTCACTTCAGCACTGCAAATTGAAAATCGCTTTGGAATATTGCTCTTCAAATGCAAATTTTGAAATTCGGACAATTTCTCGAAGTTACAAAACATTACAAACCAGTTATAAACATTCGTTTTCATTGTAGTGTGAGTATAAGTGCACTTTTACTCACACTCGCGAATCACTCGAGTGCTCAAACTCGCCTTTTACTCACACTACAACAAAAATATCGTATGCAACTCAGGAGATAAATGATTTTCGACGATTTTGAATTATTTTCCTCGCTTCGCTCGGGCAATAAACCTCAAAATACGTCGAAAATCACTTTAACTCCTTCATTGCATTCATTCATTTTACGAATTTTCAAAAAATTGAAAAGTCTTTACCCAGCCATCGGATTTTATTACTTATTCGTCATCACACTTGTGTTGCTTCTTTGACGAGTATAGGAACAGATACGAAACAGGTGCTCAATTCGACAAGTATTTAAAAAGATTACGTGATATATGAATGTATGCATCTCCTTTAAACATACATCATGACGAATTCAAAACGACAAAAAATCAAAACCACGTACGAAACAGAATTTACAGTACCAAGGACGTCGTCTTCAGGTTTGCTTTCAATGATGAATTCAACGAGTACACATGAACATTAATCGCAGATATAAATGTAGGTAGGCGATCTAAGCATCTATGTACTACATATGCTTTAAATCGAATTCTACATCGGCAGTTTTCAAAATTAATCGTCGAAGTGTGGTCGTGGAAATTCGAAGACCATGTTCAAGTTCAACTTTATATTACTCCTTTATGTTGGAATTATCTACGTTGTAGAGATAAACAGCAAAGGTGATTTTGGAATTTAAAATATAAGATACCTATAACGCCGATACAGCGTATTTTCGCACTGAAATTAACACTATCCATTGAATTATTTTTCAGAAACATTATTCGAAGATGCAGTGAAACATAAAGATCGTGCAGGTAAAATTCAGTCCCAGATTCATAAGTACAAAGTAATATGTAGAATTTGTATTACGTGGATTTTTTTTTCAAAAAGTCAAAAAGAAATACATAATCACAATTTTAAAACAAAAAAAAAAGAAAGAGGACGGAGAAACTCGTGACGACGAGTTGATTTCTAAAAAAATTATAATATAGAACTACAAGTTTAAAAAAAAGAAGATTTTTTGGAGAAAATTGTAGGCACATACCTATACCCAATTTTCTCTTCAAAATATTACTCACTCACAAAATTTTTACAGCAAATAATCTCAATTTTTAGCAAAATTTTTTTCTATTCATTGAATTTTTTAGATTTTTTCGTGGATCCCATTGAGTAAGAATTTTTTCTTTGAAACGAAAAATGAGGTATTTTCCACATAAAATTTGAAATCCTCATTTTTAAAACGGTAAATTAAAAAAAAAAAGAAGTTTATAAGATAGTCTGTCGGAAAGCGAAACTTTAAAAACATAAAAATTATTGGGTTCCCACCCATTTTCCCGAATGTGTTTCGCTTTTTCCAAACGACCAAATTGCTAAGTAGAAAAAATCCCGAAAAAATTTATTCCCCTATGTACCTAATTTTCCCGAACACACGAAAAATTAAAAAAAATATATTATTAGTTTTTACAAAACGATGTCATGAACTATCGCTCGAAGGAACCCGAGGACATTGTTGGGGGTTGTATTCGCCATATCTGACACTGACGTAATGGTTTTAAATGTACTGAAAAATTGATTTTTTCATTTTGGTTACCTATACAGAAAATTTTCCGGCTAAATTGGTTTGGCATTCAGTTTTGAAAAAAAATTATTCAAATAGTCCCATTCCATCCCCGTAATTGAATAAAAATTCAGATAAAAGGAAATTTAGTCGATTGATTTTCCATCAAAAAGCTTATTTTTGCATTTTTTTTTCCGTTTCAAATTCCATTGTTCTAATCACAATCTTGTCGATCAAAATTCAAAAAATAAAATTCTAGATTTTTTCTTGACTTTTTGAGAATTTATATAACTTTTCGTACACCCCCTCCCAAAAAAAACCACACGAAAAAATAGTGTACATAAGTTGCAATTTTTCAAAAACTATTTTACCAGGCATCCATCCAAAATTTGAAAAAAGTAACCAAAAAAGTAACCCTTTTTTTCCCCATTCTAATTCATCAAGTACCTAGCTTAGAAAATGCAAAAAAGTCTATTCATTATTTTTATTTGTATGAGTAATTATAATTATTATAATATTCTCAAAACAAACAAAAAAAAATTATCTGATCGGAAATTTTATTATCCGGGAAAACGCATTCAGGAAATTGACCCGGAATCTCAAAATCGTACTTTCTGTAGGTAACATAATTTTTTAATTAAAAATAATTATCATTCAAATTCAGTAAGAAAGACGTATTTAAAACTGGAAAAGTTAGAAGAATTTTTATTTTTCCCAACCAAACAGAAACTTTTTTCCTTTTTTAAAAATAATTTTACCTGCTGATAGGTATTCCGTGAAACGATTCATTATACGCAATACTCACCACGAATTTCAAAATCAATGGCAATGCATTTATTCCATTTTCAAATTTTAGTTTTTAAAAATTTTTCTGGATGTGGGGAGGATTGAAGAGTCAAATTTGGTGATTCGTTTATTCGCCCCTTCCCCAGTGTTATGCTCTCGAAACGTCCCTACGTTCAGCAGATTAAATAACCCTTTCACCCATTATTTAGGCGATCCTTTTCATTTTGATCAAAATTGATTTTTCTAATTATTTTGCACAATTGTTTGAAAAAACAATTACTGACGAAAGCCATTTCGAGATACAAAAAATACAGAAAAAAAATTCTGGATATTCATTTTCAATAAATCTACTTTTTCATGGCAGCCAACTGCATATGAAAATGCTTGAGGATCAATTTATTTTACCAAGACAGGAACTTTTGAAAAAATTTTAAAAATGAAAGAGAAATTTAAAAAAAAACTATTTAATATGCAAATTGCCAAATTGTAATAACTAATACTAATTCAAATTTTCATTTCGACAGAATTCGAACAAAAACTCCATAAAATACAATCCAACGAAGCTCTACCTTTCGTTCTCTTCAAACGTGGAATGAAACTGCGTAACCCAACGCAACTAAAATCAGTTACTTTTGATCATGGAAAAATGATCTATGGGACTGAGTTTTCCGACGACTACGGCAATTCAAATCAAATGTTTTTCTGTCTGGAGGAAAAATCGAAGGAGAAATGTCTTGTTCCCAGACTATTTGGCGAAGGAGAACCATTGCAATGTGCCTCACAATCACAACCTATACCGGTGATCAAATCTGAATATGAGCAATGCGGCGAAAATAAAACAGGAAATAGTTATTCATTAAACTACGAGGTAGGTTCCCATTTACAGGTACACGTCACAGTCGCAGTCGCTTGCTACTAATCCATATTCATTGATTGCAGATTTGTGAAAGAGAAGAGTATGAAAACACCTTGATACAATTTTATAGCTTGTGTTACGACAAAAAACAGCAGAAAACATTATTCACTGTCCATACAATTAATTCTCCGCTACTACTAGAAGCCGCATTATTATGGAGAGAACGAGAGGTGAACTATACTATGATGAAGAGGACTGAATATCCCATACTCAGCAGAGGTCCCAATGACATGGAATTGGATGTAAGATTTCATTTCAATTTCGAACAAATCCCATCAATACTACATTTGGAAATACAGGCTCACAATCTAATAATTTTCTCCTTTCTGGATTTATGGTTTTCCAGGAAGTACCGACTTCAAAATATGGTACAACGGTACCAGGTTACGAATGGCAAAAGCTGGTGTCATCAGAAGACATGGCGTTAGCTTCATGGAGGAAAACTACTTTCCAGGAAACGAATACCGCATTACAACACAAACAACTGATCAGTCTGTGGGATAAAATTTCCGAATATGTTCGATCCAATGCTATAAAAATGTTCAAAGATGATATCGGAACATTTTTTTATAATGGGGTTTTCGACCTGAATTCGGCTTCAAATGATAGCAAGCAATTATCAAATACCTGGGTGAAATTAATCATGACAACACATTCACTCCGAAAAAATTCAGACTTTACTCATGGAATCGCCATTCTGATGAATAATTTCATCGATAGTGAAACGAGCCAATCAATGTCATCAAATTCAGAATCAAAAGGCATTAATGGATACTGCGAACAAGATTTATGCATTGCTGGATTGAAAAACGAATTTAATAAAATCAATGGTCGAGTTCGTTGTTGTGCGCTGACAAAAAAAATTCTGGAACTTTTTCATGATAATATAAATATGGAGCTACAAGAATTATACGTTCCTGGAGTAAATGTTACGGAAGACCACGGTAATTAATCTTCAGCATGAATGTACAAAGTGGTACAAACCTCTGTCATATCAGAACTGTAACATAGGTAGATAAGGAAAAAATATTCGAAAAAATTTATTCGATATTCTTTTTCAAAATGACCGTAAGGGGGATTTTCGAAGCAGTTGAATTTATTTCAGAGAATATTTCGACCCGAACTCAGAAGTCGGCCCAAGGAAAGAGAAAGAGGGGAAGAAATAACATTAGAGCTGAAAAATCCTCAACTGATTAGAGTGAGGTATCTAAATCTATGTTTTTAGATCTCCTGAATTTATTTTTTGAGCAATTTCGACTTTATAGACGCAAAATTAAAGTCTCAAGGAGACGAAGTGGTAGAAAGATAGACAATTTTTCATTTTATCAAGTGAGGTATCAAAATGCATTTCAACTCTGTGTACCCACTTTCAAAGTCATTTTGACCCCAACAACAGAAATAAACTTAAAAATAGGAGCGAGATCAATATTAATTTTTGCATTTGGGGTCAAAATGAACCAGAAATGGTATTTGGCAAAATTATTTATACAGAAATTATGTAGTTAAGCAGTTAAGTAAAATCGTGCCTTAATACATATTGTACTTTTAGACATTTCTGGGAGTTTAATACATTTTTCTTTTAAATTTTTGAAAAACCGTCTCCCAAAAGAGGAAGTGAAAATAAATTTTTAAGGAATCCAGAAAAAGTAACTATGGGCATTGGAATATTAGAAATCATAAGTTTTTGACAACTTGACCCTGAAATCCAAAATTAAGCTCCAAGAATGAGAATATATTTTGACACTGCTAATTTTTCAAAATTTGAGACCCCAATTCGAATTTTTGACTTCCATTTTAATTTTTGGATTAATATCTATCAGAATGAGAATACGATTTCATCAAAAACTACACTTCGACACCAAATTAGCACATTTCTTTTTAACTTTTGGGCTCTGTCCATTTCGTTTCGAAGGTTTAGTTTCAAGTTTTGAGGAAAATAATTTACCATCACGAAAATCAGCGTCGCCCCCCTCCCTAACAACTTCCGATACCTATACTATTTTTTCAGTTGTTCTGAATATTTCTTCATTTTTTCCCTTCCTTGAGGTGGGAGGTGTCTCCAACATATTCAAAAAATTTCACAGCAATTTTTTCCATTTGGAATATTTGATATACCGCGCCACTTTTGGTTAGGTGTCGAAATAACCCCAAAAATTAATCAAGGGTGAGGATCAAAAACATGGAAACAGAAAAAAATTAATTTCAATTTTGGTACCACCTCACTACCTCCAGGCCAGCTATTGGAAGGCCAAAAAACCCTCGTATTTTACAGTTATTTTAAAAAATTGTCGAATAACACAACTGAATTCACTCTGTGGAGAAGAACAGTTCTCCACGAGACCAAAAATCGATTTTGGCACCGGAGTCCAAGCATCATGAATTTGAGAAATGAAATTTGGACCACATATTTTTTGATACCTTACAAAAGAAACTGGCCTCAAAACATCTCTCCTCCCCTCTTCCCGCTCCCTTGCCACCATTTGGAATTTAAACCCCTCTTTTTTTCACTAAATTTCCACAAAGTTATGAGAAATACCGGGAAAGCACATACGAATGCTCAAAATCCGAACCGAACACTTTTTTGGCTCTGTTCATCAACTGGTAAAAATATTCCTATGGTATACATATATCTATCCCTTTTTCACTTTTTTGGTCCAACCTTAAATGTTCTGCTCCACAGTCTACCGGCAACCGGAGGTGTTTTTGTTGAGTGCCATAATATGAGCGTCTCTTTGTACACGGCAACGAAGTCGTTTTTCAATAATCGAACGATCATTTTTTTCAGAAACATTGATAGACAATTCAAATTTGACAGATGAAAAAGCAGGTAAATCTAAAACACCGATACTGTAAGTTTTTGATATTTTTGTAAAACAAAATATTCCTCTCTGTGTAGAAAAAGCACTCCGCCAAATTCAGCTCAACGAGATCCTACCCATAGTTCTTCTACCAGACCCAAAAGTTTTCAAATTCTATACTCCCTTTGCCATTAAAAAAATTGAAATAGAAAATAAAATAATCGTAAACGGCTCGCAGTTTTTCAATAAAAAATCAGGACAGCAAATATTCTTCTGTCCTCAAGACAACTCGAATGAAAAATGTTTAATACCTAAAGAATTTGGTAAATTCGAACCACTGAAATGTACCAAAAATGCGATTCCTGTCATAAGAATAGCTGAGTTGGATGAAACTAAATGTGGTATCGACGATACTGGTATCCTTCACGAAGTTGTTTACGAAGCAAGTTTCAAATTCCTTTCTACTTCACTTAATTCAATATTTTAAAAACACAAAGGTGGAATAAATATTTTCGTTAATTGCAGATTTGTCCAAAACAATCGGTTGGTATCGTACAAAAATTTTGTGCATAATTTAAAATATTATTCGAACCAACTTTTAAATACCTACCTAACCTGTTTTTTTTTCAAAATAGCCTGATGAACACCAAAAAACTGCGATAAAAATTTACGAAGTATGCCACAACCCAAATGAAAAAAAAGTGTTATACACACGTCATCAAGTATCATCTTTAATCTTATTGAATTCAAAATTATTGATTCGAGAACGCAATATAAAATATACTATGTTGGAGGATTTGGATTTGCCATTATCAAATATTGAAGAATTTAAAGAAGCAGCGTCAAAGGTATCGTCCCATTTTCTTTTTCGATCACACTACGTTAGGTCACTTTTTTTTCAACAACAAAAAAAAAACCTAAGAAATCTCAATTTTCATTCAATTTGTTTTTCAGGAAAATGAAAACTCAATTTCGCCAACCGACTTGAAAAAATCGCCATACCAACTACAAAAATTGGTTCCATCGGAAGACATGCCGTTTGCTACGTGGAAACGAGCAACTTTTCAATACCCCAACGTAGCATGGCAACATAAAGATTTAATCACATTTTGGAAAAAAATTGATGATTACATCAAAAATAGTACATTTGGAATAGAAAGGATCTCAGGCTATTATTATCATAGCAGTGAAAATTTTTTGAGCCTTATGATCACTCTCGAAATTCTATTTACACCGGTGTGTTGAATATACCAACTGAATCAATTGGAGATGAGAATGGCGCCAATCAAAGATCAGAAATATGGTTCAAAATTGTGCGCACTGAACGATCAGTACAACATCAGAACGGAATTGTTATTTTAATGAATAATTATCTCATTTCCAAGAAGAATGATTCCGATACGTCGAATGCAGAAAAAACTACTCTAAATGATTTTTGCCAAGAAAATTTATGCTCGAAAGAATTTCAAAATGAATTGCCAACAGGTGGCCAGGTACGTTGTTGTCGGTTGACCGCGAAAATTTCAAAATCACTCGGTATACCACCAAATTTTAGAGATGATGCCGGAACTTTATTTATTCGTGGTATTGTTGCTGACACTCAGGAACTTTTGCAGAATCGTTATCCTGCATATTATGCTGCCTATTTTGGTACGCAAACGTAGAATGGTATTGTATTTCACACGATTTTAAATACCTATAAATATGTGTAATTGAAGCCAACCGTCGCCGATTTGTAGTGATACTAATCAAAACATCAAGTTAGAATTTTATATTAGGTAATTTAGAAACTAGAGTAGTTTAACAAAGAGATGGTTTTCATTCTAATAAAAAGGTGAGATTGGATATAGGTACTAGAAACTATTTTTAAGGATTAAAAATTGGTTTTTGAGTTGAACCTCCCTTGATCCTATTTTTCAAAAAGTTCCAAAATCAGTGTCAACTCAAAAACCTATTTTTGACTCCTGATGATATGGTTTCTATATCCAGGCTCATCAAATTCAATCACGCTTTTTGTTTTTTCATTCAATTTTTTTGAAAATTTATTTTAAGTAGGTAAGTAATTTAATATAAAACTATTTTTTTAGAAAAATTCAATTTCAATTATTTAGTTAATATTGCTTTTATTTCTTAGGTATTTATTAGTCATTATTTATTAAAATATTATATGATGGAAAACTTTAAAATAGCTGATGATAATTATTTATTCCCACTGTTGAAATAAGCTTAGTGTCACTTCAGCACTGCAAATTGAAAATCGCTTTGGAATATTGCTCTTCAAATGCAAATTTTGAAATTCGGACAATTTCTCGAAGTTACAAAACATTACAAACCAGTTATAAACATTCGTTTTCATTGTAGTGTGAGTATAAGTGCACTTTTACTCACACTCGCGAATCACTCGAGTGCTCAAACTCGCCTTTTACTCACACTACAACAAAAAATATCGTATGCAACTCGGAGATAAATGATTTTCGACGATTTTGAATTATTTTCCTCGCTTCGCTCGGGCAATAAACCTCAAAATACGTCGAAAATCACTTTAACTCCTTCATTGCATTCATTCATTTTACGAATTTTCAAAAAATTGAAAAGTCTTTACCCAGCCATCGGATTTTATTACTTATTCGTCATCACACTTGTGTTGCTTCTTTGACGAGTATAGGAACAGATACGAAACAGGTGCTCAATTCGACAAGTATTTAAAAAGATTACGTGATATATGAATGTATGCATCTCCTTTAAACATACATCATGACGAATTCAAAACGACAAAAAATCAAAACCACGTACGAAACAGAATTTACAGTACCAAGGACGTCGTCTTCAGGTTTGCTTTCAATGATGAATTCAACGAGTACACATGAACATTAATCGCAGATATAAATGTAGGTAGGCGATCTAAGCATCTATGTACTACATATGCTTTAAATCGAATTCTACATCGGCAGTTTTCAAAATTAATCGTCGAAGTGTGGTCGTGGAAATTCGAAGACCATGTTCAAGTTCAACTTTATATTACTCCTTTATGTTGGAATTATCTACGTTGTAGAGATAAACAGCAAAGGTGATTTTGGAATTTAAAATATAAGATACCTATAACGCCGATACAGCGTATTTTCGCACTGAAATTAACACTATCCATTGAATTATTTTTCAGAAACATTATTCGAAGATGCAGTGAAACATAAAGATCGTGCAGGTAAAATTCAGTCCCAGATTCATAAGTACAAAGTAATATGTAGAATTTGTATTACGTGGATTTTTTTTTCAAAAAGTCAAAAAGAAATACATAATCACAATTTTAAAACAAAAAAAAAAGAAAGAGGACGGAGAAACTCGTGACGACGAGTTGATTTCTAAAAAAATTATAATATAGAACTACAAGTTTAAAAAAAAGAAGATTTTTTGGAGAAAATTGTAGGCACATACCTATACCCAATTTTCTCTTCAAAATATTACTCACTCACAAAATTTTTACAGCAAATAATCTCAATTTTTAGCAAAATTTTTTTCTATTCATTGAATTTTTTAGATTTTTTCGTGGATCCCATTGAGTAAGAATTTTTTCTTTGAAACGAAAAATGAGGTATTTTCCACATAAAATTTGAAATCCTCATTTTTAAAACGGTAAATTAAAAAAAAGAAGTTTATAAGATAGTCTGTCGGAAAGAGAAACTTTAAAAACATAAAAATTATTGGGTTCCCACCCATTTTCCCGAATGTGTTTCGCTTTTTCCAAACGACCAAATTGCTAAGTAGAAAAAATCCCGAAAAAATTTATTCCCCTATGTACCTAATTTTCCCGAACACACGAAAAATTAAAAAAAATATATTATTAGTTTTTACAAAACGATGTCATGAACTATCGCTCGAAGGAACCCGAGGACATTGTTGGGGGTTGTATTCGCCATATCTGACACTGACGTAATGGTTTTAAATGTACTGAAAAATTGATTTTTTCATTTTGGTTACCTATACAGAAAATTTTCCGGCTAAATTGGTTTGGCATTCAGTTTTGAAAAAAAATTATTCAAATAGTCCCATTCCATCCCCGTAATTGAATAAAAATTCAGATAAAAGGAAATTTAGTCGATTGATTTTCCATCAAAAAGCTTATTTTTGCATTTTTTTTTCCGTTTCAAATTCCATTGTTCTAATCACAATCTTGTCGATCAAAATTCAAAAAATAAAATTCTAGATTTTTTCTTGACTTTTTGAGAATTTATATAACTTTTCGTACACCCCCTCCCAAAAAAAACCACACGAAAAAATAGTGTACATAAGTTGCAATTTTTCAAAAAACTATTTTACCAGGCATCCATCCAAAATTTGAAAAAAGTAACCAAAAAAGTAACCCTTTTTTTCCCCATTCTAATTCATCAAGTACCTAGCTTAGAAAATGCAAAAAAGTCTATTCATTATTTTTATTTGTATGAGTAATTATAATTATTATAATATTCTCAAAACAAACAAAAAAAAATTATCTGATCGGAAATTTTATTATCCGGGAAAACGCATTCAGGAAATTGACCCGGAATCTCAAAATCGTACTTTCTGTAGGTAACATAATTTTTTAATTAAAAATAATTATCATTCAAATTCAGTAAGAAAGACGTATTTAAAACTGGAAAAGTTAGAAGAATTTTTATTTTTCCCAACCAAACAGAAACTTTTTTCCTTTTTTAAAAATAATTTTACCTGCTGATAGGTATTCCGTGAAACGATTCATTATACGCAATACTCACCACGAATTTCAAAATCAATGGCAATGCATTTATTCCATTTTCAAATTTTAGTTTTTAAAAATTTTTCTGGATGTGGGGAGGATTGAAGAGTCAAATTTGGTGATTCGTTTATTCGCCCCTTCCCCAGTGTTATGCTCTCGAAACGTCCCTACGTTCAGCAGATTAAATAACCCTTTCACCCATTATTTAGGCGATCCTTTTCATTTTGATCAAAATTGATTTTTCTAATTATTTTGCACAATTGTTTGAAAAAACAATTACTGACGAAAGCCATTTCGAGATACAAAAAATACAGAAAAAAAATTCTGGATATTCATTTTCAATAAATCTACTTTTTCATGGCAGCCAACTGCATATGAAAATGCTTGAGGATCAATTTATTTTACCAAGACAGGAACTTTTGAAAAAATTTTAAAAATGAAAGAGAAATTTAAAAAAAAACTATTTAATATGCAAATTGCCAAATTGTAATAACTAATACTAATTCAAATTTTCATTTCGACAGAATTCGAACAAAAACTCCATAAAATACAATCCAACGAAGCTCTACCTTTCGTTCTCTTCAAACGTGGAATGAAACTGCGTAACCCAACGCAACTAAAATCAGTTACTTTTGATCATGGAAAAATGATCTATGGGACTGAGTTTTCCGACGACTACGGCAATTCAAATCAAATGTTTTTCTGTCTGGAGGAAAAATCGAAGGAGAAATGTCTTGTTCCCAGACTATTTGGCGAAGGAGAACCATTGCAATGTGCCTCACAATCACAACCTATACCGGTGATCAAATCTGAATATGAGCAATGCGGCGAAAATAAAACAGGAAATAGTTATTCATTAAACTACGAGGTAGGTTCCCATTTACAGGTACACGTCACAGTCGCAGTCGCTTGCTACTAATCCATATTCATTGATTGCAGATTTGTGAAAGAGAAGAGTATGAAAACACCTTGATACAATTTTATAGCTTGTGTTACGACAAAAAACAGCAGAAAACATTATTCACTGTCCATACAATTAATTCTCCGCTACTACTAGAAGCCGCATTATTATGGAGAGAACGAGAGGTGAACTATACTATGATGAAGAGGACTGAATATCCCATACTCAGCAGAGGTCCCAATGACATGGAATTGGATGTAAGATTTCATTTCAATTTCGAACAAATCCCATCAATACTACATTTGGAAATACAGGCTCACAATCTAATAATTTTCTCCTTTCTGGATTTATGGTTTTCCAGGAAGTACCGACTTCAAAATATGGTACAACGGTACCAGGTTACGAATGGCAAAAGCTGGTGTCATCAGAAGACATGGCGTTAGCTTCATGGAGGAAAACTACTTTCCAGGAAACGAATACCGCATTACAACACAAACAACTGATCAGTCTGTGGGATAAAATTTCCGAATATGTTCGATCCAATGCTATAAAAATGTTCAAAGATGATATCGGAACATTTTTTTATAATGGGGTTTTCGACCTGAATTCGGCTTCAAATGATAGCAAGCAATTATCAAATACCTGGGTGAAATTAATCATGACAACACATTCACTCCGAAAAAATTCAGACTTTACTCATGGAATCGCCATTCTGATGAATAATTTCATCGATAGTGAAACGAGCCAATCAATGTCATCAAATTCAGAATCAAAAGGCATTAATGGATACTGCGAACAAGATTTATGCATTGCTGGATTGAAAAACGAATTTAATAAAATCAATGGTCGAGTTCGTTGTTGTGCGCTGACAAAAAAAATTCTGGAACTTTTTCATGATAATATAAATATGGAGCTACAAGAATTATACGTTCCTGGAGTAAATGTTACGGAAGACCACGGTAATTAATCTTCAGCATGAATGTACAAAGTGGTACAAACCTCTGTCATATCAGAACTGTAACATAGGTAGATAAGGAAAAAATATTCGAAAAAATTTATTCGATATTCTTTTTCAAAATGACCGTAAGGGGATTTTCGAAGCAGTTGAATTTATTTCAGAGAATATTTCGACCCGAACTCAGAAGTCGGCCCAAGGAAAGAGAAAGAGGGGAAGAAATAACATTAGAGCTGAAAAATCCTCAACTGATTAGAGTGAGGTATCTAAATCTATGTTTTTAGATCTCCTGAATTTATTTTTTGAGCAATTTCGACTTTATAGACGCAAAATTAAAGTCTCAAGGAGACGAAGTGGTAGAAAGATAGACAATTTTTCATTTTATCAAGTGAGGTATCAAAATGCATTTCAACTCTGTGTACCCACTTTCAAAGTCATTTTGACCCCAACAACAGAAATAAACTTAAAAATAGGAGCGAGATCAATATTAATTTTTGCATTTGGGGTCAAAATGAACCAGAAATGGTATTTGGCAAAATTATTTATACAGAAATTATGTAGTTAAGCAGTTAAGTAAAATCGTGCCTTAATACATATTGTACTTTTAGACATTTCTGGGAGTTTAATACATTTTTCTTTTAAATTTTTGAAAAACCGTCTCCCAAAAGAGGAAGTGAAAATAAATTTTTAAGGAATCCAGAAAAAGTAACTATGGGCATTGGAATATTAGAAATCATAAGTTTTTGACAACTTGACCCTGAAATCCAAAATTAAGCTCCAAGAATGAGAATATATTTTGACACTGCTAATTTTTCAAAATTTGAGACCCCAATTCGAATTTTTGACTTCCATTTTAATTTTTGGATTAATATCTATCAGAATGAGAATACGATTTCATCAAAAACTACACTTCGACACCAAATTAGCACATTTCTTTTTAACTTTTGGGCTCTGTCCATTTCGTTTCGAAGGTTTAGTTTCAAGTTTTGAGGAAAATAATTTACCATCACGAAAATCAGCGTCGCCCCCCTCCCCTAACAACTTCCGATACCTATACTATTTTTTCAGTTGTTCTGAATATTTCTTCATTTTTTCCCTTCCTTGAGGTGGGGAGGTGTCTCCAAAATATTCAAAAAATTTCACAGCAATTTTTTCCATTTGGAATATTTGATATACCGCGCCACTTTTGGTTAGGTGTCGAAATAACCCCAAAAATTAATCAAGGGTGAGGATCAAAAACATGGAAACAGAAAAAAATTAATTTCAATTTTGGTACCACCTCACTACCTCCAGGCCAGCTATTGGAAGGCCAAAAAACCCTCGTATTTTACAGTTATTTTAAAAAATTGTCGAATAACACAACTGAATTCACTCTGTGGAGAAGAACAGTTCTCCACGAGACCAAAAATCGATTTTGGCACCGGAGTCCAAGCATCATGAATTTGAGAAATGAAATTTGGACCACATATTTTTTGATACCTTACAAAAGAAACTGGCCTCAAAACATCTCTCCTCCCCTCTTCCCGCTCCCTTGCCACCATTTGGAATTTAAACCCCTCTTTTTTTCACTAAATTTCCACAAAGTTATGAGAAATACCGGGAAAGCACATACGAATGCTCAAAATCCGAACCGAACACTTTTTTGGCTCTGTTCATCAACTGGTAAAAATATTCCTATGGTATACATATATCTATCCCTTTTTCACTTTTTTTTTGGTCCAACCTTAAATGTTCTGCTCCACAGTCTACCGGCAACCGGAGGTGTTTTTGTTGAGTGCCATAATATGAGCGTCTCTTTGTACACGGCAACGAAGTCGTTTTTCAATAATCGAACGATCATTTTTTTTTCAGAAACATTGATAGACAATTCAAATTTGACAGATGAAAAAGCAGGTAAATCTAAAACACCGATACTGTAAGTTTTTGATATTTTTGTAAAACAAAATATTCCTCTCTGTGTAGAAAAAGCACTCCGCCAAATTCAGCTCAACGAGATCCTACCCATAGTTCTTCTACCAGACCCAAAAGTTTTCAAATTCTATACTCCCTTTGCCATTAAAAAAATTGAAATAGAAAATAAAATAATCGTAAACGGCTCGCAGTTTTTCAATAAAAAATCAGGACAGCAAATATTCTTCTGTCCTCAAGACAACTCGAATGAAAAATGTTTAATACCTAAAGAATTTGGTAAATTCGAACCACTGAAATGTACCAAAAATGCGATTCCTGTCATAAGAATAGCTGAGTTGGATGAAACTAAATGTGGTATCGACGATACTGGTATCCTTCACGAAGTTGTTTACGAAGCAAGTTTCAAATTCCTTTCTACTTCACTTAATTCAATATTTTAAAAACACAAAGGTGGAATAAATATTTTCGTTAATTGCAGATTTGTCCAAAACAATCGGTTGGTATCGTACAAAAATTTTGTGCATAATTTAAAATATTATTCGAACCAACTTTTAAATACCTACCTAACCTGTTTTTTTTCAAAATAGCCTGATGAACACCAAAAAACTGCGATAAAAATTTACGAAGTATGCCACAACCCAAATGAAAAAAGTGTTATACACACGTCATCAAGTATCATCTTTAATCTTATTGAATTCAAAATTATTGATTCGAGAACGCAATATAAAATATACTATGTTGGAGGATTTGGATTTGCCATTATCAAATATTGAAGAATTTAAAGAAGCAGCGTCAAAGGTATCGTCCCATTTTCTTTTTCGATCACACTACGTTAGGTCACTTTTTTTTCAACAACAAAAAAAAAACCTAAGAAATCTCAATTTTCATTCAATTTGTTTTTCAGGAAAATGAAAACTCAATTTCGCCAACCGACTTGAAAAAATCGCCATACCAACTACAAAAATTGGTTCCATCGGAAGACATGCCGTTTGCTACGTGGAAACGAGCAACTTTTCAATACCCCAACGTAGCATGGCAACATAAAGATTTAATCACATTTTGGAAAAAAATTGATGATTACATCAAAAATAGTACATTTGGAATAGAAAGGATCTCAGGCTATTATTATCATAGCAGTGAAAATTTTTTTGAGCCTTATGATCACTCTCGAAATTCTATTTACACCGGTGTGTTGAATATACCAACTGAATCAATTGGAGATGAGAATGGCGCCAATCAAAGATCAGAAATATGGTTCAAAATTGTGCGCACTGAACGATCAGTACAACATCAGAACGGAATTGTTATTTTAATGAATAATTATCTCATTTCCAAGAAGAATGATTCCGATACGTCGAATGCAGAAAAAACTACTCTAAATGATTTTTGCCAAGAAAATTTATGCTCGAAAGAATTTCAAAATGAATTGCCAACAGGTGGCCAGGTACGTTGTTGTCGGTTGACCGCGAAAATTTCAAAATCACTCGGTATACCACCAAATTTTAGAGATGATGCCGGAACTTTATTTATTCGTGGTATTGTTGCTGACACTCAGGAACTTTTGCAGAATCGTTATCCTGCATATTATGCTGCCTATTTTGGTACGCAAACGTAGAATGGTATTGTATTTCACACGATTTTAAATACCTATAAATATGTGTAATTGAAGCCAACCGTCGCCGATTTGTAGTGATACTAATCAAAACATCAAGTTAGAATTTTATATTAGGTAATTTAGAAACTAGAGTAGTTTAACAAAGAGATGGTTTTCATTCTAATAAAAAGGTGAGATTGGATATAGGTACTAGAAACTATTTTTAAGGATTAAAAATTGGTTTTTGAGTTGAACCTCCCTTGATCCTATTTTTCAAAAAGTTCCAAAATCAGTGTCAACTCAAAAACCTATTTTTGACTCCTGATGATATGGTTTCTATATCCAGGCTCATCAAATTCAATCACGCTTTTTGTTTTTTTCATTCAATTTTTTTGAAAATTTATTTTAAGTAGGTAAGTAATTTAATATAAAACTATTTTTTTTTAGAAAAATTCAATTTCAATTATTTAGTTAATATTGCTTTTATTTCTTAGGTATTTATTAGTCATTATTTATTAAAATATTATATGATGGAAAACTTTAAAATAGCTGATGATAATTATTTATTCCCACTGTTGAAATAAGCTTAGTGTCACTTCAGCACTGCAAATTGAAAATCGCTTTGGAATATTGCTCTTCAAATGCAAATTTTGAAATTCGGACAATTTCTCGAAGTTACAAAACATTACAAACCAGTTATAAACATTCGTTTTCATTGTAGTGTGAGTATAAGTGCACTTTTACTCACACTCGCGAATCACTCGAGTGCTCAAACTCGCCTTTTACTCACACTACAACAAAAAATATCGTATGCAACTCGGGAGATAAATGATTTTCGACGATTTTGAATTATTTTCCTCGCTTCGCTCGGGCAATAAACCTCAAAATACGTCGAAAATCACTTTAACTCCTTCATTGCATTCATTCATTTTACGAATTTTCAAAAAATTGAAAAGTCTTTACCCAGCCATCGGATTTTATTACTTATTCGTCATCACACTTGTGTTGCTTCTTTGACGAGTATAGGAACAGATACGAAACAGGTGCTCAATTCGACAAGTATTTAAAAAGATTACGTGATATATGAATGTATGCATCTCCTTTAAACATACATCATGACGAATTCAAAACGACAAAAAATCAAAACCACGTACGAAACAGAATTTACAGTACCAAGGACGTCGTCTTCAGGTTTGCTTTCAATGATGAATTCAACGAGTACACATGAACATTAATCGCAGATATAAATGTAGGTAGGCGATCTAAGCATCTATGTACTACATATGCTTTAAATCGAATTCTACATCGGCAGTTTTCAAAATTAATCGTCGAAGTGTGGTCGTGGAAATTCGAAGACCATGTTCAAGTTCAACTTTATATTACTCCTTTATGTTGGAATTATCTACGTTGTAGAGATAAACAGCAAAGGTGATTTTGGAATTTAAAATATAAGATACCTATAACGCCGATACAGCGTATTTTCGCACTGAAATTAACACTATCCATTGAATTATTTTTCAGAAACATTATTCGAAGATGCAGTGAAACATAAAGATCGTGCAGGTAAAATTCAGTCCCAGATTCATAAGTACAAAGTAATATGTAGAATTTGTATTACGTGGTTTTTTTTTTCAAAAAGTCAAAAAGAAATACATAATCACAATTTTAAAACAAAAAAAAAAAGAAAGAGGACGGAGAAACTCGTGACGACGAGACGATTTCTAAAAAAATTATAATATAGAACTACAAGTTTAAAAAAAAGAAGATTTTTTGGAGAAAATTGTAGGCACATACCTATACCCAATTTTCTTTTCAAAATATTACTCACTCACAAAATTTTTACAGCAAATAATCTCAATTTTTAGCAAAATTTTTTTCTATTCATTGAATTTTTTAGATTTTTTCATGGATTCCATTGAGTAAGAATTTTTTTCTATGAAACGAATAATGAGGTATTTCCTACATAAAATTTGAAATCCTCATTTTTAAAACGGCAAATTAAAAAAAAAAGACATTCGGAAATAATTTTTTTTTCTGATCGGAAATTTGGTTATCTGGGAAAACGCATTTGGGAAATTGACCCGGAGTCTCAAAATCGTACTTTAGACTGTAGGTAACATAATTTTTTAATTAAAAATAGATAATTATCATTCAAATTCAGTAAGAAAGACGTATTTAAAACTTTAAAAGTTAGAAGAATTTTTATTTTTCCAACCAAACAGAAACTTTTTTTCCTTTTTTAAAAATAATTTTACCTGCTGATAGGTATTCGGTGAATCGATTCATTATACGCAATTCTCACCACGAATTTCAAAATCAATGGCAATGCATTTATCCCATTTTCAAATTTTAGTTTTTAAAAATTTTTCTGGATGTGGGGGGAATGAAGAGTCAAATTCGGTGATTCGTTTATTCGCCCCTTAATTCCCAAGTGTTATGCTCTCGAAACGTCCCTACGTTCAGCAGATTAAATTACCCTTTCATCCATTATTTAGGCGATCCTTTTCATTTTGATCAAAATTGATTTTTCCAATTAATTTTGCACAATTGTTTGAAAAAACAATTACTGACGAAAGCCATTTCGAGACACAAAAAATACAGAAAAAAAATTCTGGATATTCATTTTCAATAAATCTACTTTTCATGGCAGTCAACTGCATATGAAAATACTTGAGGATCAATTTATTTTACCAAGACAGAAACTTTTGAAAAAATTTTAAAAATGAAAAAGAAATTAAAAAAAAACCTATTTAATATGCAAATTGCCAAATTGTAATAGGTAACTCATACTAATTCAAAATGTCATTTCGACAGAATTCGAACAAAAACTCCATAAAATACAACCCAACGAAGCTCTACCTTTGGTTCTCTTCAAACGTTATTTGCAACTGAGTAACCCAACGCAACTAAAATCAGTTACTTTTGATCATGGAAAAATGATCTATGGGACTGAGTTTTCCGACGACTACGGCAATTCAAACCAAATGTTTTTCTGTCTGGAAGAAAAATCGAAGGAGAAATATCTTGTTCCCAGACAATTTGGCGAAGGAGAACCATTGCAATGTGCCTCACAATCACAACCTATACCGGTGATCAAATCTTTAAATGAGCAATGCGGCGAAAATGAAACAGGAAATAGTTATTCATTAAATTACGAGGTAGGTTCGCATTTACAGGTACACGTCGCAGTCGCAGTCGCTTGCTACTAATCCACATTCATTGATTGCAGATTTCTGAAAAAGAAACGTATGGAACCATCATACAATTTTATAGCTTGTGTTACGACAAAAAACAGCAGAAAACATTATTCACTGCCCATAGAATCAATTCTCCGCTACTACTAGAAGCCGCATTATTATGGAGAGAACGAGAGGTGAACTATACTATGATGAAGAAGACTGAATTTCCCATACTCAGCAGAGGTCCCAATGACATGGAATTGGATGTAAGATTTGATTTCAATTTCGAACAAATCCCATCAATACTACATTTGGAAATACAGGCTCACAATCTAATTTTCTCCTCTTTGGATTTATGATTTTCCAGGAAGTACCGACTTCAAAATATGGTACAACGGTACCAGGTTACGAATGGCAAAAGCTGGTGTCACCAGAAGACATGGCGTTAGCTTCATGGAGGAAAACTACTTTCCAGGAAACGAATACCGCATTACAACACAAACAACTGATCAGTCTGTGGGATAAAATTTCCGAATATGTTCGATCCAATGCTATAAAAATGTTCAAAGATGATATCGGAACATTTTTTTATAATGGGGTTTTCGACCTGAATTCGGCTTCAAATGATAGCAAGCAATTATCAAATACCTGGGTGAAATTAATCATGACAACACATTCACTCCGAGAAGATTCAGACTTTACTCATGGACTCGCCATTCTGATGAATAATTTCATCGATAGTGAAACGAGCCAATCAATGTCATTAAATTCAGAATCAAAAGGCATTAATGGATACTGCGAACAAGATTTATGCATTGCTGGATTGAAAAACGAATTTGATAAAATCAAAGGTCGAGTTCGTTGTTGTGCGCCGACAAAAAAAATTCTGGAACTTTTTTATGATGATATAGATATGGAGCTGCAAGAATTATACGTTCCTGGAGTAAATGTTACGGAAGACCACGGTAATTAATCTTCAGCATGAATGTACAAAGTGGTACAGACCTCTGTCATATCAGAACTGTAACATACTTAGGTAATAAAGGAAAAAATATTCGAAAAAATTTATTCGATATTCTTTTTCAAAATGACTGTAAGGGGGATTTTCGAAACAGTTGAATTTATTTCAGAGATTATTTCGACCCGAACTCAGAAGTCGGCCCAAGGAAAGAGAAAGAGGGAAAGAAATAACATTAGAGCTGACAAATCTTCAACTGATTCGAGTGAGGTATCTAAATCTATGTTTTTAGATCTCCTGAATTTATTTTTTGAGCAATTTCGACTTTATAGGCGCAAAATTAAAGTCTCAAGGGGACGAAGTGGGACAAAAAGATGGAAAATGTTTCATTTTATCAAGTGAGGTATCAAAATGCATGTATTTCAACTCTCTGTACCCACTTTCAAAGTCATTTTGACCCCAACAACAGAAATAAACTTGAAAATAGGAGCGAGATCAATATTAATATTTGCATTTGGAGTCAAAATGAACCAGAAATGGTACTTGGAGAAATTATTTATGCGGAAATTATGTAGTTGAGCAGTTAACTAAATCATGCCTTAATATATGTAGGTAGCTAGGTACTTACTTTTAGACATTTCTAAGAGTTTAATACTTTTTTTTTTTGACAATTTTTGAAAAACCGTCTCATAAAAAAGGAAGTGAAAAAAATTTTTTAAAAAATCCAGAAAAAGTAACTATGGGCATTGGAATATTAGATATCATAAGTTTTTGACAACTTGACCCTGAAACCAAAATTAAGCTCCCAGAATGAGAATATATTTTGACAATACCATTTTTTCAAAATTTGATTAATTTTTGGATTAATATCTATCAGAATGGATTAATATCTATCAGAATGAGAATAAGATTTCCTCAAAAACTACACTTCGACACCAAATTAGTACATTTCTTTTCAACTTTTGGGCTCTGTCCCTTTCGTTTCGAAGGTTTAGTTTCAATTTTTGAGGAAAATAATTTACCATCACGTAAATCAGTGTCCGCCCTCCCGACCAACTTGCGATACCTACAGTAGCGTGCAAATTAATGTGGACACGCACTTTTTTCGCATCTACGGTCGCGACTTCAAACACTCGTAACTTCGGCAAAAATGAACCGTTTGGGCTCGTATTGGTCTCATTCGATTCGTTAGACTCTCTGCTACAAAATGAGACCGGAACGAGCCCGGAACGTCCATTTTGACCGGAGCTACGAGAGTTTAAGTTGAAAAAAACGTGAAAATGAGGAGTTTTACGAAAATTCGCGCAGTTTTGAACCAAAATAAAATCGAGCGGTCGTTTTTACCTAGTTTTGTAGTAGACAGTCTGACGAATCGAATGAGACCAATACGAGCCCAAACCGTTCATTTGTATCAGTTTGACACGCGTCGCAAGTTGCGGTAAAATAGTGCAATTAATGTGGACATGCTGTTTTTTGGCGCATTATGAAGTTGTAACTTTAAAACCTTCGTAACTTCGGTAAAAATGAACGATTTTAGCTCGTTCTGGTCTTATTTTATAGCAGATAGTCCAATGAATTGAATGAGACCAGAACGAGCTAAAATCGTTCATTTTTACCGAAGTTACGAAGGTTTTAAAGTTACAACTTCATAATGCGCCAAAAAACAGCATGTCCACATTAATTGCACTATTTTACCGCAACTTGCGACGCGTGTCAAACTGATACAAATGAACGGTTTGGGCTCGTATTGGTCTCATTCGATTCGTCAGACTGTCTACTACAAAACTAGGTAAAAACGACCGCTCGATTTTATTTTGGTTCAAAACTGCGCGAATTTTCGTAAAACTCCTCATTTTCACGTTTTTTTCAACTTAAACTCTCGTAGCTCCGGTCAAAATGGACGTTCCGGGCTCGTTCCGGTCTCATTTTGTAGCAGAGAGTCTAACGAATCGAATGAGACCAATACGAGCCCAAACGGTTCATTTTTGCCGAAGTTACGAGTGTTTGAAGTCGCGACCGTAGATGCGAAAAAAGTGCGTGTCCACATTAATTTGCACGCTACTGTATATTATCATTTTTTCAGTTGTTTCGAATATTTCTTCATTTTTTCCCTTCCTTGAGGTGGGGAGGTGTCTTCAAAATGTTCAAAAAATTTCACGGCAATTTTTTCCATTTGGAATATTTGATATAGCGCGCCACTTTCGGTCGGGTGTCGAAATAACTCCAAAATTTAATCAAGGGTGAGAGTCAAAAACATGGAAACAGAAAAAAATTAATTTCAATTTTGGTACCACCTCACTACCTCCAGGCCAACTATTGAGAGGCCAAAAAACCCTCCGATGAAGTATAATTCACGAGTTTCAAAATATTCTTACAGTTATTTTAAGAAATTGTCGAATAACACAACTGAATTCACTTTGTAGAGGAGAATAGTTCACCATGAGACCAAAAATCGATTTTTGGCACCGGAGTCCAAGCTTCATGAATTTGAGAAATGAAATTTGGACCACATATGTATTTTTTGATACCTTACAAAAGAAACTGGCGTCAAAACATCTCTCCTCTTCTCGCTCCCTAGCCACCATTTGGAATTGACAAACATATTTTTTTTTCGCTAAACTTCCACAAAATTATGAGAAATACCGGGAAAGTACATAAGAGAGCTCAAAATCCAAACCGAGCACTTTTTTGGCTCTGTTTATCAACTGATAAAAATATTTCCATTATATATATCTATCCCTTTTCACTTTTTTTTTTGTCTAACCTTAAATGTTAAGAAAAATTGCACGTACCAGTACATATTCTTAAAAAAAAAATTACATTACCACTGTATTAGTGCAAAAAGCGAAATTCTTAACAAAAATTTAATATGTTTTATTTGATATATCATTTTTCAAAAAAAAAAAATTTCAATATTTTTTCGAAAAAATGCGATAAAATGAAAAGCAGGTTTCGGTTTCCAGTAAAAATTTGATAGGTAAGTTTCTATCGTTCTACTCTACAGGCTACCGGCAATCGGAGGTGTTTTTGTTGAGTGCCATAATATGAGCGTTACTTTGTACACGGCAACGAAGTCGTTTTTCAATAATCGAATGATCTTTTTTTTTTCAGAAACATTGATAGGCAATTCAAATTTGACAGATGAAAAAGCAGGTAAATCTAAAACACCGATACTGTAAGTTTTTGATATTTTTGTAAAACAAAATATTCCTCTCTGTGTAGAAAAAGCACTCCGCCAAATTCAGCTCAACGAGATCCTACCCATAGTTCTTCTACCAGACCCAAAAGTTTTCAAATTCTTTACTCCCTTTGCCATTAAAAAAATTGAAATAGAAAATAAAATAATCGTAAATGGCTCGCAGTTTTTCGATGAAAAATCAGGACAGCAAATATTCTTCTGTCCTCAAGACAACTCGAATGAAAAATGTTTAATACCTAAAGAATTTGGTAAATTCGAACCACTGAAATGTACCAAAAATGCGATTCCTGTCATAAGAATAGCTGAGTTGGATGAAACTAAATGTGGTATCGACGATACTGGTATCCTTCACGAAGTTGTTTACGAAGCAAGTTTCAAATTCCTTTCTACTTCACTTAATTCAATATTCTTAAAATACAAAGGTCTAATAAATATTTTCGTTAATTGCAGATTTGTCCAAAACAATCGGTTAGTATCGTACAAAAATTTTGTGCATAATTTAAAATATTATTCGAACCAACTTTTAAATACCTACCTAACCTGTTTTTTTTTTCAAAATAGCCTGATGAACACCAAAAAACTGCGATAAAAATTTACGAAGTATGCCACAACCCAAATGAAAAAAAAGTGTTATACACACGTCATCAAGTATCATCTTTAATCTTATTGAATTCAAAATTATTGATTCGAGAACGCAATATAAAATATACTATGTTGGAGGATTTGGATTTGCCATTATCAAATATTGAAGAATTTAAAGAAGCAGCGTCAAAGGTATCGTCCCATTTTCTTTTTCGATCACACTACGTTAGGTCACTTTTCAAAAAAAAAAAACCTTGGAAATCTCAATTTTCATTCAATTTGTTTTTCAGGAAAATGAAAACTCAATTTCGCCAACCGACTTGAAAAAATCGCCATACCAACTACAAAAATTGGTTCCATCGGAAGACATGCCGTTTGCTACGTGGAAACGAGCAACTTTTCAATACCCCAACGTAGCATGGCAACATAAAGATTTAATCACATTTTGGAAAAAAATTGATGATTACATCAAAAATAGTACATTTAAATTAGAAAATATCGATTATTATGAAAGCAATATAAAAACTTTTGAGATATATGATCACTCTCGAAATTCTATTTACACCGGTGTGTTGAATATACCATCTGAATCAATTGGAGATGAGAATGGAGCCAATCAAAGATCAGAAATATGGTTCAAAATTGTTCGCACTGAACTTTCAATGCCGGATCAGAATGGAATTGTTATTTTAATGAATAATTATCTCATTTCCAAGAAGAATGATTCCGAGACGTCGAATGCAGAAAAAACTGGTACTCTAAATGATTTTTGCCAAGAAAATTTATGCTCGAAAGAATTTCAAAATGAATTGCCAGTAGGTGGCCAGGTACGTTGTTGTGGATTGACCGCAAAAATTTCAAAATCACTCGGTATACCACCAAATTTTAGAAATGATGCCGGAATTTTATTTATTCCTGGTATCATTGTTAACGTTGATGAACTTTTGCGGAATCGTTATTTGGGTACGCAAACGTAGAATGATATTGCATTTTACACGATTTTAAAGTTATGTACAATTGAAGCCCGCCACCAATTTGTAGTGATAGTAATTAAAACATTAGGTTAGAATTTTTATATTAATTTAGAAATTAAAATAGTTTAACAAAGAGATGGTTTTCATTCTAATAAAAATGTGAGCCTGGATATAGGTACTAGAAACTATTTTCAGGGATTAAAAATTGGGTTTTGAGTTGAACCTCCCTTGATTCTGTTTTTTCAAAAAGTTTCTAAATCAGTGTCAACTCAAAAACCTATTTTTGACTCCTGATGATGGTTTCTATATCCAGGCTCATCAAATTCAATCACGCTTTTTGTTTTTTTCATTCAATTTTTTTGAAAATTTATTTTAAGTAGGTAAGTAATTTAATATAAAACTATTTTTTTTTAGAAAAATTCAATTTCAATTAGTTGGTTAACATTGCTTTTATTTCTTAGGTATTTATTAGTCATTATTTATTAAAATATTATATGATGGAAAACTTTAAAATAGCTGATAATAATTATTTATTCCCACTGTTGAAATAAGCTTAGTGTCACTTCAGCACTGCAAATTGAAAATCGTTTTGGAATATTGCTCTTCAAATGCAAATTTTGAAATTCGGACAATTTCTCGAAGTTACAAAACATTACAAACCAGTTATAAACATTCGTTTTCATTGTAGTGTGAGTATAAGTGCACTTTTACTCACACTCGCGAATCACTCGAGTGCTCAAACTCGCCTTTTACTCACACTACAACAAAAAATATCGTATGCAACTCGGGAGATAAATGATTTTCGACGATTTTGAATTATTTTCCTCGCTTCGCTCGGGCAATAAACCTCAAAATACGTCGAAAATCACTTCAACTCCTTCATTGCATAATATACAATTTCATTCATTTTAGGAATTTTCAAAAAATTGAAAAGTATTTACCCAGCCATCGGACTTTATTACTTATTCGTCATCAAACTTGTGTTGCTTCTTTGACGAGTCTAGGAACAGATATGAAACAGGTGCTCAATTCAACAAATATTTAAAATGATTACGTGATATATAAATGTATGCATCTCCTTTAAACATACATCATGACGAATTCAAAACGACAAAAAATCAAAACCACGTACGAAACAGAATTGGCGATCAATCTAAGCATCTATGTACTTACTACATATGCTTTAAATCGAATTCTACATCGACAGTTTTCAAAATAATCGTCGAAGTGTGGTCGTGAAAATTCGAAGATCATGTTCAAATTCAACTTTATATTACTCCTTTATGTTGGAATTATCTACGTTGTAGAGATAAACAGCAAAGGTAATTTTGGAATTTAAAATATAAGATACCTATAATGCTGATACAGCGTATTTTCGCACTGAAATTAACACCATCCATTGAATTATTTTTCAGAAACATTATTCGAAGATGCAGTGAAACATAAAGATCGTGCAGGTAAAATTCAGTTCCAGATTCATAAGTACAAAGTAAAATGTAAAATTTGTATTACGTGGATTTTTTTTTCAAAAAGTCAAAAAGAAATACCTAATCACAATTTTAAAACAAAAAAAAAGGAAAAAGGACGGAGAAACTCGTGACGACGAGACGATTTCTATAAAAATTACAATATTGAACTAGGTACAGGTTTAAAAAACGTTTTTTTGGCCAAATATCGTAGGTACATTACATACCTACCCAATTTTCTCTACAAAATATTACTCACTCACAAAATTTTTACAGCAAATAATCTCAATTTTTAGCAAAATTTTTTTCTATTAATTTAATTTTTTAGATTTTTTCATTGATCCCATTGAGTAAGAATTTTTTTCTATGAAACGAATGATGAGGTATTTCCCACATACAATTCGAAAATCCTCATTTTAAAAACGTTAAATTGAAAAAAAAAAGAAGTTTATAAGATAGTCTGTCGGAAAGAATACTCACGAAAATTTAAAAACATAAAAATTATTGGGTTCCCACCCATTTTTCCAAATAAAATGCGTTTTGCTTTTTCCTAACGACCAAATTGCTTAGTGGAAAAAAATCCCGTAAAAATTCATTCCCCAGTGTACCTAATTTTCCCGAATAGACGAAAAATGAAACACAATATCAGTTTTTACAAAACGATGTCATGAGCTAACGGTCGAAAGAACCCGAGGATATTGTTGGGGTTGTATTCGTGATATCTGAACGTAAGGAATGGTTTGAAATGTACTGAAAAATCAATTTTTTCATTTTGCGTATACAGAAAATTTTTCGGCTAAATTCGTTAGGCACTCAGTTTTGAAATAAAATTGTTCAAATAGTCCCATTTCATCCCCGTAATTGAATAAAAATTCAGGTTAAAGGAAATTTAGTCGCTTGATTTTTGCATTTTTTCCCGTTTCAAATTCCATTGTTCTAATCACAATCTTGTCGTATCTTTTCTCATCACTTTCATCATTTTTCAACCAAAAACCAGGTGAAATTTTTGAAAAAATAGCTTTCCCGAGAGAAAAGTAACACAGTGTAACTTTGAAGTATAAAAGTAACGCCGTTACTATCCGGTGGGATGCCTGATTTTACAAAATCCAATATGCAAATTGCCAAATTATAACAACAAATACTGATTCAAAATTTCATTTTGACAGAATTCGAACAAAAACTCTATAAAATACAATCCAACGAAGCTCTACCTTTGGTTCTCTTCAAACGCTGGTTGAAACTGCGTAACCCAACGCAACTAAAATCAGTTACTTTTGATCATGGAAAAATGATCTATGGGACTAAGTTTTTCTACGACCAGAAATATTCAAAGCAAATGTTTTTCTGTCCGGAGGAAAAATCGAAGGAGAAATGTCTCGTTCCCAGAATATTTGGCGAAGGAGAACCATTGCAATGTGCCTCACAATCACAACCTATACCGGTGATCAAATCTTTAGGTCAGCAATGTGGCGAAAAAAACACAGGAAATAGTTATTCATTAAATTACGAGGTAGGTTCGCATTTACAAATACACGTCACAGTCGCAGCCGCTTGCTACTAATCCATATTTATTGATTGCAGATTTGTGAAAGAGAAGAGTATAAAACCACCTTGATACAATTTTATAGCTTGTGTTACGACAAACAACAGCAGAAAACATTATTCACTGTCCATAGAATCAATTCTCCGCTACTACTAGAAGCCGCATTATTATGGAGAGAACGAGAGGTGAACTATACTATGATGAAGAAGACTGAATTTCCCATACTCAGCAGAGGTCCCAATGACATCGAATTGGATGTAAGATTTCATTTCAATTTCGAACAAATCCCATCAATACTACATTTGGAAATACAGGCTAACAATCTAATTTTCTCCTCTCTGGATTTATGATTTTTCAGGAAGTACCGACTTCACAATATGGTACAACGATACCAGGTTACGAATGGCAAAAGCTGGTGCCACCAGAAGACATGGCATTAGCTTCATGGAGGAAAACCACTTTCCAGGAAACGAATACCGCATTACAACACAAACAACTGATCAGTCTGTGGGATAAAATTTCCGAATATGTTCGATCCAATGCTATAAAAATGTTCAAAGATGATATCGGAACAACTTTTTATACTGGGGTTTTGGACGTGAATTCGGCTTCAAAAGATAGCAATCAATTATCAAACATTTGGGTGAAATTAATCATGACAATAGATTCACCCCGAAAAAATGCAGGTTTTACTCATGGAGTCACCATTCTGATGAATAATTTCATCGATAGTGAAACGAGCCAATCAATGTCATTAAATTCAGAATCAAAAGGCATTAATGGATACTGCGAACAAGATTTATGCATTGCTGGATTGAAAAACGAATTTGATAAAATCAAAGGTCGAGTTCGTTGTTGTGCGCTGACAAAAAAAATTCTGGAACTTTTTTATGATGATATAGATATGGAGCTGCAAGAATTATACGTTCCTGGAGTAAATGTTACGGAAGACCACGGTAATTAATCTTCAGCATGAATGTACAAAGTGGTACAGACCTCTGTCATATCAGAACTGTAACATACTTAGGTAATTTAGGAAAAAATATTCGAAAAAATTTATTCGATACCTATTCTTTTTCAAAATGACTGTAAGGGGGATTTTCGAAACAGTTGAATTTATTTCAGAGATTATTTCGATCCGAACTCAGAAGTCAGCTCAAGGAAAGAGAAAGAGGGGAAGAAATAACATCAGAGCTGAAAAATCCTCAACTGATTAGAGTGAGGTATCTAAATCTATGTTTTTAGATCTCCTGAATTTATTTTTTGAGCAATTTCGACTTTATAGGCGCAAAATTAAAGTCTCAAGGAGACGAAGTGGTAGAAAGATAGACAATTTTTCATTTCATCAAGTGAGGTATCAAAATGCATTTCAACTCTCTGTACCCACTTTCAAAGTCATTTTGACCCCAACAACAGAAATAAACTTAAAAATAGGAGCGAGATCAATATTAATTTTTGCATTTGGAGTCAAAATGAACCAGAAATGGTATTTGGCAAAATTATTTATACAGTAAAGTAAAATCATGCCTTGATACATGTACTTTTAGACATTTCTGGGTGTTTAATACATTTTTCTTTTAAAGTTTTGAAAAACCGTCTCCCAAAAAAGGAAGTGAAAATAAATTTTTAAGGAATCCAGAAAAAGTAACTATGGGCATTGGAATATTAGATATCATAAGTTTTTGACAACTTGACCCCGAAACCAAAATTAAGCTCCCAGAATGAGAATATATTTTGACACTACAAATTTTTTAAAATCTACATTTTGACACCAAGTTCGCACATTTCTTTTCAAATTTAATGCTCTGTCCCTATCGTTTCGAATGTTTTGTTTCAATTTTTGAAACTGGCCTCAAAACATCTCTTCTTTCCCCGCTCCCTTGCCTCCATTTCAATTTTACAACCCTCTTTTTTTTCACTAAATTTCTATAAAATTATGAGAAATACCGGGAAAGTACATACATATGAAAGTTCAAAACCCAAACCAAACACTTTTTTTGACTTTGTTTATCAACTGATAAAAATATCCCCATGGGGCATATCCATCCCTTTTTCACTTTTATTTGGTTCAACCCTAAATGTTGAGAAAAATTGCACGTTCATATTCTAAAAAAAAAAATAAATACATAGGTACACATATATTGGTGCAAAAAGCAAAATTCTTAACCAAAATTTAATGTTTTTTTTGATACACCATTTTTCACAAAAAAAATAAAAATATTTTCAATATTTTTTCGAAAAAATGCGATAAAATGAAAAGCTGGTTTCGGATTCCAGTAAAAATTTGATAGCTAAGTTCCTATCGTACTGTTCCACAGTCTACCGGCAACCGGAGGTGTTTTTGTTGAGTGCCATAATATAAGTGTCCCTTGACGCACTGCAACGAAGTCGTTTTTCAATAATCGAATGAACATTTTTTTTTTTTCAGAAACATTGATAGACAATTCAAATTTGACAGATGAAAAAGCAGGTAAATCTAAAACACCGATACTGTAGGTTTTTGATATTTTTGTAAAACAAAATATTCCTCTCTGTGTAGAAAAAGCACTCCGCCAAATTCAGCTCAACGAGATCCTACCCATAGTTCTTCTACCAGACCCAAAAGTTTTCAAATTCTATACTCCCTCTGCCATTTTAAAAATTGAAATAGAAAATAAAATAATCGTAAACGGCTCGCAGTTTTTCTATAAAAAATTAGGGCAGCAAATATTCTTCTGTCCTCAAGACAACTCAGATGTAAAATGTTTAGAACCAAAAGAATTTGGTAAATTCGAACCACTGAAATGTACCAAAAATGCAATTCCTGTCATAAGAATAGCTGAGTTGGATGAAACTAAATGTGGTATCGACAATACTGGTATCCTTCACGAAGTAGTTTACGAAGCAAGTTTCAAATTCCTTTCTACTTCACTTTATTCAATATTTTTAAAATTCAAAGGCCTAATAAATATTTACCTTAATTGCAGATTTGTCCCAAACATGTGGTTAGTATCGTACAAAAATTTTGTGCATACATAATTTAAAATACTTATTTTTTTGAACCAAATTTTAAATAATTAGTTGCTTTTCAAAATAGCCTGATGAACAGCGAAGTACCGCGGTGAAAATTTACGAACTCTGCTACAACTCAGAAGAAAAAAAAGTGTTGTACACCCATCATCAAGCATCACCTGCACAATTATTGAATTCAAAATTATTGATTCGAGAACGCAGTATAAAATATACTATGTTGGAGGATTTGGATTTGCCATTATCAAATATTAAAGAATTAAAAGAAGCAGCGTCAAAGGTATCGTTCCATCTTCTTTTTCGATCACACTACGTTAGGTCACTTTTCAAAAAAAAAAAAAAAACCTTGGAAATCTCAATTTTCATTCAATTTGTTTTTCAGGAAAATGAAAACTCAATTTCGCCAACCGACTTGAAAAAATCGCCTTACCAACTACAAAAATTGGTTCCATCGGAAGACATGCCGTTTGCTACGTGGAAACGAGCAACTTTTCAATACCCCAACGTAGCTTGGCAACATGAAGATTTAATCACATTTTGGAAAAAAATTGATGATTTCATCAAAAATAGTACATTTAAAATAGAAAAGATCGATTATTATCGTAGCAGTACTAATCCTTTTGGGCTCTATCAGCACTCTCGAAATTCTATTTACACCGGTGTGTTGAACTTACCATCTGAATCAATTGGAGTTGAGAATGGCGCCAACCAAAGATCAGAAATATGGTTCAAAATTGTTCACACTGAACGATCAATGCAGCATCAGAAAGGAATTGTTATTTTAATGAATAATTATCTCATTTCTAAGAAGAAAGATTCCGAAGCGCCGAGTGCAGAAGAAACTACGCTAAGTGATTTTTGCCAAGAAAATTTATGCTCGAAAGAATTTCAAAATGAATTGCCAATAGGTGGCCAGGTACGTTGTTGTCGATTGACCGCAAAAATTTCAAAATCACTCGGTATACCACCAAATTTTATCGATGATGCCGGAATTTTATTTATTCCTGGTATTATTGCTGAGGCTGAGAAACGTTTGCAGAATCGTTATCCTGCTAATTATGCTGCTAATTTGGGTACGCAAACGTAGAATGATATTGCATTTCACACGATTTTAAAGTTATGTACAATTGAAGCCCGCCACCAATTTGTAGTGATAGTAATTAAAACATTAAGTTATAATTTTTACATTAATTTATAAATTAAAATAGTTCAACAAAGAGATGGTTTTCATTCTAATAAAAATGTGAGCCTGGATATAGGTACTAGAAACTATTTTTAGGGATTAAAAATTGTTTTTTGTTTTTGAGTTGAACCTCCCCTGATCCTATTTTTTCAAAAAGTTCCAAAATCAGTGTCAACTCAAAAACCTATTTTTGACTCTTGATGATGGTTTCTATATCCAGGCTCATCAAATTCAATCACGCTTTTTGTTTTTTTCAATCAAATTTTTTGAAAATTTATTTTAAGTAGGTACCTAATTCAATATAAAACTATTTTTTAGAAAAATTCAATTTCAATTATTTACTCAATAATTGCTTTCATTTCTTAGGTATTCATTAGTCATTAATTATTAAAATTATATGATGGAAACTGATGATTATTATTTATTTTCACTGTTGAAATAAGCTCAGTGTCACTTCAGCACTGCAAATTGAAAATTTTTCCAGCACTATTGGGCATTGAAAAAATCTCATTTTCAACAATAGAAGGACAACCTCTACGTCTCAAAATACCTATTCAATTGCTTGAGATGGAAAATCATAATTTCGAAAAAAAAAGTACAGAAACGCAATGAGCCCGAGCGAAGCGTGGTCGCAAATTTTTGAAACAGGAGCACCCAGAATCTGAAATTTCTTCATTAAGTAGATGAAATTTGTGCTGATTTCCAGAAGACAATACCAACCTTACCAATCTATTGTTCTCATTTCCTGATATTCATCTATAAAAATGATAAAAATCAAAACATTTTCGAAAACTCCAATCGAGATCATTCCAGAGTTCTTTGATAAATGAGAAGGACAACTTTTTTCACTTGAAAAAGTAATTCGAAAAAAAAAACTTTAAAGTTACTGAACCCGAGCAAATCGAGGACGAAAATTTTTGAACAAAAAGGCATTCAAAAATCAAAAGCTAAAATTTCTTCATTCTTTAATTTTCTTGTGTACAGCATGCGCAGCACCACTGCAGTATAGATGCCGCCAATGATCTGCACGATTATGAGCTCAACATTTCTTCAAATGATTCAAAATTAAAAACACTTCTAACACTTTCCGTAAAAATTCAAATGATTGATTTCGTACTTGCTCTACTTCTTATATTATAAGCCTCAAAATTTGAAAAAAAAAAAAACAGGACTTTCAACTGAAAAAGCACAAAACCAGAACGTTTGCCGGACCAGCAGGACTCTTCAGCCCAAATCCAATACAGGAGGACTCGTTAAACACCCTGGATTTAGATGAAAATGTAATTTGAGCATTTTTGACCCAAAAATCCGGTCAATTTTTGAATATTTAAAAAAAACCTGACCTGTGACGAATCAAAATGAATTGAAATTGAAGTAAAATTTCCTCTGAAAGGAAATGTTGATAACATGGATATGTTTTTTCCCGTTATCATGACTTCTGATATCAAGTTAATTTCAAAAATATAAAAATTTGTTTTTAAAAATCAGCTTTTAGCTCTCTGATATTTTTCCTGTCATTCTGATTTTCTGATATCAATTAATTTCGAAAATAGAAAAATTTATGTTTTCAAAAGTAAAATAGGTATTGAGTTTCTGATACCACGTTGACTTCGAGCCTCTTCAAATGGAAATTTTGAAATTCAGACAATTTTTTGAAGTTACAAACCAGTTTCAAACATTCGTTTTCATTCATTTTACGAATTTTCAAAAAATTGAACTGTATTTACCCAGCCATCGGATTTTATTACTTATTCGTCATCACACTTGTGTTCTGCTTCTTACGCGATGATAGGGATATGAAACAGGTGCTTAATTCGACAACTATTTGAAATGAATACGTGATATATAAATGTATGCGTTTCCTTTAAACAAACATAATGACGAATTCAAAACGATAAAAAAAATCAAAACCGCGTGCGTAACAGAATGTACAGTCCCACAGACGTCGAAGAGCGCACATAAACATTAATCGCAGATGTAAATGTAGGAAATCTAGGCATCTACTTCGCCTGCTTTAAATCGAATTCCTTCGGCGCAGTTTTTGAAGAATTATTCGTTGAAGTGTGATCGTGAAAAATTTGAAGAACATGGTCAAGTTCAATTTTATATTACTTCTTTATGTTGGAATTATTTACGTTGTAGAGATAAACAGCAAAGGTAATACCAATTGGAATTTAAAATCTACGATATCTATAATACTAATGAGTCATATTTTCGGGTATCCGTTCATTTTCCCGAATGACAATTTCCCGATGGATAAAATCCGGAAAAATGTGTACCCGAATCCGATATCTCGAATAATTTTTTCCCGAAAGACAAACTTCCGAAAATTTATGAATTTTTTTCATTACAAGATGATATTTTCTTGTAGGTAAGGTTATTTCGTGTTCTAAGGTCGCAGCAGCCAAGCTGTAGGAACAATTTTTGGGATTTCTTTTTAAAAATTTTATAGTGACTCTCTGATCTATTCATTCTAAGGGTCAGACCTTCCCCTAAAAATTAAAAAAATCGTATTTTTAGATAATTACTCGTAAAAATTAAGTTGAAGTAGAAAATGGGAGCAAACTGAAGTGGAGACTTTTTTTTTTGGCAAATTTGCAGTTCGAGACGGGAAAGATATTCAGTTATCGACTTTTGGCATTGATTTTCAATTCTCGATTTTTGACTTTCATTTTATGATTTCTGACATTTAACATTCGAATTTCAACTCTTGATTCATTTTTAATTTTTGATTCGGAATGTTGCATTCGGGTTATTGGATCCGGGGGAAAAGTTTTCGGGATTTCGTCCTTCGGGGAAATGTCTTTTGGGGAAGTGGATTCGGAAAAATGTACGGTAAACATATTTTCGAAATGAAATTAACATTATCCTTTTACTTTGATATTTTTTTTTCAGAAATATTATCAGAAGATTCAGTGAAAAATAAAGGATATGCGGGTAAATTAAAAAAATGATAAGTAATTTATTTAAGTATAAGTAATTGATAAGTAGGTAAATAATTATGTAGTTTGATGTGTAATTTTTTAAACCTTTTTACGCGATATTTACGCAATCAGTTTCACTTTACCCAAGATCTAGGTATATATAAAAATGTTTTCCAAAATTAATTTTGCCAATATAATATAAACTTATATACCTACTGAAAAATTTTTGGGAAAAAAATAAAGTAAAGTTTCCATTGAAAGGAAATGTTGAAAACATGGAGATATTTTTTCCTCTCATCCTGACTTATAATATCAAGTTACTCGTAATTTCAAAAAAAATATAAAAATTTGTTATTAAAATTTAAAAATTGGCTTTCAGCTCTCTGATATTTTTCCTGTTATTCTGACTTTCTAATATCAAGTCAATTTTCAGCTTCTGGTTAGTTTTGGAAATATAAAAGTTCATAAGATTTTGACCTTTAAATGACTTTCTGATATTGAGTTAATTTCAAAAATATAAAATTTATGTTTTTGACTTTTGGTCACGCAAAATTTGGTGACACAAAAAATAGGGTCCAAACAATTTTGGAATAACCCCCCTTCCCTTCCCAGAAGAATTTCAGCTTCTGACTTTCTGATATACAAAAAGTTGATTTTGAAAATATAAAAATTTGTAAATTTTCAAAAGTCAGCTTCTGACTTCCTGACAGTGACATTAAGTTGATTACGAAAAACCCAAGAGGAAAAAACATATCCATGTTAAAATTAAATCTGAAGATTTCGGTAAAAGGTCACGAATTGAGTTTTCTATCAACTGAAACCTTTAAAGGATATTTTTTGGCAAATAGGTATTGAAAACAGTACCGTCGCGTCGCTAAAATCGAAAATTTGGGGTCACTCAAAGGGCCCTGTGATGAACAACCTTTGTTTGGGGGGATTCGAAGTATTTAGGGGGGGGCGCTTGTTTTAGTGGCTAAAAATACACATATCCAGTGGCGTCGGAAACTTTTTTGAAAGTGCACGTACAAGTGGGTATGAAAAGCTTGAAATTCTCAAAGGATTTCAAAGGGAAATGATGAAAAAGAGCCCTCTTTTGCATTTTTTTCTTGCCTCAGATGGATCATAGAATTGCAAACGAATTCATGCCCGAGCAAAGCTCTAATAAAATTGGGTTTTAAATGTCAAAAAAATATTTTTTTCACGTGTGACGGGTTTTGCGATATCATACCATTTTTTTGCGTTTTCGCATGCTATGAGCCCTACTCTATGAGCTGACACTTGGTAGAACCCTTCTCAAATATGCGTTTTCATTTGCAACAGAAATCATACCATCAAGTCGGCGGTTTTGCGATACCCACCATAGGTCGGAAAAATCGATTTCGATTTTTTTTATTCATTGAAGAGAGTAATTTTTTACCTTTTGAATAAACAAAAGCAACCAGCTTTACCTTTAAAAAAATTGATAAAGAAACAAAAAAACTTGATCAAAAACTTTAAAGCTCATTTTTTCAAAACTTCACTTTTTTTTACGTCCTACGCAAAATCGAAATATTCAAAATTCACCTACAAGAAGCGGTTTCAACCATTTTGGCTGCTTTTTTTTTGTTTGAAAGGTAAAAAAAAACTCTATTCAATGAGCCAAAAAAAGATCAAAATCGATTTTTCCGAAATATGGTATGATATCGCAAAACACGTCACATGTTGTTATCTTTAAAAATACATATTTAATTAGATGGAATGGGAAGGGATTACCATTATTGTATAATTTTTAAATGAAATAGAAATTTTCTGAGGGTCAAGCAGAGGCCAACATTTTTTGAGGGGAAGCCCGCTCCCTTAGCCCCCTTTGACGTCGCCACTGATTGAAAAAATGTCTGAATGTTTAGAATTCATTATACAATAATAAGAAACGATCAACGTAAATTGCTGTATCATGATAACTAAAACTAATTAAAAATTCTATTTCAACAGAACTCAAGAAAATGATAGATTTAATTCTACCCGACGATGCTTTACCATTGGTTCTCTTGAAACGCGATCGGCAATTGCGTAAGCCAAAGATACTAAAATCAGTTACTTTACATGATGGAAAAATGATACATGGGACCGAGTTTTTACAAGACAACGAAAATTTCGAGCAGATATTTTTCTGTCCAAAGAAATGGGAAACATGTCTCGTACCCAAAACATTTGCCCAAGAAGACCAATTGCGATGTGCCTCACAACCTACACCGAAGGTAGAATCGTTACACCAGCAATGCGGAGAAAATAAGACTGGAACTTATTATGCATTCAATTACGAGGTAGGTTTGCATAATAGCGAATATTTCGATACAACAGATCGTACAAAAACAAATCACCGTCGCTTGCTGACTAATCCATGTGCATTGATTGCAGTTTTGCGAAAGCAACGAATACGAAACCACCAAGATGCCATTTTATACCTCGTGTTACGACAAAAAACAGCAGAAAACATTTTTCACTGTCCACACCATTGATTCTCCGTTGCTACTAAAAACCAAATTATTACTTAGAGAACAGGAAGTGAACTATCCGATGATGAAGAAGACTGAATTTCCCTTACTCATGAGAGACCCAAATGACATGGAAGTGGAAGTAAAATTTCATTTTTCAATTTCGAACTATTCCTATGAATTCATTTTGAAAAAGTTACCAGTTCACAGTCTTATTTCTCCTCTCTAAATTTGTGGTTTTCTAGGAAACACCAACTTTACAATACGGTACATCAATACCAAATTACAAATGGCGACCGCTGGTGCCACCAGAAGACATGCCGTTAGCTGTATGGAGGAAAACTACTTTCCAGGAAACGAATACCGCATTACAACACGAAAAACTGATCAGTCTGTGGGATAAAATTTCCGAACATGTTCGATCCAAAGCCATACAAATGTTTGAAGAAAACAATATCTGGACAAGCATTCATACTGGTGTCTTTGACGTGCATTCGACTTCAAAAAATGGCAATCAATTATCAAACATTTGGGTGAAATTGATTATGACAACATATTCATTCGAAGACGATACAGACCCCACTCAAGGAGTGGCCATTCTGATGGATAATTTCATCGATACTGAGACCAATCAATCCACGTCTTCGAATACAGAATCAAAAGGAATTGATGGATACTGCGAACAAAATCGATGCATTGATGCTTTGAAAGATGAATTTGATAAAATCAAAGGTCGCGTTTGTTGTTGTACGTTGACGAAAAAAATTCTAGAACTTTTTAATGAAAATTATGTCAAGCTGGATGAGTTATACATTCCTCACGTAAATGTTACGGAAAACCAAGGTAATAATCTTTAGTATGAAAACAATAGAGTATAGGCGCACCCCAGGGGTGGGCTCAGGGGGCTTGAGCTCCCCCCATAAGCTCGGAAAAAATATTTTTTTATTGCAAAAATATTTAAAAAGTGCATTTTTTTATTTTCAAACAGTATTTTTTCAAAAAATTTTCACAATTTTTGAACAATTTTCGAGTCAAAAATCACCAATTCCTCAAATTTCCAGTTTGTCAGAAAAAATTGATGATTTTTGGCTGAAAGATCAGTGAACATTGATTAATTTTAAATGTAACCCCTCCCCTAATTAATTTCTGGGCGCGTCTATGCAATAGAGGTATAATAGAGAATTAGAAATAGACCTGTCATAGATATGTATTACATAGAAGTAAAAACTGTACCCCAAAACAATTCAGGTTTTCGTATTTTCGTAAAATATGGTGGTTCACCACTAAGCCTACTAAAATTCTCGCCACGAGAGACGATTATACTCTCAAAAGAAACCAGTTTTCCGTCTCTTACAAGCCTCAAAATTGAACCTCTCCATGCAATTTAATTTCAACTCTTAAAAATAGAAAATAAATCATTTAATTTTTAATTTTCTTCCTACCGCGCACGGAGGCTGAAAGTAAAATTCGAAGACCACGAAGGCTCAGAGAAAAACATGAGCCGTTGAATTACACCTTGAAATAAGTACCTACCTATGTAAACTAAATACTTATGGACATTTCTGTCAAAGATTGCATTTTTTTCGTTGAAAAATTCGAAACCCCGCTTCCTCCCTCCCACCACCCTCATAAAAAAATAAAAATACGTTTTTCCTTATTTTCAATATGATTATCTTCAGTCCCCAAAATCAAAAGTTGGTTCCTAAAACATGAATACATAATATTTTGACACTTGGCGTTTTTCAAAACTTGAGATCCGAATTCAAATTTTGAAGCGATGCTGTTATTTTGGGATTAAATATCCATCAGAATAAGAATAAAGTTTCTTCAAAATCTAGGTATATCCCTTTTTTTTTTTTCAAATTTTGGGCTCTAACCTTACTTCTTTTGGAGATTAATTTCCAATTTTAGAGGAAAATAGTAATCATCATGGAATCAGTGTTTCCAAAAACATATTTTTGGTTGTTTCAAACTTTTTTTTTCATTTTTACCGTTTCCTGGGAACATCTTTCAAAAATGTGCAAAAAAATTGTGTTGAATGTACCATCTGAATAAATTGGAGATGAGAATGGCACCAATCACAAAGATCAGAAATATATGGTTCAGAATTGTTCACACTGAACGATCAATACAGCATCAGAACGGAGCAGTAATTTTAATGAATAATTATCTCATTTCTAAGAAGAAAAATTTCGAAGCGCCGAATGCAGAAAAAACTACTCCAAGTGATTTTTGTCAAGAAAATTTATGCTCGAAAGCATTTCGAAATGAATTCGAGTCAATCGGGGGCCGAGTACGTTGTTGTCTTTGGACCATAAAAATTTCAAAATCACTCGGTATACCACCAAATATTAGTAATGATGCTGGACTATTATTCATTCCTGGTATTGTAGCTGATCCTCAGGAACGTTTGCAGAATCGTGATCCTACGCACGCGCTTATCTATGTAGATACGCAAACGTAAACTGAGACTGCATTTCTCACAATTTTAAATTCAAGTTGAAATTCTCCCTTGATTTTAATACTTTTAAAAGGTCCAAAATCAGAGTCAATTCAATAACTTTTCAACATATGACTCCTACGGGCGGTTTCCGTATCTAAGATGACATTGTGATTTTAATTCATATAAGAATTTAATTTAAATTAGTTTTAGATTAAGGATACAATTTTCTGAATTTTCTCCATAATTTTTCAAACATTGTTTGTAAGAAACTTTCACGACGTAATGAATTAAAGATTTTTCATTTTTACTTTGAATTTGATTCAGAAATTTTTTTTTAAATCGATGAATATTTGAGAATTTTTAATTTCGGGTCATTTGAGGAATAAATGTATTGAAACTGCAAACGCTTTGTTGGAAAAAATTCACTGCAAAAAATTAATTTTTAAAAAATTCAAGGGGGGGAGACTAATGTTCCTTTTTTAAATAGAGAAGTGGTGATTTTGATTTGAATCTGACTTCTGTTGGAGAATTCAATTTTTGTGAACCAGAATACTTTAATTACTGTGTAGATGGAATAATATAATTCCATGAGAATTTTCAAAAGTCACATACCATAGTTTATTTTTAAAAATTTTACGGTGGAGGAATATACTACTGTACTTATTATCAATTCAACAATATCGTTTTGAAGGAAGACAAGATGTAGGTAAGTACTCAACCGTTTATGCCCGTGAGAATTTCGAAGGATAAAATCTTAACGTTTTCTTTGCATTATAAATTTTTACTTCAGAACGATGATTAAAATCACCCCCTCCCCCAAACAGATGACAAAAAATCAGATATCAAGAATCTCACCTCTTTCGGGCCCATAAGAAGTCTGGCAGACAAAATTAAAAGTTTACTGCTACGTCAGTTTCTTTTTCAAGATCGACTACTGCAGAATCAAGGATTCTCAAATTAGATGAAAATGGCTGGAATGTTCTGTTTGACGCTCTTTCGGAAATCCCATTTATCTTTTAGTGAAAAGTTGAGGACATTTCAATAATTTATGACGGCACTTTGTCAAATTCTGACTACTTTAGGCTGATAATTGGGGCGATTGATAATCGATTACCTACATAAATTAATCACCCTAATTTTTTCGATCAATCGATTACTGAAAAAATCGAAGTCTCGCGTTGCTGCCGGCGGCCTGATGTTTTTCATCGGCTGGTTTGATCAAATATACGATAAAATAACAAAAATTTGTTTTCAAATACAGAATGTGGCTAACACACAGCCTGACGAACCCCGAGTACACATACGCGCGAATCGAGCTAACAATGCTGATCACGGAACCTTCGTTGCTTATGACATGACGTCAACTGGCAACTGTTAGGCACGAATTATGATTACATACTCATAAATACTTTATATTCATAGTCGTACACAGATAAACTTGGATGAGCACTTGAAAAGTCCTTAAAAGATCTGAGCACTAAATTCAAATGCAATACCGCATTTGGTAACGGAGAATGGTTTTGGTGAGGTCATACCCAAAAAGGAATCCCATATTCGAATTCAGCGCACCAAAAAATATAGCAAACGATAAAAATATTGAAATGAGATGTGGTAAAGGATGAATGGGTAGTAGCCTATGGAAGCAAAAAATCTCGATTTTTGAACTCGGCGCCATCAAAAACAACAAATGACATGCCTTTTAAGCTTTTTGTACTTTTTTTGGCTCAAACTTGAATCGTGAGTCCATGTGAAGGGGATTTGCTATATATATATATATTTTTTTTTACAAATTTTCAAATGGAGCAGCAAGATCCTTTGAGAGTTGAGCATTTGTAAAGCTGAACTTCGAACTCGAGCTACCAGCTCTTCAAGTTGAATACCTTCATATCAAAATGGATAATATTAAAAGAAAAATAGAGTTCGCTCCTCCTCCACATCCACTGAACGGTTCAGGAAGGGATTTCGCGTAGTTTTCCTATCAGGGAGATTACATAATCTCGTGAATTTTTTCAGGATGTCCTCTACAGGGTGACTTAAAATTTTCGGAACGCAAAAATTAATTCGTAAAAAAATTGTAAGGATCAACAAATAATGAAATCTTATTTACGACGTAACTGAAGCTCCATTCCCTTCAAAAAATATGAACTCATCCCCCATTGTTCACAAATCACTAGAAAAATTTCAAATTTTTGAGTTTTTCAAAATTAAAATCTCAAAACTCAAAATTTCGAAAATTTCGAAAATTGAGATATTCAAAAATTAATATTTGCAGTTATTGAACAAGGATCAAAAATTATTGCATACCGATTTTTCCTAATCAAAAATTTAAAGGGGCAAAAATTTACCAAAAAATTCAATTTTTGTAAAATTGGCAACCTTGCCTCCCCCACGTAACCACTCGCGGATATTTTCAGTACAGCGTTGGCATTGCCCCTTGTCGACCTTCATGTAGGCAACCCTTAGTTCAGATCAACGTATGACAATATGGAACAATTCCACTCTAAATTGTAAATTACGAAAAAACGTTGCGTTCCGGAACTTTTGGGTCACCCTGCACATCTCACGATGATTTGAATTCAATTACTAAAATCCCGAACAAATTCACGTCAAGTACTACCGCATTCATTAGCTACCAATTCTCCTTGTTGAATACTTTCATTGAAAATTGATAATGTGAAAAAAAAATACAGCTTACTTACTCCTTCTCCACAATCTCTGAAAGGTGTCCAGTTTTCTTATCAGTCAGATAATACCATTCCATAAATTTAAAGAAAAATTAAAGAACTTATTGGAGATGAAACCGCGGTTGAACTGACACAACCCCGGCATGCAAAGAAAGCAGAAAACTTGGCAGAAAAGAGCAGATATTCTCACTTTTCGCTCATTTCGACTTCTGCTGCACGTTGAACGTTTTTTTGACACCCACGAGATTTAAAAAAAAGCAGAATCCCGCAAAATTCGGCGGAAAAAACAGCAGAAAAGTGCCGAAATTATCAGCAGAAACGAGCAGAAAAATTCTGTTTGTCTTGCACGCCCGGGATGGTTTTTCCCATTCAATAAATTTCAACCGGACAAGAACACACGCTTGCAGCGTCGTTCGCCAGAAAATCAAGTCAAAGCTTCACAGATGAATTTAAATCCAAGGAAAACTAGAACTACATTTAGGTATAACTTCCGATTAATTTTTTGAGCAAACACCTTTCTGAAAACTGAAGGCTCCAGAATGATTGGAAATAGTCAAGTTTGGTTTCTGCTGAGAGTCGATGGGAAAACGTCCATGAATCATGATGATTGCTACTGGAATGTGAAAATGACCTTCATAAGATCTCATTTTGAAAAATGGAATACTGCCTTACATAAATAATGAGTATTATTTTAAAAATTGAATATCCATTCATTTGATTCCATTTTCCCGAAGATAAAATTTTTCGTTTTGAGGTTCATTTCCAGCATATTTTACATTATTTTGGAAAATTTACGTCTTTGAAATTCTGAGTTGCAAGTTGTCTGGTACATACTGCACCTAGGTAGGTACGTTAAGAAACGCGAATTTTTTACACAGTTTCGTAAATGCTGGCATATTTATTGCACTCAAGAAACAGATATTCATAAAGCTGTACAAACGAAGATGATACCACCATTCGACAAGCACAGTTAGCAAACTTGCGAAGATGACTACTGAGTGTAGGTAGCAGATATCGAAAACAATCTGATTTTTCAATATATATACCACCAAAAAGCAAGACAGCTCATTACATTGGAGCAGCGTTGAATCATTAACTGATACCTCCGATTTTCAAAATGTATAATACCAACAAGATGGTGATTTTTTGCATACGTTTATTCGTAGCGATCAATGTTGCAATTCCAGTCTATTCGAGTACGAACCAGTAAAAAAAATTATTCTAAATCAGCGAAAAATTACTCAACGAGTTTTTCTGATCTTTTTTTTTTTGCAGAGATTGTGTACAGAGCGACAGGAACCGAAGAAGATGGTACGTAGATATATGCAGCGTTGCAGCCATTTGATAGCTATTTATTGAATTAATTTTTTGTTCAAATTCATTTTCTTCCAGTAAAATCATTAAGTTCAATCAAACCAGAAGAAGCCCTACCTTTAATATTTTTCGAATTTTATAAAAACATGCCACTTGAATATCCGGTTACATTATCACAAATCGAAATCGAAAACGGAAGATTATTGTCATCCGAAACCGAATTCAATTCCATACCACCAACCCAGCAAATTTTCTTCTGTCCGAGCTCAGATGAAAATGAGAAATGTCTGGTTCCGACAACCTTCACAGGATCACAAATATTGCAGTGTGGACGCGAACCGATGCCAGTTATGGAACTAAATTCAGCGTTCGGCAGTTGCGGACCAGAAGGAAATGGTGCTACATTTCGATACAAGTACGAGGTGAGTAGAAAATCGCAACATGATTATTTCTCTACAATAATGTCTGGGTAAATTAAAAATATCGCTTATGAATTTAATTTTGTTCGCAGTTGTGTCCAAGCAAACCTGTAAGTACTTCAACCACATTTAATATCCATAAGAAAATCTATTCGGCAATTTTTAGACAGTACCGAAACTAAGAAATCGGATTTCGGTTTTCCAAAATGTACCAAGTCCGAAGCAAAACTCTTTTCCAAAACTCGTCGAGTGTAAAAAATTGCCACATAAATGCCCGTTGAAAGGGCGATAAGTTTTAAAAAATTACGAACGGAAATATTTTTAAAAAACCAACTCTGCTGTTTTCAAAAATTCTCTTTCCTTCAGTTTAATTTTTGAACTCGAGGTCGCTACCATTTTGTACATCTCTGATAAAAAATTAATGTGATGGAATGAGTTCCGAAAAAATAATTTTCACACAAAATAGCTACCTACGTATAACAATGAAAAAAAAAAACTTTTTGTGATCGAATGAACGGATACAAAAAAATTAGAATTACTGATTCTGTTCTGTACTTATTTCATATAAGTCTCAAAATTTGAAAAAAAAAACAAGACTTTCAACTGAAAAAGCACAAAAAACAAAACTTTTTCCGGACCTGCACGACTCTTCAGTCAAAAGCGAACCTGGAGAACTCGTTATAGACATCCTTGATTCAAGTGATAATGTAATTTGACCATTTTTGAGCGATTTTGAGCGAAAAATCAGCTCAAATCTTGAATACTTTCAAAGAATTGACGCGAGACCTATCAAAATATGTTACAATTTCATCAGTAGCGAAGAAATATTTGAGAAAATGTAATTCGAGCAGTTGTAAGACAAAAATCAGACCAATTTTTGAGTATTTTCAAAATGTAGGTGAAAATTTTAAAAATATTTTATGAAAAGTTTGAGTATTGGCCAATTTTTGAATAGTTTCAGATATAGGTATTTTAAAGATTTTTTCATAAGCAACAAAATGGTACAAGATCGAAATCGAAAACAGCTTCTCAAGAATTTATCAGACTTTTTTGGTTATAAAACTGCTCAAAAATGCTCGAATTACATTTCTACCAATATTTTTCAGCTGCTCGTAAAATTTAAACACATTTCGATAAGCCACATGACAATTATTATTCGAAAATCCTCAAAAATTGACCACTGTTGAAAATTCTCAAAAATGCTCAAAAAAAATTGATCAACATTTTTAAATGATTGGTTAAATTTCGCCCTATTTTAATAGGTTACACGTCAATTTTTTGTAAATACTCAAAGAATCCTGATTTTGGGCTCAAAATTGCTCAAAAATTCTCGCATTACATTTCTATCAATTTTTTTATGCTTCTTGTAAAATTTCAACTCATTGTGATAGGTCACGCGGCAATTTATTCTTTACAAAATAATATTTCTCGGTTTTCCACCAATCATAATAACCCATAACATTTATCAAAAAATTGCAATCAATGATTCCAAAAATTTTCAAAATATTCAATCCTGGAGCCTAATTACGTCAATCAAAAGAGGTTAGCAGTGATGTCATAACGAATAACGTAACGTAACGAAATAACGAAAATAACGGTATTTTTTCCGTTACACGTAACGAAAAAAATAACGGTAACTGAATTTTACTTATAACGAAATAATAACGTTACAATATATTTCAAAAATGTAACGTAACGAATAACGAAAAAATTACGTTATTTTTTCGTTACTTTTTTCGTTATTTTTTTTAGTGCTGCGTATGAAAAATATGTAGGTAGTTGATGAAATTTTCAAAAAAATTTCCAGGTGAAAATCGTCTTTAAAAAAATTTAATGTGACCCCTCCGTCTCACTCTCACGTCTCACATCAGGTTTCAAGGCAAATTTTCCGTTTTTTTTTTTTTGTAATCTGAATGAAATCTAAATCCATAGTAGGTATTTCAATTATTTCATGAAAAACTTTAGAAAGAAATGAAAGAATCATGAAATAAAATAACGACATAACGATCGACAACGTTTGAAAATAATTTGTCAAGAGTTCAACTTCACCAAAATTACTTTAAAAAATGAAAAAAAGTCTGACATGAAAAAACAAGCGATTTTGTGTTTTCCAGTTCCTAAAAAAGGGGGGAGCTATGGGGGCATAATATTTTTGAATGTTTGCCTGTAACGGAATAACGTAACGAAATAACGGTAACGAAAAAATGGAAATAACGTTATTTCCGAATAATTTCGTTACAACATTTTTCCGTTACACATACTGGAACTAATAACGTTATTGAGAAATTTGTAACGTAACGAAATAACGTAACGAAAAAAAAATTCCGTTATGACATCACTGGAGGTTAGCCATGTAACCAATGCTCGATTTGTATTTGAGACATCACATGCAATGACTTTGAGGATTTCGAGTTTGTTTTGACTTTTGACCATTGGGTCAAAATCGTAAGTTTCTTTGTTTCTTTGTCATGAATTAGTCAATTAGTTCTCCTTAGAATGATCTTAAATTACTAAAACCGGAGTCACTATTTTGTGCAGTCTCTTCTGGCACAAATCACCATACATTGCAATAATCCATATTGTTGTCGTTTCAGCAGTGCTTACGGCAACCAATTTTTATCGCGACGATAAATTGAAACCGTTTCATAATTACGTATTATTCATTGCAGCCCCATTTCTTCGCATCAGAAATAGTTAAGATTTATTCGTTCTGCTACGATGACTCATCAAAAAAAACTATTTTCGTTCATTATTCAATATCTTCGGGTCTTTTACTTTTCGAACCATTATTGAGAAGAGAGCAAGAAACGAAATTTGAAAATTTGGAGACGCAAACAAATGGAAAAATTGATCCAGATTTTTATAAAACCTTGGATGCCGAGAATCAAGTAAGTCTTTCACGAAAATTCTTTCCTTTCGCGGGCATTTATTCGCTCACACATTCACACAATTCCAATTTACCTACAGTCGCTAGCTAGTTATGAATTTCAAAAATTCGTACCCGAGGAACATTTGGCTTTCCTAGCATATCGAAAAGCTACCAATCATTACGTAAATGTCGAACTCCAACATAAAACACTGATTCCTCTCTGGAATGAAATCAACGATTACATCAAGATGAACGCCGCAGAAATGGTGATTTAAAACTTCAATACTAGTTTTTTCAATATTTCTATGCGTATGCATATTTCTGATTTTTTGATCAATTATCACAATTCCTCCAATGTAGTTCACTTCACCTCGTGATATAGTAACAGGAGTGATCACAGTTCCCGACGAATACATTCCCGCCAATGTGGATAAAAAGCAGAAATATAACGTTTGGATCACAGTGGTTACTGATCTGTATAGTGGGCCTGAAAGAGGAGTGGCCATTTTGATGAATAATTTCATCACAGAACAGGTCGACGATGAGGCTTCGAAATCCAAACAACAATATGTGGATAAACTCTGCGGTCAAAATTTATGCGTGAAATCGTTGACAGACAAATTTGACCTCGTTGGGGGTCAAGTACGCTGCTGCGCGGTAAACAAAGATATTACAACATTGTTTTACACAAAAGAGATTATTACTGTTGAGAAACTAATGCAAATTCGTGGTATAACTTATACCGTATAAAAATCAAGGAGCTTTTAGGGAGTGAATATATATTATAGATTTAACCTATTATTCTATATCTAATAAATATTAAGACGTTTCTAAAATTAGAATGACTCAGAAAGTTTTCACGAGATGAGTCAAAGTAATCTAGTGCTGCGGTCGTTCACGACTCATTTAAAAATAATAATTTTCAGATTAAGAAACAGGCGTGAAGAAAAATTAAAAAACTGTATTCGTCAAAAAATCCCATTACACCAATTTTCAGTGTATTCCATAATACTTGAAATTATTGAGAGAAAAAAATCAAAGGGCCAAGCTCATAAACAATTCCTCTATCGCTGACATCCAAAAAATACTGAAATTCTCATATCGTTTGAATTACTTATTTCTCACGTAAAATTCATTCAAATTGTTGAATTTTTTTTAGCAAAATTAGGCGCATACACTCTAAATTTGAATCAGTCTTCAATAATGAGAATTCGGTGATTGAAATCAGTGAATTTTCACTGATTCAATGGTGAAAATTCACTAATTGAATCGGTAATTTTTCACTGATTGGCAGTAAAATGTCGCTGATTAAATGGAGGAGCGGTGGAATTTGACTGATTATCAGTGACTTGATTCTCTTTATGTTATCAGTTAATTTTGGCATTTTTGACTGATTCAAATTAGGAGAGCAGCAACTATTATTTTCAAGCATTGAAAGTTTTTCCAGTCAAAAGTTAGTATTTCGACCGAATACAACTTTTGAATAAATATTGTTTCATTAGGTATTTAGTTTTTAAATTTATGTATTAGTATTTTTAATAATTTTTATTCTAGATAACAGACTGGGTGCGAAGGCGTTTTTTTAAAAGTTCATTTTATACTCGTAACTATGTACTTAGACCACACGACATAGCTTTTTCAGAGTACGAATATTTTAAAAAAGAATGAAAATATTCTCTAAATCCGATTCAGTCAAAAAACTGAAAATTTACTGATTAAACAGCGAAAAGTGTGCAACTGTTAATCAGTGAAATTTGACTGTCAATCAGTGAAAAATTACTGATTCAATTAGTGAATTTTCATTTTTGAATCAGTAATTTTTTTAACTACCTACTGAAATGAATCAGTGAAAATTTCAATTTACTAATGCAATCAGTGAATAATTACTGATTCAATCAGTAAATTAAAATTTTCACTGATTCATTTCAGTAGTTGAAAAAAATTACTGATTCAAAAATGAAAATTCACTGATTAAATCGGTAAAATTTTCACTGATTTCTTCAGTTGCACACTTTTGTCTTATTAATCAATGAATTTTAACTGATTCAAATTTAGAGAGTATATGCGGTGAATTTTCAACTGATTCAAAAAGGAGCCCTTTGAATTTTTATCATCGTAAATGAACGGAATCAACAAAATAGCATAAAATATACTTTCATAAGAACATTGCTCTCAAGGGTAGGGAATAGTCAACAGAAAAGGTCAAAACACCTCACTAAATTCGGGGACATAGAAAATTATTCAGTTTTGTTGATTCTGTTGATTCTGTTCACTTTACAATGACACATTATCCGTTGGCAGCTTTTTGTTAAACGTCAAACATCTTTAAATTTTTCGTTTCAAAATGTTTTCAGGAAGAACGCCAAATTCCCAGTCATTTTTGAGTGTTTTAATAATAAGTATGCCTATTTTATATCATTATTTTCTAGTTTAGTTTTCAAAACTCCCAATAAATTATAGTTTGCATTCATTCGCGTCCATTTTCAAACACGGCTGGAATGCGTTTACCTATTTCAGAACACGAAATCGGGATTTACTTTGAAATGGTTTTGGTTTCAGTATGAATTGTTTACCTGGGAAATCTGTGACGACTTTCCATCAATCAACGTTATTTCCGGGTACATGATGGCTCAAGTCTTTTTGCCGACTTTTCCATGGTCGGGCTCAAAATTTTGAATTTGAATATACAAGGTCAAAATTTCAATTCTGACGTTAATATGCTTATAAAAGGGTATATTATTATTTGGATCGCCGATACCGAATTTCGTTTTCGTTTTTCGATTCAAATCCCTTAGACGTACCTAGGGACATAAGGATATGTTCATATGATCTCATTTAAAATCGACTTCTGTCATACACAAATGATAAGTAATTATTTCAGAAATTGAACGTTCATTCCTTTAATTTCATTATCCTGAAGACAAGTTTTTTTCGTTTTGAGGTTCATTTCCAGCCCATGTTACATAATAAAAAAAATATACGTCTTTAAAATTCTGAGTTGCGAGTTGTCTAGTACATCTACATACATACTGTATCTACGTTAAGAAACGCGTATTTTTTTACATGGTTTTGTAAATGCTAGCAAGGAAGCATATTTACTGCGTTCAAGTAACAGATTTTCATAAAGCTGTGCAAACGAAGATGATACCACCATTCGACAATCAAAGTTGGCAAACTTGCGATGATAGGCACAGAGTGTAGGTAACAGATATCGGAAAACAATTTGATTTTTCAATATATATACCACCAAAAAGCACGACATTTCATTACATTGGAACGCAGTTGAATCATTAACTGATACCTTCCATTTTCAAAATGTATAATACCAACAAACTAGTGATTTTTTCCATACGTTTATTCGTAGCAATCCATGTTGCAATTCCAGTATATTCGAGTACGAAGCAGTATCAAAAATTTCGATCTAAAACAGATTTTTTTGATTAATTTTTTTCTTTTTTTTTTTACAGAGATTATATACAGGGCAACAGCAACTGAAGAAGATGGTACGTACACAGAATGGTAGAGAGATGTAGTCATCTGATAGCTATAATTGAATTAATTTTTTTTTAATTATTTTTTTTCAGTAACATCCCTAAGTTCAATCAAACCAGAAGAAGCCCTGCCTTTAATATTTTTCGAATTTTACAAAAATTCGGTACTTGAATTGCCGGTCACATTATCACAAATCGAAATCGAAAACGGAAGATTATTGTCATCTGAAACCGAATTCAATTCCATACCACCAACCCAGCAAATTTTCTTCTGTCCGAGCTCAAATGAAAATGAAAAATGTCTAGTTCCCACAACCTTCACAGGATCACAAATATTACAGTGTGGGCGCGAACCGATACCCGTTATACTTGACCATCCATCGTTCGGCCGTTGTGGATTAGAAGGAAATGGTGCTATGTATATATTCAAGTATGATGTGAGTAGAAAATCACAACAGAACATTCCCCTAGAATGTTTGGATAAATTGAAAATATCTTTTGTATAAATTAAATTTTGTTCGCAGTTTTGTCCAAGCAAATCCGTAAGTACTTCATCCACATTCAATAAAAATAACCACTAAAAAATCTGTTCCGCAATTTTCAGACAGTATACTGAAACTAAGAAGTCAGACTTCAGTTTTCCAAAACGTACCAAGTCCGAAACTCTTTTCTAAAATATGTAAAGTTTGAAAAATTACCACATAAATGCTTTTTAAAAGAGCAATGAATTTTAAAAAAATTGCGAATCAAAATATTTTTCAATAAATCAACTCGATAGTTTTCAATAATCCTTTTTCCTCCGGCTTAATGTTTGAACTCTAGTCGGTACAGTTTTGTATATGTATCTCTAATAATAACACAGGCCTACATGGAAAATACTGTTTGAAGCAATGGGTGATTTCCTTTGTAGTTTTCGCGCTGATCACGAGAAAAATAGTGAACAAATTCCATCACCCAAGGATTTTTCACAATTCGATTTTTTTGTTGAACCAGTTTTCTACCATTTTTGATAAATTTTCACTTTTGAAGTCGATTTTAAAAGAAATGGTTCTACGGAAAAAATCAACGGAACAGAAATTGTACAGCTTAAATTTTTTTTCTGTACAGTTCAATTGATTTTTTCTTTGGGGACTTAATTTTTGAAATACCGTCAATTCAAAAAAACAATTGTTGAGCTTCGCACTTTGAAGCACAATATCTCGAAATCTTAGCCTCCTAACAAAAATCTGATTGCACTCCACAAAAAAATTAAATTTTGAAAAATCCTAGGACGATGGAGTTTTTTCACAGCGTTTTTCAAAAATCACTTAATAAATTTCAAACAGCTTTTCAAAAATTTAAGAATGCAGACTTATGTAAGAAATCAATGAGTTTCGAAAAAATTGGGTTTCACTCAAAATAGGTAACAATGAAAAAAAAAAAAAAAAATTGTGACCGAATGAGCGGATGCTCGAAAAAAATTAAAATTGCTGATTCCGTACTTGTTTTGTTTCTTACTTATAAGTCTCAAGCATATAAACTAAAATTTGACGGGCCTGGAGCACTCTTCAACCAAAAGCAAATCTAGCAAATTTCGTTAGACACCCAGGATTTGGGTGAAAATGTAATTTGAGCATTTTTCAGCAATGTTGAGTCCAAAATCAAACTACTTTTTTTGTATGTACAAATAATTAACGTGCAACCTATTAAAATAAAAATAGGATAAAATTTTACCATAGGTTTGAAAAAGGTTGATCAAAATTTCTTGAAGCATTTTTTGAGAATTTAGAGCACAGACCTATTTTTGAATATTTTCAAAACATTGAATGGGGTAAAATTTTACTAAATGTTTGGAAATTTTGACCAAACTTTTTTCAAACATTCTTTGAACATTTTGAGTACATGCCCATTTTTTGAGTATTTTCAAATAATTGACGAGTGACCTATGAAGATGGGAAAATCCTAACATGTATAGCAAAATTTATTTTGATTTACGCTTAAGAAATTTAAGCGGTGCCAAATTTTTGAAAATTTTAGAAAAGTGGTGTTGACCTACGGACAGAATGCTGGAAAAAATCAAAAATTTCAGGGTGAAGAATTTCTATATTGAGTGGCCCTTTAATCAAAAAAATACTACGTAGTATTTCTATAATCAAAGGTGTAGCCAGAATTCGAACAGAAATTTTTGACGTTTTTTCAGGAGCATTAAAATGGCACCAGATCGAAATTGAGAAAAGATTCTCAAAAATTGACCTGATTTTGGTCCTAAAATTGTTCAAAATTGCTCAAATTACATTTTTACCAATGTTCTTGAGCTACTCGGGAAATTTCAGCACATTTTGATGAGCCACACGACAATTATTTAAAAATACTCAAAAAGTGACTTCAGCTCAAAATTCCCAAAAAATGATTCAAAAAATTTTGGTGAATATTTTCAACCTTCTGGTAAAATTTCACCCTACTCTTGATAGGTTACACGCCAATTTTTGGTGAATACTCAAAAGGTGGCTTGATTTTGGGCCTAAAATTGCTTTAAAATGCTCAAATTACATTTCTATCAATATTTTTGTAGTTCTCGTAAAATTTCAACTCATTCTGATAAGTCACACACCCAAATTCTTTACCTATTAACATGGATATGTTTTTTCCTCTTGGGTGACGGGTTATTCTAAAAATTTAAAGACCCTACTTTGCGTCACGCCATTTTGCGTGACGTCATTTTGTGTCACCTAAAGTCAAAAACTTATAAATTTTTATATTTTCGAAATTAACCTAATGTCAGAAAGTCAAAAGCTGACTTTTAAAAACATGAATTTTTATAATCAGAAAGTCAGAAGCTGAAAATTGACTTGATATCGGAGAGTCAGGATGAAAAGAAAAATATCAGAGAGCTAAAAGTCGATTTTTAAATTTTGAAAACAAATTATTTTATTTTTGAAATTAAGTAACTTAATATCAGAACATCAGAAGTCAGGATGAGAGGAAAAAACATATCCATGTTATCAACATTTCCTTTAGGAGGAAACTTTACTTCATTTTTTTGTAATATTTCTTGGGTTTCCAATTATCACAACGACTCATAAAATTCAACACAAAATTCCAATCAATGATTCGCATTTGGAAGCATACACCAAACATTGCAATAATCCACATTGTCCTCATTTCAGTGGTCGTTACAACAACTAACCGTTATCGCGACGATAAATTGAACCCGTCTCATAATTACGTATTATTCATTGCAGCCTCATTCTTTCACATCTCAGATAGTGAGGGTGTATTCGTTCTGCTACGATGATTCAACAAAAAAATCGCGGTTTGCTCACTATACATTATCTTCGGGTCTTTTACTTTCCGAGCCATTATTAAAAAGAGAACAAGAAACGAAATTTGAAAATCTGGAAACGCAAACAAATGGAAAAATTGATCCAGATTTTTATAAAACCTTGGATGCCGAGAATCGAGTAAGTCTTTCACGAAAATTCTTTCCTTTCGCGGGCATTTATTCGCTCACACATTCACACAATTCCAATTTACCTACAGTCGCTAGCTAGTTATGAATTTCAAAAATTTGTACCTGACGAACATTGGGCTTTCCTCGCATATCGAAAAACTACCAATCATTACGTAAATGTCGAACTCCAATATACAGCGCTGATTCCTCTTTGGAATGAAATCAACGATCAAGACGAACGCCGTAGAAATGGTGATTAAAAACTTCAATTAAATATTTTCCGATATTTTTCTATGCACTGCCTAATTTTTGGTTAATGATCACAATTTCTCCGATGTAGTTTACTTCACCTCGCGATGTGGTAACAGGGGTGATTAGAGTTCCCGACGAATACATTCCCGCCAATGAGAAAAAAGAGCAAAAATATAACATTTGGGTCTCAGTGATTACTGATCTGCATAGTGAGCCTGAAAGAGGAGTGGCCATTTTGATGAATAATTTCATCACAGAACGGGCAAAAGTTGTAGCTTCCAAGGAATCCAAACAACAGCCCGATGAAGAGGCTTCGGAATCCAAACATTACATCGATAAACTCTGTGGTAAAAATTTATGCGTGAAATCTTTGACGGACAAATTTGACCTCGTAGGAGGACAAGTACGCTGCTGCGCGGTAAACAAAGATATTTCTACATTGTTTTACTCGAAACAGGTTATAACTATAGAAAAACTACTGGAAATTCGTGGTATAACTTATACCGTATAAAAATTATGAAGCTTTTAGGGAGTGAATATATTATACATTTAAGTTATATTATTCTATAACTATTAGAACGTTTCTAAAATTAGACAGACTCAGAAGTAGGGTACTTCAGGGTAATAACTTCAGATTAGAAAGACTTCACGAGGCCAATCATAGTAATTCTGCAGTGATGAGGTCGTTCACGAGATCACGACTGACTTCAAAATAATTTTCAGGTTTAGAACAAGTGCGTGATCAAAAACTAAACAACCGAATTTGTCAAAAAACCCCATTACCATTTTTATCTTTATAAAAACCTCCACACAAACCAGATGATTAATTGGACCACAAACATAAAAGCGAAAAAAATGAAGGCAATTTTTGATAAATGTGCCAGTGGTGAATTGAAAGTGAGAGAAAAAACGAACTTTTTCGCTTCGACTTCTGAGATATAATTTCAATCGCCCTATGTCAGTAATAATTTTTGGCTCCTATCTTTTTTTTTTTTTTGATCGAGATAAAAATCGATATTTTTTTCATAATTTTTCAATTTTGCTCAAACAATAAGGAAACACTTTTCGCAGCAAATTTCCACAAGAATTTTTATAGTAGACATACGTTTCTTTCATTAAAATCATCGGTAATTTAATATTTCACCCTAGCAATCTATTTCGAAGCAAAAATTATAATTTTTTCGGGTGTTTTACTTTGAAAAAAATTTGAGAAAATTTTTACACAAGATGGTATAATAAGTACGTTGTTTGGACACCAAAAAAATCATTTCCAGCTTTTTTTACTTTTTTTTTGCCTCTTTCGAGAAATATTAAAAATATACCATTTTCAGGGTATTTCGTAATAGGTACTTGAAATTATTTAGAAAAAAAATTTAAAGGCTCGAGGCTCATAAACAATAATTCCTCTATCAACGACATCCAAAAAATAAGGAAATTCTCATATCCATCGTTTGAATTAATTATTTTTTGTTACGCAAAATTCATTCAAATTGTAGAATTTTTTGAGCAAAATTATGCGCGTACAGTAACAATTATTTTCAAGAATTGAAAGTTCTTCCATTCCAAAGTTATTATTTCGACTAATGTATACCACTTTTGAGTCAATTTTATTTCATTATTTAGTTTTTAAATTTATGTATATTGGTATTTTTAATTAATAATTTTTATTCTAGATAACAGACTGGGTGCGATGACGTTTTTTTAGAAGGTCATTTATACTCGTAGACCACAAAATCCGACTTTTTCTGAGCACAAATACTTTGAAAAATACAAAAATATCGCGGCTCAATTTCAGCTGATTGTAAAAAGAACCCTTAGAATTTACATCATTGCTAAATGAACCGATTCAAAAAAATTGCATAAATGATTTCATATCTTATAGGATTGGTCTCAGAGGTAGGGAGTATAATCAACAGAAAAGGTTAAAAAATTCCACTATGTATTCAGGAATAGGTACATAATATAAACATCCTATTTCTGGAATAAGTTCGAAGTTTTCGTTTCAAAATGCTTTCGGAAAAAACGTCCAAGTTCTCAGCCATTTTCGAGTGTTTTAATAATAAGTATACCTATTACCCACCTATTCGGTACATTATATTATCAATTTTAGTTTAGTTTTCGAAATTCCTAATAAATTATACTTTGCAATCATCCACATCCATATTTTTAAATAGTATTTTATGAATTTTTTTTTATTTCAAAAGGCAAAATTAATCGGTTTAGGTACTCGAAAAAATCTGAGACGTCATTTCTAAAACAAAATTTCAAACCGAAAAGTAGAAAATGATAAGATATTTCTCAAACATTTAAAAAAATTGAGGAGGGTTCAAAATTTGTTCTCGATTTGATTTTATTCGGCTTTCAATTTTTTCACACATTTCGAGACTTTTTTACGTGGGGGGGGAGGAAGAGGAGGAGGAGGAGGGACGGAGCTCGGCAGAAAGCGAAAATTTTCATTAAAAAAAAGTACTTATTTAAAAATAAGTTGGAATTTTAAAAATTTGATTTAAAAAAGACATTTTTGACAAAAATTAAGGATAAATTGAGGCAATCAAAACACTCAAACCATTTTTGAAAGGTATTTTGAAAATAAGAAAATCTCATTTCACGGTGCCAATGCTGTTTGAAATTTAATGTGTGTTTTTTATAGTATTTTTCACCCTAATTACGAAAAACGCAGTGAAAAAATTCCATCAGGTCCCCGAGAATTTTTCACAATTTTTTTTGTTGAACCGGTTTCCGTTTTTTTTTTATTACTTTTGACCTTTAAAGTAGATTTTACAAGAAAATGAAGAGTTCTACGAAAAAAAATAAATAAAACATAAATCGTATGCCGTTTCAATAAAATGTAAAACCCCCAAAAATGAGTAAACCTAAATAGAAATTTCAACTTTGATACCGATCACACTACATATTCGTAATCATTTTTTTTTACTCAATAATTTCGAAATAATAATTCTTGGCTTGTAAGTATACCAACAAATTTTTACCACGTTCTTTCGAGGTTACTCGACAGTTTTTTTCAGAACGTACCCCTGTCAGGCAACCTGATCAAGAACGTGTTGACTGTTGAGTTTCTCTCATGGCTTTTCTCAGTAGGGATATGTAACCATAGAATAACTTACCTACTTTAGTCTTCATATTCATAGAAAAAAATTTCGAAACACAGACTCACCTAAAACAGAGAAACAAAATAAATACTTGATTAGTCATTGCATGAAACATTTTTTAGGAAGAGGCTAGAATTTATGAGAAAAGTAAACGTTCACCACCTGATCAGAAATTACACTAATTAGGCGGTGACCATTTAACTTTTAACACTGGAGGGAGGCTTTAGCCCGCTAGCCTTCCCTAATTTCAACAAAATAAACTGATCAGATACATTCCCAACAGAATAAAGTAATCTTAAGTATGCTAAAAAAAAAAGCATATGAATTTTTTATTGAACAGTGAACCAGAAAAAAATTTCAAAGTACAACCCTTTTGAAACATTTACGCTTCAAGAAAAAATCTACAGAAGATTTTTTCATTATTGGAAACATGCACGACATCGAACAATATTTGGATACTAAATCTCAACCATTGACGCAATGGCATGTGGAAAAACTCAAAATAATCATACGTATATTGAATGTGTACTTTACAACGTAAAAAAATGTATCATTCTTTAAAATGAATTACAATTTTGTGAGTATCTGTCGCTTATTTATCATTATGCAGGTGTTTAAATCAAAACCTATTCGTCATAGTCATGATTTTCAGTATGAAAAACGCCTTGAAAAATTATAAAAAATCACAACCAGGTTTCAAATGTATATCCATCAACATCAAGAAAAATAATTCATCATGAATTTATTTAGGTACAAAAATACATAATCATATGAAATCATTTTACTGACAAGTTTGTTCTACGAGGTGTGAAAAACATCTCAATATATAATGTACTGAGTACGTAGCTACGTACTACACATTTCATTACATCCCTCTCGCGGTTCAAGTAAAACTTCTTAAAATCATACGACGAAATGCACAAGAGCAAGATAATATTGTTTTTCAACATATTTGTGATAATCAAAGCTGTCACTGGAGAAGATGCGAGTAAGTATGGAAACTCCATGTGAAATTCTAGATTTTCGTGTTCAGATTTTCAAATAAGATATTAAAACTGAGATTTTTAAAAAATAGAAATCGTCGATTCTGCAGCAGCTACTCAAGAAGATGGTACATAGATAACAGTTTCATAACCAAATAATTCAAATTTCATCAACTAAAATTCTTCAAAATGGT